>CM060837.1:2500-1202500 GCA_030762175.1 Metallyticus violacea | reverse complement strand
CTTATACTTTTCCTAAGAATTCCAAATCTTGTTTATTTTCTTTACTCTTATATCTGACATTTTAATTGTCACTATATTTTGTTGTAGTTTATCCCATTTTTCACCCCAGATACCATCCCCTCATCTTTTTATCACTTCACTTTCTTTTAGACAATGGAAAACACTATCCACTTTCCCACACATAATACATCCTTTTTCAAATTTGTTTCTTAATCCTTTTAGAAATATTAACATTTTAAGTCCAGTGCCACTGACACTACTACGTATTCCCCTCTCAGCTGATAATAAGTTATTTGCCTCTTGTTTGGTATGACATGCCTCCTTGGTGATGTCACACAGGTTTCCTCTTCTTCCTCCTCTCTCTCCTCCCACCAAAAGTGTCTTGGCAGTTAATCTCCTCACAATCGGATACCACAGCTCCTTCTGTTTCCAAATACTTTGCCATTTCTCAATATCTGCTCTTTCCAGTTTCTTCCTGTCAATCCAAAGTGCATATGCTTTTTTTCCCTCTTCCTTGGCTTGTTTAATTTTTTTAGTAATAAATTCCTAGCATTCCTTTCTTCTTTTCCTTAACCGTGTTCTATGAAAATTCCCATTCTATTCATTTTCCATGCATCACTTAGAATTGTCCATTTAATTTTATTCATTGCTAATCTAACCACAGTTGGTTTGTTTCCTTTTATAAAGCAAGTCACCACTTTCAATCCAGTTAATCTCCAGATCTTTCTCAAATATCTCCAGCTATTTGCAGCAATCACTTCTCTCTTCTCTTCCTCTTCAAACAATATCAAATTGTATCTGCTTCCATTCTTTCTTTACATACATAAAGCTCTTCATGCACTTCTTTTTCCATAATACGTAGCATGCCTTTGACTTTTGCTATCTTACTGTCCAACTTCATCTCGATCCTCTTTTCTATTTTTTCAGATCAACTAAATCTCCTGAAATAATTTTCAACATGCCATTATCTGCCTCATGTCTTGGATTCAGTTCAATTCCCTCAATAACACTGGGCAACAAAAAAATAATTTTTGAATGTTTCGAGCTCTTCATGAGGCAATTCCTACTAGTTTTGGGTTGAGAAAAACAAATATGACAATGAAAAATTTTTATTAGCTCTAGTTTCTATGATATACACAAGGTGGAAGTATTACATATTAACGGATTGAGAGAAAAGGATACCTTTTAATTACATACAGCAATGAAAGTGCATTTGATTTTTTTAACTGGTAATTACATGCTAAGAGTTCTAAATTGCTGGAAAAATACTTCGCAGATAGTCTGTCTGAAGAGAATCATGTGGTGGCCTATTGACTTTGTTGTCTTTTAGCTTGCCTCTTATGATGGAGTTCCGCAGAATCCCTATACAAAGACCAACAGTAATCTGCAAGCATTACTTCATTCCAACGGCCCTGATATCTTTGTTCCATAACAGAAATGTCCTGATGGAATCTCTCCCCATGTTCATCACTAACAGCTCCACAACTAGGAGGGAAAAAGTCTAGGTGGGAGTGGAGAAAATGGATCTTAAGGGACATGTTGCATCCGAGGTTACGATATTTTTGCAGGAGCACTGTCACCAAATGCTTGTAGTTGTCATCTCTTTTGTTGCCTAAAAATCCATGAACAACACCCTTGAAGGCTTCCCAAGCTTCCTTATCTTTCCCCTCCAAAACTTGGTCAAATGCAGGATCCTTTACAAGTTCTCTTATTTGTGGTCCGACAAAAATGCCTTCCTTAACTTTTGCATCACTTAATTTTGAAAATTTCTCTCTGATGTACTTAAAGGCCCGTCCTTCTCGGTTCATAGCTTTGACAAAATTTTTCATCAAACCCAGCTTGATATGCAGGGGTGGAAGAAGAACGTCTTTTGGGTCCACAAGAGGCTTGGCAGTCTTTACAAGAGGCGTCAGATTGCGTTTCTGTGAAGAAAATGTTATTTCACCACAAATATAACAAAAGTTATTCACCATATTTACACATTTTTGTGGCATTTTTACAAATTTGAGACTAAAAAAGCACTTGCAAACCAGAAATTTTGCATTAATTTGAGTAGAAACTACATGTAATTCACAGTCACAGCAACAGTATCTATGTTTATGACTTACAAACAGCTGAAGAGCATTTGTGTTTTATTTGACAGGTGTGCCAACTCCCAAAAAAATTCCCCCAAATTTAAAATCTTCACTCTAAAAATGAAATGTCACTTTATCTTCAAAACAAGAGCTAATCTATCATTTTTATGGTGATTTTTGAATTCAGCAGATGGAAATACATGTAAATTCACTATTTTTAAGCCCGAAACATTTTCATTGTTGCCCAGTGTAATTAATATTATGGCTAGTATGGTTAAACAATCATAACAGATCATTAGTGCACCTTTCCCTTCATTATTCTTTCTTCTGCGCAAAACTTCCAATTCTGACCAGTATATTTCCAATTGATCATTCATCTTCTATAACACATGGAGAGTTATGCACACACATCTTCTTGTTACCACTGCTCGTGCCGAACTCAATTCTTTATTATTGATAAGAATCACCAAAAGGTTTCAATATATGCTAAATAAAACATGTGAGTACCCTCAGACCCTCTTAAGCAATTCAGAGTCATCATAGACGAGAATTATTAGTTTAGTTGCAGTACTTTGAAAATATTTGACATGTGTACTGTTCAGAAGTTTTTACAATTAAATGTCTTATGTCCTCTTTTGCTCTTTCTGCAGCTATCGTACTCTGCTGGACGCTTGGAGACTATGGAACCAGCGTGCACAGTTTGATATTGTGTTAAGTGCTTATTGTCCAACTGACAAACTCCCTCAACAAGTTTTTGTGTCATGTAATTTCTGTGGAAAGAGTATCTCTGCTCAAATGCAAGGTCTGAGTAGAAACAGGAGTGCTTACGCCCGTCTGGGAGCCACATCACAGAAACTAAAGGCAAGTAGATTGACAACTTCAGATATATGTCGGAATGTTATACTCTTTCAAAAAGCATTACAGTTAAACCACAATTTATTGTTTTTTATGTAATCTAAGACAGCTTCATGGGAATAAAACCTGCATTGATCATCCCTTGCAGTGTTGTTTTCACACATCAATCAAACATATGTTTTTTCCTTATGTAGCTTATACCCTTGATTGATGTTTTTTTAACTGCGAATCAAGTACAGTACAATGTTTGCAAAACATATATAGCAAGGTACACAGTGTTTCCTCATGTGTGAAAAGATGAGGCATGCAAAGATGAAAGATGTGCTTCTGGCAAAGAGGAAGTCTGAACAGAACTGAAGATTCCCAAGACAAACTCTCACACCATGGAACATATTGTTAGCTCTTGCAGTACTTCAACATGAAAAGGAAGCTTGTCACTGATGAAAGACCTAAAGATTATCTTAGACCATGGGCATCTCTGACAGTGTTGGGATTCAAACTCAATATTTTTATATTTTAAAATGGATAGAATATATTTCTGCATTTAGTAAGCTTTCTTTCATTTTAGTCAATAAGCCCCTCCCTATAATTTTAACATGCCAGAGATGCCCATGTGAGACCCCATCCATTGTTTTCTCTCATTTATCATTTTCTTTTACTTACCCCACAGGAAACGATGGATTGAGGTTTCACTTTATTTATTTACAGCTTTCCACAACATTAATTTTGTTTGCTACTGACTGAGCAACTTCTTTTTACCTAGTCCAAAGGTTTAAAAATTCACAGTCTAATTTCAATTATTAATTCACTTTGGAATCTCACACATTGAAACACCCATTTATAATCTCTTTTGAGTAGGATATGTACAACACTCTTTATGGTTGCACTTACATGAGATTTACTCAGGGTGTATGTTTTGTGGAACTTTTGTCCACATCATCAGCTGTTAAACAACTATTGGATCATTCATAGAAGTTGGGTAGGTAGCTATTTGGGTTCACTCTGGTGATAAACTTGAATAAAGTGCTGTATGCTTCCGGGATGTCAAAATTCATAAGTTTATGCTCGTATTGTTTTATGTAAATCCTTTCCCAGTTCCATTGGTTGTTGAACAGTTTTTAATAACTTATCTCATGGTTTTCATTCCAAAAATGTTTTGCCACAGTTGATTTATCTATTTGTTTGTAACTGATATTTCTCCAATGTTCCTTCAACCTAATGCCTATTTTTCTTTGTCTTTCCTACATCTAATATCTGGTAAATACCAGATATTTTTTCTTTGGGCCTGGAATCTGTTTTGTTTAATTTCAATAAATTTTTTACACTGTATCAGTCTTGAGGTGCTAAGATGGTATTGAACCGCTTGAAAATTTTTTGAAATTTCTTATTGGCTGACGGCTGGTAAGTGAACTTTTTAAATGCTTTCTTTTTTTCTGATAAAGTACTCAAAATTGTGATTTGTTTTATTCTTTTTTTGTTTCTGGAATCTTTTAATTTTATGATTAATCATTTGTTTGCTAAACCCATTGGATATAGCTACTTCTATTATTATGTGTAGATATTCATTATTCATTCAGCAGCTAAATCCAATGAATTCAGCAAACAAACAAAAATTCAAAGATATACTTGACTAAAGTATAAAATAAAATTAAGTTTTTACACAAATCTTAAAAATGTATATGTATATTGAAACTAGCAAATATATTACAAACCTATGGGTAAGCTATTTTATATGGAGGATGGGAGAACTTAGTGTTTAAAGAAGTAATTGTAATCTTCTAGATTCAGATCAATGTTTTCAACCTCCCCTGTTGGTCATGGTGGTGTAGTGGTAACCATACTTGCCTTCTAAACCCAAGATTGTGGGTTCAAACCCAGCCAGAATCATTGGATTATTTCGGGCTTAAAAATCGTAAGTATGGCTTCCTTCAGAAGGGAAGTAAAGCCATGGGTCCCATGTCATACATTTACGGCATGAAAAAGAACCTCAAGCCTGAAAGAGAGGCCTCTGAGCAAAATTTGTTGGCCATTTCACGCCCTGAGTTGAATGGGATGCTGATGACCTGAGATGTTAAAGAGCGTCCGTAAATAAATCAAATAAAAAAAACTTCCCCTGATATCAAGTGGAAGTAAGTTTTATTTTGATTTAAAGTAAAACACTAAAAATCATGTCGTCACATTAAAACTCTCTTTAAGTTTCACAAACACACTTGTAAAAGTAAGAGGTCTTTTTTAAATGTGAAGTAAGTGCAACAACGATATGATACAGCTGCACACTGCACAATGTAAAGAAGGACTTCACCACAGCTCTTTCTGATGGAAATTGTAGTCATTATACAGATATCAAAGCACGTCACCTCAGTTTTGCCAATGGGCATGAGTTAATGATAAATTGGAAAAGGATTTTTAGAAGGAAGAAGTGAATTACTAAGTTGCATTTGCCAGTGATGAGGACTAAGGAAAATCTTTAAAAATCTTATTCAGAGAAAATGGTCTTGGCCATCTTTGTCATTGTTGCAAAACGAATGTGCTGAGTAAAAAGGAAGAATGATCTGTATGAAATTAATTACATAATTCGAAAGAATTGAAAACAACAAACTTGCAATCTGCAACAAGTTGAACTTAAGACATCATGAGGAAAGTTTAGTTCTTGATCTCTCTAACTGTCAACAGTATCACTAACCTGAAAAAAGCATGACAAAAGTACAGGGTGGTCCAAAAGTTTCTCTCACCACCGAATACTTTGAAATAACTAGTCAATGACTTCACCCTTACATTGAGTTATTCTCTGTTTCATGGTCTAGGTTGTCTAAATATGTTGTCCTGCATTTTAGTCCACAAATTCCCAATAACATTTAAGTCTGAAGAGTTTCCTGGCCAAAGAGTCCAGACATCATTGAAGTTCTTCAAATGCCATCCATGGTTAGTTTAGCAGCTTGTGCAATCTTGCATCAGAATTTCAAGTGAACATCCATGTCCTTCTGGTACATAGTCAGAATTTTTTGTCGGTGGTACTCTTCATCCACAGTTTGATTCTATCTTACCATTAATTGTATAAAATATAGTGAACTTTTGTAACAGTGGTGTCAAATATTAACATTTTAAAAAAATTGAGTCGTAATTGTAACATACACACCACTAAAATTCAAGACTAGTTTCGGGAGCCATCGCTCCCTTCATCAGTTCCTGAGTTATCTCCCGAAACTAGTCTTCCATTTTATTGAATTTTAGTGGTGTGTATGTTACAATTATGGCTGAATTTTTTTAAAATGCTATCTTACCATATTGAGATGGCCTCCAGCAAATATAATTTAGAAGTAGCAATAGGCAAAATCTGTTGAGAGCTGTTGGTCCTGATGCATCTGTTCTGGCAATTTGCTTAGGATTCAGTACCACTGGACTGTTGTCTGTGAATAAGATATGTGCACATTTTATATGTCCCTCTGGATTGTCCACTGCCATGGGTGGCTGAGGTCGTTAAGGCGCAGACTCGTGAGCGGGAGGTCTGGGGTTCAAATCCCGCCAGAACCGTCCTCCCTGACTGAGGTTTTTCCAGGTTTTCCTCAGTGCTCATATATGGCAAATGCGAGGGAGGTACCCTAAACTTAGGCCTGGAACGAGTCTTTTCTTAAAAATAAATCCTTTTCCAAAATATTTCGTCTCATGTATCATCAGTGTCCATCACCTGTGCCGCCTCTGTAGCAAAAACGGGTGTTAAACACCATTCATTCATTCATTCATTCATTCATTCATTCATTCATTCATTCATTCATTCATTCATTCATTCTAGAGTGTCTTCTGTAAATCCTGCATCAATCAGTTTTTTGCAAACTTTATCCAGTCTCCAACATCCTTCGCAGTAAGAATAGGCTTTTCTGGTTCTTTGTAAGCAATCCTTCTCCATGCTGTAGATATAATGTATTGCCTGACCATTGTCATGCATATTTTCTTATTTCAGTTTTAGAAAGTCATCGAAAAAATTCAATTTCTTTTCTACACTTCTTATTCCTGTCACCTGATTCATACACAAATGCCTAACTCTATCCGTAGTTTTAGGAGTAATTTTTGTTGGTTGACCATATCTTTGAGGATCTTAACATTGCCATCATCTTTTCTTGCCCATTTTCTGACTTTATTTCTGTCAACTTTCAAAGTTGGACTGATCTCCTTCCCCTCAGGGGCCCAATTTATTGGGTACGGGGCGTAGCGACCCCGAGGCACCCGAGCTGCTCCCTCAGGTCCGCGCTTAGCGCGTTTGACTCCTTTTTATTTCGCCTCTTTTATTGTTTTATTTGCCCTACTTCCCTGTTCTTAGTCTGATGGGTGCCCCCGTGTTTGACGCGGTAAAAAAGTCACTGGGTAACAGCGTAACTCCCAGCACTGGGTTATCATGTAGGACGGGAGCGTATCCCCTGGTAAAGGCCAGGCCCGGGGAAGGGCCATTGCATGAGCTGTAGACTTCCTGCAGGCGATTGGGTCCCTTCGTCAGCCCACAGGAAGGTGTGACCCTGAGGTTACTTTGTTCAGGCCAGAGCCAGTAACCTAAGCCGGGGTGGCGCCCGGGAAGCAGCCCGCCATCGGAGACGGTTGCAATGGTGGAGGAATAACTCGCTATGGTACTGGAAAATAATCCTTTACATTTTAAACGTAAAAGAGTTGATGCAAAAGAAGTAATCGAGAAGTCTTTCCCTCGTTACTTAGTCATTAGTCGTACTGAAGAGAATCAGTCGTTTACGACCGTAAATCCATTTAAAATTCAGAAGGGCATTGATACCATAGCTGGACCCGTTAAGTCCTGTACCCGTCTACGCAACGGATCACTTTTGGTGGAGACACTTGGCCTGTCTCAAAGCAACTCGTTGCTCAAGGCGACGCTACTCCACGGATATCCCGTCCGTGTCGAGAAACATAAGACCATGAATTCGTCGCGAGGAGTTGTCACCACAAATGTTCTAGACGGAATGTCCGACCCGGAAATCCAGAGCTGTCTGGAAGACCAAGGGGTCACCTCAGTATATCGTGTACAGGCGAGGAAAGAGGGGGAATTACAGCCGACCCGGACTCTTTTCCTCACATTCGACAGGGTCGAATTGCCGCAGAAGATAAAGGCGGGCTACGAGGTGATAGAAGTGCGCCCGTATATCCCGAGCCCGTTGCGATGTTTCCAGTGTCAGCGTTTTGGACACACTCGCATATCATGTAAAACTGCCGTATCCATCTGTGCAACCTGCGGTCAAGCAAGTCACGAGGGAGCATGCCCATCCGCTCCTGTCTGCGTCAACTGCCGCGGTGAACATCCAGCCTCGTCCCGCGATTGCCCCCGTTTTCGAGAGGAGCGCTGTATCCAGGAGATCCGGGTAAAGGACAAACTCTCCTTTACTGAAGCCCGGAAGCGATTCCAGTCTCGCCAACCTGTCGTGCCTAAGACCGGCACCTACAGCGCAGCAGCTTCTTTTGCGCCCAAGAAGTGCGATAGCAGTACGCAGACCTGCGATCTTGTGTTTACACGGGTCCAACCTACGCCTAGTTCTCCAAAGCGCTCTACCGTGAAGCCCAAAGCGGTTGTTTTTAATGCCCCTGATATTAAGTTCAGGACGAGTTTTACGCGAACAGATTTTTTAAAGTCATCAACTCAGGTAGAGCAGAAGAAGAGCCCTTCTCCTCCTCGGAGGTCACGCTCCCATGATGGGAGCAAACCCGCTAGGCGGTCGCCGTCGCCGCCTATTCCCACATCCAACCGATTCCAGGCGTTGGAATCGGCGGATGTTTCTCAGTTGGAGAGCCCTCCCTCTGAGGAGGTCATGGAGCAGGATGTGCCTGCTCCTTCAAACCGCCGAGTCCCACGCGTTTGAAAAAAGGACGTCTTATTCGTCCTGGACCGTCCAAAAAGTAAGGTGGTAAATTTTTTATTCATTTTATATAATTTTAACAATGGCTATCCTTTCGTGGAATGTGCGTGGTCTCCGTAGTCGAAGACCTGACCTCGAATTAATTTTACGTTCTACTGACCCTTTGCTTGTGTGTCTCCAAGAGACTAAGCTTCGCCCAAGTGATTCTTTTCATTTACGCGGTTACTCTTCGGTGAGATTTGATCTCCCTCCCGAAGATGGCACTCCCGCTCACGGCGGAGTTTTACTTTTAATTCGAAACGACGTGTACAGCACCTCATTACAGCTCCAGACTCCTTTACAAGCTGCTGCAGCTACAGTTCACTTTTCTGGCCTTAGTTTTTCAGTCTGCAATGTTTATCTACCTCCGTCCGGCACCATCACCACAGTTGACCTGGACGATCTTTTGTCTCAGCTACCACCCCCTGTTCTTCTTTTGGGGATTTCAATGCACACCATCCCCTATGGGGTTCCGCCACGGAGTGTGCGAGGGGTAGCATTATAGCCGACTTTCTGGATCGTCACCATCTAGTACTGCTCAATACTGGGCAACCTACATTTCTTTCAGACAGCACTCACAGTTTTTCACACTTGGACTTATCCATGTGTTCTTCCTCGCTTGCTGTACATTTCACCTGGAACGTCATCTCTGATTTATATTCCGGTGACCACTTTCCGTGTCAGATCCATGTACTCTCTTCGAACGCACATTCACAGCGCACGCCAAAATGGCTCATTGAAAAGGCGAATTGGCCTCTCTATCGATCTTTGGCCGAATTTTCAGGGTGTGAATTTCCATCTATCGACATCGCGATCGAGCACCTCCGTACGGTCATCATGACGGCCGCAGATAAGGCTATTCCCCGGTCGTCTTGTCACCCCAGACGCTTGCCGGTTCCCTGGTGGACTGCTGAATGCCGGGATGCATTGCGTGCACGCCGAGGTGCTCTCCGAGCCTTTCGTCGCCACCCTACATCAGCAAATATGATTTGCTACAAACAACTTCGCGCCAAATGCCGCCGAGTCATTAAGGATAGCAAAAAGGCTTCTTGGATTTCTTTTACCTCTTCTTTTAACCGCACAACGCCTTCATCCGTAGTTTGGGAACGGCTACGCCGCGTTGCTGGCAAACCAAGGTTTACACCTATACCCGGTCTTAGGGTTTTAAATCGAGTGCTCGCTACTCCGATTAACGTCGCCAATGTTTTAGGGCGAACCTTCGCTGATGTTTCTAGTTCCGCCAATTACCCGGCTACATTTCGCGCATTAAGGGAGCAGGTTGAGAGGAAAGGTTTCTCATTTGCCTCCGACCATCAGGAGAGCTACAACGTTCCTTTTACCGCCAGGGAACTGGAGCATGCCCTTTCTACCTCTCGACATTGCGCACCGGGGCCAGATGACATTCATGTTGCCATATTGCAGCATTTACCAGCTGAAGGCAAAGCATTTTTATTACGAACTTTTAATTTTATTTGGTGTAACGGCACATTTCCCTGCGCTTGGCGATTGGCCACCGTCATTCCCATACCTAAGCCTGGTAAGGACCCACATCTTCCTTCCAGTTACCGTCCGATTTCCCTCACCAGCTGCGTTTGCAAGGTGTTGGAACGAATGATTAACGGACGGCTCATGTGGTGGTTGGAGTCGAGGCAATTATTAACGAACGCCCAGTGTGGTTTCCGGCGTCATCGTTCCTCAGTCGACCATCTGGTGTCTTTAACTACCCATGTAATGGACGGTTTTGTGCGCAAGTGCCAAACGGTTGCTGTATTTTTTGATCTGGAGAAAGCGTACGATACTTGCTGGAGAGGCGGTATCCTCCGAACGCTTCACGATTGGAACATACGTGGGCGTATGTCTGTTTTTATTCAGGAATTTATGAAAGACCGGGTTTTTAATGTTCGCGTGGGATCAGTTTTATCGTCTAATTTTATTCAAGAGAACGGCGTACCTCAGGGCTCGGTACTTAGTTGCACACTGTTTGCCATTGCGATTAACTCTATCACCGAGTGTTTACCGCCAGGAATACAATCGTCGTTATTTGTGGACGATTTTGCCATCTATCTTTCCTCTCGGAGAACCTGTCTCTTGGAACGCCGCCTCCAATGCTGTCTCGACCGCCTTTACGCTTGGAGTGTATCTCACGGGTTCCGTTTCTCCGCAGAGAAGACCGTCTGCATGAACTTCTGGCGCCACAAGGAGTATCTTCCACCTTCGCTCCATCTTGGCCCAGACGCACTCTCTTTCGCAGACGAAGTTAGGTTCCTTGGCTTGGTGTTTGACAGGAAATTATGCTGGTCATCGCATATAGCGCAACTCAGAGGCAAGTGTGAACGTTCTCTTTGTATTTTACGTGTTTTAAGTGGCACATCTTGGGGAGCTGACCGGACTGTTCTTTTACGTTTTTATCGCTCTCTTATCCGGTCCAAATTGGATTATGGCAGTGTGGTTTATGGCTCTGCGCGGCCTTCTGTTCTGCGCCGCCTGAACCCGATTCATCACCGGGGTATCCGTGTTGCCATTGGGGCATTCCCCACCAGTCCTGTGTTGAGTTTATGTGCGAAGTCTGGAGAACCTCCGTTGTTTTATCGTAGGGATGTTTTACTAGCTGCGTACGGTTGTCGCTTAGCTGCGCAACCTCGTCATCCCACGAATGGGCCGTTTTTTAATGTGTCTTTTGATCGTTTTTATGCTGCTCGGTCTTTTACTCCTAAGCCTGCTGGTTTTCGCTTTCGGGAGATTTTACGAACGTTGGACATTGAGTTACCTGCTTTTTTCTTAGCCGGGGATACTTCTTCTCCCCCCTGGATTTTAGCAGAAGCCCCCGTTCATCTTGGGCTTACGTCATGTCCGAAATCTTCGACCGCAGCACATATTATTCGTTGTTCTTTTAGCGAGATCAAATCCTCTTTTAATGGCTGGAATTTTATCTATACGGACGGCTCTAAATGTGACACAGGTGTAGGATGTGCTTTTGTTTTAAATGGGGCAAGTTTTACGTATGGTCTTAACGTTGCAACATCTATTTTTATGGCGGAGCTTTATGCTATCTATCGGGCGGTTTTATTTATTTCTGAACAGGGGTTAGGGAACAGTGTTATATGTTCCGACTGTTTGAGTGCCGTTTTAAGTTTTAGAAATCTGTACAACCTCCACCCTCTGGTACAGATGGTCCAGAATGTAGTTTTAACCCTTTTCGACGCTGGCGTCAGGGTAACACTGCTATGGGTGCCTGGGCACGTCGGAATCCCAGGAAATGAGGCCGCAGATGTTGCAGCAAAATCCGCTCTTTTACACCCTGCTGGGCACGAGCACCGTTTTTACTTCGGGGATTTTATACATTCCTTACGACGAGGCGTTCTCTCGCGCTGGCGCGATGAGTGGAATTTACTAACCACCATTAAGCTTCGGTAGTGTAAATCAGCCCCTTTTAACTGGTCGACTTCTTCTCGCGCTGTTCGTCGCGAAGAAGTAATTTTAGCTCGTCTCAGAATTGGACATTGCCGTTTTAGTCATTCTCACCTTTTTAATGGTCAACCCGCTCCAGCTTGCCCCCACTGTGACCACCCCTTTACAGTGCGTCACATTTTAATTGAATGCCATCATCTTGCAGCTTTTAGATATAGACTAGGTTTGCCCTCCTCGATTGAGGAGTTACTTGCAGATGATGTGGTTGCTGTTGAGCGTGTGCTCCGTTTTATCCGTATTTGTGGTTTTTGGAGCAAGGTATGAGATTTTATCTTTTACCATTGACGGCATTTTTTGACTCTTTTAAGTCTGTTGTTTTTTCAGCTTTTGCTGAATCGTGTTAACTAGTCTTTAATTGTTGTTTTGCACATTACCCTTGTTATTTGTTTTGGGGTTTTATTGTTACCATTTTAATCTTTTATAAGACTGGTTTGTTTTCAGCTCTTGCTGATTTGTTTTCCTACCTGTCTTTGTCTGTTGGCCATATTGGCCTGTGTTGGCTTTGGGGTTTTTATTGCTATGATTTTAGTCCATTACAGGGCTGTTATGTTTTTTCGCTTTTGCGACTAAGTTTTAGTAACGCCCTTATATTTGTGGCGCCTTATACCCTTGTTATTTGTTTTTGGGTTTACATTTTATTGCACCAGTACTACTGTCCGTTCATTGTGCGCAGGATTTGCGTTTTCTGTTTATTTATTTTTTATCTCTGACATAGTGCTTGATGTGTTTGGGCGCTAATGACCACAGCAGTTTTGCGCCCTTAAGCAATAATCATCACTGATCTCCTTTATGACATGCTAGTCTGGTAAAGACTGAATATTAGACTGCATGTGCTCTTGTTATGATGTTCAGATATTAGAGATGAATCTTTGTACGTTATTTTATAATATCTGATTTTTTTAAGGAAAGAAAATGTATATAATGTATATCTGAACTTAAGCACCAGTACATTATGCAGCTATCTCAAAATTTACAAACTTTACCCTTAACTTAGGAAAATCTTTTTACTAACTGCTATACCATGTTGTTATGAGCATTGTAGTCATGAAATTGCAGTATCTATGGCGTTATCCTTTTCATTTTCACCCAAGAAGGTAAAGATTTTGTGATGTCAATTTTATAGTTTAGGCTTCAAGCGATTTAAGATATTCACGGTTTTATTAATGCTTTTTTATATTTTGTAGAAACTGCTAGGGTGAAAAGTCGTGGTAGGCTTCATCATCTTCAGAGCTGCTGGCCTTTAATGTGCATGATTTTTTCCTAAGTTTAAAGAATACTTCTGTCAGACAAATTTACTCAAGCAAGTTGTAAACCAGTACACTTCGCTACCAAGTGCTTGTCATTCTTTAAAATGATATTGTGTTTGGAACATTCCAGTAGATCAGATGTATAGGTGTATAGCACCATCCGTCAGAGTGGAATTTACTGGGGACAAAGTTGTGTTTTGGATTTTACCGGATATTTTTCCCTTTTTCCTCGATTTCAGTCATACAATACTTTTCACTTCCTTTGCCTCTCATCTCTTCATACATAAAAAAAAAGTTCTGTTCTGGGCCACAGACATACAGGCTTTAGCAAAAATTGTCCATATATGGAATTTTGAGCTTGAAGAGGTTGGGATATTGTCCTGGACTTACCACAAATAGAAACTCAGACGAAAGGTGCGGCCAAGAAATGGCAGCACAGATCCACCGCCTCGGTGGATAATGTAAGATATCAAGATATAGGGATCAGCTGTGGTATTGTTAAAAGTGAAAACGGGGTGTAATATCACCCATTAATAATGAAAAAAGTTATTTAAGATACTTAATTTCTTTATCACATTATTAAAGTACTTAAACTTACTTCTCATAGTTACAAGCAACAACAAGGTATTTTTTCAAGGTATCAACTATCATAGTCAGTCGCTTGTCAGAGAGAACATTTTTCTTCATGGAAAAAGAACGTTCCACTTCCACAGAAGTGATTGTAGCATATATCTGCAACCATTGATAAGTAAGCCGTAGTGATATTGAATGTGTACTGTTATGATCTGAAATATGTACCCCAGTGATAAACTTTTGGTTTAAACTGTCAAAAAATTTTAAATTCATAAAGTTGTTCATATGGTACTGAAATTGAAACATTAAACCCTAGAAATTAAGAAATTATATTTTAAAGTCTTTTAATGATGAAGAAGATTGATGGCATAAAGAGAGAAAGAATAACAATCCAGTTTCAAACACTGCTCCTTCACAAGTGAGAACAGTTCTGCCTGATGCTTGACTGGTGTTACCAACATTAATAATAACAAACCAGCATGAAAGCCCGCATATTTCAAATTACTGACTTACTGCAAAATATGCAGTAAGGGTAAAACGTTTTTGGACCATCCTGTACAATAAACAAATTTTTGACTCATCACATTTCACAGTATGGCACAAATGGTAAGAATCTGTATAAGCAACACACGACAGAGGAAAGATGGAAATTTATGGTCTCTTTATATGAAACATGTATCTAATTTATGCAGTGTAGTTTACCAGCATTCTAGTGATAGTATGGTACAGACAAAAGCACACTTTGGATAACACTTCAAGTCATATTTCTGATTGAACCTTAAAATTCCTCAAGGAAAGAGAATCCTTGCCAAACCTTTCAGCTGCATCCGATGTCCTTTGACTGGGACACAGGTATTCATATACTGAAGGAAATACTGTAGATTGGAGAAAGCTGGACTATGCAGGTAGTACAGGCAGATAAAATAAAATACAAGGGTGCATCATTAAGTAATGCACAACTTTTTTTAAGACAAAATAATTTATACACAATGAAACCAAATCTCTTAGCTACTTTTTAAGAAAGAAACCAAGTCTCTCAACACATTTCTCCTATCGTGGCACTGGTTTCAATGTACCCTGTTAATAGAACTCTGTCAATCTGTACACAGTCAGTTGAACTTCTTTATCAGAATTGAAGCATTGGCCACCTAGGAATTTCTTCATTGGGCCAAAAATATGAAAGTCTGAGAGTGGGGTGCATGCTGGACCATTCTATCTTTGTCATGGAACATCTGACATTTGCAGCATTGCATTTGTCACAAACAGCATGGCACCACTTCACCAATGTTCTTTCATATGATGTAGCATTCACAGTGGTCCATTGTGTATAAGTAAGAAATTCTACTAACAGAACACCATGCATGTCCAAGAACATGGTCACCAGCATTCTTTTTTGCTGAGAAATCGGAATGTTTTCACTCCATCGAGATCTTTTGTTTCAGACATGTAGTGGTATGCCCAGGACTCATGCCCTTCTGCAGCATAATGCCATAAATACTCCACTCAACTCTCTGGCCATCTGTCAGGTTCTTCGACACCCAGCGGACACTAACTTAATGAAAATATATTATTCTTAATGACTGTGACATTCTGGTGAGTTACAGCTGTTAACAGTCATCCAGAACGTAGCAAGTGAACAAGATTCACAAAACCTCCTTTAAAGGGATGTTGCTATTCCGTACAGTCCTCCAGTATATGTCCAACATTTTCCTGGCTTTGTCCTTTCACCCACAAAAAGTAATTACACCTTATTTGCTCTTCACAATTTGAAGACAATAAAATATGTCCCATCTTTGCGATATTGTTCTCACTTAAGTTGCAAGAGCATACGTGATCAAACATATGGCATCTAAACATAGCTGGAAAAGAATAGACTTAATGATCCATTCTCGTATAATGGAAATTTGTACTCATAGATTGTAAACAGTGATATTGCACCAAAATGCTCTATGCTGGTAATTTCACAAGATTGTAAGCTCTGAACATTTAGTTGCTCAATAAAGCAATTTAATTCTCTCAAATGGAGATCACTGTTAATGCTGCAAGTTATGTTTATATAACTAATGTTAGAATAAATAATAGTTTTTAATTACTCTTTGTGTCTTTTGGGATTCAAGGTATCAACATGCAAGTTAGTTCATCATTCTCTTCTGCTGGTTGTTGCAGATGTCATCTTGTCCTCAGTGTCGTAAGCCATTGCCTCGTTGTGCTATTTGCCTGGTTCACATGGGAACACCTTCAGGATTACAGAATGTTAATAGCACAAACAGTAATGGGCGTTGTAACACCAAACTGGCAGACTTTTCTTCTTGGTTTACATGGTGTCAGTCCTGCCGACATGGTGGTCATGCAGCTCACATGACACATTGGTTCAGGTGAGAATTAATGTATAAACAAAAATAAAATTTCTTATAATTTAAAGTTAACAAGTCCCAGAAATTGAACTTGAGATACAGGGTCAAAAATGACTACTAGTCAATTTAAAAGTGGATTTTCCATCACCCTAATTTCACATTTGATTTTCGCCAGTTAATAGCATTGACTCTTGGTCAGAAAGATTATACTTGAATTAAATGACATTGCTATCTTAAAAGAGAAATTTTTGTCAGAATATCAGTAATTACTTTCTCATGAGATTGTGCACTGCCAAGATAAAGTACTGACCATTTAATACTGCAGTACTTATAAGGAAATAACTCAAATTTCACTAATTTGTTCCACTTAATTGAAGAAGTTTCGAAGGCTGTTGCCTTCATCATCAGCATGGTTCCAGTGTCAGCTTGCCAGCATGGTATTAAGATGTGGCTCTGTAGATTTTAAGAATTTAATGATGAGGTTACTGTTGTTTGGAAGATCAAAATTAACTAAATTTTTCTCTCAATATGGAATTGAACACAGTGAAACATGCATTAATAATCTCTTCTGGGTCAAATATTTAGAACACTCTTTACGTTTCAATTACATTTCCTGAGTAAATGTCATGTAAGTGAAACCATAAAGAGTGTTCTAAATATTTTGACCCAGAAGATGTTATTAAATTTGTTCTTGTTTTTGTTTATGAATATATTTTCCCACACTGTTATTTCTATGGGTTTTTGAAGAGCTTTAAGAAGAGTTTTGGTTCATTTTGGAATTCATGTTTTTTTTGCCAGAAATGGTATGCTATCCCTGATTTCTCTGTGTGTTTATATTTTACATTTCTCATGCTTTCGTTAAACATGTTGTGATGTAATGTTTCTTTTTGTTTAGACTATATATTTCATATTGCAGTCTTTATAACTGATTTTGTAAAAGCCTCATTGTTTTCCTTGCAAAATTTTGTCTTTTGTTTGCAATTTTTAGGAGGTTTTGTTTTAATTGCATTTGTTTAAAACCACAAATTCCAAAACGAACCAAAATTCCTAAAAGCTGTTGAAAAACCCATAGAATTAACAGTGTGGAAAAATATAGTGTTTATACAAATCTAATTTGCACCATTTTTGTCCAAATGTTGTATTCAATACTGTGGTGCGAATTAGATTCCAGTGCAAATCCATCCCATAGTTTGCCAGTAACTTAATTCAAATTTATCGTTTATTATGTCAAAATGCATTGCTGCAATTCTTGACTTTGTTACATTTATTGTTGGCCTATTATTGCATAGAGCATTTGAATAGCAGGTAGTCATGAAATGGAGGACAAACAGAGAACATCTTATGATGCTACTTTCAAGCATAAAGGAATTCTTTAGCTGAAAAAAATAGAAACAGAATGGCAGGAAGAGAGTTCAATGTAGCTGAAAGCAGCATTCACTTGTGGTAGCAACAGAAATTGGCATTATTTGCAACTAAAGCTAATAGGAAGAAATGGAAGACATACTGACATTAAAGAAAAAGTTTTGGAATTCGTACATGAAAGGACAAAGAACTGCAACCTGTAACTAGTGACACCATAAGAAACAAGTTTATATTCTTTGACTTATGCCAACTGTCCTGGCAAGCACTAGTGATGGATTTTGTCGTATGTGCTCCCAGATGTAAAAATAGTTCACTTACAAATTCTATGTTTTGTTCATTTTATGAAGTGGATGGACATATCTTTAAGATACTGTACAACAATAAGCCAAAATCTTTTTTTATGTCTAAGTTTCAAATTTGGGGTGCGCATTACATTCAATTGCATATTAGATTTGTATAAATATGATATATATAAACAAAAACAAAGAACATTTGTTCATGTTTACGAAATGTCGGAATTGAGTCGTCGTTTTGGTTGACAATGTGAGGAATGTACCTCACGAAACATGTACCAAAATTACTTTTATAAGTGTGTTTGTGAAACTTAAAGAATGTTTTAATGTGACAACATGATTTTTAGTGTTTTACTTTAAATCAAAATAAGATTAACATTTGTTCATTTTGATCTTTAAAGCAACAGCAACTTCATCACTAAATTTGTAAAATATACAGAGCGACATCTTAATACCATGCTGGGAAGCTGACACTGAAACCATGCTGATGATGTAGGCAAGAGCTTTCCAAAATGTTCATATAAGTGAAAATATAACAAAATTAGTGAAATTTGAGTGATTTCCTTATAAAGGATTGCAGTATTTCGCTATGAAAAGTCCTGCTATTTAAAACTATTTACTAATCATTTCTTTGTGATTTACCTCCTCACAATCTCCAGCACCATCTTGAAGTCTGCTCTAACTGTAAGCCATTCTCTGACAGGTAAAGTTATCACACCTTCCCTGCAAGTAGAGTAACTTCCACTTCTTTTGCTATCAGAGATATACTTTTCACTTAGTTGTCTTCCCCTCAGGGGCCCAATTTTTGGGTATGGGGTATAGTGACCCTGAGGCACCCGAACTGCTCTCACAGGCCCAAGCATAGAGTTGGCTCTATTCTATTTCACCCTCTATTTTAATTTTTATTCGTTTTACTTCCCTGTTCTGTGTCTGAAGGATGTCCCCATGTTTGACACTGTAAAAGGTGACTGGGTAATGGCATAACTCCTGGCACTGGGTTATCATGTAGGATAGGAGCGTATCCCCTGGTAAAGGCCAGGGGGTCACTGCATGAGCTGTTAATTTCCTGCAGACGATTGGTCCTTTTGTCAACCCACAGGAAGGTGTGACTCTGAGGTTACTTTGTTTAGGCCAGAGCAAGTAACCTAAGCTATGGTGGCGCCCAGAAAGCAGTCTGCCATCCAAGGCAGTTGCAATGGTGGAGGATTAACTCGCTATGGTACATGATATAAATCCTATTCAAATGAAACGTAAACAATTGGAGATAAAAGAAGTAATCGAGAAGTCCTATCCTCGTTACTTAGTTATAAGTAGAACAGAAGAAGATCAGTCCTTTTCTAGAGTAAACCTATTTGTGATTCAGAAGGGCATTGATACCATAGCTGGACCCGTTAAGTCCTGTACCCGTCTGAGAAATGATTCTCTTTCGGTGGACACACTTGCACTGTCTCAATGCAAACTCACTGCTCAAAGCGCTGTTACTCCATCCATGTTGAGCAGCATAGGACCACCAACATACTAGACGATGTGTCTGACTTGGAAATGCAGAGTTTTCTGGAAGACCAAGGGGTCACTTCCGTATATCGAGTGCAGGCAAGAATAGAGGGGGAATTACAGTCGACCCGTACTCTTTTCCTCACTTTTAACTACTGCAGAAAAGCAGGCTACAAGGTAATTGAAGTGCGCCCATTACGTTGTTTTCAATGCCAGCGCTTTGGCCATACACTTCCATCTGTGCAACCTGCGGTTAAGTTAATCATGAGGGAGCATGTACATCCGCTCCAGTCTGCGTCAACTGCCGCGGCATCATCCCGCGACTGCCCTCATTTTAAAGAGGAGCGCTGTATCCAGGAAATCGGGTAAAAGACAAGTTCTCCTTTGCAGAGGCCCGGAAGCGATTGATCAACCCGTTGTGCCTAAGACCGGCACATACAGTGCAGCAGCTTCTTTAGCGGCCAAGAAGTGCGATAGCAGTACGCAGACCTGCGACCTTGTTTTCACACGGGTCCATAATGTACCAATTTTTCCGAAACGCTCTACCGAGAAAGCTAAACCAGTAGTTTTTAATGCTCTGATAGTAAGTTTAAGACCAGTTACTCAAGGATTGACTTTTTGAAAATAAGTCCACTCGAGTTGAAAAGAAAAAGAGCCCTTCTCCTCCTATGAAGGGAGCAAGCCGGCTAGGCGGTCGCCATCGTCGCCCATTTCTACATCCAACCGATTCCAGGTGTTGGAATCGGTGGATGCCTCTCAGCGGGAGAGCCCTCCCTTTGAGGAGGTCATTGAGCAGGATATGCCTGCTCCAAACAAACCACCCAGTCCCACGCGATTAAAGAAAGGAGGGTTGATTCGTCCAACTAAAAAGTAAGGTGGTATTTTTATTTATTTTATCTCATTTTAACAATAGCTATCCTTTCATGGAATGGGCATGGACTTTGCAGTCAAAGACCAGAACTGGAGTTACTTTTACGCTCGACTGACTTGTGTGTCTCCAAGAGACTACACGCTCCGCAGTTACTCTTCGGTGAGATTTGATCTTTCTCTCGAAGACGACACTCCCGCGCATGGCGGCGTTTTAATTCTCATCAGAGATGACGTATACAGCCCTTCACTAAGCCTTCAGAATCCTATAAAGACTGCAGCAGCCACAGTTTATTTTTCTGGCCTTAATTTCACAGTTTGCACTCTTTATCTGCCTCCATCTGCTACTGTCGCTGTGACATCTCGAGGACCTTTTATCTCAGCTACCACTCCCTGCCCTACTTTTGGGAGATTTTAATACGCACCATCCCCTATGGGGTTCTACCACCAAGTGTGCCAGACAGACAGACATGTCTGTATGGCAGACATTCTGGATCGCCACCATCTCGCTCTGCTCAACACATTTCTCTCTGACAGTTCTCACAGTTTTTCTCATTTAGACTTATCTTTCTGTTCCTCTCGCTTGCTGTACACTTTACTTGGAACGCCATCTCTGATTTGTTCTCCAGTGACCACTTCCCGTGTCAAGTGCGTCTCCTATCTGCACCGCACATTCTCACGGCGCGCCGAAATGGCTTATTACCAAAGCGAATTGGCATCTGTTCCGTTCTTCAGCCATCTTTTCAGGGTGTGAGTTTCCATCCAGGGACGCCGCGGTTCAGCAGCTTGAAACGGTCATAATCAAAGCTATTCCCCGGTCGTCTTCCCACCCCAGACGCTTTCCGGTTCCTTGGTGGATCGACGAATGCCGGGATGCTTTGCGTGCACGCCGAGGTGCTTTGCGAGAGTTTCGTCGCCACCCTACATTGGAGAACATGGCTCGATATAAACAACTGCGCGCGAAATTCCATGGAGTGATTAAGGATAGCAAAAGGATTGCTTTTGCCCCCACTTTTAACCGTACAACGCCTTCCTCTGTAGTTTGGGAAAAGCTATGCCGCGTTGCAGGCAAACCTAGATTTACGCGTACACCCCGTCTTAAGGTACAACATCGTGTACTCGCTACTCCGATTGATATTGCCAATGCGTTAGGGCGCACTTTCATTGACCTTTCGAGCTCCGCCAACTACCCTCCTGCATTTCGTGTAATTAAACAACAGGTCGAGTCGAAGGGTTTCGTTTTCTCCTCCGACAACCTAGAGTGCTACAATGTCCCCTTTGCAGCCAGGGAATTGGAACATGCCCTTACGACCTCTCGGCATTGCGCACCGGGGCCAGATAGCATTCATGTTGCTATGTTGCAGCATTTGTCAGCGGAAGGTAAGGCTTTTTTACTCCGGAGTTTTTAATTCTATTTGGTGCAATGGGACATTTCCGAGCACTTTGCGAAATGCTACCGTCATTCCTATACCCAAGCCTGGAAAGGACCCACACCTTCCTTCCAGTTACCGTCCGATTTACCTCACCAGTTGCGTCTGCAAGGTGATTAACTGGCGACTTATATGATGGTTACAGTCAAGGAACTTATTAACGAACGTCTAGTGCGGTTTTCGACGTCGTCGTTCATCAGTCAAGCATCTTGTGTCTCTGACCACGCGCATAATGGACGGTTTTGTACGGAAGTGCCAAACGATCGCCGTATTCTTTGATCTGGAGAAAGCTTGTTGGAGAAGCGGTATCCTTCGAACGCTTCACGATTTGCATATACGCGGTGGTATGTCTATTTTTATTCAGGAGTTTATGAAAGACCGGATTTTTAATGTTCGCGTGGGATCAGTTTTATCATCTACTTTTATTCAACAAAACGGTGCACCTCAGGGCTTGGTACTTAGTTGCACAATGTTTGCCATTGCCATTAATTCCATCGCTGAGTGTTTACCGCCAGCAATACAATCGTCGTTGTTCGTGGACGATTTTGCCATCTTTCTTTCCTCTCGGAGAATCTTTTGGAACGCCTCTACGCTTGGAGTGTAAATCACGGGTTCCGTTTCTCCGCAGAGAAGACCGTCTGCATGAACTTCTGGCGTCGTAAGGCCTCCACCATCTCTCCGTCTTGGCCCAGACGCTCTTGCTTTCGCAGAAGTTAGGGTTACTTGGCTTGGTATTTGATAGAAAATTATGCTGGTCATCACATATAACACAACTCAGAGGCAAGTGTGAACGTTCTCTTTGTATTTTACGTGTTTTAAGTGGCACATCCTGGGGAGCTGACTGGACTGTTCTTTTACGCTTTTACCGCTCTCTCATCCGGTCCAAACTGGATTATGGCCGTGTTGTTTATGGCTCTGCGCGACCTTCCGTTCCTCGTCGCCTTAACCCCCTCCATCACCGAGATATCCGTGTCGCCATTGGAGCATTCCCAACCAGTCCTGTGTCAAGTTTATGTGCGGAGTCTGGAGAACCTCCGTTGTTTTACTTGCTTCTCATGGCATTCCACGAACGAGCCGTTTTTTAATTTGTCACTGGCTGTATTTTACGCTGCTGAGTCGTTTACTCCAAAGCCTGCTGGCTTTCCTTTTCGGGAGCTGTTAAGGATGTTGGACTTGGAATTACCTGCATTTTTCTTAGCCGGAAATGCTTCTTCTCCCCCTTGGCTCTTAGCAGAGGCCCCCGCTCATCTTGAGCTTGTCTCCTGTCGTAAATCCTCGACTGCAGCGCCTATTATTCGTCGTTATTTTAGCGAAATCGTTTCCTCTTTTGCTAGATGCAATTTTATTTATACCGACGGCCCGAAATTTGACACAGGAGTAGGACCTTTGTTTTTAATGGAGCTAGTTTTACGTTTGGTCTTAACGTTGCGACATCTATTTTTATGGCCGAGCTGTATGCTATTTATTGGGCTGTTTTATTTATTTCTGACCACGGGCTAGGAACAGTGTTATTTGTTCCGATTCTTTGAGTGCCCTTTTATCTTTGAAAAAGCTGTACAACTACCATCCTCTTGTACAGAAGATCCAGGATGCAGTGTTTACATTTCTGAACGCTGGCGTCAGTGTAACACTGCTGTGGGTACCTGGGCATGTAGGACTCCCAGGCAACGAGACGGCCGCAGATGTCGCAGCTAAATCCGCCCTTTTAGGCCCTGTCGAATATGAGCATCGTTTTTACTCGAGGAATTTTAAACATTCTTTACGTAGAGGCGTTCTTTCGCGCTGGCGCAAGGAGTGGAATTTAATGCCTAGCAACAAGCTTCGAGAATGTAAATCCACCCCTTTTAACTGGTCCACTTCTTCTCGCACAGTTCGTCGCGAAGAAGTAATTTTAGCACGTTTGAGAATTGGGCATTGTCGTTTTAGTTGCCGTCACCTTTTTAATTGTCAACCTACTCCAGCTTGCCCTCACTGTGACCACCCCATTACAGTTTTAGTTGAATGCCATCATGTAGCAGCTTTTAGACTTTCCCTAGGTTTGCCCTCCTCTATTGAGGATCTACTTGCAGATGAGTGTTTTCTGTTGCGCAAGTGCTCCATTTTATCCATGTTTGTGGTTTTTGGAGCAAGGTGTGAGGTTATATTATTTTATTATGAAGGGATTTTAAGACTGTTGTGTTTTCAGCTCTTACTGATGTGTTTTAGTACCAGTCTTTTGATTGTTGTTGACCTTTTTACCCTTGTTTATTTCTTTTGGGGTTTTTATTGTTACAATTTTAAAGCATTACAAGACTGTTGTGTTTTCAGCTCTTGCAGCTGTGTTTTAGCACCAGTCTTGTTTGTTGTTGACCATATTACCCTTGTTATTTGTATTGTTTGTTTTTTTTTTGCCCAATGTGCTGTGATAGTTTATTTCATACACTGATTTTGTGTAAGGTACATATTTATCTACTTATTTCTTTACTCTTGGTGCAGTTTTTAGTGTGATTGGGCGCTAATGACCTTAGCAGTTTTGCGCCCCTTAAACAATCATCATCATCATCATCATATTTCCTTTATTACAAAGAGACTGAATGTTTCCAGGAGTCTAAAATTACACAAATCATTGAAACATTTAAAACATCACTTTTTGTACAGATTTAAATCCTCTAAACATGTAGAAATCACTTGGGCACTATATCTGCACTGGGCAGAAAACCCCACTTTAATTTTCTGTTGATTTCATTGTTTTTCTGACACTGTAGGGCAGAGGTATTCAATTTTGGCATGGCCTGTGCCATTTTTAAGAATTAAATACCTGACTTGAAAATGCAATTAAATAAAAAAATTATTTCATTAAAGTGTATTTATGTAAGTAACAACAATTAATGAAGAAAGCATATTTTTTAGAATGTCAATGAGTAATTTGGCAATTTTGGCACCAATGTGAAGTCACTATGTACAGAGTGTTCTTGAGATGTTGGTACATAATATCTTGGTTTTCATATGCTGCAAAAAAAATAGTTACAAAACATGCCGGCAAAAATTAGGTAATGCATCCTCAGAAAGTACTCTTTATAATGTATAAGCATGGGCTTATTGAAGAATTTTTTCTCAAAGAAGAGATTGTTTTGAAATTCAAGCAGCTCCATTTGTTAATCTTATTTTGATTTAAATTAAAACACTAAAAATCATGTCGTCACATTAAAACTCTCTTTAAGTTTCACAAACACACTTATAAAAGTAATTTTGGTACACGTACCTCACGAAACATGTACCAAAATTACTTTTATAAGTGTGTTTGTGAAACTTAAAGAGAGTTTTAATGTGACGACATGATTTTTAGTGTTTTACTTTAAATCAAAATAAGATTAACAAAAGTTTCACTGTGTGGATTCCCAAATTCCGTAAACAAGCTCCATTTGTACTGACCTTGGTATACTGGAGCATTGACACTGATTTTGAAAATAAATCCAAAGAAAACTGCATGCTATGAAAATCACTAAATCTGTCTTCATACTCATTTTTACAACATGGGTAGTTGTGTCTCCCAAAGTTTGAGCTTGGCCACAAAAGCTTTGGCATGATTAGTTGATTTTTGGATTCTGACTGCATATTTAGGTCATTCAAATTCAACAAGATGTGGATCATTAAGTCAAACCCTATAATTTGCTTTGGAAGATTGAATTCTGCAATCTACTTTCCCTTGCTTGCTGTATTTCAGCTCTTAAGTCAAAGGCTTTTAAGAACCTTCTGCTAAACCAGTGAATTTCACCATAATAAACCACAACACTGCCACATTTCTAGCATTAGTAGCTCATGGAATTAACAATGATTCAATCCTTTTGCTCTAATAAAGTTGGCATGGCAATGATATTATCAAAACCAATAGTTTTTGCACACAAATTCTCATGGCGAATTAAACAGTGATAATGGAAAAATCTTTTCCTTTTAGTTCTGGCTATTTCTATAGCAGTGCTATAAAACCTTCCTTGTTTCCCACCAAATTCATGCAATGTACCTCTGTTTTAATTTAAAGTTGATCTCATGTCAGATATCTCAGGGGTATTTAGCCTCATAGAGGGGCTGCTATAAAGTGTCACTTGGCAATTCTGACTGAAAGGGACTTCTTTTACATTTAATATGTACATTTTTAAGCCAATGACAACATCATGTTAGAAGTCGGAAATAAAGGAAACTTGTTTTAATAAGTTTCTTTAATTTAAAGATGGAAAGTTGAAAGTAACTCTTTATCCCCAAGCACAGATAAGTTTTGTATTAGAAAAATGCAAGAATACCCCCAAACTTGCAAAATAGAAAGAAAGAAAAGAAACATTCCCAACATTCTTCTTATAGTTTCTCTAATGACTGCCACCAGATATTGGCTTGAACTTCAAAATATTATCATTCAGTATTCAATATAGAGCCAAAATTTGAAAACTTAGTTTCTGCAAATGTGCACATTTATCAACTTAATTTTACCTAGCAGCTACCAAAACATTTCTGTTTTTATATAACTAAAATAACAATAACAAGATAAGGAAAAAAGGATAAAACACTTGAAAAGTCACAGATTTACTAATGCAATATTTCAAACAGCTCGTGTCCTTAGGCAAGAAGACAAGTAAATGTAGTGAGAATAAATATTGAATATCGAAAGTAATGTAATGCATTTTTAATCAATTTTTTTCTAAATTCGTGCCCCACCTTACTTTTAGAACACCCCTTAACCTTCAAAGTATGTTTTGCTGCTACCTATATCCTTCCAATTCATCTCATCCCATCGCAGGCTCATATTCTTGCCAACATCCTAAATGTAAAACCTGTGCCCTTATTATTCCATGTCATTCATTGAAAGCCTAATTTATCCAGAGAATTTAACATTTCTTCATTTGCTACCTGCTTTTCTAAGAATGTTATCTTGAAAGCTTTGCAAAGCATTTTATACTGTTTCATTCCTTATGAACAATCAGACATTCTGTTAAAACCAAACCTGTCTTGCCAGTTGCCCAACATGCCTTATTTCATTGTAAGGATTTCGATGATGCAATTAATTTAACACTTATTGGTGCATTACCAACTCATGTAGCTCTGAAAGTTTACTCAGAGATAGAGATGCCAGCTATATTTTTACATAAAATGCGATTACTGCTGGGTTTAAATTTTACGTATTAATATATTTTTATTCTCTTTCTCACTCTCTTGTTGCTTGTTTGATTTTTTACCAAGCATTACGTTACCTTCGATATTCAATATTTATTTTTAATACATTCACTTTTCTTGCCTAGGAAGAATGGGAACTGCTCGAAATATTGGCTATAGTAAATCTGTGACTTTCCAAGTGTTTTATCCTTTTTCTTCTTATCAAATTATTGTTATTTTGGTTACAATTCATTGTTATTTTATTTTTCCATTATATTATATATAACACATTGCAGGTCAAAAGTTTCTGGACATCAGGAAATTCAATTCATATTGTCTATAACTTCCTAAGTACAATTTAAATAAGAAGCTTTATGTTTTAGGGAGCACTCCGAGTGTCCTGTTACTGCATGTACCTGTCGCTGCTTGTCACTCGATGCTGCTAGCAAGGTGACATCCATCAAAGTGTAAATATATTATGTAAATAGTCAATATATTGTAATAAAAAAGTTCCTAAAACAAATGAAGCTAGACAGTAGATAAGTAACTTCATTCTTCACATGCAGTGTAATTAAGAGACATCCTCACTGTTCCCATCTCAGACAGATTTGTTTATAAGAGGCACTTTTGACTTAAGCCTATTCTTAAATGAATTCTCTGATCCTTACCATCACAAATGCAACCTGTGAAAAATCACATTAAAATATAATTGACTTTTTAACTTCTGCTTCAAAATAACTGCAGACATGGAAGGTTATAATTCAGGCTTACAATTTATGAAAAATCATGTTATTAAAAATACTCTCAATTATATGGTCGTATTGAAATGTTACAACCTTATGATAAAAAGAGTTTGATATAGTACATTTTTGCATATATGGAGGGTTGCTCCAGTTAAGCTTGGAGCTTGGAACTTACATTTTTTCATGGTGAGATTACTTTCTCCACCTAAATGTGGCCATTTTGATGTCCACAGACTTGAACTATGGCTTTGAAATGCAATTTCCATTATAGAAGACTGTGTCTTAAAACAGTAAGAGGGATGTTAGCCCACTCATTCTGGCAGACTTTCCAGAGACCCTCAGTCATCGTGGGACATCCAAAAGCAAAATGCTGTTTCAGACCGTATCTGCAAAAATCCACTGGTGAGGCATTGAGTAACTTCACTACCTTTTAAATGGTATCTTGACACCTATTTCCATAGTTTCCTGGATGATTGAAAAATCTGGCTGAATGCTTTATTCATGCGGATTCAAACATATGGGGCATCCTCACCATACAATTGGAGAATATCTTCATCAAAAATTGGGTCCATGACATTGCTTTGGCAGTAGGGTGCATTAATTTTTAAATTTTTAACAACACTATGAATGTTAAATTTCCCCCAAGTTCAGTAACCCGCAACCACTGTAAACTCCTTGGGAAATCTTTCCGTGTTTTCCCAAATGAAGTTTGACCCACTTGATGGTAGTAAACAGCACTGGGTTTGTTTGCATGATTAGATAAATCCATTCTTCATCCAAAGAAACTACCCGTTGCTACTTTTCACCTGCCAAGTAGTGTTCACAGTTTTCTTGCATTGGCGAAGCGTTCTCTAATGTGTTGTTCTTTCAAGATGTGCCCACATGCTTTATGCTGTCATTCTAGGCCAAAATGTTGGTAGATTATCCTGAAATGATCCCTTTAGAATTACCATTGCAGTTGGAAATGCTTCTTTGTGTTGGAGGGTTTTCTTATGTCACTGCTGCCTTCATCTTGGTTACTAGCCATTTAGGTCGTGCTGTTGCTCCCCTTTCTTTTTATTTGTTTTGCAGATTGGGCCTCAATGGTAATCCATTTTTATGCAGCTGTTACATGGTAACTTATGGTAAGTCATTTCTAATACCATCAAAAGGCTATAACCAGAGTTGGAAAGCCCAACAATGTATCTTTGCCACAAACCAGCAAGTTTGAAGCCATTAAAGAGTAATATTGCATTAGACTGTACCAGCAGACTGCAGGCACATATTGATGAATCGACATGATAGCACACATAAGCACGTCCTACTGGGAGTGGGAGACGATCCAAAGTCATTTGAGCTTAACTAGGACAACCCTCTGTACCGTTAATTTTGTGATGCTGCTTGGTATTAAAATAATGTATCTTATCCATGTGCTACAATAGCTCATTACAAGTTCTGTTCAACACTTGCATGCTTTAGTAAATGACTTCAAAAGCCAGTGTCTACAGTTAGAATGGATTCTTCTTACCTATTATGCCTTGCTCTCTCTCAGCCACTATAAACAATGCAGCCTTGCTCTTAACTACATATACATTATATGACCTAGTATGCAGCCATGCTCTGCCAACCCATACCTCACTGTATAAGGAAATCTTGCACAAATTAAGACCGGACTGAGGGGCAAAAGCATCTGATTTCTGTAGATGAAATAGCAGATGTTATCTGCATTCAAGACAGGGAAGATAATAATGTTATCTTGGTTTCACAGAACAAATTTATCCTATATAAATTATTAAAAAAAACAAACAAAATGGAATTGAAACAAAGAATAGATCAGAAATTGCAAAGAATGTAATCATGTTTATAGAGGGTGGACAAAACAAAATTTGAATATAAGAAACAAAGAGCACTGCAGAAACATACAATACAAAAAACCAAAAATCTGCAATGGTCGCCATTTTTGGTTGAAAAACCATGGAAAAGACACAGAAAACCATTAAAACAGCAGCTAACAATATAGAGTTAACCATCTGGCAAAAAAACTTATATATAAAAATAAAACAACAGGCAATGAATTTTTAAATACCACCAGAAGATGATTCATCAAGAACTTTGTTCTGCAAATCACAAGAGGGAGAAAAGATTGAAAGTGTATGGAATGTACTTTCGAATGAAGCCACAAGATGGTGTATGTGAGCAGAGCTGCAAGTGGTCAGGAATCAAGGTCATGAAGGTGCATATGTGAAAACAGGGATGCACAAAAATGCCACACAGAGCTACCAGAAGCACTGGGTGCACATGCTTTGTTCTACAAAATATTGGCAAGGTGGAAAGGGACCTTCAAATGGGGCAGAATGCTGATTGCATATGTGCTGTGCAGTGGACGTCCTATGTCTGCGGGCAAGGATGTAAGGGGTAATAATAGTGCTTACACCATAGGCGCCAGACATTTTGACTTGCTATGAAACGTGTCACATCAATCTGGCAAGATTTCAGGAAGAAGGGATGTCATGTTGATTTGCATTACTGCAATTGATGAAACATGGGCAAGAGCATATGAACCACAACTCAAACAATGGTCCAGTATATGGCATCGCCTTGGGTCACCACATAAGCACAAGTTTCACCAAACTCCTTCACCAATATTCTGTATATGACAGTCAAGGAGCTCTTGTGTATCATCTAGTGCTTGAGGGGACCACTGTGAATGCCCAGTATTACAGGTCATTTTTGGTGTCAAAATTGTGCCATGCCATATGCATCAAATGGCCGGAACTTTTGAACAATGCCATTATTCTTCACAATAATGCAACAGCCTAAACAGCCAACAGTGTCCAGTGGTGGGGATGGGAAGCTATTTCACACCCACTATATTCATCCAATTTTGATCCCTTGATTAGGATCCAATCCCCAAAGTAAAACTGTCATTACATGGAAAACATTTTGGCACCATTTCAACTTAAGCTAGCTCATGTTAGCAGCACCTTTACCATTGCTGGCACTGTCAATGTACTTGGAGACTAGTTGTGTGTAAGTAGTTGTAAGTTTTGCTCATGCCATAATAAACCATGTTCTCCAATTAAATTACCTGTGTTTTGCTTCTTTTCTTCCCTGCTACACAACCGATTTATGCTATTACAAAATTAAATCTGCATGGTTCTAAAAGTTGAATGTCTTACTATTTCTGAGGGTTAAACATATTTCTGTAAGCATAATTCTGATTGGATGGGAGTATTTTAATAAGTGAAGCACAGAAATAGTCCTTAAAATAAACCCTTTAATTACTTAACATAATAACAATGAACAAGTTTCATAAAGCTGTCATGGAGCCCAGTGTTAAGATAATGAATATGAACCTTACTGAGTCCCATACAATCCAGACTTGAGCCTGCAGTTTTCAACTTTTGCTAAAGCTTGATGCAATAAAGAAACTCGATCACTGTCAAGACCTGATAATGGAAACAGACAGTAGACTTCACGAAACTTGTTTATTGTTCACAGAATTATATCAGTTATCTGATGGTGGGCTTGCGTGGCATGTGCAAATCAAATATCTAATGCTTTTTTAAGGTTTTATTTATTTATTTTTTGATACATTCCAGTCATTTGGTATGGTATTAATTAGCATCACTGTCTTGTTGTATTGATCCATATCTGTAACAGAAAAAAGCAACAATGATATAAAAATGCAAAATAACACCAATGACCAATTAGAAACTCTCATAAATACAACGGTGTATCAAAAATAGCCCAACTAATACACAATAACTTTATTTCATTCAAATTCCCTTAGTTATCTTTCAAAGCTCCCTCTGGTGAAATCAACTACTCTAATCATTTATCAGTTGTTCAAAACACTTGCTGATGGTCTGTTCAAAATATTCATGACAAACACTGTTCAGTTCCATTCATTTCCAAAATGGCAACAACCATAAAGCTATATAGGAAAGAAGTTAAAGTTGCAAGGTGCAAGATCTGGAAAATAAGGTTGGTGGGGCATGACCTCAATGCCCAGTTCTTATGACCATTTGAGTTGATCCCTCATGGTGTAAGATTCATCCTGTCTAGGCAAGATTTTGATTGCTTCTCTGTAGTAGCCTCATCACTATATAAGTATAATACATAATGTTGGCAATCTTTGCAAGTATAATACATAATGCAATCTTTGCAATTGTTATATGATGGTTTTTCTTGCACAATAACATCAATTGACTCCAGTTTTTGCAGTTTCAGAACTTCCAATAAGCAGATAATATACCTTTTTATGCTATTTGAATACTCGTGTTTTGCTACACAATTTCCAAGGTCTGCATAGAAATTTTGTTCAGTGGAAAAAAATCTTAACTGCCATGCATTGCCGTACTTCAGATACTGACATATTGGTTTTACCAGACTTTCATGTAAAAACTATCCCATACGAGCTAAGTTTTGATTCTTAGCAGCTGGGTATGTCACAATCGCCCGAGAATACACTTAAACTTTGGATCTAAAATCGTGGCTAAAATCTTACCTCATAGAAGATGCTGAAAATGCTGTTCCCCTTACTAAATAGACATTCTATCTGGAAAACATATGATTCACACATTAAAGACAGCCACTGTGATGTTTCTGATTTCATTTGTGATATTTTTCTTTAGTTCTTCCAATGTGTGAAGGTTTGTTTTATAAACTCTATCCTTGCCCACAAGTAAAAATTACACACTGTTAAACCTGGTGAGCAAGAGATTATACACAGCAATAATCACTCTATCTTCAAACACCTCCTTAATTTTATGGAGGTTTAGTCTAGAAAATAAGGATTGCCCAAAAGAATTTTCAACAAATAGAAAAGTTTTATTACAAAGCTAGGAAAGTATTTTGTAACATTTCTATTCAAACAAATTTCTGACAGTGTCAAGTACAAAAGAACAAATACACACTATGTTTATACAATATTTAAAATGATCAAATTTATACAAACATTTTCAATCAGAAAATATTTTAATCTGCTTTGTATCTTGTACTTAAACCTACATTATACTGTTAATAAATCTTAATATTAAACATAGCCCCCAGGTTATTTATATAATGAAAATACCCACTTATTGCATTTCCCTTATTAGTGCTATTTTATCAATCATACCCAATTCTCTCATCCTTAACTATTCGAATCCATTTCTCCCTTATATTTCGTAAGTATTCCTATTTTCTTTTATTTCTCTGTCCCTATATCAGCCAACATTCTATATGCTATATTTATTTCTGTAATATATTCCATTTCACTTCCCATACACCCTCCTTCCATCTCTTTACCCCTTCCCCATTTTCTCCTATGAAACCCTTAAATACAATGCTCCTATTCGCATCTGGGCCAGTGCTTTCCTCCCAAATTTATCACAATAATCCACTTATTTCTCCCTCACTCATTTTTAATTACTTTGTATTTTTTTTAAAGATCTCTCATCACTAAAACTAGCCCAAATCTCTTGCCTTTCTATATCTTCAATTCTTTGCTTTCCTTCCTCCCAAAACCCTTGTCTACTTTTATTTCCAAATTGCTGAAGTTTCCCCATCCCAATATCTTGCGATATTTCCCCCACTTTTCCCATCCAGCTATTATCTCTCATTTGCTCCCTTTGATACTTCATACACTCTTTTAGGACATTGTGGTCCCCTAATTTCACAATCCTATATCAATATTTTAACATTCTCTTTCTCCCTAACTCCGTTCGGTGTAGCTTTAGGCAATCCCATTATCTCTCTATAAAACATCCTAGAAACTAAATATTTTCAACCATCCTTTAGAAGTTCCCCATATAACATTTTTGATTCCATAACCACTTCATACACTTTCTCCAACTAATTTATTGACATATTTGGAATTTTCTTCAAACATATTCTAATTGCTCTCATGGCTACTTTATCTTTAACAATAACATTCTTCCCTTGTGGTTCCCATCCTCCACTACTTGACCTCATCCCTAAATAATCATATTCTTTAACCACTTCCAATAGCTCCCCATTCAACAACCATTTCTTGTCCTTTCTTAATTACCCCTTTTCTTAAACACTATTACATTTGGTTTCATAACATTTACTCGTAATCCACATTCTACACAAAATCTGTGTATCTCATTTATAGCTCATTGCAGCCCAATTACTACAATTGCACTTTCTATTAAATCATCTGCAAGCCTCAGTATTTCTTTCCTTCCAAGCTTTAAGATTTGTTCTATAATATCATCAACAAACAAAACTGGACTCAACTTACAACCTTGTTGCAAATCTACCTTTTATCCACTATCTCTGTAATCCCATTTCCTGTACACTTAACATAAAACTTAATTCCATCATACAAATTTTGAACCTCTGCAATAAACCCTTCACTTACTCCTTTCCACCTCATTTTATGCACAAGTATATCTCTTCTTATTGTATCAAATGCCTTTTCGAAATCCACATATATGCTCTACCTCTTTAGCTAAGAAAGCATTTAGAAAAGATAAGAGTGAAATGGTTTAGAACTGTAAGGAAATAATTGAGAATGGAAAGGAGATTGAGTAATTAAATGAAACAAATTGAATGGCTTTACACAAACAACCAGGATGTTGATATGTATAACATCCTGAGAAATGAGCAACAACTTGTAGTTGTATGGTTGGTAAAAGTCAGTTTGATAATTTGCATTTTGTAAGTTGGTAATTAATAGTTAATGTGCCTGGTGTTCTCAATGTCCAGTAGGCAGCTACTGAATAATAGTATTTGCTTATTTATGAATTAAGAATAACATGTAAATTTAATTGTAATATTGTTTGTCAAAATAAAATGTATGCATAATGACATTTGCATATAACAGACAAGTGAACTTTTTGTGTTGCCATCCTCAGAACTGCAGCTTAATGAAAAGTGTCAAGTTGGATAATACTTCCTGAACTTTTATTTTCGAGTTTGGGAAAAAATATGCTTTAAGACTTTCATCAATTGGCTAATTAGAAGGAAATATTTGTAATCAAATCTGATTGTAAAACTATTTATTAAAATGACAAAATAATTTTGTAAAACATCTGGTAAGGGTTCTCATAAACTGACATGTTATTTGTACTACAAATGTTATTTACATATCACAAGTAAAATACAGTACAGGATAAAAGTTTGGGGTAGGGTCTAATGAGATCCTTTGATGATGTTTATGAGGTACTTACTGAATTCTTCCTCACAATCTGCTGGGAACATCACATAATGTTCTGCCTTCATCTCACTTGTTCCCACAGCTATTCCATGAAATTCTGCAATGCCAAAGAGTCGCTCACCCAATGGCTTGTTCATCTGCACCATAATATGCTGATTATCTGCTGCCTTAACCTCCACCATCACGTCATTTGGCTCACCCTACAGCAAACAAATTTTTTCATAAAAAAATTACTTTATCACATGAAGAAATGGCCAAATTTTGCATAAAAGGAATAGATGGCAAACTACTGCTCTTGGATCCATGCAAATTTTGTACATTATTTTAATTCTGTCATTAAAATATGAGTGTTACTATTTAATTATACAAATTACTAGGTATTATAAAATAAAGCTTTATTTTGTAGGAGCATGTCCAGATTAGAAGTTGATACATCATAGTTTCCATACTTGAAAATATTTATGGTTGTGCACTTGCTGTCTGTAGGTTGTTGTTGTGTGATATTCTTATCAGATGGTTGCATGGTAAGTTGCAGTTTTACACGAGAATTAAAATAAAGTTTTGGATTTTTATTTCACCATGAAATTGTATTAAAAACAATGCAGTTTCTCCAATAATTGGAATGTAATGATGAACCATCCATCATACAGTCCAGATCTGGTTCCTTGTGCCTTTCTTATGGAACAAAAAACCAATATTTAAAATGTTTATATCCTATCTTGACAAAGTGAAACAAAAAGTAGTTATAAAGTGTCCATTAAAAATAAAAAGATTGCATCATAGTGGCAAATAATTTAACATGGAGTGGCTCAGGGTTTTGTTCTGGACCCCCTTTTTTTATGTATATAAATGATCTCTTCTTACCTCTCCATGATACAGGCAATACTGATATATTTATAGACAATACAAGCATATTGATAAATGGAAAATATCTTAATGATTGTGCCATTAAATTAAATCTGGTTCTGGGCTCCTTGTGTTTATGGTTCTAAGCAAACAAATTGTCTCTAAATCTAGATAAAACAAATGTTTTGGAATTCATCACTCACAGATCTCTAAATCCACAATTACAGATAGGACATTATAACAGTGTACTTCTACAAACCAAATATATTAAATTCCTTGGTTTAATAATTGATAAACATCTGAATTGAAAAGATCACATTGATCTTATATACCGCCACGGGTGGCCGAGGTCGTTAAATCGCGGACTCGTAAGCGGGAAGTCTGGGGTTCGAATCCCGCCAGGACCGTCCTTCCTGACTGAGGTTTTTTCCAGGTTTTCCTCAGTTCTCATAAATGGCAAATGCCGGGAAGGTACCCTAAACTTAGGCCTGGAACGTTTCCTTCCTTAAAAATAAATCCTTTCCCATTATATCATTTCATCTCGTGTATTACCAGTGTCCATCGCCTGTGGTGCCTCTGTAGCAAAAATGGGCGTTAAACAATATTCGTTCGTTCGTTTTGATCTTATCATACCTAACTTTAGCAGTGCATGCTATGCAATAGTGCATTAGTAACGTTGGAGTCAATTAAGACTTTAAAACTAGTTTATTATGCTTATTTCAATTCAATAATGAAGTAAAGTCTAATATTTTGGGGAAATTCAGTTAAAAGTGAGTGTGTCTTCCTGTTACAGAAAAAAGCTATAATAATCGTTAGTACACATAGCAGATATTCATGCAGAAACCTCTTTAGGCAATTTGAAATTTTAACTCTTCCTTGCTAATATATTTTATCCCTCATGAACTTTTATATAAGAAATAAATAAAAATTTATTCAAAATCAAATATACATGACAAGAATAGTAGACAAAAAGCAAATTTACATTGTCCAACTTCAGCACTTTCATGCCATTGAAAAGCCATTTATTATGAATGCATTTCAGTACCCAATGCTCTTCCCTCTAGCCTAAAAGCCTTAAGAAACCATGACAATTCCTTTAAATCTGTTCTAAAAAAAATACCTATATAAAAAGGCCTATTATTCTGTAAAGGAATATGTGAGTGACAATATTATACTGCACAATATATCAATGATTTGTATGATTAAGTAACTTCTCTTTTTGTTTGGTTGAGATGTTCTATGTGTTCTTTTTTATTTTTGTTGTAATTATTTATGTAGATGCAGACACATTTTTGTAAATATAAATTAAAGCTACTGTGGTAATTGTATATGACAAGTTCTATGTTCATAGGTCTCTGTGAATGCTCCAGGAACTAAACTAAAGACAATAAAACTTTTCATATAATATTGTGTCCCCCTTCTATTGTGATCAAGTCGTTCATCACATCAAAATATCTTGGTCGTTTGCATGTAATATGCCAAATGTTTTGCTTACATAACAGAAGGAATTATCTCATTGACTTACATCAAAATAACCTCAAACCCGATTTTCATTTGGAATGTTTAACGCATTAAATGGTTGTCTTTGAGATGCTCTTGTTTAGTTTAGTATGAGTCTTTGCCGCAATAAAATAATTATTATTAAAAACACTTATTTTATGTTAAAGATATACCTTTAACCCCTTGCTTGAAGAAATATATCAGTTCATCATACTGCTTACCTTTTCTACTGTTCCAAGTAATATCACCCCTTTTCCAATATGATTACCTAAAGTTGCTCTATTTACACGCACCCTCGGAGTCAAATTTTTCATATCTACAAATTCCATCATTTTTATTTACAGAAAGACTGGACTGACACACCTAACCGTCAATGAATTCCGTGTGTTTTCTTCTCTCGCGCGCAGCAGTGTTGTCAACTGCACAATTTTTATTCATTTTTTTTATATTAGTTCCTAATGTATTAAATTTGATGTAGTATTAAAAAGTACGGTCATGAAATGCATGTCCACAAAGCAAGAAGTAAATTAAAATGGGTATTCACTGAGCTGTTAGTGATATATATAATAGGACCAATTAAGTCCAAAATATTCATTCATTAGTAGTTTGTAAAGGAACCCTCATCGTTAATGCCGAGAGGGACAATTAACTCCAGAGTAGAAAAAAGGTCAAGGAATAAAAACTACACTGTGTATGGTGATGTTCCTTATGTTCAGTTTAAATTATTATCTTTGTTTGCTAATAATAGCAATAATAATACTAAAATAAGTTGTAGCTCATACCCCAATGCAATTTTCTATCGTGTAAATTCACATTCACACGATGCGAAAAAAAAGTAGTATAGCGGCCCTATTAGGGTTAACTATGGGCACAGGTTACTACAATAATTGCAACTCATAGTTAATCGACGACGATCATAATAGATGCTGAGTCGATAATACAAACACGGGAGTCGGTAATGCAGGTCTTACTATGTTTGTTTGTTTATTTCTCCTGTTTTACTCGCAGTTTCCTTTCTTTCTCGGAGCAAATTAATCATTGTTAAGCTTTTACCAAACTGCAGACATCCAGCTATAGTACATAATCGCCGGGAGCCTGAAGAGTGAAATAATAGTCGCAAATATTCGATCTATAATAGCAGCTTAGAACATGCTAGCCAGACGGTGGTTGTGTAGCTGGTTGTCTAAGCTGGAAGAAAGCTTAGCAATATCTTAATTTCGTCCGAAAAAGAAATGAAACCACCAGTAAAACAAATTATATAGTGAGATATCCTGCCAGTACCCACTGACATAATTTTGTTATGTTGCCCACGCATCATATGACGTTACACCAAAACGTTCATTTTTAACCTCTGGCACCAACTCATCTTCTTAACCCAATTCTAAGCAGATTTAGGAAGGGTAAATGAAGCAAAATATAATATTTTTTGTACACAGGTTGTGCATAACCTAAAAATGTCTTAATGAAGAGTATAAAAATGTTAGTAAATAAATCCCTCAATGACAACGCACTACTATGTACAACAAATAGCAATACATGTAAGTTTATTTAAAGCACACAGAGGTACCAATATAAAGTGCTATAGAGGGCTATTCAAAAAGAAGGAGCAGATTTCAAAAATTTTTCTTCCAAAATACAAAAGATAGAAACTCAATTCCAACGTTCCTGGAAAGAGAAAAGTTCAATTTTCACTTTTTTATGCTTCAATACGAGCACCATGTGTTACACCTCAAATTTCAAAACGGTGGCTCATTTCTTGCCACACACGAATCAGCTGGTCTCTAGTTATCGTTCACAGTTTCAACAATTCGATGTCGCAGACTTTCAAGAGTGTCGGGCATGGAAAGTCACAAGCAATGAGGTCTGGAGACCTGGGTGGCCACCGGCGATGAAGTTGATCTTGTGCTCACCCTCTTCCAATCCAATGTCCTGGAATGGTACGTCGGCCGAGCTTAGAGAAATGAGGCGGGGCACCATCTTGCATGAAGATGAAGTCTACTGAATCACCTTCAAGTTGAGGAAATAACCTGTCTTGAAGCATATGTAAACAGGTTAGTCCTGTCACAGTGTTCTTCATGAAGAAGAAAGGTCCATAAACTTTGTTGACACATATGGCACAGAAGTCGTTAATCTTCGGTAAATCTCTTTCATGTTCAATAACTGACATAGTATTTTCACTTTCCCAAAATCCAGCGTTATGTCGATTAACTTCACTGGAAAGATGAAAAGTGGATTCATAGGGAAAAAAATTAATCGTTCAGAAAAATTGTCTTCTTCCATATCTACCATGCTAATGCAAAATTCGTAGCTTTTGCTGTGGTCGTCAGGATGCAATGGTTGCAATAACTGCAATTTGTACGGTTTCAGGTGCAGACGGTGTTTCAGAACTCTCCATACCGTTGGTTGAGGAATGTTAAGTTCCTTGCTTGCTGGTGCTGTGGATTTTTTGGGCTCCTTTCATAAACTGTACGAGTACGCTCAACATTTTCATTCGATGTGCATGGATGTCCCGTGATTTTCTGTTTGCAGATGCAACCATCTTCTACGAATTTTTGATGCCACTGGTAAATCTGCTTGTGTGCAGGCGGTTGTTTATTAAACTGACCACGAAAAGTACGTTGCAGTACACAAAATACTTTTGTATGTTTTGTCGCCATTTTACTACAATCAACATGGCAAACAACAGCGCGTGGTTGGAACTTCTACCTGGACGGTTCAAATTTTAAATTTTTGTCTGTCCAGGAACGTTGGAATTATGGTTCTACCTTTCGTAATTTGGAAGAAAGAAATGTATGAAATCTGTTCCTTCTTTTCGAACAGCCCTATATTGAAGGTTACAGTGTACAAATATAACATCCCGCCCTTCATTTAACATTGTAAAGACGTGATGTTATCTGTAGCTTTAAAAGAGATGGACTTTAAAGGCAGCTATGTTACATTTAACCTCACATAAAAATGCAGGAATTATTTCGCACATGACACATACAAATACACTGTAATGTTAGGAATTAAGTTCTTATCTTACCTGAACAGTTCTATGCTGCCAAAAGTACTCGGTTCACTTGTAAGATTAATTTGACCACAGCATACTTAATGTTGTACTTTTTGAAACATTGTTTTATTTTTTAATATTTGCACAGTTATTTCTTATTACGTACACAAGATGTAATTTATGACTAGCCAATGGCCATCACCATGGCTCGGTTAATGCTTTGGTCCTAGTGAGCAGCAAGAGGAACCTCACAGAATTGAATTCTGCCTCGTCAAGTGGCATGAAAGTAATGATGAGCGTACATCATTTTCAGTCATTCTATTTATTGTCTTGACCATACAGTTAGTACTAAGCGAGGGATAAATGCAGTAAATATAAATTTCTACTTTCTACTTCATACAGATTCAGAATGTTGTACATTGCGTATAAGCAAACGAAAATATAAAGCAAATTGCAAAAATGCTCTGTAACAATAGTAATAATGGCATTAAGCCTTAACTAAACAATGAATTATGTAAATCATATTATCAGCTGTGTAACATGATTTAGAAAATTCAATTACACTTCAGATTCTCATTAGTATATCAAATGTTAGTCTTAATTTATTATCTGTTAATAACTCTGCTGCTTATGGGATATAGTCTTTAACACCTATATATTTAACTAAGAAAGTTTTCTTAATCGATTACTATAAAACAGCACACTTCTGTTTTATATATTAACAGTTTTACTGGTAAATTATATGTTCAGACTGCTGAATGATAATCAATGCAAAATATTTTAAACCATATCAGGCTGGCAAACAGAAGCAGAAATCTACCTGATATACATGGGTGTTTCTAACGATAAGGATAAATCTTCAGCAGCTAAGCAAAGACACACTTCTTCACTCTTCTAATCCCATTGGGCATTATCTAATGCAATAAATAATTTCACAATAAAGGACATTACACAGCTATTAAATTGTATTGTTTGTGCAAACTTGGGCAGAGCCAGCAGCTTAATGCTCCAAAATAAACTGCAAAAGCAGAGGGTGCACGCGTTCTAATCATGCCTTGGCCAGATTCTCTAAGTCGGTCTTGGTGGTGTACTGGTTACCATACTCGCCTACTAAACCCAAGATCGCGGGTTCGAACCCGGCCAGGACCGATGGATTTTTTTCGGGCGTAAAAATCCCAAGTATGGCTTCCTTCGGAAGGGAAGTAAAGCCGTGGGTCCCTTGTCGTACATTTACGGCACGAAAAAAAAACTCAAGCCTGAAAGAGAGGTCTCTGAGCAAAATTTGTCGGCCGTTTCACGCCCTGAGTTGAATGGGACGCTGATGACCTGAGCTGTTAAAGAGCGTCCATAAGTAAATCAATAAAAAAAAAAGCTTCTCTAAAATTCTAATGCCATTCAGCATAATGGCCTCAATTGCAGCAATCATTCCATTCAATTCAATATATTACACTACTGGAATTGGCAGTGAATGTTTAAATTTTTATCCAAAGGTGAATGGGTTATTTCAGCAGCATGTATATATTGATGTGTTATTTTTATATTTTCATGTATAGATATAATATATAAAACCACATATACTCTCCCACACTGCACGCATTGCTATAAACTGTTCAACGAGACATTATCGCTAAAATTCTGAAAAGTACTTGTTAAAATGGACGTTCACATCTGTACGCTAAAATAAATATTATTTCTAGCACGTTGAAATAATAATAATAATAATAATAATAATAATAATAATAATAATAATAATAATAATAATAATAATAATAATAATAATAATACAAAATTATATTGTTTTAAAAAACATATATACATATGATATAAATACGGTAGTTTTGTAGCAGCAATATTGTATTAGGGTTACTGCTGCTCTTAACTCCTTTAATAGCTATTGTTATTGTGTTGTTCATACATTGTGTACCTTAAGTTAAAGTATAACATAATTACACAATAATTGCTGTTTGAGGTTGTGAGAAGCTGTGGAATGTATAACAACAAATACAGTATTAAATAATATCGAAGTGAATGAATCTTAATATGTATGGGAGTCGCTACCAAATTTTTTAGATATGTAACATTGAAAAATAAGAAGTTGCCATATTATTGGATTTTCACATACACTAAGCAAGTTCTATATATCAGCACCTCTACCTCTGTAAGTAGTATGGCGCTCGTTCTGTGACATATGTTTAATCTTCTCTTCATTCGCAGCAACAGCTTCCGCGCTGGAAAATCAGTCTCTATGTAGGAGAATCTTCACATTTTATTACTGGAAGAAAGTGCATGATACCAAGTTGAGACTACAGGTATGATGAAATTATTAATTTACTGAAATGAGGAGCAGCATAATCTTGAGGTCATGCTGTTCTTGGTCACCTCTCCTCGAATTTTAAGAACACCATAGATAAATGTAATGGTCACCTTCTTTGATTTGTGCTTTAGTACCCTAAAAAAAAGCATCATAAGTTATGTTTTGCCTGTTCATTAAATTGATAATGTCCATTTTTAAATGTTTTTACTTTATTAGAGCAAGATTTGTTCTTAAAATATTTGTCATTGTGTAAAATGATATGGAGAGGTTGCATTTTCATTTCTAGATTTATCGCATATGCTACACATTTAGTAACAAAGTTTTTTTTTCTTCAAAATTTTAAATTATCAAGATCATTTGAAACCTCAAAATCTGCTTAAAAATTAATATAAGTTTGGTGCTTTTCTGCACGATTACAGAAATCTACTTTGTACCGGGTCTAATAAATTTTAAAACCAACGTCATATCACAACCACTAAAGTGGAGCTATTATACATTCCAGATTAGGCTAGTGAGTCCATTTTTGTACTCTTATATTCCACATACTATAGAACTCTCAGAATGTGTTTCATGAGCTACTGCAGCTGATAAACCCTAGGCATGTATAATTACCCTCAATCTTCTGGGCATAGATGATATCAGATTTCTATTGTAGTGTGCACGAGAGGATTACAACATCTCAGATTAATGAAATATACAATGATAAATATTGTCCAGTATATTTAGAAAATATGTGTATGGATTTTTGTAAAGAATTAAGAATGTACAGTATTTATGATACAGATGGCACATAGGTAACATAGTGAGTAGGGTCTTTGGGAGACCCTGTTGACCAACAGGCCAATGGGATGAGCCATGTTCCATCATCTCTTGTCGTATAGAAACATTTCACTTTCACTACTCGCAAGAATTTAAGCAACTTTGAATTGGGCAAGAATTTTCACCATTCTGCCATAAATTAATTGTTCTATAGTGATATCACACATTGTAGCACAATAATTTAACATCAGTAAACCGTGATTAGAATAAAAACTACTAATATTGAACAAAAGCCTGTATTTTATATATCAAATTGATCAAGTTAGTTAAGTCAACCCTCTTCTCCAAATGCAATAGTTTTGCAGATTCTGAGTGTTGTTAATATTGTTGTTTTATTTTAGCGGCGACAAAAAGTTTCAAACATTACCATTCATTTATATGTTAGAATAGCAATGGTTCCCAGCAAATTGCTTACAAAATATACAATTTAACTCTATGCCATAATATAAAGGGGCTACAGAAATAAGTTTCAAGAGTACAGTTGAGGGAATTAATTAATTGTACTTTAGCCTCATTAATTAATTGCTTTTTTACATTTCAATTTTGTAATGAATATTAAATTATAAATTAAGAATGCTGACTTACTATTTTCTGATAGTGTGTGAATGTACTATTCATTTATCTGTTATCCCTAAACTGTTTTTTGTCAAAATGGCAAACACACATGTAGGCAGTTTTTCTTTCCTGCACTTGTGCGTTTCCCAAAAAATGGGCCCAAAGCTTATATCTGAATTTAAATATGAGTTATTAAATGCATATAGCACTTATATCACAACAGTAAAATATATTCTGGTTTTTAAAATCCTTATAACATGTAAAATGTAAACATTTTAATATACCAGTTTTGAAATATCTATTCTAATTTCTGCTCTAAATAGTACTCATCAGTAATTAAGCTGTTGTCACTTTTGATAATACTCAAAACTTTAAATAAAGTCATTGTAATGATAACTCTATATAAATGAATTAAGAAAGTACATCTTACTTTACCTCACATTGTGTTCATTATTAATATATTTTTGGGGAGGAATTAGAACAAAAATGCTATTTAGCTATACACTTATGAATTTACAATATATTTTGTTGAAATACTGTGAAAAAAATCGTATTGCTCATATAATATATTTTGTGCAAGACACATATGAACAGGCTATTTAAACATATAATTTTAAACATACGGCACTTGGGTGGATAATTTTTTCAATGCAATGTGCCTTTGTATCTTCAAAAACCAAGTTTCAAATAGTCATAAACATACTGAAATCTTACTTACCGCACAGCAATTTTCCAGAAACGAAACAGTTTCAGTTCCTTCTCGCCTTCCTTGGCGTTGTACCCTACCACGGCACACTTATATTTTCATAAATATACATTTAAACATGCGTCGTGATTTGTCAACAACCACTGCGATATCAAAACACGACGTAACAATGCACATTTCTTCTTCGTTTCGGAACTGCAAATAACAACTTTCAAAGGGATTCCGTATAAAATTATTCGGTTTCCTTCAATTGCCAACTCTAAAGCACATATTAATGAAAAGAAAGGCTTCTGTTAGGCGAAATAGGTTTAAACACATTTTAATCTTGCAGCTTTAGCGCCCTCGTAATTGAGTGACATCTATTGGAATTGTCAAACAACTGAACTGCGAGCGCAGCGCCAATTTTGCAGGTATTCCCCCGGGATTTCTGGCGTTCACATGAGGTCCCAAGCATAGATAACCCTCGTTCTAAGGTAACAGAGGGTTATCTATGAAGGTAACCATTGAAGGTTACCAATCCAGTTGCAATTCCCTGATGATGGGGAAGCATAGGTAATGTGTGTCAATGGGCGACATTGTAATCTGTGATCTTGACTCTCATCTGATTGGATAATCTTTGATCGGAACGTTTATAAAGTACAAACGGCCGGGTGACGGGAAGCATGCGTTTCACAACATATTTTGCAAACATTAAAGATTTCACTTATCATTCACAATGTATGTACAGTCAGTGAGAACAATTTAGTGTCATGTTCTTTGTCATACCTGATTAAACTAGGTAGGAGTCTGTGCAGTCATCAAAATGTCGGGTAACAATTCCGACTAATTCATTCACTGCGTATACCTCAATAAGACATAGCATGGTAAAAAGTGATAAAATGAAAGCTGAAACATATCGTTCTTTCTGTTAATTATGCGCAATCGGCACATTGGAGATCAAATTTAAACCGGCCTGATTAGTGTCTTAGCATCAGGAATGGTGCAAAAGTCATAAAATCAGACCTTTGGTAGCCGTTATTTAGAAGCTAAAACCGAATTGGATAAAAGCATTTCAATGAATGTGGAAAACGGTACACTGGACATTCAAACCATCTCATCATCAGCCAGTAAAGATTCAAATTCAGCAATGAATTCTTCAATAGATCATAAACGACAGCGTTATCCTCACTGTATTGTATGGACTCCAATACCACTTCTAACGTAAGTTTTCAAATGCATGTTTAGTGCAAGGTTTGAAGGACACCATGTACGAATATTTGTATTTCATTCTGTTCTTTCAAAGTTAAAACATCCATAAGCGCCGAAAGGTATAAAAGGTGCGGAAGGTAGAAACATGTAAAATTTGCTTAAAACGGTGGCATAAGCAGAAAAGAAGAAGGAAGCGATTAACCCACCCACGAGCCCTAGAAATTGCTCTTAATTGTATAATAGATTTCTAAAGCAGGAGTGGAAAATTAACGTGAGAATAATGCGGAATGTGACGTTACTTGTTGCTAAGAGCAAAAAAAGCATTAGAACTGCGAAAAGATTGGCGCTGTCAGAAACCTCTCAAGAATAGATTTAAGGCAAATTTGCTGTATCAAACTTGGCAAACAGCTGACACTGCATAATGTAACCAAACCAAAAGTAAGCAAGAATTTGTTATTAAAAGGATACTCGTTCAACTTAAACCAAACCTAGGGGTTAAATTAATCTGTTTTTGTTGTTTGGTTGAGTTGTTCTAAGTGTTCTTTTTTATTTTTATTGTAATTATTTATGTAGATGCAGACAAATTTTTATAAATACAGATTGAAAGCTACTGTGGCAATTGTATATGGCAAGTTCAATATTCGTAGGTCTCTGTGGCTGCTCCACGAACTCGCTGAATGCTCCGAGAACTAACTAAAATGTAACCTGTAGGTTAAGTTTAAATTGATGAGTTTCTTTTGCAACACTTGCTTGAATAGGTTGATGCAAAATAATGCTGTTCTTCCCTATAGTAAAATTATGTAACAGTTGGAAACTCTGAAAAATAGTGCATGAACCTAAGAAAGTGATATATACACATCCACCCTAGTGGGAAAAAATGGAATATGTAGACACATGGCTATAAGTAATGGGGTATATTGTTGAAAATAAACATTTGTAAGATATGCGCAACATAAAATAAGCAGTATAAGATGAGTGTAGTTACAGTTAAAAAATGTAAAGTACCTTTGACATAAGGAAAATCAGAAAAAACACGTTCATTTAATTATCAGACATAGCACACATTTTTGTGGAGCATCTTTGCTATAAAGGGAAATATGTGCCACAAGATTTAGTGCCCTTAACGCTATAATTGAAACATAGTGAAGAGCTGATTTTCAAAACTTAGTAGAAAGCATTTGCATTGTATAAGTACAAGTGTCTGGTTGTTGTCTTTACAGATGGGTGTTTCCGTTCATTGGACACATGGGGATAGCTCTATCAAATGGGGTCATCAGGGACTTTGCAGGTCCATATTATGTGTCAGAGGATGACATGGCTTTTGGAAAACCAACTAAGTACTGGCAGCTGGATACAAATCTTGCCCTCGGAGGACAGGCTGGCTGGGACCAGTGTGTGACAGAAGCCTCAGAAGAATACAAAACAAGAGTGGTGAGTGAATGATCCATAATTCAACATTTAAACCATTTTATTATTATTGTCAGTATTATTAGTGTTAGAACATATTAATAAATAGTAAGCCATTTATTCTTGAACCTGGAGACTTTTACATACCTCATTGTTCCCTGCCATGTTTTTCATCCCCTGCACACTTCTGAAAGACACTGGAGATTCACAGCTAAGACATTTTTGTTGATGTTTAAGAAGGAGCACCCTACTGCAACACTGTTCTGACTTCTGCAGCCAACCCCCTCAACCATCTCCAGTAGTGATTTATTTACATAAATTAATGCACTTAAGGACTTGTGACTTCTGCAACCAACCCCCTCAACCATCTCCAGTAGTGATTTATTTACATTAATGTAATGCACTTTATGGACAAAGTAACCTGAACATGATGCATCTTCCACTCTCATCCTTGAGAAAGTCTGACACCCCACAGGCTATTGTTCGATATGCCAAAGTTTCATTGGACATGCTTCTTGTAGATGCATATGTCATTTACTCACATGCCAAACATGTGCCACCAAAGTTTAATACACTCATTTAGTAAACATTTTAAGGGGTCCAAATTTATACCATTACTTGACAACTTCATATTCCTGCATTTACACATAGTGCACTATGTGTTGAACAGCATGGGAATAAGGTTGCCACAGTTTTCTTTCCAGCCTTCATATTTCTTATTGCATGAGAATAAAGGAGTTGAAAAATATACACTTTAAGAATAGGAACAAACATTCTCAGGTGACATTATGGTGCTGCAACTGCAAAGCTACGCATGCCAAATCAACCAATCCATAAAACTTAATGTCATGAATTTGATTAATTTTATGTACCTTACACAAGATTGTTTATTGTTAATTGTGCATGTTTGCTTAGTATATTGTTAATTGTTTTTGAATAGTAACATGTTTTTGTTTTATTGAAACATATGAAAATATTTTAAATATGCAATGTAACTAAAACATTTCTGTTATTTTTCTCTATTTTAGTGAATGTAAAGAGTATACCAAGGGTTCAAAACATGGTTACCTTTAAAAATGTTTAAAAATACCCACTCAGTATAGCTTTGTCTATCAGTGGTCATATATGGGTTATTTAATTAATAGTATGCCATTCATTTTTGTAGTTTAATGTCAATAATAATAATCATCATCATTTCAAATATGTGGTTTCTCTTTTGTAATACTTATACATTGCAAGAATTATAATTTTGTTCTGCTTACTTTTGAAAGTTAGAATTTATTTTTCAGTAATTTTGAAGGGAAAAAAACAAGCTTATTTAAGTAATGTATTATAGTTCAATTTTTCTTTTATTAGTTACCTTTAGAGTTTGTCCTGCTAATTAACACGTAGTAATGCCATAACATTTCATTAAATAAGTGGCTATAATTTGTATGTTATATTCTTTTTTAAAGTTATTCTACTTGCTGAGAAATTCGCTTAGTCTATGCATCTCATGCATGACAGACTTTTGTCTTTGGTTGTATTATAGGCTGCAACTGAGAATAACAATAAGCAATATGCAGCAGACAGCTCTGGGAGCACGAATCACAAACCCCTTTTGTGCAGATTGATACTAATGTTTTGCTTACAGTAGACACTTGAAGTCAGTTCTATTTAATGTAGGGACTTTTACACTGCTTAAATATGGAAGTATGCAATATGCAATCATATTATTGTATTATTTTTTTACATGTCCATGTAGATATTATTTTGAATAAAATAAGTTATTGTTACACTTAATTTAATTCCATCACATTGAGAGATTCAGTAATAATTAAACTAGATAATATTTTAATATAAATATATATATTTATTTGTAACTGGTTAAGCTGAATGGACCCTATGACCTTAATCTGCCAGCATAAATAAACAAATTAAACCACTTGAATTATTTAAATGTAAATTGGAACTTGCGCAGTGAAGCCAATCATATTAATTGATATTGTATGATTCAGTTGAACTACACACTCTTAAAGCTTCACTTACTTTTCATAAATGTATGGAACCAGTTTCGAGAACATTTTGTTCCCATCTTCAGCCATGCTAAAGTTCAGTTCATACAATGATATCACTTGAATTATGTTGCAGCATAACCTACTATGTGACAATTGCCACTCCCATGTTGCTATGGCATTGAACCTGATGCACTACAATGGGAAAACCAGCTGGAACATGGTGAAATTGGCATACATGATCTTCGTCCACAGCAAATTTGTGAGGTAACAAAGTCCTTTATTCTTCAAATAAGTGTTAAAGAAAATTGTGTACATAATAATATAAAAGAAATAATTTTCCATAATGTGCAACATTGCTAGGATCCAAATTTCATAGACTTCGCCCTTCCAGCAGTAATGCCATGCTTACAGGACTTAAAATGAAGCCCAGGAAAATGTTAATTATTCACTTGATTTGGCAATATAAATATGCAGAAAAGAATTTCCTGGCAAACAATGTGAAAATTTGAAATTTTATGAAATTGGAGTTTCACAGTTTGCCCATCTTTTTCCCAGTTTTTGCGTTGTCCAAGTTGTGTTTTAATTAAAATATTGTGCAAATGACAGACAAAATGTTTTTCAAATTAGAACTATGTTTTTCTAAAAGTTTCTTACTCTTAGCTCTGTTTCAGTTAAATGACTTTCCTATTTCAGCTATTAATATATACTTCAGTTAGCAAACACCGTACAGGATTCAGCAGTACATTCACAAGAGACTGTCACTGTGACTATTCTGAAGTGCTTTTGAAATGTTGGTCACAGAATTATAATAACATAAATAAAAAAAAATATACTACCTGTGTCAACTACAAGGCTACAAAATCAAAGTCTGAATCCTACAAAAAGAAAACAAAATAAAGGCACAGAATGACTTGATTAACAAATTGTTTATGGTGAGAATTTATAAGACACAAATTTGATTATGTTTGGTTTCCATCTGCAGCTTAATGCGAGCTCAGGACGACCCTGTTTCCATGATACAATTTCTGCTCTGAAGCATGGTTGTCAAAAACTAATAACAGTATTTTTTCTTCTACATTTATATTTTTTTATTTCTATGGCCTCTGCTTTGATTGGTCTAGAAATCTAGGAAGCCTATTCTAATGCATTTTCTGTTCAACATTGGCAGTTTGTATTAACAGTAAAATGGTGATATTTGGCAATCTGCAAATTCAAAATATAAAAGAAATGATACAAGATCTAATGCCACATAATACAAAAAGAAATAAAAAGGTGACATGAAATCAATTTTCAGAGTTTTTTACCAAATGAAATTATGAGATTGAACAAACAATGGGCTATGAACTTTTTTATGTTCATTTGCTTTAAATAGCATCATTCTCACATTTCAATTATCTTACAAAACCCACCTCTTGCTAATAATTTTTCTTAGGTAATTTAATTGAGGTCATTAGATAATTATTTCGATACATTCATACCTCAATAAAATTGCTAAAAAATTATCAGCACTAATGGATTACTAAGGAAAAATAATCTAATTTATTTTGTAATTCTATATGGTAAAAATATCCACTATATGTTTGAATGACCCTCTGAAGGCATGTTCTGACGAATTGTGTAAAGTATTTGAATTACTACTTAAATGTAAATTGGAACTTGCACAGTGAAGCCAATCATATTAATTGATATCATTGTATGATTCAGTTGAACTACACACTCTTAAAGCTTCACTTACTTTTCATAAATGTTTGAAACCGGTTCCATACATTTATGAAAAGTAAGTGAAGCTTTAAGAGTGTGTAGTTCAACTGAATCATACAATGATATCAATTAATATTTGAATTACGTTATACTTAGCATCTATACACATAGTCAGTTCATTGTGTCAAGTACCATCTATTGTAAGTATTTCTTAGGTGCGATAATTCTGTTCAAAGACTTTTTTTTCCTTCTTCTTCCCCTCCAGGTATGGAGTTCTTTAGTGCATTGTAATTTACAAAATGGATCCTATAGCTTAAAGACCCTCCTGAAAAACTTGCATGCAATATTTTATGGAAAAGTAGCACTCAGTTTCTGGACATTGCAGTTAACAGTGAATTCCTAAATAATGCTGGTTTCAGCATAATTACACTGTTGCTTTCCTTGTCAGGGGGAGTAAAATGAACAGTAATAAGCCTCTAAGTCTAGTTGTGTTGCTTGCAGCATCAAGTTAGATAAAAGAGGTAATGGTTATTTTGCAATGAGATACATTGCCATATTATTCCTCCAACATATATCAACATTTCATTTTGTTTCAGCTTTTGGGCAATGCTGAAGACCTGGATTCCATTCTTCATTGTGGCCAGCACTGTTTTTTCATTTTATTTTTTTTATATCAGGGAGTAATGAATTTTATCTATGGTTAAGAACTCGCATTAAACTGTTCAGTGGTATTTGCTTATAAATCTTTCCTTTGTTATATTACCATATACACAGGGGTGTTCACTGCTTCTATGTCATGTTACAGGCAAATGAGATATAAAAAAGAAGATCAATGCCTATATTGATATTTTCATTATTTTGTATTTATGTGATATTTATGCTTATATGTTGTGTTAGACTAGGATATTTATTATGACTGCAGTAACTGTAGACATTATTGTAAATATTAAGGATACAATTTTTTCTCTAAAAGCAAGTCATGTATGTAAATAACAGTCAAAATTAAACCAAGCATTTATATTTAGAAGTTGATGCCCCAAGTCATACTTTCTTGATTGTTATATAAAAAACTTTTTCTGTCCCTCATCAATTAATTGTCCTTGAGGTATGGGGACATGCATAACTAAGAAGATCTTGAGAGATATTTTTTTACATTTATAAATACTTAACATTCTAGATTAAGAACATTGAATCATTTCTAACCAAATAACTGCTAACTAAGGACTTATTTAAATACTTTATTTAAGAACTGTTTTAAACCATTATCTCTTATACAAACTGTTAACATAATCAGAAATCATTTAAAGAATGCTTTTGTTTCCTTTTAATAATTTGTTTGTTTCCACGTCTTTAAAATTGAGTGGTAGTTTTATTCCCTTATGGTATACAGCAGTGGATCCCAAAATTTTAGCTCAAGGAGCACTAATGTGACCGTACTATTTGAGAATAGATATAATATTTCCGAATTTACAACTTTAAACATATAAGGCACTCTTTATTAGTTTATTTTATTAAAAAAATATATTCAACTCTTAATTTCATTACACACATTACAAAATAAAATTAAACATAAAAACATTGCTTGATGGCCATTTAAATTCTGCAGTCACTGTTCCCAGATACCCAGTAAATAGATCTAGGTATTTAAATGGCCAGAAATTTAAATTTCTGCATTGCAAAACAAACCTTTATATTTTGGCTTTTTTTTTTTTTTTTTAATAAAATTTTAATGAAACAAAATCTAAATTAAAGGACGTTAAATGCAGTAAGAGCCAACTACAACAAGTATTATTCTATTTAATTATTAATTCAATTTGGAATCAAACCAGTGAAATGCCCGTTAATAATCTCTTCTGAGTAGGATTTTTAGAACACTCTTTATGGTTTCACTTACATGAGATTTGCTCAGGACATATGTTTCATGGAACTGTTTTCAAATCATCAGCTGTTAAACAACTGAGTCTTCAACACAATGGCAGAGTACTAAATTTTTCAAGCATGTCAACAAATTCTATTAGGAATTTCATCACTAAAGTATTCTGTTTCAATCAAAGGATATATTTGATTGAATTTGTTTTCCTTCATGTTATTTTACATTACATACTACAGTATGTGGAAAAACAAACAAGAATGAAATTGTCAATCATTAGCTGTTCCAAGTTTTCATAGCAATGAAGTATTTATTTTTGTATATAATAGTTTGACTATTGTGATTTCTGTAATTATGGTTTTCAAAACAGAAGAGATGGCATTTGTTGTGGAACATTATTGCCAGTCATACGGAGTAGAATGTCAAGATGGACCGAGTTAAAGAACAGTATGAGGAGAGATTTAATAAGCAGGTACCAAATAAGAAAATAATTTGCTGCTGTTGGCAAGTTCTGTTGTATGGGACAAGTCCTATGTCAACGAAAGGGGACAACAGATTGCTGAAGAACCATCACCACAAACAAGAATCAAGAACTCATCCATCAGGTGTTAGTTGCCAAGTCTACGATAAACATCAGTGGTTTGAGCAATAGGTCTGTTTGGCAAATGTTTAAAGAACTGGGTGGATTTGCATACTGAATTAAATTTGCTCAATGTCTTAAAAGGAAGGGATAAGCAAGCCTGAGTGTTGTCTATGACCTATGAGGATCCAGATGAAAGTCATATTCACATCAATGCCTACATCAACATAGCCAGGGCTCTTGCCCATTACCATAGAGTCTGGTAATTAGGATGGTATCTAAAGATTATCCCAACCCATCTTTCAGCTGTAGACAAGCAACGCTACCCAAACCCACTAGCTTACTGGTTGGTTGGCCTGACCTAGCACAGCCAATTCTTATTAAACAGTTAATGACCAGAGCATTTAGGAGCTCACCACCCTCCCTGCGACAAATAGAGCTTGAGGACTTAACTTCTGCCAATAGGGTACATGCTTTAAGCACTACCAAATGACACACTGCAGCTGCAAATACCCAATTTCCTGTGGATGATGGGACCAACTGCCCAGCAGAGTCTAACCCTTCTGGACACTCTCCAAAGAAAGGGGCTCGAATAGTCTAGCTCTGCATACTTCTAGTAATGTCAGAAGTACCATGGGTTTGCAGAGCTCCCATCAGAGCATCTAAAGGGCAACAACCAAAGCCTTACAAGGGGCTACATCAACAGACAACTCTATTTTAGGATTCCAACGGCCTGATGTCATTATACAGGTTATGATATGATGCACCATGTCCAATCATGAAATACTGGGCCCTTATTTCATCAAGGATGCTATACAGAATCCTCAAACAATAAACCAGGAGCGCTACAAGACATTATCAGATTCGTGTGGGATATGCAGCATATGTTTTATTTTTTGAAAAGTGGAAATAATTGTAATGGTATTATGCCTAATTTCTCATGGAACTCCATTCCCGTATAGTGCCTGTTTCCCAAATATCATGGCCACTGAAGCCTACTTATGCGGCATACTGAAAGAATCAGTTTTCAAGACAGATGACCCATGTACAAATATTTTCAAACTACATGAGAAGATAACATCATTTTTTGTATCCTTAAAGCAACCTTTGTTCATCAGTCTTCAGAAAGTTGAACAATCTGTGGAACGTGATGGTACACATTTTGTACCAAGGTCATGAACTAATGTTTCAGTGTTATTTGCTTTGCTGCATATTGTATAAAATACAAGAGCATACGTGCATTTCTTGTTTCACAGAACATGTGTGCTGCACCACAAGACTTCCAATGAAACAGCTATTAGTGAAAGTTGATCTTGAAATCACAGATCTATAAGGCATTAGTGCACTTTAGTAAAATTCAACTATACCTTTGCTTGGAAATCTGAATTACATTTTGTGATATTTCTAATATGTACATAAGAGTCTGGGATTTTGGCAACTTTCTGGTCACACTATCAGTAATTTTGGTCCTTAAAATCAGTACAGTCCCAGTATTTTGATATGTATGATGAACCTATTCTAGCAACAGGATGTTGATACAGGAAACACAGGCAAACTGGGTCCATCTGAAATATTTAACTAAAATAGTAATGTCATGGTTTATTGACAAGGGAACATAAACTTAAAAGAGTTTGTGTTCCCTTGCAGCTCAAACTTGAGGTACCATCATGGATATAGCTGAAACATGAATAACTGCAGCAATTTACAAATAGGAAAATTATACTAATTGGGAATAAATTGCAGATGCTTTTTCTGTGATTCAGGTGAAACTTGTAAGCTAGTTGCAGAACTAAGTAAACTAAGTGAATTCCTCAGCAAGTAGAATAACTTCAAAAAAGAATAAAAAAAATCCAAATTATGGCCTTATTAATTAATAATATGTTATGGCTTTATTGTGATATTACCATAACAAACTCAAAGCTATCTAATAAAAGAAAAACTGAACTGTAATACATTACCTCAATAAATTTGCCTGTATTTTTTCTTTAAAATTGCTTGAAAATAATGCATATATTGAAATTACTTTAAATTTTAAAAAATAAAGGGAACAAAATTAGAATTCTTGCAATCTATAAGTATTACAAAAGAGAAACCACAATTTTAGAATTATTATTATTATTTAGATTAAATTACAATAAATAGCATATTATTAATTAAATTAAATATATGACCACTGATATATAAAGGTATCCTATATGTTTTGAATAGCGGTCACTAATAATTTGTTATAATATACTATGTGGTTTTTTTAATGCAACCATGTTTATTAACTTGAGCCCTTGATATCATCTTTGCATTCACTAAAATAGAGAGAAATAACAAAGTTTGGGCTTACCTTGTATATTTAAGAAGTTCATGTGTCAGTGAAACAAAAACAGGTTACTATTCAGAAACAATTACAATGTATATAGCAAATATACACCAACAATATATAACATATAATCAAAAGTTCCATTGATTTTCAGTGGCTTTGAAATTTAATTTAAATGTTATTGTAGTAAAAACATATAATGTAAACTTTTCTGAAGGTTATTGTAGAGCTCTCTTACACACAAATATACTTCTCACACACATATTAGATTGTTTCATGTTCACTACCTGAATGGCAATGCTTTTGTTAAATATAAAACACATGCATTGTTATAAATACAGTTTATATCCTAAGTTAAATAATTTAATTTTGAAAGAATTGAAAGTAAATTAAATGCTAGAGAACTGTGTAAATTCTTCTTTTCAGATATACCCCTACTCCTAATGGTGTGATTTCCTTAATTTTCAGAAACTGTTTAAATGGTATATACTGAGTTTTATAGTGACAAAAATAATGATACTGCTAAAGCAATTTTGAAATTTCGGGTAAAACCCCAATACTAATAGATTGATTTTGCCAATTTTCGGAAACTATTTTTCATATTTTATTTTAATGGCACATACCCCAGTTTTTTTTTGTTTTTTTTTTTTTTGTTTTTGTTTTTGTTTTTTTTTTTGAGAAAAATACATTTCGGCCACTAGAGCATGTTTTAATTTTTTGCCTTAGGTTAGCCCCCACCCACAATGGTTCAATTTTACTGATTAACAATGAATCGTATGTTAATTGATCATTATATGCCAAGTTTCATTGAGAAAAAACAAAAAGTGCTGCTGTTTGAGCATTAATAGACATGTATGCACGCCGTATATATAGTGCATCGCTTTAAGTTACCCCCCTCCTAATAGTCCAATTTTTCTGGTTTTTGAACTCAAATTGTGTGTTAATTGTTGGTTATATGCCAAGTTTTGTTGGAAAAAGTCGACATTGTGGCCAGTAGGGCATTAACTTCATTGTCATTTTTGGTGCCTAAGTATTGATGGAAATTTGAAGAAATTTTTCAAAAATATTTTCAGGGGTATAATCGCAATTCCTTCAGAATTCCCTAAAATATCCATAATGTACTTGTTACTGCATTGTTGGAAATTAAGTCTAACAGGGTTATGTCTTCACAATGACTCCTCTAGTTTTGAGTTTGACAAGTAATTTTTGGGTCTTTCAGATGGACCAAGATTCATCTTGTTCTTCATGTCAAGGCACTGTGGGCTTTCCTTGTAAAAATATAGTTTAGTACAGTATTATATATTTTAATACATCTTAATTTAAAGTCTGGTAAATTGTAATTTTGCATGTAAGAGTGATGGGGTTATGCAATAAAATGAAAATATTGCAATACTTAATACATTTAGATTTACATAAGTATTAACAGTAATACTTTGTCCTACATTAATAGAACTAGGTGAGCAGATTATGGGTTTCCTGCACACACAGGTCCATAGTCCAGCTGCAAAGTTGGGCAAGGCCATGGCCAGGAATCGTAAGCTTTGAGAAACATGTCATCCGTCTAAGCATACCAGTGAGCTAAGGAAGTAATGGATAATAATATGATGTTTAAGTATTCTACTCCATAATGAGTATTTATATATAATTTGTATGTGGATGCAGAATGGGCTCATTCTCCTCTCAGGAGATTGTTCATAGAAAATGTCCCTGATGGTGCAGTTTCAAGTCATGCTTCAAGTCATAAATTAGACTCTGAGACAACTCATACAGCTAATGTTTCATATGGGCAATTGAAAAAGTGATTGACAATAGAATTATAAGCAAGAATATTTGCCTTCCAGCTTTTCCTATGTAACTCTGTGAATACTATCTCTGCGTATAGAACAAATCCACACACCTTAGAGAAACTGAAAACGAGCATCTGTCAAGAAATAAATTAAATTTCCCCAAAGAAATTAAGCAAAGTGATGAATAATTTTATTTGATGCAGGAAATGTTAAGAAAAGGAAGGCAGTTCTTGTGACAAAGGTGAGCAAAAGTGATTCTTTTTTTTTTTTTTTTTTTTTTTTTTTTTTTTTTTTTTTTTTTTTTTTTTTTTGAAATAAACTACACTGCTAACCATTAAAATGTCAACCCCCAATTTTCTCAAAAGAGGAATGAGTATGACTTGTTGAAAATATGACTGGCAAGTGTCTGAATTTGATTTGGTAGGACTGTGGCATATTGAAATGTGAGATGTAGTTGCAAGAAATTGGTGCTTGTGTTGCACAAAATGCGTCCATAGCACATATGAGATCAGTAATTGAAGTAGGACGAACATATAGATGTGACCCCCTAAAACAACTGAACAAGAAACAGACATTTCCACATTCACAATGTGTTGCAATGTATTCTTAAGCCAGTGCCCCCAACATGGCTGAGAGCTCATGCAATCCTGCTGCTAGCATGGGAAACTCATAATATATTAATAATTTATGGGTCACACAAAACAAAGAAAATGCTTTCAGCTAACTGTTCACTGTACGTCTAATTTATATTTGCATTAAATGAGATATTTGTTTATTTAAGGCACGTGTGTGGTGTTGCACATTTATTTAGCATGGCACTGTTAGTGGCCTCTTCAGTCAGGTCTGTTCTTTTTCATTAAGAAATATTTCTGTGAAATGTTCTTGTTAGTAAATTTTGCTATTATCATCATTACTATTTACAGCAGCGAAAATATTAAGTGATACTTCTGTCATAATTAGCATTGTTAGAAAACAAAAGCTCCGGAGAACCAGGGGCATATTTGATATAATTCCTCCACTATCATCAGTATTGAAATCATCATTCTCAGTTGAACATCAAATCATCAGTACTAACATTACACTGTTCAAGATAAACCATCTACGCCTGCCCTAAAAACATGGGAACAGCTTATCATTTTCAACCCTCACAACACCAGTACCAGACTAGAATAAACTTCCATAAGCCATATATACCATAGAATTTCAAGTCAGCCAATGAGATCAACACTGGAGATTTTGAATTGGATTTAAAGCATCCAACCAGATTAGCAATGGGCATCTATGCTTCCAAGAGCGTTAATAGAAGCTGTGCATTGTCAGTCAGCAGACTTGTGGACTGCATGGATAAGTGACTGGTGTTTCATGTGCTTGTATAACCAGGAAATTAAAATGTTTTTTATAATACAACTGATATGGGGCCTATAGTGCAAAGCAGACACTAAACGCATTTTTATAATACAACTGATATGGAGCAAAGCAGACACTCAATCTTACTTTGCAATTCTACAAACACCATCCCACATAAAAGACCATAATCAATAAAATAAATAATCTGACAAAATATTCTCTGAAGCTCTTTAAGAGTTAGGCTAGTACCAGACGTAGTTTATGGATGCCATATTCCAACTCCAAAGAGCTCAGAAAATGGAAATATTCTTAAACAGCATGTCGTCCTTTGAAATTTACACCCAGAGAGATACAGTATCAAATCTACAAATGCAGCTGTTTCTACATTACATAATGTCCATGAAGGAGGCAAAAATATGGAGAAAATTTTGTGCCATGGATCATAGTTAAAGCTTACTGAAAGGAAGTAGTAATCAAAGCATTTGATAACCAGCATGGCCTACATATTCTACTGCAAAATATCTTTATTATTATTATTATTATTATTATTCTTTCTAATGGTGGTTAATAAAAAATGTTCTGTTAGGATTCCACTTCCAATAAAAACAACATTAAGATGCTTAAAATGTAAATTGGAACTTGCACAGTGAAGCTAATCATATTAATTGATATCATTGTATGATTCAGTTGAAGTACACATTCCATACATTTATGAAAAGTAAGTGAAGCTTTAAGAGTGTGTAGTTCAACTGAATCATCAAGATTAATGGCTGAAGCAAATCAGAAATCCACTTCCTTGCATGTGCATATTTGAGACATTATTTATAAGAAACGAGCTTGTAGCAAAAGAATTACATATAACAATTAAAGTAATACGTCAACACAAAAGAATAAAAGCAAATTTTCATATAACAAGAACGAACACCAAAACATATCAAAATGGAGTACTCAAATGTCCAACAAATTAGCACTATAAATTAAAACAATTGAAAAGTTAACTTTATTTAAAAGAACAAAAATAGAATATTTATTTGATTATGGTTTCTACTGATTACATGAGTTTTTAAATAATAGTGATAGTATTTATACTATATGAAATAAATTTTATTTTTCTCTTGAAAAATTATTTTGTTCTGGAGTGTTTGAACAGGTTTTAAAGGTTTATTTTACAATATAGGTAGCATATGATAATTTTGTAATATTCGTCATATATCATTTTAAATTTCATGTAAATTCAAAGATTCTCTAAATTGTACAATATCATTTAGCATTTGTGCATTATATGATTTATAAGCACCAATAATAATATTAATTATATGCATTATGTGACCTCAGCTTCAGCATCTAACAACTGGAGGTATATTTCAAATCTTCATTTATGCAAAATATATACTGTTGCTACTGAACCCTAGATAGTGTACTGTTAAACAAAATGTCATTAATATAAAGCCAAACACATGATTTAAAACACCACAGTGGTGCTTATATAAAACCTGTGCATTTTAATTAGCATAAACAATATAATACATATGACAACAAAGAAAAAAAAGAGCGTTACAGAACAGAAACCTTTTGTTCTTTACAGACGGAACACAAGATTTAAATCTATCCAAAAAAAAAATAAAGTTATGGTATTTTCTCCCCAGTGTTTCTGTTTTATTATCGGTCCAATCTACCATATTGCTTTTGTTTTGCTGATCTAGTTGAAAACCTTTTTAAATCAATATTAACTTAAAACATTTTTGGGATTAAGGAGCTAACATATAAACCATGCTTTAATTGCTTAATATTAAGACTACCCAGAACTAGGTAGTCTTTAATTTAAGCAATTAAATTTTATATGGCAACTGAATAAAACTGGTGAATGTTGGTATCTTTCTCTTTTTAAAGGGTACATAAAAAATTAGCATTTTTTTTTTTACAGCACCTTCAATTTTACAGCATGATCAAACACATAAGCACACTGCTCTTCAAATTTAACACAGTTATTTAGAAAATGTATTTATAATGTTCACTTGTGCAGTTTGTGCTCATTCTGCAATTCCGGAACTGTGTTCATTAATTACACCCCTTTCCAAACGAAAATCATAGTCAAAGTCATTCAGGTCTAGAAAATTTATATATGCCTGTACAGACTTAACCAGCTTTTTGTTTGTATTTAAAGAACCGATAATCTCCATTGTAGGATCTGAAGATAAAGTGAATGGCACTTTGTGAAGAAAGTTCGTACTGGTAGCATTAGATGTGTTGGAGGAAACTTGAACGGTTTGTGGTGCTAGAGCATAAGGCAAAGGTGGGTATAAATTAGCAGGTTTTTCTTCTTCCACCTTGCGTTCAACAAATATGAAGCTATCATTTTGAGCTTCTGTCGATTCATCTTGCTCAGAATGTTTCTTTTTGCTTCCAAAAAACCACGAAAAGGACATTGTATATTTTGATGTATAAAACTGAAAAAGAGATGAAAATATATACGCATTAATTTTTTCATTGCAGTGTTATATTAGATAACTGTTTCACGATTTTAATATAAAAAGACAGCGTAAGTTTACTTACAATTAAGTTGTTTGGGGACTTTTCAATGTTCGTTTCGAGCTGCTCTAATGCTCTTGTCAATTACATCATATTAGGTCCCGTACTAGAACAATAGACATTCCAGAGTATGGATAAGGATAACCAACATAACTGCATTTGAAATATAGAAAAAAAATAGCTTTAATAGCTAAAATAACACTTTTAGGTAAATATAACATGTTTGAGATTTGTTACGCAGGATTTTAATGCCACAAATTCACGTTTATGTATATTATGAAACATCAAAAGCGTAAGTTAAACACACAAAGCTTGCAGATTTGTAATGCCACTTAAACCACTGTACATACATTTTAGTTTCTATTAGATAGTGAGTAATTTATAGAATAATGTTTTTGTTTTGCCTCCCATATTTCAGCGTAAAACGCAAGGATAAAGAATGTTATAATTATTGCTAGGGGAATGTGTATTTTATTTGGCGATTTTGGTAGCAGTAATTATTTCAATTAAGAAGTGGTCGTCTAGATGGCAGTGTGGTTAGATTTGTTTTGTGACACTGTTATAGTGTACCGTTGTGGCTTGAAATCAGAAAGGACTTTGTGTTTATTAACATTTTCGAGTGAAAATACAGCTCTTTAAAAAAGTTCAAATGGTAAGTAATTAAACGCATACTTGGGTTTTGTATATGTTTGTATAAGAAGCTCATTTAACTTTACGCTCTGAACTGCCTTGCCCCATAGGAGCTTTACTAAATAGGACCGAACAAGAATGTTGCGACATTTATCCTGTAAATTTAAGGATGTGATTTATCAAAGAAATGTTGCATCTTTAGCGGAATTATTGTGCTGATTATATTGCCAGCTTAATAGAACTATGAAAAACATCTGGAGTAGCCTTCACCCTGGCATTGAAAACATGCGACATAGTTTACAGGTTGTATGAAGCTGAAAACAAAGTTTCGGCAGTGCATGTTTAGTTCGCGAAGAGGGGGAAAAAATAGTTGTAATTAAATGCGTGACATTTTGAAAAATGAAATTTAGAACATAATCAATGTTACAATGTCCATACGTTTTATCTTTTTATAGCTTAATTATAGTGTAGAGCAAGACATTTTTAGCATTCAAGTATGCGTCAAAGCAGAGAAATAATAGTCAAATACTTCAGAAAAAAATTAATTATCTAAATTTGTTTACACACATTAGAAAGGTATGCTCAGAATTCTGTGCCCAGTAAATTGTATACTTTAAGAACAACTGTCAGAAATGTTTTTACACTTTTTTTAAGAAGTTTACATTTTAAGAACAACTGTCAGAAATGTTTTTACACTTTTTTTTAAAAAGATTACATTGGCTGAAGGACATTTAGCAGGGAAAATAAACATGATATTTTCTGAAGATTTATTTCTTGATTTGGGATTTAAGAGGGTAATGGATACAGTGCTAAATGGAAATTGCAAGTAGCTGTTTTATAATCTATTTCTGTAAAATAGTTGCTAGTAAGTGACAGAAAATATGCTGAACGTTTCCAGAATTTTGGACACTTGTCCGAAAAAAAATTCTAATTTTTACATTCTCCTCAACCCTGAAGATTTATTTTTAAGATATATATTAATATTTTTAACTTTTTCTAGAAATAGTTAACTTCATAAGAAGTGTAAATTTAGCAAATCTTTTAGAACAAATTAAAAACTTTCCACTTAAATAGATTTAGGTAAGGTTTGTTAGCTGAATTACCTCATTTTTGCAAAACACTTTAAAAACATTTTAAAACTTTATTTTGACATCTTTTACTTTCATTAACCATTGTGGTTATGTATGAATCTACAAATGCAAAACAATTTAAAGTGTATATTTTTTGGAACAAAATAATCGTTCATCAGAGATATTTGTAAAGTGTCTCATTTCCTTACTATTGTTTTAACATTTATAAAGACATATATTTAAGCTTAATGTGTTTGTTTAAGAAATGTTAGATGAATTTTTACTAGTTGTTTTACCTTTACAACATCACACAGAGTAATTCTGTATCAGTTAATTAATTTTATTTCCATACAAAAATAAATATCAAATAAAAAAGCAATGGTTAGGTGTTAGGTATAGAATTCTTCCATTTAGAATTTATAAGAATATCTTTAAATATTAGTATTAATAATGATGTGTCTCAAATTATGTTGGCTAGCCAGGGAAAAATTGATGGATCAAAATCCTGCACATTAGATCAACAACAACATAATGATGTGTCAGTATATAATGTGAAGAAGATTTACATTTGCTAGTGCTCCCAACATGTTAATTATTTCTAAAAGTGCCCAGCATTGACACAACTCAAAGGCTAATTTAAAAGAATAAAAATGTTAAAAAGTAGCACTCTTGTGTAAAAACTTGTTTCATTATACAAATAATAATAATAATAATAAATTACTTTTATTTATTTGTACTTAATTTAAACAAAAAACACATCAATTTGGAAATTGAGGAGGTATTTAAAACCATGTTGATTACACTCTCATCCCAAGCTGTCCCTGCTTTGAAATTAAAATGGCTGATTCATAAATTTTTAAAAAAATTAAATTATCACATATTTTGTTGTTGTTGTTGAATTGCTATTGTTGTAATTTTTAGGATTTGAAAACATTATAAAAGTCAGTTGTATGATGAAAACATAATTTATTTTGGCTAATGTTACAGTAATAAGACCTATTTTTTAATGCATAACTGATCTACTTACTTTCTGTTTTTTCTTGTGTTGTATGGCATCATTTTCAAACAGTTTATTACCAAAACATGACTTACATTAAAATACTCAGAAACTTTTGTTCTTTTATTCTCTCCAAATTCAAACAAGTGGCCAGGCAAGAATAGAAAGCAAAAGATGGGATAATCCTCTCTAAAATTTCAGTATAAAAAACTCGGGGTGGCTTTGGGTAAAACTAGAATGTGATCATTCAGTGAAACCAAACTGATTGCTCAGTATCTAATTTTTTTTTTAATTAAATTTGTGTTAAATAGGCATTTAACTCCTAAGTAAGTTCTGAAGTGAAAGTCCTATATGAATAAATTTTGGAACTTTGCCATAGCTTTACATTACCTCAACTAGCATTTCTTATTTACATCAACAATTTCAGTGTATAAATTACAATAGAGTTGTTTTTTAAACCTTTTTTAAAAATTTTTCTTTTTCTTTTATTGTGTTACTAGTTAGACTTCAAGACCACTCCCACTTTAAGTCCTTAATAAATAAATACTATCTGTGACAAACAGAAACTGCATGCTTAAATGGTAGGATTTTATCTGTATTTCGTTTGACTACAGTGTTAAGTGGAGCAGCTATAATTTTTAATGTGGATATAAATAGCTCGTCTTTTCAACCCATAACTCTGCAAATAACTGCAGGGTATAAAAATATCACTGATAAGAGTTCATGCACTGGCAGTAAACTGGAATTCCTCCTTTAATGTGTGTAATAAAAAAGGACAATGTCTGTATGGTTATCAGCAGCAGGAGATATTTTTATATCACTTAATAGATTTTTAAAAATGAATGAAATGAAGGTGTCAGTTACAAGTATCGTGAAGAACATTTCTTGATAGTCTCAATCATTTTAACATCTGACACTGCTTGAAAGATGGAAGTGCTTATTGTGCAGTCTTTGTGTGCTATTCCTCCTGAAACTGATCATTATGTTAAACTTCGAGAAAATTAGCAGTAGTTATAGTGATTGGTTAGTTAACACCAATGTAGTATTTACATTTAAGTGGTGATAAATCGATTATATCCAAATATGAACATGAGAGGACTTCATACTGTTAGATGTTCAAAGTTGGAATGCTGCATTACATACGTACAATATAAGCAAATATAACGGACAATGAAAAAGAGGTTAATGCTTAACAATGGTATGCAAATAATAAGTAGACAACATTGAAGAAGATACAAATATAAAGAGAAGCGGAAACAATTATGCATGTATTGCATACTATTCAATGTAGAAAAACACTAACAATTGCATTTAAATTCAACAACTATATCAGATATTATAAAACGGTATGATTTTTATTGTTTGTTAGTGTGCAAAGGTTTATTAGAGATGTAAAAGAAAACCGCCTTCATTAATGGAAATAGTCACGCCGACATAGCATTCAACTTCTTTTAATTACGAGGAAACGAAAGATGATGCACATTTACGATTTGTATTTACTGACCTAGAGTAAATTAGAATAAATGTTCTGGAGGGAGTTTTCAAATAAGTAAAGCAAAACACTCACAGATATCGGCATAGTTATCTTGACAACGGCACTGCGTAGGCGGGGACTCGTCCATCTCCCGTATATCCCCGAAGCCCATCAAAGAAGCCCATAAAATAAATCCTGCTGCCTTTCGTAATAAGTTCCTTGTGTGAAAAATCATTCGCTGCTCTCATTTATACACAAAGAAGTTAGAAACCGTAAAATCAGAACTCAAAATATTAAACCAATATCGTTAACTTGTAAATTAAATGCAGCAGCAGCATCTCTGTCATTCAGGAATTAAAAATAATGAATATGTTGTTTAATGCGGTTTATATTTTAATGCAATATTGTTATTACATTTATAGTGTAAAATACAGTACAATAAGTCAAATGTTGAAAAGTGTACATTTTTGTTTGCTTATGACTTGAAATTTTGACTGGTGATGAACAACTTTAAAAATTCCATTGAACAGAAATTTAGGATTTGAATGTCGAGTTAAAAATATAGGGGCCGTGCAAAGAGAGTTTGCAGTCAAGGAAAGTTTGAGAACTGCTGATGTCGTTATTATTATTATTTTTGTGCAAATCCAAATACCAGAAACTGTTTTGATGTTATGATGCACTGTCGATACGTTATTTAACAACTATCACCTTGTATCCGCGCTCACTGCTTTAGACTGCTGCCCAATTCTCCGTGTTCTGCAGATTAAGCACAATTTGACATTTTCCTCTTTCCAGTTTTGTGAGTGTTTTTACTACCGAGGAACTGATGATACATGAAATGAAATGATACACTGGGAAAGGATTTTTAAGGAAAGAAGTGTTCCAGACCTAAGTTTAGAGTAACTCCCCAGCATTTGCCCAGTATGAGGACTGATGAAAATCTGTCAAAGTCAGTCAGGGAGGAAGGTCCTGGTGGGATTCGAACCCCAGACCTCCCGCTAACGAGTCCGTGCCTTAACGACCTCGGCCATCCGTGGCGGTATTGCAGCTTGCATGGAGAATGTGAATGACCCTCCAAAAGAAGTTTGGTTAGTGGTTTATAAAACTGCACAGAATGCTTTGGAAACCTGTAAAGTTTCAGCGTTTTTTTAAAAAAAATATTTCACAGAAATCGTTTGAAGGTGATGGAATAATCGTCCGCCATCATTAATAGTTTGGAAGTGCGAACGGAACTAATGTGATCATTTTTAAGTGACATCAACTAACGATCAGATCTCAACTAACTCAAGTTCTTTCTCTTGTTAATTGAACATGTTTACAAAAAAAAGTTCTTAACGTTATAAAATGGTTGATTATTAAGTTCTTATTTTGTTAAATAGTTTGAATTTTGTGTGAGTGATCGTTCTGTATAATTTTACTCATTGGCTGCATCCCACCACTAATAATGTAGTCCATAGACTTTTGTACGGCAGCGCTAAGTTAAACAAGGTTCTGGTAATTTAAAACTTGCCAAAGTATTCTGAAGCATTGTTTCACCACAGTCGTGCATGACAAGCTTCACGGCGAATTTGTGTATGACTCTACGGTAGTTACCTTCAAGGCTAATTGTGGCCAGATGATCGCCCCACACCGCACATCCATCAGAAACACTTGCAGAAGACCCTGACATAAATGTCTCGCCACAGCTTCACGGTGCCCCTCCTACCACATTGAGCTGTGCTGATTGATTAATAACAGACTTTTACAAACGGAAAAATTACTAGAGTTCATGAGATTCCACGGACCGTAAAGTCACTAGGAACAACAACAATTGTCATAATTCTGGGCAATATCAAGCAGTTTTCGTAGTAGCACAGCCCTTTACATGGTTATTCAGGCGTCTTGCCTTTGCTCTAAATATCGTAACGACAGAAAGTGTTGGGAAAGCTGGTGGTATGAAGCCAACAATATCTGTGTTCAGTGTTACAGAGATTCCGTCTTGTAGTGAGTAGAACTTTGCAATCAAGTGGACTCCAGGATCTAAACCATACATTCATTCACTTCCTCCGCCATAAGATGTGATATATATATATATATATATATATATATATATAACTGATTTTTTACCATGTGTATAAACTATGTTTTAATAAAGGAAAATTTGTAGCTTAGAGAAATGTTGGAGAAAATAATTTGTAGCTATGTAAAAAACTCTCAAGAAAATCCTTAGGAAAAATTAAGGAATTGAGGGCTACCGGTCGCACTATTTATTTAGATGAAACCTTAATTAACGACACTCAATCAAAAACATTTGGAAGAAACGAAATTCGTTTTCCCTTTGAAACTGCACTAGGAAAAGGTGAGCGTTTTATTATTTCACATGCTGGGTGTTCTTTTGGTTTTATTCCCAATGGCCTACTAACATTCAAATCAAAATTGACAAAGGATTATTACGGAAATGGACACCAGTGTTCGTAGACCATGTATTACGAACACACCTCCCAGTAGTGTTCTGGTTAAGACGTTATCGTTATAAGGAGATTAATAAAGCTCCGATTTCATGGACTCTAAATTTAAAATGATGTCTTGGCTTCGTAATAAAAACTCTTGAGTTCGATCCTCGTTATGGAAAAAAGAAACTTTCAGGAGGTATGAAATTGCTGCATATCGTAGCGAGACATTGTGATTTAAATGCAGTAGAGGACACAAGTGAAACATAGCATAACGTCAAAGATATGCACTTGTTTCGAAAGTGACCGCGACCTGTGTATTGCAAAACATATGGTGTAATGGACATAACTAGGGATCGGTTCATAAACACTGCAATTTGAAGGAGAAGAAGAAGATTCCGCCGCTGAAGACAAGACTTAATGCAGGGAATGTTCTTCTTACCTCCGTCATGCCTGAGGGAAGAGCGAGCGAGTATGCTTGTCTGTTTCTAAACCACCGGACAACTTAAAACTCGTGGACTCAAAATTTGTACTTCGGGTTATGTGAATTGTGTTGGGTCTGACTTAGAAACTCACTTTGTTTCTCCAGTTACACCAAGACTCTCAATGTAATGAGGCTACAACTAAATAGTAAGTTTTCTGACTCCTTAAGGAAAAGTATTTTGATCGTTGCTACACGCCCCAAAAGTATGGAAAATCACATGCAGATGCAATTCAGAAAGTGACAGCGAAAGAACAAGAGGGAGCTCTTTCGGCATTGGGTTGCTACTGCCCATTTATTTTTCATTTGTTTGTTATCACTTATCTGCATTTCAGTAATGTTCGTTTTTTAAAGATAGTAATCACGAACATATTTTTATGCATAAAAAGTAAGCAATACGCACTACATGTCATTCAAATACTTTCATACCAGCTTTAGTTCAACTTGCAAAACCCTTAGTTAGCCTGAAGTGCCTGTAGTTACGGTAATGGACTTATTTATGGACGCTCTTTAACATCTCAGGTCATCAGTGTCCCATTGACTTCAGGGCGTGAAACGGCCGACAAATTTTGCTCAGAAGCCTCTTCTTTCAGGTTTGAGGTTCTTTGTCGTACGGTAAATGTACGACATGGGACCCACAGCTTTACTTCCCTTCTAAAGGAAGCCATAATTGGGATTTTTACGCCCATAAAAATGCATCGAGCATGGCCGGGATTGAGCCCGTGACCTTTGGTCTGTGAGGCAGTGTGATTACCACTAGACAACCGGGGCCGACCCCTGCAAAATGTTGGAAGTTCAAATAAGTATGCGTTTATTTTGCATTTAAAACTATGACTCGAGTTAATAAAGCAATAGCACATTTCTCACACTTTAATCTAATCCAGTCAAAATACTTCTTTTTTATATTTTATGTAGTGACAGAATTCCAGCTTAGTTTACATTTGCAAATCGTTCGCACCTAATTTCATATGAAAAAATGGGCACATAAGTTGAAAGGTTGTAAGACTTTAAACACGCACTTCCATGTCCGTCATCGAAGTATTCTCTTTAAAACAAACTAAGCAAAGTACTGGTCACTAAACACATGCTTCATTTCTAAGAACTGAAAACAATACACTGCTGGAAAATTTTATTACATCACCATTTGTGTATTTTTATACCTACCTTACGTGATGTCAACAATGGATGCTCTATTTAAACATTTCCCATTGTTGTGACACTGCTCGCTTTATTATGTAATAGTTAGTGATGTGTGTTTAATGACAGTTGCTCAAAATTGAATGAACTGCTCACAAAAGAGCGTAATTTTCGCATTAGCACTAGAGGTCTTTTCTGCTCGACATATTGCATCAAAGATAGGAGGTCCACTGTGTCAAGATGATTGGCTAAATACAGAAAATAGGACTTTTGAATGAAGAGGAAGTAAAAAGGTGCTAATGGCCTGGTTTTGAAGCGGAACTGTCTGAAAAACCGGCGTTGAGTTGAAAAGAAGCTTTCAATGTGATTCGCAGGTACAGACTTTGAGAAACGGGTCTCACTTCCCTACCGTGCTGTGTAAGCCTGGATTTCCTCCATGCCGTCATAAGAATTATTGCTAAACAAAAGAGATCAACAGCGCATGCGCCCTGTAAAGAAACGGGCGAGGAAGTGCGACGCTCTTTTCATAGTTAAAATAAAGAAAGTCATCTTTTCAGACGAATCCGTTGTCGTATGCAACATTAAAGTGTGTGTTAATGCCAACAACTGCATCACCAGGGATATGCACGTAAAAAGCTGTCATTTTATGCTACAGCTTAGAAGTTTTCTTTGCCCAGATTTCAAGCACATTGGGAATTGTAGCAAAGAAGATCTGGTTTCGCCTGACCAAATAAAAAAATGAAGTCATACAACACAAAGTATGACTGAGCATGTTTACAATGAGGACGGCTTATGCAATTTAATTATAATATTGTGACTATTTAGTTATAAATTTTGACATAAATGTTCACATTTTTAGATTCGACTTTATTGATAAACCAAGTATAGTAACATTTCAAAATTCTGATATTTCTGGATGAGTATACAGGTGAAAACTTAAATATGTGCAGTACTGTATGTCTACTCCAGTAACCACAGCTCCCAGTTGTAAGTTGTAACCATATAATTACAATTAAAAAAAAAACTAAAAATCCGCGATTAGAGAAAAAAGTTGGCGAAAACCTTGCAATATTTCGAAATCCCCAGGGGTTTCGTGAATACTGACTAATGTTTAATAAACTTTACATATATAATTCCTATTTTATTATCTTTTTCAAGTACAATAACAATATTCAACTTGTATTTCTGATAAAAGCAGTTAGAATATATATATATATATATATATATATAAATTAACAGTAATAATAAAAGTAGATAAAGATAAAACACAGAGAAAGAGTCACACTTGAAACTGCTATATTTCGAACTACTGCGAGTTCTTCAATGGCTTGTCTAGCTTCTTGCCATTGAAGAACTCGCAGTAGTTCGAAATATAGCAGTTTCAAGTGTGACTCTTTCTCTGTGTTTTATCTTTATCTACTTTTATTATTACTGTTAATTTGTTACATTGTTAATAGTGTTTCTTTATTTTTATGTTTCATTAATATTTTATATATATATATATATATATATATATATTTTTTTTTAATTATAAGGAAAATTACAATCTCACACTGTCTGATCTTGTTTCATTTTTCCAAATAAATCACAAATTTAATTTTAAATGAGGACATGATCTGGTTTAAATAACTAAGAAAAATAATTATTACTTTGTCTTACAATAAACTAACCATTAGTGCGATTTACAAAATTTTCATAACGTTTTCTTCTGTTCTCTTTCAGGAGCATATTTAATCTTGGGCACTTTCATAGGTACAGTAAAAACCAGGCTTGTTTCCCTACACAAATACAAAAAGTATTTGCTTCGCCGGAGTTCTAAATTATCAAAAAACGTAGCTATATACAAGCATTTGTACACGTTTTAAACTTGCACGAAAGATATTCGTCAAGATCCTGAGTAAGCAGGTAATTTATTAAGTGATTGCTTGTTACACATCGCAATGATACAATGTGTAGTTCAAAGGCTTCCACATTAATTTACATCAGTTATAATATTTGAACGTATGTATATGTGAAATTGACACAAATGTTGATTTAATTGTATAAAATATGGTAGTGCATATATAATCTACGTTGAAATCGCATAAATGTAATATAACCACTTGCTATTAACAAAATACTTTTATCACTACCACAACAGTGAAGTAAAGTTTATACTTTTTAAGAAAGATATTTCATTTTTTAAATGTTCTATTGTTCTAGTTGAATTGTTTGCATTTTTGTGTTTACTTTGTAGGAATATTGGTGTGAAATGCTAGTAGTAAACGTAGTTGGAAAGTTGAAAACGCCATAACAGAGAAAGTTAGGAATGTCAGGACAGACTGACATTGAACTTGCCGTGTTATTGATCGCTTCCGATTTACTACGTATCATTTATAGTTAATTTAACCACCTTTATGTTTTGTGATTTCCAGTGTTGCTTTATCGTTATAATGATCATTGTACCCAAAGTAGAAATTCGTGTAAAAGTTTCGAAAATTTTAAGTAATGCTGAATTATTTCAACTTGCAGTTGTCGGGGGGGGGGGGGGAGAAAGGAAACAACCAGACAGGCTGCTATGTCACAAAATAAGACTTTAACCACAAATCTTGCAAGAATTAACATCTTAAAACTTCTCAGACCTCATCACGGATTATGAAATAGCCGGTAAATTTGCTCAGAGGCCTCTTCTTTAAAGCTTGAAGTTCTTTTTCGTACCGTAAATTACGACACGGGATCCATGGCTTTACTTTCCTTCCAAAGGAAACCATATTTATGATTTTTACCCCCGAAAAAATCCATGGACCCTGTCTGGGATTCAGCCCGCGATCTTGAGTTTAGGAGGCAAGTATGATTATCACTAGACCACGAGGACCGACTTCTTCATTGAAAAAGAATGTTCCACTATAAACATTAAAGCATATTTAAAGCAAACTATTTCTGAAGGGCTCTTGCCAGTTACAATTGAACATTCACCTTTCAAGACATCATGGAAATGTTGATCAAGGCAAAGTAAAGTAGTTTTGAATAATCTTGGCGAATGAGCAAGAGATGCATAGTGGTTTCCGTTAATGCATTTATAGGGGAATCGGGTTAGATGATCTCATCTTTCTCGCTTGCAATTGTCTGTTACATTTATGCATCTGAGAAGTTATCACCACCACAAATTTCGTGGAATTGTCTTGCGCAGATCAGTACAAGGTCATTCGCCAGGACTATTCAAAACTACAGCACTCCCCTAATCCTCTATTTCATGGTATTCGTATGCCCGAGGTAACCGTGCATTCATTTCACTAATGAAGGTTCTGCTATTTAAAGAGCTTAAGTGAATGGGTTGAGGAGATAGTTTTTGACTGCTTGAAAACAATTAAACATAACAAGATTCTTACCACTTTTCAACATTTTTTGTGAGGTGAACACATACCATTTAACTTTTATAACTTTTTTCACTTCGATATATTGCAATTCTTTAAGATCTTTTTAAAATGCATAAATAATCTCAGAAAAAAATCCAGCGATCCGAATCCTAAGAGGCCAAAGAAAAAAAAAAAAATGGCTCTACCAATCCCAATGTACGGAAACATGTTTATTTCTGTTGGACTCCTAAATAGAAAATGCATTTTACTTAACTTCCGGACTGTGTATACTTTAACATGAAGGATCTTTTAAAGCTTGTAAGTGAAACATCACCAGGTAACGTTCAAAATGTTTTCATCTCGTTAACTTTTTAAGGTGACAGAAATAATTGTACTGCTGTTTTTCCAGTACACTCCCCACTTACTACATTAGCATCGCAGTGCCTTCCTTCGGAAGGAAAGTAAAGCCGTTGGTCTCGTGTCGTAGGTTTACGGCATGTAAAATAACCTAAACGTGGAGGAAGAGGCCTCTGAGCAAAATTTATCGCCGTTTCACACCCTGAATTGGGTTGGGTGCTGATGACCTGAGATGTTAAACAGTGTCCGTAAATAACTTCGCAGTGTCATTTAAAAAGTACAAATATTTGCCTCCCTTCACTTAAAGAGGAGACAAGTGACCGGTGTTCCTTGACTGCAACCTTTACATTGTTATGTGAGCACAAATAGTTCCTTTTAGGAGAACTCTCTGCAGATTGTTGAGTTTGCTGTACTCCTCTGTAGGAAAGAGTATCACTTTCCTTTGTAAATGGCGTAGAGTGCTCCAACATGATGGGGCTGGTGAAAACTTTCAGCATTTCGGCCCAATGATGAGGTGCATTGTTATTGTCCAACACATTGAACACGTTTTGCCGAACGAAGGGATCAAGTTTTGTTCATCTTCTGCTCATTTTGAACCTTTATTTCCCTCAATTTGTAGCAAAAATTGTAACCACAGCCAACATTTGTTTTTTTTTTTTTTTTTTTTTTTTTTTTTTTTTTTTTTTTTTTTTTCTTTCTTTCGATTGATAGAACTGAAAACGATTCCTCTCAGTGGATGGGAAAATTAATTCAGGGTTCAGGAAAATGGAGTAAAAAGGGGGAGGGAACAGTCCAAATTACACCAAAGCAAAAGGCCAGCCAACTGTTTATTCGTGTTTTAGGGATGAAGTGAGAAGCGCTCTAGCTGTGGATGCGCCCACTATATCGCACTCCTTTTCTCTCCCTCCAGGGAAAATAGGAAGGCTCTGCTAGTTGGAAATATATTATTGACGAACCGTTTAAGTAGGCACATAATAAAGTAGAGTCTGAGATCTGCCCCTTTCGTAGACTTTTACGTGATAATCAATAGCGCGGTTTATTTAAAATAAAGTAAAGGCGTTGTGTAAGGAGACTTTATAGAAGGAATGTAAACAATGTTTCTTTCTGACATTATGTCATCGTAACGAGTGCGAGGGTCACACATTGTATCTTTTAGAAGTACTCTCCACCACGTCTTCATTCAAAGCACCGCTACCTCAAGATTGAAAAGTTCATTTTCATAGCCTGTTCTCTTGAGAAGAGAAAATAATCTCATGGAGCTGGGTCAGAACTGTAAGGAGGTGAGTCTGACTCCAGAAGCTGGATGTTAGACGCGTCGTGGTGAACCACTGAGAAGTAACCTTCTTTGCTCCTCTAGAGGAACAGTGGCTACTTTTTGAAAAGAAAAAGAAAAAAAAAAATATATATATATATATATATATATATATATATATATATATATATGCCCAGCATTGTCTTCCCAAACTTCGGCCGCTCTTCACTTTCGTTGGTTGATCGTCACCTGGAAATATCCGACTGTCGTTTGGTCAAATCAACCGTGGCGGTGCCATCTATAAGGCTGCCTCGATGTCCTTCAATGTTGCAGGATTGTTTTATTTTTTACACCGCGACAGTGTTTTCTTCAGTCACTGCTGTTGCCCGATACTCATCTTGCAATGCAGTTCGGCTTCTTTTAAATTCCGTAAGCTAACGGAAAACTGTTGGAGGAAGGTCCCAAAAGTCTTGCAAGCCCTCAAGGTTTTGGGACTCATTTAAGCCCCTCTTGAAATCATAAAGAATTATAGCGCGAAAATGTTCTTTCTTCAGCTCCAGCGTAGCGTCTGGCTGCCTGTGCGCGAGAGAAGTTCCGTATTACTCATTAGGGGTGCGGCTACCACATGCTAAGTGAGTCTCAAAACGTTCGTATATAACTGAAGTTGACATCGTTTTAAGCCAGTTAAAGACTCGTTTACTAATTAATGCAATTTATTTGTTCCTGTGTTTTCTACCTCTCAAGAAACAGAAGGAACGAGTGTGAGAGATGGTGGCATGTTTGTCCATGAAGCATTAGTAAACTTGTCCACCATGTGCATGTAGAAACAGAAAGAAGAGGAAACTGACATGTCAGAATGTTGTTACTAAATCGTACAAGGTGTTGGTGTTAAAATCGGTAAGACAACAGGAGGGCAGCGAGCTTCTGTAGATGTGACTAAGTTTGCTAAATCAACCCAACTAATTCTCTTCAGCCTGCCTGCCGCGTGTTCTCAAAGGTCCTTGAATTTCAGACAGCAGATCGATAGAAGGTAGTCGGTTCCTAGTCCACGATTTTCACGCTATTGGCTTTTAGTACAAGCGTTTTGTTTCCATACTGTGAGGTTACTAAGAAGGCTTTGATAAAAAAAAAAGTCCATTACGGAGGAACTTATTCATTAATGCAATAAGTGATATTACCCTGACAAGTTTTACAGCTAACTAATACATTGCTTAACTAGATTTGTATAATTTTTTCCTTCAAAATCACCTGAAAATAAATATCTACAGTGAAATTACTCTAATTTTCAAAAGAAAGAAGAGCAAAATTAGAATTGTTGCAACCTATAAGAGCTTTCAAAAGAGAAACCACAATTCACAACAATAATAATAATGAGATTAAATTACAAAAGTGAATGGTATATAATTAATTAAATGAAATATAGTACCACTGAGAAACAAAACTATACTACGTGGGTATTTTTAAATGTAACCTGTTTATGAACTGAGCCCTTGGTATCATGTTCACATTCACTAAAATAGAGAAATAACTGAAAGTTTCGAATTACATTGTGTATTTAAGAAGGCGTTCCTATGTTTGGATAAAACAAAAACATGTTACTATTCAGAAACAAATTATAATGTACAAAACAAGTAAAAACAATCGAAAGTAATATCAATTTTCATAAAGTTTTAAATTTAATTTAAATGTTATTATATTAAAACATGTAATGCTAACGTTTTCTGACGGTTAGTACAGAGCGCTCTTACATACAAATATAATTCTCAAGCACATATTAGATTGCTATTTCATATTTTCTATCTTCACGACGATGCGTTTGTTAAATATAAATTATATGCATCGTTATAAATACAGTTTATGTGCTGAATTAATTTTCCCTTTTATTTTAAAGTAATATTGAGATTATTAAACGCAAGAGACTTTTTAAATTTCGGTTTTCAAGTATACCCTCACTGCTAATGGTCATATTTCCCTCATTTTCGAAAACTGTTTTTCTTAGTGTATTTAAACGGTATGTTTCGAATTTTGTTGCGAAGAAACAAATATTGGTGCCGTTGGAGAGATTTTTAAATTTTGAGTTTCAAGTACATCCCCACTCCTGATGTCTCGACTTTTCTGACTTTCAGAAATTGTATTCTTTATTTTGTTTAAACTGCATCTCCTAATTTTCATTGTGGAAAAAAAAAATGAATGCCGCTAGACAAATTTTTTCACTGATTTTCGGAAACAACTTTTTGTTATTTTATTTTAGTGGCATATACCGCATTTCCTTTAAAAACTGTCAAAATTGCAGCCGCTAGATTGATTTTTAAATTTCGTCTTAACCCCAACTAGTTTTAGAGATATAACCTCTCTCCTAATGATTCGATTTTCGGAGACAACTTTTATGTATTTATTTTAAAGAAATGTACATGGTTTCGTTGAGATAAAGCAAAAATTCCAGCCGCTAGAGCGATTTTTCAATCTATTAAAACAAGGTATACTTTAGGTTAATCACCACCCTCTGGTTAACGAACTCGACGAATCTTTTATGAATTGCTGGCTATAGGCTGTTTAATCGAGAAAAAACAAAAGTTGCGACCTCTATATCGTTAAAACACACACACACACAGATATTAGGGTGACCCTTAAATTGTCCTGCTCCCACCCCTTTGTTCTTGTTCCAATTAAAAAAGATCTGTTAAAACTTTCAGCTCATTCGGACAACTGTAAAGCAACCGTCATCGACCACGAATGTTGGAAAATTTAGCACGAGCATTTTTTTCTAATATTACATTATTATTTTATGTACTTCATTTGTAACTAAAGAGGTGTTGCAGAGCACGTGCTGGTGTAAAGAAAAGATTGTTATGTCTCTCTTGTTGACTACATCATCGCATCAACCGTTCGAACCGTCAAATTTTACGTTTTCTTTTTATGGAAGAGTTGTAAATGTTGCAACAAAAGAAATTGCAGCATTGAAGAAGTTTGCATTATTTGGCAAAAACACGAATTACTACCATAAGAACTGACCACTGTGTTATTCACTCTTAAGATGAAATGTTTGACTAGGCAAGGAAAAAGAAATTATTATTTGTGGAAATTATGGCCATCTCTGCGCATACCCAGTTTATATGCTTTCGGACAGATAAAAAGGTTTAATACTTGAGGCATAGACATAAGGAAGAAAGCGCTCTGCAATGGAAACTGCGAGAAAAGAAAAAAATTGCTAGTGTCATCGTACACATTTATTTTTTCTTGCCTGCATTTCTAGTCATAAATTATCAGGAAATTGATCCAGAAATCAGCAACCTGCTGTAAAAAGTGTTCCAATCGTCTCTGTTGTGTGATAACAGTGTACCAGCAGCGAGCGGTTAAGGCAAATGAGGCTCAAGTTAAGCAGGCAAAAATGAAGAACGGGTACATTCTGCGCCAAAATGATTTTTCTTTCATTTGTAACTTCTGGTACAAAACATTGCTTCACTAGGTTGTCTATCAGTACCGATTTCCTCGACAAAGAGCCTTCAACTTGGAAAGATGATTGTGCAAAACTTGTGAATTAGGCGTCTTCAGAATTACAATAACATTCTAGATCGTTGCCAGAGGCCCAACAGTTACTAATATTAAGAAAAATAATATTCAATAATGTTTTGATTCTATGCAAATTATTGTTGTAATATGGAAGTTGTAAGCGTTTATATTAGTTTAACTTCTACTGTTGTTTCGCTACGTACGAACAATCATAGACGTTCTGTTAAAACCAAGTCTCCCTTGCCGGTTACCCAACATGGCTTATTTCACTGTAAGGATTTTGATGATGCTTTTAATCTAACATTAATGCGTTACCTACACAATGCTCTAAAAGTTTACTCAGAGATAGAGAAATGGCAACTATATTTTTACATAAAGCGCGTATACCACCTGGTTTAAATCTTACGTCTTAATTCCCCTCCCCCCCACACACTATCATTTCTAGTTTCATCTGTTTCCCCGCATAACGTAACTTCGATACTCAATATTTAGTTTTATCACCGTCACTTGTCTTCTTGCCATAGAAGGACTCAACGAATTCGAAATATAGCGATCTCAAATGTGACTTTGTCTTTCCTACTATCATAATTACTGTTAATTTGTTACATTGTTAATAGTGTTACGTTATATATATAATTCGTTTTTCCAAATCTCCGTCGGATCATTTCTACTAGGCACCGAAAAATAAAAATGTACCTTATATATATATATATAAATAAATATTTATAAATATTTATATATATATAAATATATATACCTTTTATATATATAAAAGGTACATTTTTATTTTTCGGTGCCTAGTAGAAATGATCCGACGGAGATTTGGAAAAACGAATTCTGTTAATACATTAGCAATTGCTTATAATCTTTCAAAGTTCGCTATAAAAAAAAAAAATAGAGGTTTTACGGAATTCGCTAAAAACAATAATAATAAAATAGCCGTTTTCGTGTTGCAACCTCAAAACCTTTTAACCCTTCGGAATTCACTAAAAAAAATAAAATGATACAATAGATAATTTACGGAAAGATCTAAAAAAAATTAGAATACATGTTTCACGGTTACGGCTGCAAATGCTCATTCCTTTGAAATTTGCTAATACCCACTTGCAAAACAAATGTTTTTCATTTTTGCGAATTCCTTTTTTTTTTTTTTTTATCATAACATATTAAACTGATCTTTCTTTCGAATAAACAGTTAATTTATTCGTAGCAGTGAGGTAAATATTTTAATTCCTACTTAAATGAGAATTGAAGGGAAATAGTATTTATTAATAACAACATTGTATATCTTTGGAAGTCAGTATACCAGTATCTATTATTTTCTTTGGTCGTTTCAGTTGACAATATTTACACGTACACAAACAGATATCTGTCACGTTGAACTAAAGTTAAACATTGTTTTAGATTCTGTAATGGAAAAAGTATTGAATGCCACACGACAGCACACTTGCAAGTTTATGCGCCCAGACGCTCCATTAACATCCAGCTTTAGTCTGTGTGTATCATAAATGACAACACGTTCTTTTTATATAATTTGAAAGCGACTTTCCATAACGCCCTTAAATAAATTCAACATTTCTCTGATACTGTGGCAAGTCTGAACAAGATATTAAGGTAATATAAATTTAATTACTCCAATTGTACAGTTCATTATAAAAGGTTATACAAAACACGAATGGTTTAATTAATAGTTTAAACAATGAACTTAGCTGGAAATGTTTCCCATTTGTGACCTTGCTGAACACCAATTCCTTTTGTTTTCTCTCACCATATACCTATCATCCTTAGATCGTTACTTTTCTCATTTTTCTCAAACGAACTAATTAAAGCGAGCCAACAAATTGTTTAGTTAGCATAGTAACACGATAACACTGCGGGAAAAACAAAGCGCAACTCTTAGAATTTCTGTCTTTAGAAGTTAGAATATATTTGATAAATTGTATTTGGTCTATAATTTTCATTTTACGCAAAACATTCATTAGAGCAAACAAACAATTTCACGTATATTTTAAAGCAGTATTAACACTATTTCCATAGGATACACATATTAATGCCCAAACGCCCTAGTTTATTAGCGATTTCCACTGCGGTCAGCACCGTGAAAATCTGCTTATTTTTGAGATAATTTATATTTTTTAGCGAATTTCGAAGGAATATAGGCTATTGCGGTTGTATATGGAAAGGCTGTTTTTATAATCTATCCGAATCTGAATTGATCATACCTATTAAGCACCTTCAATAAAAACAAATAAAATATGTGTGTGTGTATTCTTTAACGGTTTAGTAGTCGCAATTTTTGCTTTTTCTCAACGAAACTCGCCACATAATCATCACTAGTTCGTTAATCAGTAAAATTTGACCTTTGGGGTGGAGGTTCACTTAGAGCATTTCTTTTTTAATTTGAAAAATCACTCTAACGGCCGAAATTTTTGCTTTAACTCAGCGAAACTCAATAAAGTTGTTTAAAATAAATTTATAAAAGTTGTTTTCGAAAATCATGTCAATTAAGTGGGTGTATACGCGAAAAACTTTTGGGGGTTAAACCGAAATTAAAAAATCGGTGTAACGGCTGTAGTAATTGGTTTTTGAAATAAAACACGAAAAATGTTATCCGAAAATCAGGGAAATCAGACTATTACGAGGCAGGGGGGTCCGTAGACCCAAAAATTTAAAGTCGGTCCTGGTGGTGTAGTGCGTCCTAAACCCAAGATTGCGGGTTCGAACCCGGCCAGGACGGATGGATTTTTTCGGGCGTAAAAATCCTAAGTATGGCTTCCTTCGGAAGGGAAGTAAAGCCGTGTGTTCTGTGTCGTACATTTACGGCACGAAAAAGAACCTCAAGCCTGAAAGAAGAGACCTCTGAGCAAAATTTGTCGGCCGTTTCACGCCCTGCATTGAATGCGACGCTGATAGAGTGCCCATAAATAAAACAAATCAACAACCAAAATTTAAAAATCACTCTGGTTGCATTAAGAAGCTTGGGATCAATTTCTCCCAATACCAAAAAGCATGGCCTAGTTCTGCACAGAGCCGTTTGATGAACTCATCCAATCTACCGCCGGAATTATGCGCTCGTCTGGGAAGACTCCAGGACAGGTCGTTATGCTCGCCACAAGGTCATCGGGTTTGGTGAGGTAAGATTGAGGAAAACCGGCAGGCGGGCGTTGAACTCCGGACATTCCATACAAATAATGATGTTGTTGTCTGTTACAGGTGATGTGACGTCACTACATGAAAATTCATCATGTCGAGCCAGGGCAGTGATAGCACGGGCTCTGGTAAGTGCGAACTTTACATTTTTATTTTGCCTTGTCACAAAAGTGTAGTCTAATAGATTACTGTAACTCTCCGTTACACGAAAGAAAGTACAAGTGACATCATATAAGAGCAATGTGTTTGAATTAGCTTATGGAGCGTTGCACGAAGGATCAAGGGTGCGGATTTTAAGCGCGATAAAGAAAACGCGCCTAACGTGTCTACAGTGTACAGACTTGGAAAGAATTAGAAGATGGTCAGACGGAACTTTGCTCTAAAACCGTTGCCAACAGAGTGAAAGTGTGCCGACGAAACCGTGCAGGACATTTGCCTCATGTTTTGTTTCATGACAGTGGTGTGTTTTATTATTAAAACAAAAATTTATCAAAATGGTGTGAAAAGAGAAGGAGGAATGATAAGAAATTGTTGCAAGAAAGTTGTAAAACAAATTTATGATGCTACACTGGTTACCTAACTTTTTCATTAGACATATTGCTACTCTCGCCATTATCATCACTTTTGGCAGTTTTCAGGTCAACTGATTCCAGAAAGACATTTGAAGTTACCACTGCGAGTAGCGGACTAATAAACAAATCGCTTGTGTACACTTAGAACATGCTCTGGTTTCTCTTCAATCGCCACTTAACTGATCGGTGAGTTAGACACTTACCTGCTTTATTTTCACATCTCTTAACGTTTCCCGGCCATGACCTCACAGCTTTGTAACAAAATCAGCCATTTGAATCACCCCAGGACTGACTGGGAAGTTTTCCAGGGTTTCCTCAATCCTATGGAACGTTTTCTTCCCAAAATTTCTCATGCAATTAGAGCAAAGACGCGTTAACGTTCGAGGTCTCAAGAATAATTAGGTACACTCAATTGTGAGTTCCTATTGCAAGATTTACTTGGTACAACTATTTTGTTAGAGTGTATACACAGTTGTTACATAAATACCGCGTATCTATAGCTGTTTCGAACTTACAACGCGCTAATTAAAACCCATTCCGTTTTGGGTCAGCTTAACTCACATATATTTAAAAACAGAATTAAATCAATTGTCTAACTATTTGTTATTTTTCTTTAATAAAGTTTCAAGAACTTCCTGTGCGACTCTCCACACATACATCAAATTAATTGTATATGTGCCTGTTGATGTCTCTGAACTAGAAATAACCATTTTCTTTGCTTAACATTTTAAATTATCACATGTACATAGCATATTCGTTTGCACTCGTGTATTAAATATACGAGGTACGTCCAGAAAGTAAGTTCCGTTTCAATTTATCTCCGCTGCAGCGCTGCGATCGCAGTTTCGCACATGCGCGGTAGACGCTCTGTATCAAGGAGAAGAAATGTGCGCCATTTTGAGATCGCTTTCAGTCACGTACGCTTTGTTGTGCTTGTTTACAATGTCGGTGTTGATTGAAAATCCCGCCGCTTGTGAAATCAGATCTGTGATTCGTTTTCTGAATGCTAGGAAAGTGAAACCAATTGAAATTTATTGGCAAATTTGCGAAGTTTACGGACAAAATGCGATGAGTGATTCAATGGTGAGAAGATGGGTCCGACAGTTCAATGAAGGACGTAGTGAAGTGCACGATGAAGAACGAAGTGGGCGCCCATCTTTGGTTACAGAAGAACTGGTTCACGCGATTGATGACAAGATCCAGGAAAACCGCACGTTTACAATTAGTGCTCTCGCTATGGAATTTCCCCAAATCTCACGATCACTAATTCATGAAATTGTTACCGAAAAACTGAAATTTCGTAAACTTTGCTCACGTTGGGTACCAAAGATTCTTACTGAGCAATACAAAACAAAACGGATGGGTAGTGCACTTCAGTTTCTGACCCGTTATGATGAAGGCGGCGAAGAATTTCTGACACAGATAGTCACAGGAGATGAAACTTGGATTTCTTACGACACCCCTGAAAGTAAGCGGAAATCAATGGAATGGAGGCACACTTCATCCCCAGCAAAGGTTAAGCCGAAACAAATCTTGACGCCTCGAAAAATGATGTGCACAGTATTCTGGGACTGGAAAGGCATCTCTGAAAGAAAATGTTTCCAACTGGTTGAAGACACAGGCGGCAAACTTCTATGAAGAAGGTATACAAAAACTTTGCCACGCTATGACAAATGCCTGCAAAATTTCGGCAGTTATGTGGAAAAGTAGTTTAAGAGTTGTAGACTTTTGTGCAATAAATAATTTTTCTGTATCTGTACACAATTTAATTTTATTACCAAACGGAACTTACTTTCTGCACGTACCTCGTAACTGTTCTAAGAACTTCACATTACTTTTTATATTAAACTAATCTCTAGAATAAGTGATTTATACTCATGTGTCTACGTGTATAACATTTCAATGTATGTAAAGGTAATCCAGCACGAGGCTGCCACTTGAACAAGTCAAAGGCAGGCGGTATTCCATTAAATTAAAAGTAAACTGTAAATATTGTATTGAAGCTAAAGATGTACAAGCTAAGGGGTTTTATAAGTTGCTTTACCGCAAGCTCACTTTTCACGGATTTCTGCCCATACTAATAGCAACAGACAACACGAATTTTACTATTTTTAGTAAGTTAGCGACTGCGTATTTGTTTAAATCCTAGATTTTTAACAGTTTCAATAACATGTCTTAGAAGAAAAATTCATCACCAAGCTGTGGGCAAAGGTCTAGAAGTTATTTAAACACACGCGAGCTGCCCGATTTACTTGCATTTCTTCAAACTTTATTTAACTCGAAGCTATCTTTTTATGTGGGGATTCTAACATAGCGTAAAGATGTGAAATTGTTGTCGGAACACAAAAGAGATTCATTCCTCCCTCTTACTAAAGCATTTGTTTCTTCTTCTTGAGAGAGAGAGAAAGTGTTTTAGCAAAGCTCTAGGGAACATGCCTTAAAATTGTTGACTTCATTAGTTTTCTTACTAGAAGACGAAAACTGACTCGTTATATCATTTTAGGAAATCCGTCACATTTCCCTTCGTTTAAAGATTTGAAATTCTGAAAAAGTGAGTGGCGTTTACCGTAGTTGACCGCTGCATTGTCTACACCTAAAATAGATTTCAGCGTTGCAAAATACCGTCAGCTGTTTCGTTCGAACCATCATCGTAAAAGGTAATAATCTCAGAAAAATATTTCATATTGATTTGAAAACACTTAATATTGCCTTTATTTGAGGCATCTTTCACGACAGTTGTACGGAATGGGGAGCCAATACATTTTCAGAAAGATAACTGGATACACAAACTGTAACTTCACTTTTAATAGGAGAATGTTTGACGATTTAGTTTTAGCACAAAAAGTTCGTTTCTCTCACCCCCTTTCATTGAAATCAAGCCTTCGTCATCACATTTAGCTTTATCCTGTACCCACATTCTTTGCGCCTTTTTCTTCCGTTTACCACAGCCTCACTGCTGTTTTCCGTTCATTTAGAGAACCTCTAAAATGTGTGCGTCTAGCAAAACTGCCACCAACCTGAATTTTCACACCGCACCGCAACAATGAAACACGAGCCCATCGTTGCTCGCTCTTCCGTTTGTAAACTTAAACTTATCAGCTTTAGAATTTTCAAGAAAAAGAAAATAGATGTTACCAATATTATTACAATTATTATTTGACCTTAAGAATACTCTGTAATAAAGCTGGACTTGTAACGAAAAAAACATTTGCGCCTTCCGTCATACCTCAACACCTGTCGTGTTGAGACAGGTTGCAACTTTTTTGTAATCTTTTGTTTTATATATATATATATATATATATATATATAAATAATGTATCTTATATGTATTTAAATAAATACTTTTTTTTTTTTTTTTTACCAAAGCAAATTACTGTCCCTTCCGGAAGATTTTCACCAAAACTTGATGGGAGACATTTTTGACTTTTCGAGGGAAGGTTTAACAATGAGGATTGTATTGTTACGGACAATAAAAATGCAAATTGTTATAGTTTTCGAAGAAGCTAAAAAAAACCCTCCGGAGCCACCATAGCAAGCAGCTGGTCTCTTTTTAATGTTTCATGGGATACACGCGTTTTGTTGGGAACAATGAGCACACTTGTTGCTGCAGTACTGCTAGTTGCCAATTGATTTGAGTGGAGTAAGCACCAACATAATAAAGTGAAACAGGGCATTACTTTACCTTGGGAAGAAAATCGGCGGCGTTGTCTACATGAGACGACACGTGCCATGTTATAACAGAAACCTATCTTGTTGGTTTGTTCTGCTGTGTTGCTCGACCGAAGCCGAGCAATTCGCTTAAATTTTATTTTTAAAACCGCTTTTGAAATTACCACAGTATCTTGGAGAGTGCAGACCCTGTATGTCAAAACCTACTTCAAGTGAGAAACTTTTTGATATGGACTCTAAGCAACTTTGTACCTGCAAACTTCTAACCCGCAAATATTCTTTCAAAGGTTCAAACAAATCGTAAAATCGGACTCGATGTTTCAACACCTTAGAGAATTTAGCGTATCAACTATAGGTTCAGGTGTTTGGGGGTGGGCGTTGTCGCGAAGCAACAAAACTCTTTCGACAAGTCCTGCAGTTAATAGTATGGTCAAATCCCGTAAGTGCACCGTGGACATCCCAAACTTCCTAGCTGTGATGACTGGAGACGGCAGATGATACACCTAGCACAGTTTGGCGTGCGATCCTAACAGCAGACAGCTGCCTTAGGACCCATGTGTACACTCCAGATCATCGTGCATAATATTATAAGCAGAACCTTCTCACGTAACTAGCGTATAACAGCGTTCAGTAATAAATACTTTATGTGTAGTGCATTTGAATATTTGCACACTCTCCTAAAAGTTATCGGCCTGACTCAGAGATTTCGTGAAAATGGCTAAACTTCTATGAAAGTTAAGTATCACTTAAGATGGCGCGCTGTAATGTTTCAGACACGTAAGTACAGTCACCTGTTTTGACGATCGCGTAAACAAACTAGTGTTAAATTTTTCTACAAAATAGATAAATCTGAAATTCGATCTGTGATAACTACTTCGTTTTGAAGGGTTTAACCCCAACAAGAATACAAAACAAGTTAGAATCAAAATTAAAGGAATTTTCCATTCGTTTTGATGTTGAGCGCTCAGGAAGTCCCTAAACTACTACGAACGACAACATTCTGAAAGAAATTCATAATGCCGTACTCGGTGATAGACGATTGCAGATTTCGCGAGTTGGCTGCCATTGCAAAGACTACAGTCCACACGAAGTTTTTCCGCTCCGTGGGTGCCGCGTTTGTTAACATTGGACGCAAGACGCATTCCAATGAACATTATGCAAGAGTGTTTAGTTTTCTTTAAATGCAATTCCAGTGAGTTTCTTCGACGTTTCGTAATAATAGTTGAAACATACACGTTAGAGACAAAGGAGCAGTCCAAACAGCGAGTGACTACAGGTGAAAATGCACCAAAAAAAAAAAAAAAAAAAGCAAAAACGGTTTCCGTCTACAGGAAAAGTGGTAGCTACGGTTTTATGGGATTCTCATGGTGTGATGCTCGTAGACTATCTTCAGAACCATCAGCGGGTAGTTTGCGCTTCACTACTGCCCACACCTTGCGAAAAGGTAAAATTCTGTAACTTGACGTTAGAGAGCGTTAATGATAAAGTAATTGATCCACACTTAATATTTGTATGCAGTAAGGTTAAGGAAGTTTTCTGTTACAGACAAACGCTTTGAAATGAGAGAAATTGTAAGGCGATAATTAATTAATTGCAATTTCAATGTTTTCAAAGAAATAAGTAAGGCTAATTGTTTTATTTTATTTACTGTCGCTTTGGTTACAAAGGTCTCTCTCTTTTCGCGAGACTATAGGGATGAATGGAACAAAACGCAGCGCCTTCGGCACTCAAAAGGAAAAACGTGAGAATGTTACCTGTCAAGATGAAGTTTGCGGCCTCCTTGCTCATACGTTAACAAGAATGTAATGTTTGTTGTGAGTCCTCATTCAGTGCATGTTTCGGTAATGAAATAACAAAATTATTTAAAACTTTACCTTCGACATTGATGTTCTGTGATGAGCTGAAACCATCATCATGCGGCCAGGCAAGGTTTATTACTTTCATAGTTCATAGCAATCTGACTATGAGACACTAGATAGCGTTTGTTTTCAAGTAGACAAGATGTGTCAAAACGGCCAGCAATGTGATCGGGGTATCTGATTTGAACATTAAAAATGTGCAACGGCGATCCAGCAGAGAAGAAAGGAGTGGCCAAGCAAACGGCTACCAGGAAGTACAACAACTACGGTTGTAAATAATTCCCGTAAGTAGAACACATCAGATAGAATGCTTTATTTTAACTAAGTCCTGATTGATACAATGGACTGGCCTGGATGCAAGCAGGAGCATTGTTTTTAAAGGGTTTCAGAGGAGAAAGTGGCTATTAGAGAGCTTGAAGCAATATTTCATTGTTTGTTAAAGTGTGAAGGGCTAAAGAGGTGGAGGGAAGTGAAATTGCATAAATTACAGAAAGAAAATATAACACACGAATATAGGGACAAAGAGAATTAAAAGAAAAGTGTGCTAACAAGGAAAATACAAGACGTGGTAACTTGTTAAATATTCATAAATGTTTACAATAAAATTATTGTTTTGTATGTAGTCAACCCTTTGTTCAGGAAATTCCAGTGAAATCACTGATGAGCCACTCATTCAACCCGCATCAGAAATTGACCAAGCTCCGCTATTGTTTAGTGAATAATGCAGTTAAGTCAAATTAAAACGTTAAAGCGTTTTTTTATATAATTAATTGCAGTTTTCGGTTAATGTAGGCTGTTTCTTTACGGGCATCAGGCACACACTCTCCACAACGTCAGAATTGTGTCAACTGCATATTACAAACGACAGAACACTTTCGTGAATGTTGCAAGTTGTGCTGCTTTTCCCCACCTAAGGGACAGTTCTTATGGCATTTGTAACTTATAGTAAAGTGCCTCAATATTTTGGATTTCTGTTGCGATTTTAATATTTTCATTTGACTCGCCCTCATGCTATTTGCTGATGAAGCATTTGGACATGTTAACGTGCATTATTAGACATCTGAAAATCTCAAATAAAACAAAAGTACAGTTAAGGATGACAGTTAAGGACTCTCTAATAATTTCATTATAATCTTTTAATGTTTTTAATTAATGTTATTATTTCCTGCATATTCTTTCCTAATTGTATTAATATATTATTGCTATGCATTTTTGTGTATATGCTAATTAAAAAAATAGAAACTAAATACTTGCAAAAAGAAGGAAAGTAAGCTTGTAAACAAATTTTAAAATATGTAGTACCTTCATTAGCGACACATAGCACATTAGTTAATAAAAATTTCAACTTTTGGAATATCCAGCTGACTAATCTATTGCATTGTTTCCATTCTGCTTTGTTGGTGTTTTAATCACTGCCTAGCATCGTTTGGGCATTGAGAAAATATTTCGTTAATGTATTCCTGAGTCAGTTCGTGCACACAATTGTCTCCTGGAGTTCTCTTTTTCTTCTAATCTCATTCCCCATAACCTGCCAGCAGTTCTCAATCGAATTCAGGTCCGGGCTATTTCCATGCCACTCTGTTTGTTGTTACATGAAATGTTTGCATGACTGATAATTGCATCAACACTACTTATATTCCGTTTTAATACAAATATTACTAAAAATCATTACCTTCATACACCTGTGACAGGGGTAGAGTCATATCGAAAAGTGCAGCTTGAAGGTTCACCAAAATGTTCTCAGTTTGTTTTCAGAGATGTATACGTAGACCTCACTTATAAAGTTCACACGACCTATGCCATGGCAGGAAATTCACCCCCAGATCATGTGACCATGAGGATGCTGCACTGTTTGTGTTGTTCACAAATTCTGCGACACTTCCCATCACAGTCATGCAGGTTAAATGTAGAACCATCTGAAAAAATGACCGTATTGCACATTTCTGCTGTCAGCAAATGTTTCTTTGTGTGTCCTGCTTCAAGGATCTACTGCTGAAAGTTCTGCTGGTCACTGAGACGTCACACATGTCTTTCAGTTCTGAGGATGAATTGAGACAAATTCTTTTTAGTATCCTGTCCTGTTTTGAAGTAGATGCCTCTTCCTTTCACCGGTCTCCCTGTATTTCTCTAGTACTGCTGAAGAGATAGACTGACGAAAACCGTTCTACCAGTGAAACAATAAGCACGAATAAAATGTTTCTTCTTCGGCGTTAATTCCATTCCTTAACCCATCGTGTCACCACAGTGTCTCAACTAGAAATGAGTCTATATTGTATTTCTGCATTGTAAACTGAGAGGATGTTAGTACAGATGCACTTGCAGTCCAACAATGGAGACAAGAGTACACAAGCAACAAATGGGCAACAGTGGGTACCTAAGCTTTATATTGATCATTGTCAAGGTCATAATTAGAATTGCGACGGGAGGAAATACAATACTACTGTAGTATCTTGAATTAAATTAGGTTGTTACTGGCGCAGATGCGTACTTTGGTTTTTCGACCGACTCAACGGCTGTCCGTTTGTGCCTAGGCCCACCTTAGGGATATTTCCGGGAATAAATTTCCAACTATTATATGAGGAGGTATATTGTCGTGCAAAAGCAACAGCCTTGAAGTTCTTGTCTCTGACCATCGCCGTCTGAGCTCTTCAAATAAAGGCTCCAAAATATAAGTATCGTATTATTCATTGTCATCCCTTCTGGCATGCAGTCAACCACAAATGACCCTTCTAAGAACGAAAATCTTGTCAAGAACAGCTGGTCTAGGGTCATTCTCATTTACCCACACGCAATTCTGAGCTTTAATTGGTATGGTGTAGTAATAAAGCCAACTTTCATCACCAGTGCATATGTGCGTGCGTGCATGCGTGTCAAACGTTTGGGACCATTTGGTGAAAACATGCTCAGCAGTTTCCTTGCACATTCCTTTCTCCTCTTCATTGGTTAGGGAATGTGGAACGTATTTTATAAGGATGTTTTTTTTTTTTTTTCTCCCGCGTCTTTAAATGTTTTTGGAGTACACTGTCAATGATGCACTTCCGTACTTATAATTTCCGCAGTAATATGTCCTCTCACTCTCTCTCCCTCCCTCCCTCTCCCTCTCCCTCTCCCCCTCCCCCTCCCTCCAAGTTCCTCACTCTTTGAATTGTTCTCTCGTTTAGGCTTCCCGTGCCGGCCAGAGCGAGGTTTGTCTTCAAGTCTCTCGCCCTTCTTCAAATGATCGAATCCATCTTTTAATGTCATCAAATGAACACACTGGATCACCATGAACAGCTATTAAGTTCTCGCTCTTTCACCTGCTTATAGCGTGTGAAAATGTAGAATCTAAAGTTCTCTTTGAAAATATTCACGATTTTTCAACAGACTGTGCGACAGCAACTATGCAAATGTAAACTGGCATTTACGCATATTTTGAAGACTTAAGGTCCATTGTTAGTTACATGTTTGTATACACAATGGTTTAAAGTGGGTAGGCTGGTTGCTAAACTTATTGAATGCTTCTGTCATTATGCACGTGTTTTCCCCCTCTTTTTTTAATGGTGTTAAGGGTACCGCCCCGGCATTTGCCATTTATGAGGAATGAGGAAAATCTGGAAAAAGCCTCAGTCAGGGAGAACGGATGCGAACCCCAGACCTCCCTTTTCACGAGTGCGCGTCTTAACGACCTCGGCCACTGTACGGATTTCTTGTGACCTGAACTGTTTCAGTTGTACGGACATTTATTCGTTTCGTGGTTTGCCGTGCATAGAGTCAGGTGGGCTTTGGTCGTAGTTGTCGGTTCGACTTGCTACGGAGATTGCGCATTCATTGAGGCAAGGGATGAGCATGGCGCTGGCGGGCGGGCGGAGAGCGAGTTTAAAATTAGACACAGCGTTATCCCCAAGGTCAACGTAAGTTGCGTTCTTGATCTGGGACACTGCCAAGTAATCTCAAACCCACGATCACTCAGCTCGAGTATTGATGGGGTGGTGTAAGGAAAATCATCTTTGTATATTTGGCGCTAAGTACTGACCATCACCCGCCGCCCTCTCCAGCACGTGCAGCAGGACAAGGCGACTGTATTGATCGGCGAGTTATTTTTGTACCGTACTAGCTGCATTGACCGCATGCAGGAGTCTGTCACTTATTTGTCAAGTTTAATATCTTCTTGGGAAGCCAAGTATGAACAATAAGTTCGAATCCCCATACATTTCTAGATACTCAATTACGTTACATGTTCCTAAAAGTGGACGTAGGGTGTTTAACAAGCATCTTAAATGTATAAAGAACTTTGAGGTTAGCAAAACACCATGGAATTTAAACACAAACACTAAACTTTGTGCCTATGTTATTTAATGTAGAACTTTGCAAACTTGTGTGTGCGCGCGGTTGGGTTTTTTTTTTTTTTTTTTTTTTTTTTTTTTTTTTTTTTTTTTGTTTTTCGGAAACAACGCATAATCGCAGAGCGCGCTTTTTATTCCATCTTGATTGTTTCCACATGTATGTTCCATTTGCTTCGAAAATTATCATAAATTCGGGATAGTTTCTTGTCGATAGACGCACAGCTTCTGGCAGAGATATACGGTTACTTTGGGGCTATAATGTCAAATTGGACTCTTTCTCATATAATAATAACATTGTATAGGGTCATCTCGCATTTCCTGTAAGAGGTTATTTGTTCGATTCTCCTAACATTTAAAACTATTATCTCCAATATGTTTATAACGTAATTAAGCTTGCAGTAAACTATATTCATTTCATGTCTGTGCTCATACATAGTTGCTAGATGATTAATTACCATACTTAAAACTCTCAAATACATAGTACGCATTGTTTGGAAACGCACTAATCTGACGGCGAAGTTTGCTCCATGCACAGAATGCAACATCTTTTTGATAATTTTAGGAGCTAGTGATGAGGTATAAAGAAAGAATAAATATAATGATAACTGAAATTAAAGGAGGCTTGTGACTTATATTGGCGTTTCCTGCTGCAAATGCATATTTCAGTCCAGCCACCCCCCCCCCCCTTTAAGGTTCTTGCGACATGCCATGAAAATATTTTAATTTCATTCTTCATTCTCTTTTGTTTTGCTTATAACGAGAACTTGATTGCCAAGCAATATAAACAGACATATAAATGGAAGCCGAATTCCTCTCTCGCATGCTCCTAAATTTAGCTGTAAGCACCCGTCGTCTCTAAGTGGATTATCACGCCTGAGTATCGATAAATGCATAATGATCATTATATATGAGAAAAAATACAAGACCCGTTTAGCAGCAGTGATAATAGTCCGCTCTGTATTAAAATAAGAATTTATTACTAAAGAGTAGACAAAACCTAATTCAAGGTCAGGCCGTTTTCATATATGACGTAACTTTTTATTAATATTTCTTTCTTGGAACAGAAGTTACAATAGGGCCAAGGCTGTGTAATGCATGTACATGTAGCAGCTTGTAATTAGTATGAAAAGAGGGGGGGGGGCTTGTGCGTTCTCGATGCTTTCACTGTGTGTAAATTGCTCTTCAGTATAGGTTCAAACGCGGAGAGTTCCAGATAGAAACACTGTTGTTGCACTCAATTGACAAGATAGGTTCGAGAATAACACAGGCTAGTGAGTATTATCAATTTTAAACTTTTAGTAAATAAAAATACTTCTTTAGACGCGGTGACACTTTCCCAGTAAGCCGGGGCCCATAACGAAGATTCACCAACATCTATGATATTGATCACGTTCATTATATTTATGTGTAAGAATGTGCAGTAAAGAGTCCTATCGGGAAAACGTTACTTTGAGCTGAAGGTAACAAAATTTGTTTTACTGCAATAATTGAAAAGGCAAGATAAAATGTTCTAAATCCTTTATAAGGAATGTTAGTGGCGTAATGAGATAGTGAACCTTCTCTATTTGTGCATTTATATCTTGAGCCTTCTCCTAAAGTACATACAGAACGCAACAGCACTGTCAAGTTCCCGTTACATCTTTTATTGACACAGTTACTTTTATTTCATAGTGATGTGTGATACACTGAGAGGCCAAAAATAACAAATTTTAATTTTATTCATTATTATATAATTTCATTAAATTTTCATATTAAATATTGTTACAAACGTTTTGCATATACTGATAAATTTAAATTAAAATAAAAAACTTATTGTAATATTTAACAAAATTTTCTAAAGTGTCCGGAATTATTCTCCGGATAATTGCGGACCATGGTGGTGGTGATGTGTCAAGAATTAATTCTCCCAAGTACTTGAGTCGTCAATGCCTTATCTGGGGGAGGGTCGGTCCTGGTGGTGTAGCGGTAACCATACTTGCCTCCCAAACCCAAGATCGCGGGTTCGATCCCGGCCAGGACCGATGGATTTTTTCGAGCGTATAAATTCTAAATATGGTTTCCTTCGGAAGGCAAATAAAGCCGTAGATTCCATATTGTACATTTACGGCACGTAATCTTGAAAGAAGAGACCTCTGAGCAAAATATGTCCGCCGTTTCACGCCCTGAATTGAATGGCGCTAAATGTTACAGAGCGTCCATAAATAAAACAAATCAACAAAGTTTATCTGGGCGAGGAAACATTTTCTTCGCTCTTAAATTTTAATTCAAATCGTCTCGTTGTTGTACAGGATGCCCTGCCACCATAGGAATATGTTTCTTAGTCACCGCCGTTAGTCCTTCCTCGCCTATCGTAGATAAATCCTCAATGTTACTTATTGGTATGAACTACGCTAACCACCGCATTCCAAAAAGTTAGCTTTTAATGAATTGTCTCTCACATTCTCATTATTAACTGCGGGAACAACCTAATCCTACATTACAAAAGTTAGCTTTTAATTGATCTAAAATACAAAATAACTGGAACTTGTAAAAGAAGTTAATATTTCGAGATTATAAACGGAATACCATAGAAATATGCGCTTCTGTTAAACGAAGTTGTGCGCACAGATACAAAAAGAACTGATTATCCAATGACGCAGGTATGTGACATCACAACCATTATCTCAATGCCTATGAGATAATTTGTTGGTATTTTCATGTTTCCCCAACCGAAAGATTGCTAGTGTGTTGTCGTTATTTACTTTGCCAAATACGTTTTGTCTATCGGATTTTAATCTATAGGTGGTGCTGTCTTGGTAAGGTTGTGCAGTGTGTTGATTGGGGGAGGTGAGAGGAGCCTCTTACCCATAAGCGTCATTATGCTTATGTTTTCTTAAGAAGGTTTATTCAGACTGACTGTTGTTGCGTTAAAAAGTTCAAGAAAGCTGTTAGGTATAGTAAAAGATGCTGTTAGTGTTATATTTTCTTAACTCCTTGAAACTCTCACGGAAAGGAGTTACAGCTTTACTGAGCAATGTTTTAAACTAGATGCGGTAGAAAAATTGATTGCATCATTTTCAACTATTTAATAATTTCATTAGAATCTCTGTTTTTATTTCCATTGTATTACATAAATGTGTTAAAATATTGTTGTGCGTTTTATTTTTATTTTGTGTACATGTTAATTAAAAAATTGAAACTAAATATCGCAGAAAGAAGTAAAGTTACCAATGTGCTTATTTATTTTTTAAAAGAGTCAATATTATAGCCAAAACATTCATTAGCGACACATAGCACATTAGTTAATAAAAATTTCAACTTTTGGAATATCCAGCTGACCAATCTACTGCATTGTTTCCATTCTGCTTTGTTGGTGTTTTAATCACTGCCTAGCATCGTTTGGGCATTGAGAAAATAAATCGTTAATGTATTCCTGAGTCAGTTCGTGCACACAATTGTCTCCTGGAGTTCTCTTTTTCTTCTAATCTCATCCCCCATAACCTGCCAGCAGTTCTCAATCGAATTCAGGTCCGGGCTATTTCCATGCCACTCTGTTTGTTGTTTGTTACATGAAATGTTTGCATGACTGATAATTGCATCAACACTACTTATATTCCGTTTTAATACAAATATTACTAAAAATCATTACCTTCATACACCTGTGACAGGGGTAGAGTCATATCGAAAAGTGCAGCTTGAAGGTTCACCAAAATGTTCTCAGTTTGTTTTCAGAGATGTGTACGTAGACCTCACTTATAAAGTTCACACGACCTATGCCATGGCAGGAAATTCACCCCCAGATCATGTGACCTTGAGGATGCTGCACTGTTTGTGTTGTTCACAAATTCTGCGACTTTTCCCATCACAGTCATGCAGGTTAAATGTAGAACCATCTGAAAAAATGACCGTATTGCACATCTCTGCTGTCAGCAAATGTTTCTTTGTGTGTCCTGCTTCAAGGATCTACTGCTGAAAGTTCTGCTGGTCACTGAGACGTCACACATGTCTTTCAGTTCTGAGGATGAATTGAAACAAATTCTTTTTAGTATCCTGTCCTGTTTTGAAGTAGATGCCTCTTCCTTTCACCGGTCTCCCTGTATTTCTCTAGTATTGCTGAAGAGATAGACTGACGAAAACCGTTCTACCAGGGAAACAATAAGCACGAATAAAACGTTTCTTCTTCGGCGTTAATTCCATTCCTTAACCCATCGTGTCACCACAATGTCTCAACTAGAAATGAGTCTATATTGTATTTCTGCATTGTAAACTGAGAGGATGTTAGTACAGATGCACTTGCAGTCCAACAATGGAGACAAGAGTACACAAGCAACAAATGTGCAACAATGGATACCCAAGCTTTTTATTATTAATATCCAAAGTCACAATTACATTTGCGAAGGAAGGTGATTCAGTAACCACTAGTTCCTTTAGTGGGACATAGGAAATAATTAAAGAGTTTAACAATTAATGAAAAACAAAGAACTTAATATGCCTAAAATGTTCTAAATGTTAACGCCTGTTTGCTGTCTGAAATAGTAACATAATATCATTCTTTATTTTCACATTTAGAAGTGCTGTGATGTACAGGCGAATTAGCTGGTCACCAACAAATACGTTTAACTGCCGCTTTGAAAGCACAATAGTTATTGTAACCTTTCTGTCACATGACCACTCGCATGTTGTACTTTTTACACTATTTTCAGTGCTACATTTGTAATCCTTCAATTTTCTTCATATTAATCAATACTTTCTACGCTAATTCTATCAATGTTGAATAAAATAGAATCATGAAACAAAATATGCTTTAAAACTTAAGTTTAACTTAACATCATCTATACATAGGATTGAATATTTATTTATGTTTGAAAGAAATTGTGTGAATAATTAAATCATTAATCATTAAAATAAAATAAACAGGGAAAACATTGAAAATTTTCTTCAAACTTACAAACTAATTGTAGGCCACATATTTTTGGTTTCTACTGAACATCAGTATTCGTATAGGGCATAGTTGTGACATATTAAACTGAAATGAACTGTTTCTGATCACCCAACTTTTCTTCATCTTTTAGCATGAAATTTACATTTCAAGGAAGATGAGCAGTGCACCTATCTGGCGACTGATCTCCTTGAATAGTGCTGCTTACATGCCCTGTTGCTCATGATTAAACAATGTACTTTTTAATGGTGTTTAACGCCCGTTTCTACTACAGAGGCACCACAGGCGGCGGTGAACACTGGTGATACATGAAATGAAATGATATATTGGGAAAGGATTTTTTTTAAGGAAGGAAACGTTCTAGGCCTAAGTTTAGGGTACCTCCCCGGCATTTGCCATATATGAGGACTGAGGAGAACCTGGAAAGAACCTCAGCAGGGAGGACGGTCCTGGCGGGATTCGGACTCCAAACCTCTCGCTCACAAGTCCGCGTCTTAACGACCTCGGCCACCGTGGTGGTAATGTACTGTTGTGATTGGACGCTTAAACTAACCCCATGTCAAAGCATTTTAATTTCCCCTTACATGTACTGAATATGAACATTAAACCCTGGACATATTATAAAGTTTGACTTACCTTTAAAGAAAAACAAGCTCTGCTTCTTCATGTGTGTGCTGCAAACGCAATACAATGACGTTAATAACAACAGGCCAGCATGAAAGCGCATGTATTTCAAATTGGTGATAAATGATTTTGATTGCAAAATTGCATTATAAAGGAATTTTTCAACAACCTGTATTTCTCATTCTTGCCCTCAACAATAGCGAAGCTATAATGAAAGGAAATCCTCTGTCGGAGCAAGCTACTAACGTAAGAGAGAAGTTGGGGACGAAATGCAAGTGTAACGAAATGTTAGTTCTAGAAGTGGGCATTAGATTTATAACATCATTGTTAGTGGACAGGTTATTTTCAGCCTCTAAATGTATTTTAACAGACAAAAATATTGTGCTACTAATTACGACTAATATAGTTATAGTCATAAATGTAAAAAAAAAAAAAAAAAATTACTTTCCTGCTTAATTTAGAAAGCTATCTAAGGTGCATAAAATTGCGAATATAGAGGAACAATATGACAGCAGACATTACGGTAATCCATTGATAGCGACACAAGAAAAAAAAAAATACTTAGGTGGAAAACTGCTAAAAACATTATTGGAGCTGCACTAAGCTGCGATAACGTCACTGCAGAAAGTTACTTTTTTACTCTTCCAACTTAACTCGAAATTGAAAGGGAAATGTTTTCCTGTAACATAACAGGCGAATGTCGCACACCATACAGTACAAACTTGGCGCCTTGCGATCTTTTCCAGAGCATTTTCTTCGGGATGAAGCCGAGTGTGTTCAGTAATGATAAAAGAACGAGTTTCGTTCATTCAACGCTAGAAATTGTATATCGCATAAAAACTTTTACCAATAAATTTAATTTTATATGCAACGGTAAATGATGCGTGGCTATAAACTGTTCACTGGCCATTTACAGTGAAATAAAGCAAATCTCTAAGAATGGTAATATAATTATGTTTTTTTTTTTTTGTACTGTTGTTATTCTATTAGTTATAATAAAACAAAACTAAAGTCTTGTAAACATTGCTCTGTAGGTTCAGAAACGGATTGTGGCTACAAGTAATGCAGCGCAAGATTTAAATTCAGGTTTTAGATGCATTTTGTTGCAGGCCTTTGAAAATGTGTGACGAAGCGAAATTCCGTTTAATGCGGGTATCTTGAGAGGCCGTATGACATTGCTGAAAGTTTTGCTATTTTGGGCGTGGCTTGCACGTTGACAAATCGATACGGTAGATAGCGCGCGTGTGTGTGCTATTTATAGTACGAACCATCTCCATAATCTGAGACGGAAATAGAAACTCTGGCCCGAAATTAGCAGGTAGGGCACGCTGAACTGCCCAATCTCTTTGATCCCACGCCATTGTCTGCAGTCTGCCGGACGATAATAGAACCCGCCCACTCCACTGCCTAATCTCTTTAAAACATTACTATGTTTTGATAGCCTGAAAAATATCGGCTAGGGGGTAGGGGTTATCGTTCTAATGTAAAACGCATGCACGAAATATTTGTTCCTCTATACCATTGACAGACTTATTTTATATAATTTACTAATTATACCATAAGAATGAAGTTAGCTATTCTTAAGCAGCCTGTTTGCCTTAATGTATCTTACTTATTTACATTATGTAAGACCCATTCCTATTAATCTCGAAAACGATTTACAAAACCGAATATCACTAATATGCATATGTAGCTTGTGCATTGCTTTGGGAATAAGAATGGGTTCTAAGGAGCATTATTATTGGAAAAGCTTGAGCAAAGCAAGTCCATCAGACAAGATAAATGCTGGAACGGCATAGAGAATTTTCTCCCCAAATATTAATGTGCCTAATGATTTTGCGGCGCAAAATACCTAGAATATGTACATGGTTTTGGCTACTTCGGATTTATTCGTAAAGGTTCGTAACAAAGATGGTGCCACATTCGCGAGGTTGGCAGTAGACGCACCCACATATTGGCATGCCTGCTGTTTCTCCGAACGAGCAGTCCTATGATAGTGGTGGTGGAGAGCAGATTGTTAGTGACATGTGCTACTCACAATGAAAACGATTTTAGGTACGTTTAAAATTGTGTTTAACTGTTATTGGTGATCATGCATTTCGGTATGGTAAATAATGGAAAGCGATGATGGAGGTGAGTGATATGTGAATACATAAGTTGTAGATAAACAATCGTGCTAAACGCTCAGGCGTGACATATTTATCAACAGCATGTGAAGTTTCGTGTGACATAAATTTTGGTATTTAGGGTTTTCCAAAACATTATCAAAATTGTTTAACCTAGAGCTTTGTTTTGTATAGCAGTTAACCTTAGCTTGACATGATTGAAAGATTGTGAAAGTGTTAGGTAAGGAACTCGCATTTTATTTGGCTTCTTTGCGTCAGGCAAAATAACTTAAAAAAAAAAAAAAAAAAAAAAACTGCCGGCTGTCAAACTACTAAATATTGTTTGGAATATCTGAAGATAACAGAATTTGGCTGATTGTTTACTGCGATAATTAGAAAGGAAAGATAAAATGTTGCTTAGTTCCGTTTAGTGTCATAGTGTCATAGGCTACAGAAACCGCTAATTGTATTGTAACAATTAATTGTTACACTCATATGAAAATATTAAACAAGGTAGCAATTAAGAGTCAGTGTTTGCTTTTAACATATTTTACCTAAATTACGTACAGGATTTAATTGACATTAAACAAGAAAATAATAGTTCAGATATATTTTAAGTGCCATTAGCAAATGTATTCTTCATTTACATAACGAAAATAATCGTTTGTTAGAATATATATTTACTGTTTTAAAAATATTTTGCAGCCTAAATCCGTGAAAGTGCTGCTGGTGCTGCTATATTGTCAATTTTTATTTGGGGAAAATCTTGTTTCTAATGCTTGCAACTTTGATGCAATGTGTTATATACAACTTGCTTCGCTTTTAGCCATTTCGTGGCCTAAAGTTGCATTGACATTGCCGTAATCTGAGAAAGTTGCGTACAATGTAAGGAGCACAGGTTTCGGGGTAGAATCGTGTGATGGCGCTTATCCTTTTTCGCAATGAAAAGAAAATGGCAGGTTCTTTCCTCTCGTTCTGGAAAACGCTGCCACCCCTTCATGGAAATAAGACAGTACCGACTGAACATTATCTACTGCCAAAATGGCTCTCATTTTTTATCTAATGGTTTTTGTAAATGTTATTTTTAACACGTTAATTTGGTGCATCAAAAACCACGTAATTTATCCCCACCATTTTTTCGTGAAATTTTGTAAGTTATTTACCAGCTTCAAAAATGCGGCAAGTATGTTAACACTGTTTAATCTGTTATTATTCAAATTAAACTACAAAAATTGATATACTATTTATTAAATTAAATATATGACCACTGACATATTAAAACTAAAATGGGTAAGTATTTTTAAATGTAACCATATGTATGAATTGAGCTCTTGGTATTATCTTTACATTCACTAAAATAAAGGAAAATAAAACATTTCTATCCGTTGTATTTAAGTAATTATGTGTATCAATAAAACAAAAACATGTTACTTACAATGTAATAAGTAAACATACACAACAACGAAGAATTACATTTTTATTCTATTTTCACTGGCTTTGAAATTTAATTTAAATTTTATTGTAGTAAAAGCGCGCAATGCAAACGTTTTCTGGAGGTTATTACAGTGCGCTCTTACATACAAATATAATTCTCACACACATATTAGATTAATATTTCACATTTGCTATCTTCACGTCAATGCTTTTATAAAATATATGCGTCATAAATATAGTTTATATGCCGAGTTTTTTAATACCATTGAGAGAAATTAAACGCTAGAGAAATTTTTAAATTTCGTTTTTCAAGTATTTTACTGTTTTTCAGAAATTATTATTATTATTATTATTATTATTATTATTATTATGCATTTATTTTAATGGCATAAACCGAGTTTCGTTGAGAAAAAGGTATATTGTGGCCTCTAGAGCGTTAATTATTTATTACATCGTTTTAAGTTAATTCGCACTCATAACGGTTCAATTTTGCTGGTTTTTGAATTCAATGAATAGTTTATTAATTAATGGTTATATGCGATATTTCGTTCAGAAAAACAAAAATGTTTGTCATTGTCATTTTCAGCGATTGATGGAGATTTGAGGAAGTCTTCATGGGTACAACCAACTCGCTAAAAGTGTCGCATGTGCAGACATTCTCTTTAAAAGTTTTTTACTGTTGATTCCGTTATTGGACCAGTTTTTTAATTTTGTAACACGGACTGACATTACAGTGCCACAACCTGGACTCGTTAGCGGAAGGTCTGGGATTCGATTCCCGAATGTCAAATGCCGAAAAGGTACCCAAAACTGCTTTAAAATCCCTTCTTAATTTATTATTTCATCTCATGTTCACCGCCTGTGATGCCTCAGCAGTAAAGAGGACGTTAAACACCATTAAAAAGGAAGAAGAAAAGAATCAAGATGTGCAGGGAACCATCAAAAACGTTTTCGGTTAATTTTGAGATTCCTTTATCTTGTATACTTACATTTAGTACTGGCTGCCCAAAGTAAAGAAATTGTTACTACAGCCCCGTAATAGTTGAGGCACCTCAATTATGCATTGCGTTCTGTGGGCCTGGACACTTGTAATGTTCGTGCGCATTCAAAAAATCCTCATAAAATTAACATGCTAGATGTGAGGGTCACACTAGCCCACCCTCAGAACCCACAAATAATTACGGATCACAATCTTGCTGAGAACAGCCACTTGTCTCTTATTTGTGCGATATCACCACATTTAATGGTAAATTGCATCCGAAATTCACGTCGTAAAGCGGTTATAATTCTCAGGCTACCAGAGTCACTAGATAAGTAATACAAATAAAGCCATTTGTTTCTCAAAGCATTACCCCTGGATTGTGTGCAGCAACCGCTTCTTCGGGGCTGAATATCGGTGACCTCGTAGTGGGTTCTTTACAGTACGAAACAGCAAGAAATCGCATGGTTTTCCTTGCACAAACTCCACATGGGTACATTAGCGGTGTAAGCTAATGCATTGTCATGCCCCTTAGTCCTGTCTTGGAATGCGTTCTTCGATTTTCTGAAATACTTTCTGAGTGTAACATTTTGCATTGCAGTTCTCTGATCTTCGAGCACTTGTGGATAAGAAAGAGGCAACCATTTTCTTTCCTACACTCCTTGGCCTCTTGACTTTGATAGGTGTTGGTCATCAGGGAAAACCCGAATGGGGGAATGTGTTTTGTTGATATATTTCATTACCAGTAACAATATCTGAAATATAACAAGACTTTCTGTAGCTAAATCTTCGCACCATTCCACACTGTGCAGCTTCCCTGCTTCAGACAAAGTAACGGACACCCATCTTGAATAAAAAAAGTTACGCCAATGTCCTTGTAGGTTAGTCTTGTATCTACAGAGCTGATGTTCAGTCACTACTGCTGTTGGTCTGCCACTCTTATCTTCATTTTTAAGAGACTGCCGCCCCCACTTAAATTCTCCAAATCAGAGACACACAGTAGCACGTGAAGGAGAGCCCCCCCCCCCCCTCAAACACGCAAGTAACTGCGTTTCATTTAACCACACTTGAATGCTCTCTGTGAATGTCCATTGCAGAACTTTCGTCACGCTTAAAACATAAAATGCAGGAAAACGAATAACACAGCAAAGCTCTGCGAGCTACAAAGGAAACACCAGAGCAATGTTCCGTGTCTCAACACTTATCAATATATCGTAACAATTTATTAGTTCTAGGGAAGAAATGCTCTTATAATTTACTCTGATGGGTTTTTATCTTTATCGATCCTATTTGTTTAAATCTAAATCCAAGCTTTGCAAGTTGGAACGGAACACCAGGAAATTGCTACAATATTCTATGTTCGCACAAGTTTCATAAATATTTTCTGTTCTACCGTTGAACTTGTGCACTAAATTTAATTAAAAGTCGTTGTTAACGTTGTGCAAATAAAACGGCAACTTACAGTATGACATGGCGGACTTGCCGCGAGAAATGACCTGGAGCGGGAATCGTTGGTCTGCATATTTCTATCATCAGCTAAGTAAATACGTCGCATTCCTAGTGGCGATTGCCTCACAAATCAATCTTTAGTTGTTAAGTAGTTCACTCTCACTTGCACATAGCTGCTTAGTTACATCCAACAATGGATAGGCTGGTTGCAAAACTTTTTGAATGCCCCGTGTACTAAAGCTAATTTTGTAACATGTTATCTGCAGAATTTACCTACATTTGGTATACTTCCCAAATTCAGGAAATAAATTTATTATAAATTGCGGTTTATTGGACTCAGCCAAAGTCTACTTGATCCTTTACATTTATTTGACTTGTTGCTGGTAACAACAGAAATCAACAAACATTGTTGCGGTAGTCTCGCTTGAAAAAGTGAAAATGAGGGAAGTGCACCAGTGGCAGTCATACAAGCAACTTTGGAATTACTTTTTGAAAACTTTACATGTTTAAAGAGTAATGAAGTAATAACAAAGTGCTAGTCTGTTAGCATAATTTAGGAGGTCCAGGAACATTAAATCATCTAGTCTTTGGTCTGAATATTCTGTGATTAAATCAACTCCTCTTAGTGAAGAAATTGTTAATATTAGGGAAAGTGCAATGATGTGAAATGAGCAAATATGTGTTTTGAATTATTGATTCACCCAAATAATATAAAAGAAACTCAAAATCCTCCTATAAATATTTAGAATTGCAGTCCAGGGGGAAAAGCTGATTGTTATATGAAACATGCGATATGAATGGTGACTTTCGTAACAGCATGAGATGCCTCTAACAAATGTATCAATGAGACTGGGGTTGTCGTCTTTCCATCGGCGAAGAGAGAAGTAGCAGCGCCGAAACTTTTCTATGGTGACGAGTCTTATGCCGCTTTGGCTCTTCCCAGTGTAGAGAGATGGAGACTTGGCTTTCGGCTACAAACGTCATCACGAATGTGTTATCTTGCAAAATCCCAGTTGGAATTTAATTTTTGTACTTGCCTCAAAAACGGTTTTGAAACTGATTTACGGAAAATTATGCTGCACGATACCTCTGCGCAGTATCAGCTGTATCATAGTTTTACTCACAGGAATTATTAAAGTTTCTCCCCTCCCCCATTATGTTAACCTTCTCATTAAACAACTCTTCCAACACAAGGTTGAAACAAAGCGTAATTTTATTTGTAAACACATACCTGGATTGAAAACACTTCTTCGTTTTTCAACAATCTCCATGACACTGCGGCTTTCACTAATGATTGAATTCGGTGATTGAGCACATCAGTGCCTCTCTCAGTGATAATCGGAAGATGTGACGTTTCCACCTCATTCTGTTACTCGCGTGTTGCTGACGCGCTTCGTCTCCGGTTGCAAGAGTTCAGGGGTAGCGAGCGGAGACTTTGCATGGACAAACCTATCTCAGCAATCTCCATATTGCCTCTTCACTCTTCGATGAATATCTGTTGATATTCGGTGCCTGATCGGTGAATTGGAAATTAAAACGAATTACTACAATCGCAATGCGCTTTAAAATAGATGTTTTACTGTTACGGCTGCAATTCGGAATTCGCTAATAGTGGTTCCCTAGGCCCTGTTTACATACAAGTGCATTAGTGCGGGTCTCGTAACGTTCTGTTTCCTGAAAGAAATGCTACACTGATAAAGTGTTTGTAAATGCTTACTAGTGACGTCATATAAACTTCCTCATATTTTCGATTATATCCACTCTTTAGACTTTTTAAAGCACACTGGGGTTCGCCCTTAAGTTTCCGGCCTCGTCGATAAGGATTATCATCTTCACAAAAGCCTTATCTGGCATCATACTTTATCTGTTAAGTAAATAATTGCAGCAATAGCTTCCGCTCCGCTGTGTTCAGTTCTTCAGATATAGTTACATGAAGAAGGCTGTGTGTAGAAGATAGTGACACGTTCAAAATGCAGTATCAAGCTGTTATAAAGTTCTTCACAAAAGAAAGACTTACTCCAAATGAAATTAAACAGCGATTGGACGGTGTATATGGTGAAGCATCCCCCCCCCCCTCATATTCTACCGTAAAAGAATGGGCCAAACTTTTTCGAATGGGTCGAGAAAGCATTGAAAACGAAAATCGTGTAGGTCGGTCCTTGAAGGTGCTCACTCGTGAAAACATCGCTCTTGTGGAAGGAGACATTATGGAAGACCGGCGGCTCAAAGTTACAGAAATAGCAGCAAGGTTGAGTCTCTCTAAACTCCTTTGAATTATTCATGAACATTTAAACATGAATAAGGTTAGTGCAAGATGGGTGCCTACACTTCTTTCCTCAGTCCAAAAGCAACAACGAGTCATCAGTTGTGAGGCATTTTTGGAGCTCTGCCGTGGCAACGAGAGAGAAGTCCTGCAAACCATTGTTACAGGAAATGAAACTATAGTCCTCTACTATGATCCCTTGTCCAAAAGAGAATCAATGAAGTGGCGTAAACCTTGTGAAGTACTGCCTCTAAAGACTAAGGTCACTCACCAATAAGAGCATGGTCACAATCTTTTGGGACTGTTAAGGAATACTGTTCATTGACCTCAAGGAGAGGAACACCACAGTAAATGGGGAGTATTATGCCGGCCTAGTGCACAGACTACGTGCTTCCATCAAAGAGAAAAGGAGAGTAAAGCTGAGTGCTGGTTTGCGCCTTCTTCACGACAACGCGCCTGTACACACAGCTCTTGTTGCAAAGGAAGCTGTGAAGAAACGTGACTTCAAGAAGATGGACCATCCACCCTATAGCCCAGATCGAGCTCCCAGTGACTATTTCCTCGTCTTTAAACTCAAGAAAGGACTTGGAGGAAGGAAATGCAAGTCCAAGTGATGGACGCTGTTTATTCCCATTTTGCAAACAAGAATTCTGACTATTTGGGGGAATGGGTCGGAATGTTAATTCAATGATGTGAGAAGTGTATTGCAATAAAGGGCAAATATACTGAAAAGTGAAATATAGTTTTTTGTCTGTATCACACCTAGAAAATGGTTAGGCCGGAAACTTATGAATCTACCCCGTAGAGTAGATCATTATCATTTTTGAAAAATGAGTCTTGTTTTTTGTCACACGATGATAATTTAAACATTTTATTGTGTATTAATTAACATTCAAACGTAATAATCTACGTTGAGATTTCGGTCCCATAAGGTTGCGTTAAGGAGCATCAATTGCAGCCGTCGAAAGGTGGCAGAAGAATCGAGCTACCCGATTTCTCTTGGTCATTTATTTTACTTGTTCATTTTATCCTTTTTATTTTTTGTTTTTGTTGCTTAACATTCACGTTCGCATAAGCAAAAAACTGAAAATATTGGGCCAAAAAGAGATTATTTTAAGAGAATGAATTGCATGCAGCAAGAACTTTATAAATACATCAACTAAGATGCTGATCTGAAATATGCACTTGGAACAGAGAACACCAATATCAGCCATAAGCCGTACTTAATCTAGCTTTATCATTATACACAAATATTTACTCTTTCTTTACACATATTCCTACTTATTATTGCTATCACTTTCGCTAATACTTAGCACATTTTGGGTCAACTGACTCCCAAAGTGATTAAAAAGATAATAAAATTTCCGATAGCTGTTGAAGTTACCAACATTTGTACTCTTGTAGAGAAATGTATACAAACTACCAGTGCCCGACTAATACTTGTGCTTGCATGGAACAGAACAACGAAAAATCACTGGTACATTTGTAAGTATGGAGTAGCAGAGATTTTTACTAATAACTACAAGTTACACAAGTGTAGAACAGGGTTCTGGAGGAACAAGAGCGCGCGGAACCTTTGGAAAAGTGACTTCAGCGACCATAACTTTTTACCCCCGGACGGTTTTTAACATCTCAGGTCATCAGCGTCCCATTCTATTCAGGCGAGAAACGGCCGATAAATTTTGCTCAGGTGCTTGTTCTTTCACGCTTGAGGTTCTTTTTCGTGTCGTAAATGTACGACACGGGACTCACGGCTTTACTTCCCTTCCGAAGGAAGCCATACTTAGGATTTTTACGCCCGAAAAAAAAAATCCATCGACCCTGGCCGGTTTGAACCCGCAATGTTGGTTCTAGAGGCAAGTATGGTTACCACTAGACCACTGGGGCCGACCCATAAAAAGATTGCAATCTCCTTGGAAGCATTCACGAGCAATTGTGTGTGTGTATGTGTGTGTCAACGCTCTAGCGGTCGCAATTTTTGTTCTTTTCTCAACGAATCTCGGCATATAAGCATCAATACAAACGATGCGTCGAGTTCTTAAATCAGCAAATCACTATAGACGTTTGTTTTCCTTTGATTTTGGGGGGGGGGGACAGACATACCTAGTTAAGTAATGTATAGTTCAGTTTTTCTTTTATTAGTTAACTTTAGTTTGTCATGATAATTAACACACAGTAATGCCATAACTTATTAATTAATAAGGCCATAATTTGGAATTCTTTTTAAGTTCACGCTGAGAATATATTTTTTCTTAACGAAACTCTGTCAATAACGATCAATTAACAAACAATTCATCGAGTTAAAAAACGAGTAACCCATAAAGCTAAAATGTGTGTGGGGGGGGGGGTTGCGGCCGCTTTTTAGATAATTCCGAATATTGGGGTAGATCCAGGAAAAGATTTCTATTATACTTTCTAGGTATAAAAATAATTTGAACTTGCCTAGGAATTCGCTGCATAATAGTTTGGGATACTGCTTTGAACGAGTGGTGCTTCTGCTTTTTCTGTCTCCCGGTACACGACTGCAGGGTAATCCGAAGACAATGTTTGTTTCCATCACTACGCCCAGCGAAATCATTTAATGGTGTGAGTTTTTGAGAATAATGTTTCGCTATTTGGCACAAAGAAATGCAGAGAAGGTAAGAAAGAGTAGTAAAGAAGGGTAAGGTCATAGAAGAGCAGCAAAAGAAAACTAGAACCATGTTATCTTCAGTATTGAAAATAATAAATATTAATTCTCTGCTTTTATCTGCTCTATTTCACCGAAATCTAAAAGCACTGGCACTTCTGTGTAATTTAACTTTAACGATCTTAAAGGTGTAAATGTATCAAAATCGACAAAAATTTGCTACTCAAGAAAAAGCATTTAAACTCTGCAGTTGAAAACGTTTTAAAAAATCGTGCGTTGAAACAAAAATATTCAATACATTTTTCAAAATTGGAATTTCAGCAGTTTCTGAGCAAAGGTGCACATTCTGCTGAGTCGTAACTCATACAGAGAAAAGAGCTGAGAAAGACTAAAACGTCCACACTGAGCCAAGACCAACTCTGTTCCTCAAAAACAAAAATGGCGGTCTTAGTACCCTTATACTTGCAGCAGCAATCGCGGTGGCAATTATTATGTGCATAAAAAGAAACGCATGAACTTTATCTTCTTTACAACACATTTCTTAATTAAATAACTGAATACAAGATGATAATCCTTATCGACACTTTTGATTTCTTGTTTATTAATCTCTACATAACCTGTCCGTGTGGTTTGTAGGTCAGCTCCTGAATCAGCCAACAAATGGAAACAGTGTACAATGCATTCTTAAGTGTTGACACCAGCTGGTTGTGTGGTATATGGTTAGCATATCCACGCCATCAACGTCGCCACATCATTGCAGTCTTGGTAGGAATTAAACTATGGGGCCTTCTCTTCGTTTTAAACTAGCAAAAATACACAGTACAATTTTATAGTTATATAAAATGCAGAAGAAGAGTCAAATTAAAGATATGCATCTAAATGTTACTTATATTAATATAGCTGCAATGTGATAAAGATAGGGTTACAATCCCACTTGTTCTTCAGTAATTTTTCTCGAGTACAAGGGGGGAGGAAGAAGCTAGAAACCAAATGTTGCGATTTCTACAATTGAGCAGATGACAATTTAATCTACGTCTAAATTCTTTGTTATCCGACAATCTCTGACTTCAGGAGGAAGGGAGTTCCAGATTCTGGGAACTGACATGCTGAATGAGGTGACGAGGGATAGACAGTAAAGTCATATTCCGTGTCTAAGGTAGGGACAGATGTACTGAGGGGTGCAGACATGGAGTATTTTGAACAGGAGCAAAATGGGAATGGAAAGCCCTACGTTCTTTTAGAGGTAGCGGTGACATGATTGCACACGCTCAGCAATATGCCGATCATAGCAAATAAAAATGTCGTAGTTCTTTTAAGAAATGTGATGTCACTGCCTTACGTAGTCAAGTGCTGGATGATATCTAAATAATTTTCCAAAAAGAAATACTTTTTCTTTCTCACAGATTTTGGTCCGTTGTTATAACAAATTACCATACTATACAGTAAACCACATTGCGTTGCAATGATCCGATGTCAGTAGTGGAATCAGCAACCCTATACTATACGGCAGGCAGTACCAAATAATTTTATTTCATTAAAATATTGTTGTACATGCTTCATCACCTCAAGACAGGGCTGCCACTTGAACAAGTCAAAGGCAGGCGGTATTCCATTAAATTAAAAGTAAACTGTAAATATTGTATTGAAGCTAAAGATGTACAAGCTAAGGGGTTTTATAAGTTGCTTTACCGCAAGCTCACTTTTCACGGATTTATGCCCATACTAACAGCAACAGACAACACGAATTTTACTATTTTTAGTAAGTTAGCGACTGCGTATTTGTTTAAATCCTAGATTTTTAACAGTTTCAATAACATGTCTTAGAAGAAAAATTCATCACCAAGCTGTGGGCAAAGGTCTAGAAGTTATTTAAACACACGCGAGCTGCCCGATTTACTTCATTTCTTCAAACTTTATTTAACTCGAAGCTATCTTTTTATGTGGGGATTCTAACATAGCGTAAAGATGTGAAATTGTTGTCGGAACACAAAAGAGATTCATTCCTCCCTCTTACTAAAGCATTTGTTTCTTCTTCTTGAGAGAGAGAGAAAGTGTTTTAGCAAAGCTCTAGGGAACGTGCCTTAAAATTGTTGACTTCATTAGTTTTCTTACTAGAAGACGAAAACTGACTCGTTATATCATTTTATATATCATTTATCATTTATATCATTTTAGGAAATCCGTCACATTTCCCTTCGTTTAAAGATTTGAAATTCTGAAAAAGTGAGTGGCGTTTACCGTAGTTGACCGCTGCATTGTCTACACCTAAAATAGATTTCAGCGTTGCAAAATACCGTCAGCTGTTTCGTTCGAACCATCATCGTAAAAGGTAATAATCTCAGAAAAATATTTCATATTGATTTGAAAACACTTAATATTGCCTTTATTTGAGGCATCTTTCACGACAGTTGTACGGAATGGGGAGCCAATACATTTTCAGAAAGATAACTGGATACACAAACTGTAACTTCACTTTTAATAGGAGAATGTTTGACGATTTAGTTTTAGCACAAAAAGTTCGTTTCTCTCACCCCCTTTCATTGAAATCAAGCCTTCGTCATCACATTTAGCTTTATCCTGTACCCACATTCTTTGCGCCTTTTTCTTCCGTTTACCACAGCCTCACTGCTGTTTTCCGTTCATTTAGAGAACCTCTAAAATGTGTGCGTCTAGCAAAACTGCCACCAACCTGAATTTTCACACCGCACCGCAACAATGAAACACGAGCCCATCGTTGCTCGCTCTTCCGTTTGTAAACTTAAACTTATCAGCTTTAGAATTTTCAAGAAAAAGAAAATAGATGTTACCAATATTATTACAATTATTATTTGACCTTAAGAATACTCTGTAATAAAGCTGGACTTGTAACGAAAAAAACATTTGCGCCTTCCGTCAAATTCGTGTCAGAGCAGTTACAAAATACGGACAGGTGGCAACCTTATCGCAAGGGCACACCTCCAGTTTCAGAAACGACTTTATTCGAACAACATAACCAGTCAACATTAAGTATAAAGTTGAATTAATTCACAAAATGTAGGGATAGGCGTGTTAGGCGGAGTACTAACTGCTCCTAGTGGAATGATAAGAATCCCAAGGCTTTCCGTTGAAGCGATTTCGACTATTAATAACGTACGATGGAGAGGGGATGACTCGCATCTATTTATACACACAATCGGACAGATAACGTAATCTTTCTGTTTTCTTCAAGTAGGTGACGTGGTAAAGTTGCTTATTGTACTGCAACAAGTAGCTCATAAAAACAAACTTGGAATATTCAACAATACAACTTTCTAGCAAGTACCTGAATCCTCAAACATATTGTTCAATCTAACTGCATAGTCGAGCAGTCAACTCAGAATGCACATGTTTATAATTTTCATACTTCAATGACTGGTATTTTATTGCTGTTCTATTGTGTGTGCTTAAATAGTTTAATGAACAACTGATTGTTCTGTTCGCATGATCAGTTTGTTGTACAAATGTCATCCCACAGACTGACTATGTGAAGCAATTTCATTGTCTTTTACAAGGGGCATTCAGGAAGTTTTGCAAGTTCAATTATTATATTGGTTAATTTACGGACGCTGTTTAACATCTCAGGTCATCAGTGTCCCGTTCAAATCAGGGCGTGAAACGGCCGACAAAGTTTGCTCAGAGGCCTCTTCTTTCAGGCTTGAGGTTCTTTTTCGTGCCGTAAATGTACGACAAGGGACTCGCGGCTTTACTTCCCATACTTAGGAATTTTACGCCCGAAAAATCCATCGGTCCTGGCCGGGATCGAACCCGCGAACTTGTATTTAGAAGGGTATGGTTACCACTAGATCACCGGGACCGATATTCGTGGGGAAGAGAACACAAAGGAAAAATATTATAAATAAAGAAGAAGAAGAAGAAGAAGAAGTTAATTGATTGTTATATGCTGATTTTCGTTGAGAAAAAACAAAAATTGCGACAACTAGAGCGCTAACAGACACATATAAATAAATATATGTACATACATTTTTTCATTGCCATTTTCTTTACCTAGTAGGTACAATCGATGGGAATTTAAATTTAAAAATATTCACATGGTTACACCCGCAATCTTTGAAATTCGCTAAAAAGGTATTGTGTAAAGCAGTACAAACCATCAATTGTTTACGAAACGAAAGCGCTATACGTTATCGACGTATTTGAGACGGACAAAACGCGTCAGCAGTTTATATAATTATCAATACAGAAATAATGACTCACGTGGCGTCAGAACACAATTAGCTGGTGTTGTGGCCAGGAAAACAAGAGCTGACTATTATTAGCGTGTTAAAAACAGGCCTTGGGGGTGTCGAGTGGGAATGGACTCGTCAGGGCGCGAAGCTGCAGTGAGGGGTCGCGGGTTCGGAGCGGACGGAAGTGGTTTGCCTTCAGCGAGCCGCGTTACCCAACACAATGCGAATGTTGACTTTACAGTCCAAAAATAACTCGGCAGAGTTGAAACACGTATTTTAACAACCTTGTAGAAAAGGAAGTGACGTCATCAGTTTGTGCTGCACGTCACCAGGGCGTGCCTTGTGCGTCCCAACATAGTAGTAGTCACCTCTGCTGCATAAGGAAATAAAACAATAGACTGGCATGTTTTTGCTTTTCCAACTTAAAAACTGTTTGACAAGTGTTTCTCTTTCTCTGTACAACAGTACTCAGTTCGGTACAAGCATTCACACACAGGTCTACAATAACTTTGAAGCTAATTTGTTCTAATTCGCTTAGGTTGGTTCCTTTTATCGTTCATTTGCAATTAGGAGTATCTAAATATCAAGCAAAGAAAAGTGGAGGACCAAACTATAAATTTAGAGCTCGGCACAAGCCTCAAGAAGAACAAGTAATAGAATATGGTTCATTATACCGTCCGATCAATGATAATTTCCCCCGCGGTGCTGCATTTGAGCAAGTCATCTCTCGTTTCTCGTGCCGTGCATAATTGTTGGCCTTGCTGGCTGTCAGCTGTTCCCGGGTGTGTGTTATGTTGTTCGTTTCTTAATTCGACAGTATATATAAAGTGTGTTTAGAGCGGTACAGAATGTCTGTGTGTTAACTCAATGATGAAAGAATCTCTCTCTCTCTTTTATTGATTTATTTATGGACGCTCAGGTCATCAGTGTCCCATTCAACTCAGGGCGACAAATTTTGCTCAGAGGCCTCTTCTTTCAAGCTTGAGGTTCTTTTTCGTGCCGTAAATGTACAACATGGGACCCACGGCTTTACTTCCCTTCTGAAGGAAGCCATGCTTAGGATTTTTACGCCCGGAAAAATTCATCGGTCCTGGCCGGGTTCGAACCCGCGATCTTGGGTTTAGGAAAATTAGTGAAATCAAATCAAACTGAAAGATCAAGTTCGGTAGCCGCCCCCAGTATGTTTAATCTGTTTAGGTCTTCTACCGAAGCTTTCCAACATTCTCCATTTACTCCACATGCTTTGTTAGATTTTAACTTTTTGTTTTGTTCCATACTTCGTTTGAAGTAATTTTGCTATCTAACAAATCTATTTTCCATAGATTATCAATATTCAAATTATCCTGAATAACCAAAGTTTTTATCACTCTGTTGGTAATACCACATCCCTTTCTTTTGCACATCTTACCTATCATTGCCTTGTTATTCTTCTTCACTGCCTCGTTTAACTTCTGGCTATGCTTTTCTTCCCATTCTTCCTTTTTTGCCTCTAAATAGGCACCTGTGTCCCCACCTTTATACAAGGTAATTGCTCCTATCTGTCTCCGTGGTTTTAGCTCTCTCTGTACCCTTCTTCTTGTTTCTGAACATTCAGCTATCATTCACTTTTAGCCTCCTCCATACGTTTCACCTCTTGATTTAACTTTGTATAAAACATTTCAGCTAAATCATTTATCCATCTGTAATGTTTTAATTGGATACCTGACGCAAAATTTTGCTCCCTCCTACAATCTTCTATCGTTTGGAGCTGTCGGTCCTGGTGGTCTTACTTGTCTCGTAAACCCAAGGTCGCGGGTTCCCGGGCAGGACCGATTGATTTTTTCGGGGGTAAAAATGCTAAGTATGGCTTCCTTCGGAGGGGAAGTAAGGCAGTGGGTCCCGTGTCGTACATTTACGGCACGATAAAGAACCTCAAGTCTGAAAGAAGAGGCCTCTGAGCAAAATTTGTCGGCCGTTTCATGCCGTGAGTTGAATGGGACGCTGATGACCTGAGATGATAAAGAGTGTTCGTAAATAAAACAAATCAATCAATCGTTTGGAGCTCTATTCTTAATGGGAGGTGATTACTTGCACTTATCATGTCCATGATCTCAAAGCCAACTATATACCTATCTAGACCTAAGGTATATAACACTTTGTCCATTTTCTTGTTTACAAAAATGAGTTCTATTCCCTCGTCTTTCCCTACTTCATTAATTATTAAACTTTAATTTAGATATTATATTCATTTTTATTATAAGCGCCTGCCTGACGGATTTTTTTCCAAAGTAGTAAAGACGTCTTTCATATTTTTTGTTATTGCTATTGTGTTAATGTGTCACGGGGGATGAAATTAGAGGAGGAGGGAGTTGCCTAAAATTTCAGAATATTTCAGTTGTTTGCCTAGTTCTCTCTTCGTTTACATCTATCAAAGTTTGTATGCACACTTAACATGTTCATTTTATGTACAGTGGTGAAAAAGGTTTGCATCATGACTTACAATGAATGATTCATTTAAAGCTTAGGTATCCATTGTGCACATTTGTTGCTTGTGTACTCTTGTCTCCATTGTTGGACTGCAAGTGCATCTGTACTAACATCCTCTCAGTTTACAATGCAGAAATACAATAAAGACTCATTTCTAGTTGAGACATTGTGGTGACACGATGGGTTAAGGAATGGAATTAACGCCGAAGAAGAAACATTTTATTCGTGCTTATTGTTTCGCTGGTAGAACGGTTTTCGTCAGTCTATCTCTTCAGCAATACTAGAGAAATACAGGGAGACCGGTGAAAGGAAGAGGCATCTACTTCAAAACAGGACAGGATACTAAAAAGAATTTGTCTCAATTCATCCTCAGAACTGAAAGACATGTGTGACGTCTCAGTGACCAGCAGAACTTTCAGCAGTAGATCCTTGAAGCAGGACACACAAAGAAACATTTGCTGACAGCAGAAATGTGCAATACGGTCATTTTTTCAGATGGTTCTACATTTAACCTGCATGACTGTGATGGGAAGTGTCGCAGAATTTGTGAACAACACAAACAGTGCAGCATCCTCAAGGTCACATGATCTGGGGGTGAATTTCCTGCCATGGCATAGGTCGTGTGAACTTTATAAGTGAGGTCTACGTTGACATCTCTGAAAACAAATTCAAAGCATTTTGGTGAACCTTCAAGCTGCATTTTTCATTATGATTATATCCCTATCAATAAAGAATTGAAGCACATGGTGTACTAGTACTAATAAAAACAATGTAGTCGATTAGGCAGCTGTATTTTCTAAAAGTTGAGCTTTTTATTAATTGAGATACTCTGTTTCATTGGTGTGTGTTTTAACCGCATTATATATTGAATATTTTAAAATAATAAATAAGCAAATTTATTCACAATATATAACTTTACTTCTTTATGCGAGTGTTTAGTATCTATTTTTAATAAACATGTACACTGAATCAAAATTAACTGCGTAACAATATCTCCACATTTATGGAGCAATATGGAGAAAGTTACAATTAAACAAAAGAATTCAAAGTTTACAATGAAAGCGTTACGAGAGTTAAGAGTGATGCAGTAAAATTTCCCGCCGCTGTTATTATCATCATCATCATCATCATCATCATCATCATCATCATCGAGAATGTTCCTTGCGTCATGTAAATTGAATTTATACGCCGTTTTGCGGACATGCCCTTCATTTTTAACTGAGTCCGAAACAAATTCCAAAATATCCTCAATTTGAAGGATTTTTTTTTTCCTCCCCCAATTGAGCTTTTTCGCGCCCATTTCAGGTCATAGGAAAAAAAAAGTTTATTTCCTGATGTGTGGTATGAACATTGAATCACGAAAAATTTTGCTATTGGTTAAGTACAGTTTCAAGCAGTTCGAATGTAAAATGTTTAATGATACGATTTAATTGTACAAATGTCATAATAAAAGTTTGTGCTATTGGTTAATATAGTATGAACAATTAATAAATGCATTTGGTACACGCCAAAACTACAAAACCCACCTCCTAGAAAATGTGGTATTTGCTAATGAGAGAAGAACACATTTTAATAGCTCGATTAAATTACGGAATGATCAACAATAGCCGAGTGGGAATATCGCTCAAGATGCAAAGGTGTGGTTTCGTAATAAGAACTGGCGTGACATGACTACGCAGCGCGAAGCATGGCGTGTCTGTTACAAGGTCAAGGTCAGCGTCAGCGCTCGGGTTTATAGGACGCTAAGGGTTTGTGTTGACGGCTGTTTACGCTTCACCTATGAATTATTTGCAGTGGCTTTAATAATATGGAATAAAAGTTGATTTAAGGCCTATAATTGATTCCATCTTATTTGATAATTCAGAGTTTTATTTTTCAAACAAGTGTTTGATTTATTTCAGTATCTTTATTGGGGGGCATTTTTTTAATCGGCACTTTAAAATGCAAAAAATAAAATTACCATAAAAAAGTCAATCAAAAACAATATTCTGCCAAATTTAAAATGTTCTTTCAGTGTTGTAGCCATCATTTGTTTTCCATGCCCAGGTATTTCTGTAATAGAACAAGAAGTCTCATTCGCTTGTAAGCACCCAATAACATAAACATGTGTGTATATCTTGAGCTCAGCATTGTAAACTACCGTGCGCGCCGCTCGTTAGCCGGCAAGCCCGGATCTTGGTTGTTAGCGGGAGAGTAAAACAAAACCAATTTAAAAGGCTCATTACTTTTAAAATTATCAATTGAGATGTTGAAACTGCGCGCTTTCATTGCCATACGTGTTAACAACTCTTTAGGAAATTATTAGTCACTCGTAGTTTATTTTGAGAAACCCGGCAATTTTCTGACGGGGGGGGGGGGGTTGTACACGGCATTTTTTAATTTTCCCTAGAGATAATAACCGCAGGCTGTGAAATCGAAGGACTGAGGGAACCACAAATCCTTACTAATAACTCTGTCTTGTGGAAGCACATTGTGAATTCCTCTCATTCGCAGTGTGAGCTGTGACAGTCCTGTTGAAAAAATGCATGATCATGCTTTCTGTCGGTTAATTCTCTGAAAAATGGGGTTAGTATGGTATTCACACAAGTAACAGAATCAACTGTACGACAAAACTAATTGGTTCTATCACCACTGAGTTAACAGATATGAAGACATGGTGTGTCGTTGTAAATACACAATACACTTTATGTATACTGTCGAATTAAGAAATTAACAACACAACGCACACCCGGGAACAGCTGCGCTACGACAAGGTCAACAAGTAAACCCCCTCCATGAGAGGGAGCTCGCTCATAGGAAAACCTCGCCCAGCGTGGGAAAACATCACTGTATAATGAAAATAAAATATATACTTGAAAGCAAAATCTGATCATATTATTTGCTTTATTTGTTTATCACTACTGTAACACTTGTTCTACTTAGCGTTAATGCCCTTGGGGATACTGAGATAATCCTCTTGTAATTATCGTCGGATATTAATAACAGATTTTGATAGTCTATTAAAAACAAAATTGGCAATTGAGAAAAAGAACTTACGTACAATGTAAAGACGTTCTGAATTCATAGCATGACTAGATAAAGAGTATACCTTCATATAAGCCCGGTAAAGAACATAGCAAAATAAAAAGTTCGTTTTCCAGCATAGTCTCCTTTGAGGTCGATGGATTGACTACGATTTTTTCCCCCTCAGAAAAGAAAAAACGTTTTCGAAATGTGCATAATACTCGTTCAGAGCACAGAACGTTTTATTCCTCCCAAGTCAAAGGGAAATTAGGGTGCACTTTTGTGAGCAAGCTCATTGTCCTGGTGGAACACTCCACCTCTTTTTGCAAACGATCCAATAACGTTGCATGATAATAGCAAGTCACTGTTTTCAAATAGTCAGTCATGATGGTTTCTGGTGAGTCCGCCCCATTTTACGTTTTCGGTGCACTGTCACCTTTATCAACGCACTCTTCGGTCTCCGGGTATAGTACTGGCTCCTAGTCACAAACGACGCTGCAACTTTGACTTGGAGAGGTTTTGGTCTGGAGTCAGGTTCTTATGAGGTGCCTGTTATCTCTGCTTGAACTTCTTTCAGCTCAGTTTCTATCTTGGCCGCCATTTCTATGAAACGTGTTACACCGACGATCACTTAACATTTGAACTAAACGCTTGCTAACAAGCATGCCGCTTTGTTGAAAGTTTCCGCCCTCGTAAATAATATCGACATCAGTGTCTGTTTTGTTTTTTGCACAGTCTCATAGCCCTCACTTACAAAAGTACCTCATCCTCCTTTAACAGACCCCATTGCTCTAGTGGATATTCAGTTTCGTTTTTAACCTTCTTAGACTCCTGTTGTAGTCGTCCACCGAATTAACAAGAGCATGTTAACTCTCCGTGTTTTAGATATATTAACTTTTTATTTTGATCACTCTACCACTTGTTAACTAGACAGAGCTCTTTCTGATTCGACCAACATAGGAGCAGTAAATAAGATAAAGCGGGACAAGTAGTCTAATATCATTGTTTTACAATGCCATGGTGTAAGCGTAATGTTATGCAAAGACAGCACCTTAGTGAAGTCAGTCATGTTACTGCTATAAACAGATGGCTTTGTTGCAGTTACATGATAATAGTTGCAAATAAAAAACAGAGAATTAGTTCTTTAGATTTTTATCACGTTTTGATGAAATCACACCAGCATCTTGTATAATAGAGAGTTGCTCTTGTACGGCTTAATTATGGCCGCATTTACATTTCTAAATAGCAGTGATGAAAAGTATACACCATACAAATGATGAAGCTTTAGTGTATATTAGCATTTCGTATCAAAATTTGTCGTTAGAGAGGGCATTTTCCCTAATCTACCATCGTTAACAATGAAAGAAGAGATCCGGATAAACGTATAAAGCGAGACGAAGAGAGTTTTAATGAATAGTGTGAGCAGGATGTTATAACAGGCATATTTATCATAGACGATAATAAATATGCTGCCCATCTATGTCGGTGTCCAGTAATTTGGAAGTAATTGTGTTATATATATATATTTGTTCTTGCTTGTTCTGTTTCATTTATATATGAGGAATGTTGTTTGTAAACAATTTATGATTCCTAAAAACTATCGACATAATGTCGTTATACTGTAAGAGTCTCGTATTGGGGTCCGGTAAATGTAGTCGGTCTTCCCTCAGCCAATAAGAATGCTTGGAAAAATTTACCAGTTTATTTTATTTAATTTAATTTACGTTAAAAAAAAGTCCACAACCTGTTTGCAGAGTTAACATGAGGAAGAAATAGTCTCTAAAGACGACGATCATACAGAGCATCCAGCAATAGCAGTCACAGATGAAAACATCGCTCATATAGACGCCATAATGAAGAATAATGATCTGAGAGGGACTTAAAGAGAGATGAGAATTCATTCGCCGCAGGTATTGTCTTGTGAGGAAGCTTTGTTATCGTCAGATATCCCAACAAGAGTGGGATGTGCCGGGAACTCTTTAATACTTGATTGTGTTGTGTTTATTAAAAATAGGTACTAAATACTCGAATAAAGAAGTAAAGCTAGATTATGAACAATTTTCTTTTTGCTTATTTTTTTAAAGTATTCAGCATAAAATAAACAGTGACACATAACATATTAATAAATATAAATTTCAATTTTTGTAAAACCCAGTTGCTTTGTATCCATTAGTACTTTGCTGGTCTACCACGTACTCGAATCACTGCCTGGCATTGAGAAAATCAAATTCTTGTGGAACCACATGCACACACTTGTCTCCTGGAGTTCTCTTTTATTACGTAGCTTGTTTCTCCATAACCTTCCAGCAGTTCTCATTGGAATTCAGCCCTATTTCCTGGCCGTTCTAGCGACTCCTCGGTTTTTTTTTCTAAAGAATTATTTTACCGGAAATATTTGAATAATAATTGCATCAACACTACTTATATTCCGTTTTAATACAAATATTACTAAAAATCATTACCTTCATACACCTGTGACAGGGGTAGAGTCATATCGAAAAGTGCAGTTTGAAGGTTCACCAAAATGTTCTCAGTTTGTTTTCAGAGATGTGTACGTAGACCTCACTTATAAAGTTCACACGACCTATGCCATGGCAGGAAATTCACCCCCAGATCATGTGACCTTGAGGATGCTGCACTGTTTGTGTTGTTCACAAATTCTGCGACACTTCCCATCACAGTCATGCAGGTTAAATGTAGAACCATCTGAAAAAATGACCGTATTGCACATTTCTGCTGTCAGCAAATGTTTCTTTGTGTGTCCTGCTTCAAGGATCTACTGCTGAAAGTTCTGCTGGTCACTGAGACGTCACACATGTCTTTCAGTTCTGAGGATGAATTGAGACAAATTCTTTTTAGTATCCTGTCCTGTTTTGAAGTAGATGCCTCTTCCTTTCACCGGTCTCCCTGTATTTCTCTAGTACTGCTGAAGAGATAGACTGACGAAAACCGTTCTACCAGTGAAACAATAAGCACGAATAAAATGTTTCTTCTTCGGCGTTAATTCCATTCCTTAACCCATCGTGTCACCACAATGTCTCAACTAGAAATGAGTCTATATTGTATTTCTGCATTGTAAACTGAGAGGATGTTAGTACAGATGCACTTGAAAGTCCAACAATGGAGACAAGAGTACACAAGCAACAAATGAAACATTGCCAAATCGTAATTACAAATGCAATACATTGTAGCTCGTTGTTTTGACAATGGCAACTCTGACAAATGCACGATATCTTCACTGGTGACGAAAGCTGCATTTACCCTGAACTGGGTCTTCCCAGGGAAGATTAATGCAGGCCGGAAGGCTGTTGGCAGTTTAGTGCCACATTTTGCCTCCTTAGGGTCTTCAGATAGTTTGAGTTGCGAGGATTGCTGCTTCACTGCACTTTGAAATTTCTGCAAGAATGGAGAGTGACATCGTACACCTTAGATCTAACTGGCATGGCATGATTGGTTCCGGAAAATGAGAATGTGCAGCGTTGAAAGTGCCTTTATTGACTCCCCATCACACTAATATTTAATTTACTTTAGTTCCATAAAAATCTGTTCAACATTTCTTGGAAGAGATCTTAGTTCAAGCTTATAAGACACTTGTATCAAGAAAACGGTTGCAATTTAATGAATGTAAATGCACTTTTTAAGCATTTGTCAAGGAAAAGAGCTTCATATTTAGAGATAGTTCAGTACGTAACAGAAAGCCTTAATACTACAACTAGGTAGCTGCATATTTCATAATAGGTACAAGGAGCTAATTACAAGCATTTATCAACAATGATAAAATCGATCTGTGATTTTTTTTATATAGCTTTGCAACTTCTTTTTGAAGCGAATATTGTGAAATTTATGTTTTCATGATTTAAAATAAAAGTTGGAGCCTAAGTAACTTAGCTGTTTGTTGCACAAATCTGTATTTATATAACTATATCATATTGAGGAATTGATGAAGATATTCAGTTTAAGTAAATCAGTATTTATCCCTGAGTGAAAGTGTCATACATAAGAGACGTGTTCCCATAACAGATATTCTGAGTGTTACACTGTTCTAATGTAAGGGTAGCGGCTACCCAAAACTTACATTTTGTGCATCCATTTAATTAATTAATTAAAACTTGAAAAGAAAAAAGATTATGCAATAATCAATTTTGCAATCCAAGAATCATAATTTATGTCTAAAGCATCCAATTTCTCTTCATAATAATCTTGGTACTGTAATGTTCTTCATCTCTGACAACACCGCCACGGGTGGCCGAGGTCGTTGAGCGGGAGTTCTGAGGTTCGATTCCCGCCAGGACCGTCCTCCCTACCTGAGATTTCCAGGTTTTCCTCAGTCCTCATAAATGGCAAATGCCGGGAAGGTACCCTAAACTTAGGTATGGAACGTTTCCTTACTTAATAAAATTCTTTCGGAATTTACCATTTCATGTCGTGTATCATCAGTGTTACCGCCTGTGATACCTCTGTAGTAAAAAGTGGCGTTAAACACTATTCAAAAGCAAACTAAACTTCGACAAGATTACAATATTATAATTATTTATTCAGTAGACTTAGAATTAAATACTACAGTTACAGCCCCCCCCCAAAAAAAACGGATCACCTACAATAGTTACTAAATATTTGGTTTAAATGCAAATGTTGGAAGTAATTGTAGAAATTACACTGTAATGAACTTGTCAGTTTGCACTTAGATCAATTTTGAGTCAGTGGTGTCGGTCCTGGTGGTGTAGTGGTTACCATACTTGTCTCCTACACCCAAGAACGCGGGTTCGAACCCGGCCAGGACCGATGGATTTTTTCGGGCGTAAAAATCCTAAGTATGGCTTCCTTCGGAAGGGAAGTAAAGCCGTGGGTCCTGTGTCGTACATTTACGGCACGATAAAGAACCTCAAGCCTGAAAGAGAGACCTCTGAGCAAAATTTGTCGGCCGTTTCACGCCCAAAGTTGAATGGGACGCTGATGACCTGAGATGTTAAAGAGCGTCCGTAAATAAATCAATCAAAAAAAAAAAAAAAAAAAAAAGAGGCAGTGGTCTTCATAGGCGAAATATGTGCACTTTTTGTTACATTTTTCACTTAATTTTTTGTGCAGTAAAACGGAAGCGATGTTGATGTTTACACAAAAGAAACGCTCGGTATCTGGTGATAATTACGACATGGTCGATACCGGGACTCAAGTGTGTGGAAATGAATTCATCTCCAACGCTCGCTCCATCTGCAGATTTCAGGGAGACTGCTGCATAGTCCATTGGGCTTGGTGACAAGCGACTCTTCAGCATGATTTCAGATGAACTTAGTGATATCATTATTTTTCGTTCCAAACAGAAAGAGCGCCAGTTTTCAAAAGGAAGTGACGCAGTAAAACGTCTTTTATGTTTACGCTCATGTTCAGCGCGGTAACTGCCTCAAGTGGGTTAAAACGTATTGTTAACTTATAATGTGGAAGTATGCTGGAACCAGGCATTCAAACTCTTAGCTAACCCATCCAAGATAATAATTAACCATATTTACCGATGGTACATAATCATAATTCCGCCCAAAATTAGGGTTAAATTTAAAAGTATCAATAATTTACTGTGATCTTTTCCCCTGCCTTTATGTGTGTAATGATCTCATTAGTGAAATGTTGTTTTGTTGATTATAGTAAACAAGTGTAATAATACTATCATGATTGATATGTGCAATTTTTAATTCAAGTGCTAGTTATGTTATATGAATAATTAGTATAAACGCTTTGCTATTTGTTTATTTTTTCCCCCGATTTATCTAACGGGACGTAAAATATTTTCTGACCTATAGATGATAATGAACTTTCTCTTAACAGATTTAGATTATTGTAATAATACTTGCACCGAACTGCTAGTATTATTTATGAGGGTTTCACAGCACAAGTGGCGTAACTTCACGGGGGATAGTAGTTTCACTGCTGTAAGTGCATTACACATTTTCCCACAGATTGCAGAACTTTGTGCTTTGTTCAGAGCGGTAACTAACTATCCCATTCTTTCGTACATGTGGGAGGCCGAGATTACCTGAATGTTGTATCGTTTATTGTGTAAAACTTAAAAAGAAAATGCACGTAAATACATTTTCTGATTCGTGTACTGGACAGATTGCATATTAAAATTACTGCATGACCTCTGGGTAGATGAAAGTAGACGATCTTAATGATACTTGGGTAGATATTGCGGTTGCTGAAAGTGAGAGTAAACAAAACAAATTGATTTGTGTAGAGAAGATGACTGAACGTGCAACTCTTATCTTATTTTGCAATAATGCTTCATTTTCAGAATTTGTCTTTATCTTTATTGGCTGGATGAAGTTACAACATTTGTGTACTGGACATATATTCTAGTGAAGAAGTTTTGCTAATATCTCTTTTGTACAGAATTCAGGAAACATTGTGCAGTAACTTAGATATTCAGTAGGAAGCTAAGAGCACTACATTAGAGGATAAGCAAGTACAATTATCATATGTGAATGTACAACTGTCAGATCTCTGCATAATTGCAACTCATTTTGGATGACAACTAAAAAGTTAGAGTTTGTGCTCTGTAACAAGCAGATGTTTGCCATGTTGCAATTTGACGTACTATAAAAACAGATACAAAATGTTAAAGGAAGAAGAAATAACAGAATTGCTGATGTTGATTTGTTTTATTTACGGACGCTCATTAACAGCTCAGGTCATCAGCGTCCCACTCAATTCAGGGCGTAAAACGGCCGACAAATTTTGCTCAGAGGCCTCTTCTTTCAGGCTTGAAGTTCTTTTTCATGCCGTAAATGTACGACACGGTACCCACGGCTTTACTTCCCTTCCGAAGGAAATCATACTTAAGATTTTTACCACCGAAAAAATTCATCGATCCTGGCCGCGATCTTGGGTCTAGAAGACAAGTATGGTTATCACTACACCACCAGGACCGACACAGGACCCAAATATGATCCGTATCATGTACTTTATCCTACTGCAATTTTGATGATAAAAATAGTTGTACATGTGATTATGTTAAGCTAGATATGCATAAATTTAAATAAAAAGTATTTGTGTGTATTGAGCATAATTTAGCTTAGTGAACAACATTTGACAAATGCCACGGCGTAGAATTGTAACCAGTGCTTCAGTGAAGGACTTCTCTTTTGTTTCAGAAGACGTGGGGTCATACCGAAATGTGGAGATAAGTGCAACATTTTCACATCTGCCAAATAAAGGTAAATATATATTGCTTCCTTCCTTACAGTGATCATCACATCTAAAAGCGTAAGTATTGAAAACATCAAAAGAAATACATGGTGTCCCACTTACCTTGCTCACCTTCTGATGCGTCAAATGAAAATGACAGGGGAGTTGTTGCCGAGGAGTCTCCATTAATGTAGGAGATACATTTGCCCTCTCCAATAATATATCACAACAATGTACTCATTATCTGCAGCATTTCTACTGTGTACACTGTATGCGAGCTAAAGCAACGACAATTTGAGGGATGAGGGACACGAGTTACCTCTCTATTAGTGCGTCTGTCTTTACATTAATCGGAGATTACATTGTCTGAGTAATTTGTACAGTTAAACAACAACTGTACCGTGTGCATGGTATAGTGTGATGCATTTGTTAATAACTCTTGGGTATTCTTGGTGTCATTTTAAGATTGAAGTTCTATTCTGTATCTCCTACATTAATGTAGATACAACATTTTAGAAACAATTTCTCATTTAACGAATCAAAAAAAAAAAAAAAGTTACTTTTAAGATCGAGATACACGGGGCACCGTGTTTACTTGCCCAAAATGTGTATGTTATATGGGTGTTTATTAACTGCAATTGGGCTTACACCGATACCATTGAAGAATAATGAAAATACAATTATTGATATTTACAGCAAAATACTTAAAAACAAACAAGATAACTAAATATATGCCAACCTAGAATCAAATAAATCAGACTAATTTAAATGCATGTCAAATCATTTTACAAATTTAGGTACCAGTTAATACGTCAAAGTAATTAATTAGAGGGTAGGTCTATGTTTCCGGCCTCGCCGATAATGCTTATCGCCTTCACAAAATACTTATCTGGTGTTATACTTTATCTGTTAAGTAAATAATTGCATTTGTAATTTCCGCTCCGCTGTGTTCATTTGTTCAGATATAGTTGCATAAAGAAGGCTACGTATAGAAGATTATGAAATGTTAAAAAATTGAAGTAGTGAGCCTTTATTAATTTCTTCACAAAATAAGCCCTAACTCCAAATGAAATTAAACAGCGATTGGACGGTGTATATGGGAAAACACCCCCCTCATATTCTACTGTAAAAGAATGGGCCAAGCTTTTTCGAATGGTTCGAGAAAGCATTGAAAACGAAGATAGTGCAGGTCGGCCCTTGGAGGTGCTCACTCCTGAAAACATCGCTCTTGTGGAAGGAAAAATTATGGAAGGCCGGCGGCTCAAAGTTACAGAAATAGCAGCAAGGTTGGGCCTTTCATAAACAACAGTCCTTCGAATTATTCATGAACATTTAAACATGAATAAGGTAAGTGCGAGATGGGTGCCTAGACTTCTTTCCTCAGTCCAAAAGCAGCAACGAGTCATCTGTTGTCAGGCATTTTTGGAGCTCTGCCATAGTACCGAGAGAGAAGTTCTGAAAACCGTTGTTACAGGAGATGAAACTATGATCCTCTACTATGATCCCTTGTCCAAAAGAGAATCAATGGAGTGGTGTAGACCTTTGAAGTGCTGCCTCTACAGGCCAAGGTCACTCACCAATAAGAGCATGGTCACAATCTTTTGGGACTGTTAAGGAATACTGTTCATTGACTTCAAGGAGAGGAACACCACAGTAAACGGAAAGTACTATGCTGGCCTACTACACAGACTACGTGCTTCCTTCAGAAAGAAAAGGCGAGGAAAGCTGAGTGGTGTCGTGCGCATTCTTCACGATAACGCGACTGTGCACAAAGTTCTTGTTGCAAAGGAAGCTGTGAAGAAATTTGGCTTCAAGGAGATGGACCATCCACCCTGCAGCCCAGAACTCTTCTCAAAACTCAAAGGACCTTCAAGGAAAAAATTGAAGTGTAACGAAGAAGGGATGGATGCTGTTTATGCCCTTTTTGCAGTAACGATCCAACTATTTTGTGGGGGGGGGGGGGGGGAATTGGAATATTAATTCAACGATGTGAGAAGTGCAATAAAGGGTAACTATTTTGAAAAGTGAAATGTAGTTTTTGTCTTCATCGTACCTAGAAAATCGTTAGACTGGAAACTTATGGATATGTCAACTTAATTTTACACAGTGACCCTGTATCGATTTTCGCGAGACAATTCTAGGAAATTTGTGGTGGTGACTTCTCAGCTGTATTAAAGTAAGTAACAATTGCAAGAGAGAAAGATGAGAGCGTACATCTTTGCAATAAACCGTCCCGACAATAAGAGAGATACTAAACTAATTCCCCTATAAACGCATAAACAGAAAATGAACTAGCCGGAAACCACTGCGCATCTTTTGCTCATTCACCAGGACTATTAAAGACTACTTTACATTGTCTTGATCAACAGTTCCATCAACTTCTGATGTAATTGTATGGGACTTTCTGAAATAGCTTGTTTTTCCCTGATGAAAAATGCTCTCTCTGACAAGCAGCTGACTATGACAGATGATACCTTGAAAATAAATATTCTTGTTGCTTTTAAATAAGAAAAGTAAACGCAAGTACTTTAAATATGTAATAAAGAATTTATTATCTTAAACATTTATTTTCATTAAAGAATAATCACTTTTAATAAATACCTATTTTAATTATATTATTGCCTATTTTCAGGATGTTTAATTGCCTTTTTGCCTGCCTATTTTAACTGGTGGCTCTGATAATTACATTTGCATCTACTTATATCAATGAAGTATTTCTAACATACTATTAGGTTACTTTTGAATCTTGTTAGAAAAGGACATCCCTCAAAGATAACTGCATGTCATGGTTTTATTTAGAAAGAGAAAATACCTACATCCTACAATTGACTGTGATCGTTCTACCATAGCAATATGGGTTTTCTAACCTGGTTGTGATATCCTCTGCTAGTGAAGCATCCTTTGCTGCTCTGCGCCGTATACTGAATGATCTAATTTTACCCCCACTCATTGCAACCTAGCGAGTGGTTAAAGAAGTGTAAACAACCTGACTTATTACACGTGTGATGAACGAATGAGAGCGTTACCAATCTGGAGTGGCGGGTTCTGTCTGCTTAACCTGAGCCGTAAATGGTGATAGCTTTATTAACATTGCAGTCTGTTTGTGTCTTCAGTTATCACTCCTTCACCCCTGTCAGGCCCCAACGGTTAATAATTACAGTGAAACTCATAGCGAATTGTCAGATCTCGCTCCGCAGTAGTGACTTCTCCCGGTAAAATGGGAATAAATATACTGTAATAAACTAGATTTATGGTCATACTCTTACTTTGTGTAGAATGATCACGTGATGTTGCACTTTGCAGATATGGCGAGAGAAGGCAGCCCCGTAGTGTCCCGGCTCAACAACAGCTACCATGAGCAAACCTTCCAGCAGCAAATATTGCAGGTAAACGTTTCTCCACAGCAGCCTGTACCACCTAGTTATTTTTAACTGTGAGAAAGGGATCTGTTGGTGCCAGATAAGCGACTTTCGTAAAAATGTGCGCCTGTGTTGCATTGTCATAATGTATAACATTTGCTTGAAACAAAACAAAAGCAAAGCAAAGATTCACGAGAGGGTATCGTATTATCACATTTAAGAACGTTTGTTTTGATTTGTAATTGTTCACTCTTCTTGCACATTTACACTGCTTCTTAACCCTCCAAATACTGTTATTGTAGAAGTTTGCAGATTGCACCTTCATCATCTATGTTGTCAAGTCGGCGATTCCACAGCGGTATTGTCACCTGGTGCAAGATCTCAAAGCCACATGCCCTTGAGTCAGCTAGAAGGCGACAACCGCGGCGTTTCTTTTTCAGAGCATCTCGCAACTTGTCCTGTGTGCTAGTGATGGTTTGACCTTTTGCAAGGTAATCTGTGAGGGTGACTTCACGACAGTCCCAAAAACTGAGAGCATCACCTTCACTGCTGACTTTTGTCTATTTGAAGGGAAGGTATCCGCTCCATCCATTGTTACTACACAAGCAAAATAATCCTGTTCTTCTGTTCCAACAATACCATCTGCCTTGAAAAGTCCCGCCGCATTTGTTTCTGGTCAGCAAATGTGCAACCTTAGACGTGCAGTTCATCATGAATAATTTTCCACACACTTATCACAATTGAGACCGGTTTCATTAATGATCATTTGCATAGCTGCTCATCTTTCACTTAATTCATCGTCCGTTTGTCAGTGACATGTGACCACGTCACAACAATGTTATAAGTAGCGCAATGTTTCCATAAACTGCCATCATTCATCACGCTGCGAGCCTAGAACTTTCGGGTGATAATGAAAACGTTAAGGTTCGCATGCTGAGAGGTGATCGCCTTTACCGAGCTTTCCGCAGTCCTCATAAGTGCTAAATGCTCTAAAGTCACTTTGCTAATCACATGCATTGTTCACGGCCAGTGATGTCTAAGGGCGGTAGAAACCTGCCAACCGTGACCAGGTTAAGACTTTGTCCATCACTATTGTAAGTAGGAAATGACACCTATTTCTGCCAGTCACCACAGCAGAGTTAATACATTCTAAAATAAATAAATAATAAAAAAACTGTACAAAAGAATATACATTTTGTTTCCTCGTCGAAGGCTACACATATATTATTTAAATTCTGCTGGGGAAAAAAGTACAAAATAGTCATTAACAACCCATCGAGCCAAATGTTTTAATGAAGTGTGTGCACCTTTATGGGTTATGTAATGTATGTGTCGTTGTTTGTTTTTATTTTAATTTCAAACCAATTTTAGTTTTGTATTATTATTTGTTTTTCTCGTGATCAACATACTGACCGAGTTCTACACCAAAACATTTTTTGTGCAATCACAATTGGATCTTTGAATTAACTCCAGCCATGCTTACTACGGGACATTAAGTTATTTTGCACTGTCGCTGAAATTACGTAAATCTAATAGTGTAACGTGTTACAGAAAGTAATTAACTTTTCACATGTTGAACTTACCCTATGTTAGTGCAGAAATAGTGAAATCTATGAACTTAGTTTAAAGCATGTCAATCCAATTTAATACATGTCATTCTAATTTAATACATTTCAATAATTTAATACATGTCATCCTAATTTAATACATGTCATCCTAATTTAATACATTTCAAACTAATTTAATACATGTCATCCTAATTTAATACATGTCATCCTAATTTAATACATTTCAAACTAATTTAATACATTTCAATCTAATTTAATACATGTCATCCTAATTTAATACATGTCATCCTAATTTAATACATTTCAAACTAACTTAATACATGTCATCCTAATTTAATACATGTCATCCTAATTTAATACATGTAATCCTAATTTAATACATTTCAATCTAATTTAATACATGTCATCCTAATTTAATACATTTCAATGTAATTTAATACATGTCATCCTAATTTAATACATGTCAGTCTAATTTCATACATTTCAAACTAATTTAATACATGTCATCCTAATTTAATACATATCATCCTAAATTAATACATATCAATCTAATTTAATACATGTCATCCTAATTTAATACATATCATCCTAAATTAATACATATCAATCTAATTTAATACATGTCATCCTAATTTAATACATATCATCCTAAATTAATACATACCAATCTAATTTAATACATGTCATCCTAATTTAATACATGTCATCCTAATTTAATACATGTCATCCTAATTTAATACATGTCATCCTAATGTAATACATGTCATCCTAATTTAATACATGTCATCCTAATTTAATATCATCCTAATTTAATACATGTCATCCTAATTTAATACATGTCATCCTAATATAATACATGTCATCCTAATTTAATACATGTCATCCTAATTTAATACATGTCAGTCTAATTTAATACATGTCATCCTAATTTAATACATGTCATCCTAATTTAATGCATGTCATCCTAATTTAATACATGTCAGTCTAATTCAATACATGTCAGTCTAATTCAATACATGCCAGTCTAATTCAATACATGTCATCCTAATTTAATACATGTCATCCTAATTTAATACATGTCATCCTAATTTAATACATGTCAGTCTAATTTAATACATGTCGTCCTAATTTAATATATGTCATCCTAATTTAATGCATGTCAGTCTAATGTAATACATGTCATCCTAATTTAATACATGTCATCCTAATTTAATGCATGTCACTCTAATGTAATACATGTCATCGTAATTTAATACATGTCAGTCTAATTTAATACATGTCAGTCTAATTTAATACATGTTATCCTAATTTGATACATGTCGTCCTAATTTAATACATGTCATCCTATTTTAATTCATGTCATCCTAATTTAATTCATATCATTCTAATTTAATTCATCTTATCCAAATACACGTCAATGGAGACATTTGTTGTCATATGAGAGTTTTGGATTTGAAAGACACAAATAGGACATAACGATGAATATATCCACAACCACAATCCAGATTTTCTATTCTGAAAGCTAGGGCCGCACTCTTATCTGCAGAGCAGCACACCACCTTCTTTTGTTTCAGTTTATTTTGTATATATTCATGCCTTGAAATTTTAATAATTATCAAAATTTGCTATCAAAATTATGCTCGTCTTATTTTGGAGTTTATGGTTATTTCTGCATAGAGGGTCTTGTTATATTTCCTGTTTAATAATCGAGGCATCTTTAAACTGTTGTGCAGTTTCGAAATTGAGGCATTCCTCCGGAAAGCCCAAAAAGGCCATTTTCGCATATACTTTGATGAATATTTTTGCAACGGTCAGGTATTTATTTTCCCTATGCTAGGACACCACTGTAAGTGCAGGGCACACCGCCGTCTTTTGTTTTTTAACGCTGCTTGAAATTTAAAAAAGGCCGCACTTGCTATTTTTATGGGCCAAAATAGCCCTATTTTGGATTTTTGTTGGCATTTCTGCATGGAAAGTCTCTAGTTCTATTCCTGGCAAAAATGGGTTTCATTACAATCTAGTCGTATGCACGCTTTCACCCATGTAACAGGAGAAAATGTTTGTCAGTGATTCGGATGAGATGAGTTTCCATCTTCAGGATATGTAAAAGAGTCTTTATGCTGTCCAACAAGTTTGTGTTTCATTAGAAAGAGCTCGACACTTGGATTTACGCGCACCTTTTTGTCCAAATTGTGGTACGCGTTAGATTCGAATGCAAATCCATTCCGTAGTTCGCTGATAAATTTATTCAAAATTTTCGCTTTTTACGTCATAATGCATTGCAGCAAAACTGACGTCATATATGTTTAGTTTACAAATTCATAGGTGCTACCGGTACCAACTTTGTCGTTCCAAGTGGGACTTAATTTCTCCGTTCGACTCTTTAAGTCCGATACCTTTTTGTTCTGCTTTCAATTGTCACGTTCTGTACCTTTTTTTTAATACCGGGTGCCTGTCATAATCGCTGTAATTTAACAAAGCTCATAAAGCAGTGAAATTTGTAAATGAATCCCATTGGATTGCTCTCTCATCAAGTCTGCGCTGGACAGGTATTTTGGATTCATCACTAATCGGCAAAACCATCTTCTCTAGCTGCACTTGAAGATAACACAGAGCAACACCTGCATCCGGTATGCAGGTTTCACTTCAGGTTGTTGACAGTTGGCTCGACTTTTAGGACTCCTGACAAATGCTTCTCGCACACGCTCAGCCGACACTCATCTATCACACAACGGCCAATCGCTTCAAAATTTGGCTGTGGGTGCTTCTTGTTGATATTTCGTAAGAAACCGTCGTCGTACCGTCACAATGAGCTCAAATTTAGAAAATTGTAACACGCAGAAAGCTTTATGTGCACCATGTATTATTCAATCTACAACAATGCATAACGGCTATTACGAATCCAAATTTAGAGAGGCATTCTTTCCATTGGTATAAACGTTTCCGCTATGTCTGTCGACTCCCGAAGCCAGGGAAGTACTTTAGATTCATCCTTTATTTTTGGTTGGGCTACAGAACTGTAAGTTTTTAGTAGCTTATCTTAAACAATCATATAATTTTTAAATGCGCAAATCACATACCGTGACAAATGATCTAAAGAAGACGCCAGGTTAATGTCAGCCAACTCTTCAGGCCTGAAATCACCGCAAACAATAAATGCTGATACTATTTAATTAATTGAAGTTTAAATACAGTAATTCATAAAACTTTCCTACTGTAGTTCTCAAAACGCCGTATCCTTTCCACAATTGCGCCTCCGCCAGTGACAAATAAATTTGATTAGGTATGAAGTTATATATCACATCCCAGCATAGCTATGTGAATATGGAAGATAACATTTATTTCCACTCTCAAGCCGTAATACTTCATACATTTTCCTCTGTAGTTTAAATATTATAATTTTCAAGTTCCTACTATCATAATGTGCAATTTTTAATTAAGTTATTCGGTTAAACCAATCTGTCAACTTGTTGCAGTTGAAGAAACAACAACAGTTACAGCAACAGATACTGTTGCAGCACTTCCAGGCGCAACAAGCGCAATTAGCGCAGGAACATGAACAACAGTTGCGCCAACACCTCAAGGTCAGTACACAAGTGCGCTTTATCTTTTCTTACTGTGGCATGTGTTACAATTTTTATCACGTTATTGTTTAACTTTAATAAATTTCTGTAGTTTTGGAAATAAGGTAAACTAGCTTCAAGAGGATATTCCTAGTCTTCTATAATAATGTCACAAAGTTTCCAACAAATTTATACAAAATGCTTTTAATATATTTTAAATGCATGTATAATAAATAAAAATCATATAATTGTTCAAAATGACCACCTCTGGCGCGCAGAAAGTCTATAAGTCTTTGTGGCCACTCGTCTACTGAATTGGTCGGTACTGGTGGTGTAGTGGAAACCATATTTGCCTTATAAACCCAAGATCGCGGGTTCAAACCCGACCTTGGTCTCTGGATTTTTCGGGCTTAAAAATTCTAAGTATGGCTTCCTTCGGAAGGGAAGGAAAGCCGTGGGTTCCGTGTCGATGCATCTATTGCACGATAAAGAACCTCAAGCCTGAAAGAAGAGGCCTCTGAGCAAAATTTGTGGGTCGTTTCACGCCCTGAATTGAATGAGACGCTGATGACCTGAGATGTTAAAGAGCGTCCGTAAAAAAACCCAATCAACAAAAAAATATTGAATTACTCAAAATTTCATCGGGAAATCTGCTGCTTCCTTCCGAAGACAGCGCTTCAGACTTTAAATATTTGGATGTCTCTCTTAATTATGTAGTCCAGCGGGTTTAGGTCCGGATTTGCAGAAGGCCACTCGTTGGTCAAAATAAAGTCAGGAACATTGGCCTCAAGCTCCTGGGTTATTTGAGCCTTATGTGCTGGGATTGAATCCTGCTGGAAGCTCCAGCTTTGTCCAAGAAAAGGGTGTTGTTGAGGTTCTTGACCAGTCTCCCCATCACAATCTCTGGCACACTTTAACCGATGTTTTGACCCCCTTTTCACAGAAATGGAGCTCCTTGATATACAGAACAGATGCAGGAAGATGGCTCTGATGGTTCCCTACTAGGAATATGCTTAGAAATTCAAATGTAGGCCCTAATAGTTGCTCTTCTCAACAAACTGTCCTTTTAGCTTTCTCTGGACCCTTGGAGCCTCTAGAGCATTGGCATATACCCTGTTATTTTGGGCACTGAAAGTCTCCTCAACACTAATCATTAATTTGTCTTCATTGACCAATTTGCTGCCTAACGATTTGATTTTAAGAGTCTCTGCCACTTCAGTTCACTTATGAGGAGGTTTGTAAGCATGAAGTTCCATGTCACCTCAATGTGCAAGACATACGACATTTTCAGCTCACAAGCCATCAATGACTGTCTCCGTATCGAATTTCTTCGCACACAAGTCGCCACGTCTCAAGAAACATTGGACAGTGCGGTACACACACCTGCTGCATATTTTCAGTTTCTGGAGAATTTTGAAAATGTCACCTTGGAATTTGCCTACTTAGTGCAAAGCTCCACATGTATACAATTTTCGTAATCGTCCCATTCCCCTTGAAATCCAACACAAACAGCTCTCCGCTTCTACAGCTGAACTCTCAATGCCTCGCCACTAGCTGTTGTAGGCTGTTAGAGGGGAAAGTACAGTCGCCCTCAAAAGTTGTGACAATATTTATGATAAGACTAGGTATATCTTGTTATTTGATAATTTGTGAACTTTCTCTACTACTGTTATAAAGATTTTGCATGAAGTTATTCTTCCATAGAACTTATTTCCTGCTACCCTGTTTATATTAGTTTCAGAAAGGGGGATAATCTCATGGGATTAATCTTGTAGTAAGAGCACGTGTTTGAAAAAGTTTCTCCACACTTTTCTCCAGCAGCTAAGTTAAAAATAATACATTCTAATCACAATTGTTATGTGTGTGTGTGTGTGTGTGTGTAATCTGTCAATCGTTCTGTTTTTGGTCAAACACACTGAAGAACCACAGTGTTTCTTTCTGGAGTATTATGATGGGCCAGTATCAAAAAGTTAAAAAGAGTCCTCTTCAAGATACTGGGTTGTTTCCGACATTTAGCCCAATATGTCACTGCTCCAAAATCATATTTGGTCTTCCAATTTAGTGTTCATGTGATCTCACTTCTTTCTTTCATATTTCAGAACAGTGCACACCATCAGATAAATCTTAAGCCAGACAACCTCTTCAAAAATTTACAGGATTGTGTAAACTTTTACCAAAGAAAATATAAAAAATTGTTATTAAATATATAACAAAACCCGTTATATTTCTCTTCACATTTGCCATTTGTTTCAGGATGGCAATGTTTACAACACTGTAAGTACTACATCTGATTGGCAGAACACAACACATAGCATATTGAGCAGAACTGTACAGAAAGAAATTATTACTAAATGCTGAAATGGTGTCGGTGGCAGCTTTGTAAAAAGAGAAAATAATAAGGCAGTCCTAATTTTAGTTTAGTTTTGCATGTTTGTAATAATACTTCAATCACACACTTTGTCAGATAATAAATGTAACTGAAAGTGTTTAAAAGTTGAAATGGAGCAAGTGTTAAACTAGATAGCATCATACAAATAACTGAAAACATTAAAACTTTGGAAATGTTAGTTTTAATTCTGTTGACGTTGCTAACCCCCTCCCTCTAAAAAGCTGGTATTCAGATCACCAACATCACATTGTGACGCTCCCGAGTGTCATTTAGCGGAAATTACCGGTGAGCTGAGCTCTCGCTAGTTCTGGAGGTTTCTAACAACACACAGTTGCACTCAATTCTCCGAGTGTCTATTTTATGTGAGATTCCCATTCATTGCATTTCTATCTAAAACTATAACTTTTAGGTTTTAATCAGTTTTATTCCCCTCACAACAAATTACAGGGAGAATCTAAACACTTTCCCTTGTTTCAGGGGTAGATAGAACAAAAATCATGACAGGCAAAGCAAAAACGCCTATAACTTTGAACAGAGTATCTCTGCAAGTTTGCACACGTAACGGGCGCCATGGCGTGGTTGCAGTTATAGTGAATACACAACATTCAGGGTGCACATAAAGTTTTCTGCGTATTACAATTCACTAAATTTTAGTTCGTTGTGATGGTACAATGACAACTTCGTACGAAACATCAACAAGAACCACCTACAGCCGAAACAATTCATTCATGGTACAAAAAGTTTGAAGCGACTTGTTTGTGTGATGGACAGCGAACAGGGCGGCCAAGAGTGTCGGTTGAGACCATTGATGGAGTGCGAGAAGCATTTGTCAGGAGCCCTAAAATGTCGAAACGTCGCGCTAGCCAGAAATAGTACATCCGCACCCAACTGTCAACGACTTTAAGTGAAACTATGTCGGATGCAGTTATTGCAGGGCTGAGTCCCGAGGATTACAATCGTCGTCTACAACTCTGTGTTAATTTTCAAAGGCGACTAGAAGAAGACGGTTTTGCTGAGAAACTGATTTTTAGTGACGAGGGCACGTTTCATGTGTGCGGCAAAGTGAACCGTCACAATATACGCATTTGGGGCACAGAAAAACCTGGTGTCGTGTTAGAACACGTTTATGATTCCCCTAAAGTCAATGTGTTTTGCGCTGTTTCTCGTCAAAAGTGTACCACCAGTTTTATTTGCGGAGAAAACTGTTACCAGTTCAGTGTACCTGGACATGCTTCAACAATGGTTAATGTCACAATTACATGCAGATACCATGACTGTTTTTTTTTTTTTTTTTTTATCAGAAAGATGGAGATCCGTCTCATTTTCATAATAATGTCCGTGAGTACCTCGATGTTGAAATTCCTTGTCGTTGGATTGGACGTGTTACTCGAGATAGCTCTCCTCTTCTTCTGCGGCCTCCACAGTCGCCTGACCTAACGTTATGTGAGAATTTTTTCTTATTGATGTATGCCGCTTCACCAACGGAGGACATACGGAATACCTGTAAGGTATCTACGAAACTTGGAAAGATAATCTATCCACTGATATGTTTCCGCTATGTTGTCATGGTTGCTGTTCTATCCATCCCCAAAACGAGGAAGAACTTCAGAATCTCTCTGTATGAAAATCATATTAAGCCCAAAAATATTTTTAAAAAAAGTTAGAACCTTAAGATGGTTGTACATTTTTTTATTAAAGAATGTTTAAATTTACTGCTTTTTTACATTTCCCAATTTGTTATTTTCAGGTTATATAATGGTAAATGTGTTTTTCTGTTCTTATTTCTTTTCCAACCTTGCCATTTCAGTTCTGTTCCTCCATGTAGATTTCCATTATTCTGTCAATTGAAACTCGTTCCAGTATTTTCTTCGCAGCTCTGTCTATATTTAGTTTTTTGTGATATCTAATATTGAATTGTCTCTGGCAACATTCCTTATTCTATCTGTTCACCAAAACTCCAGTTCCATCATAGGTAATTTTGGTTTTGTTTGTGATTGTTTTTCTTGTAATTGTATTTAAAATATTTTTTTTAACTTGCAGTGCAATCTCATACAACACTTTAATTTTGCTTTAAATGCTCTTTATTTCTCCTTATTAGCTTCAAGATCATTATTTTCATCTTTATGAATTTACAACGAGTTATGAGCCGCTTAGCTGAAGGCATAGCTTTTGTAATAGCAGACTGTAATGAGTACTGTGCATATAAATTTGTATTACATTATCCTTTTAATACAATTCATATTTTTATTAATGGTGCATTATCATATTCTTTCTCTAAATGTCACAACATCAGTTAAGTCGAGGAATGAATGTGCACATTTAAGAACATTTTGATGAGTAAGGCATAAATGTTATGCTTAGTTTTGCCATAAATACTGTTACAAGGTTTTTATGGTATCATATATTTCAAACGTTTAGCAGCATGAAACTCTCAATATTAGTGTATTTCCTTGCAACACCCTCAAGTTCTTTGTCCCAGCAGAATCATCACTGAGGCTTTTCTGTACCTTCGACACCCTCTCACACGCTTCAGATACTGTCTCATCAGTAAATACAATTTTCCAGTGGCTGTTAATCAACGAGAAGCCCCCAAGTCTCAACACCCTTGGATATGTTCATCTCAGCATTACGGGTCTTAGTGAACACCTGAACACTTCTTTCAAAAGTTTGTAACAGTATTTATGTTAACTATCGAAGTGCCTTGTTTTTTTTATATTAAATAAATTCAAATTGTGCTAACGAAACAAAGCCAGAAACATTTAATGTTTTTTATGTTTTGTGGGTGATAAATACAGAATGATTTATAAAAAAAGCTAGCTAATTTATTTATTTTATTTCAAAATCAATTATGCTAGTCACAACTGATTATATCTCAAATGTATAATATTTTGGGAGATTATTAACCTCTATATAAATTGCCCTCCCTCTTGCTCAAGACATAACTCGACACGTTATTCCATGTTACAAGCCGCTCGTTGTCAATATCATTAATATCCTGCGTAATGTTGTGCTTAAGTTGTTCAATGTGTGACGTAAATTCTGTTTTAAGTAACCCTATGTGAAAAAGTCCGGTATTGTCAAATAAAAGATCTCTGTGGCCACAGGTTCTTGGAGATCATTCGGTCGTCAAGAAACTTTCAATAAGCGCCATGGATCAATTTGATTTGAGGTATGGCATGTAGCTCCATCTTGTTAAAAATATCCATAATCCGGCTCTATCATCGTCCAGTTGCTCAATAAACGCCATGAAAATCCACCGGTACTTGGCAGTGTGCACGATCTGGTCAAAAAAGTTAAAAATTGATCCCACTATTTTCTGTGCGGATATTGTGCACCAAACCCTGACTTTAACTGCGAGATTTTGGCGTGAATTCTGTGAGTTCGCATACCGCGAACAGATGATGGGCAGTATGTCAGGATTTTGCAAAATGAAACGCCTTTTGTTGTTATTCCAAATATACTTTACAGTTGAGGTATAAGAACTAGTGGCTAGCATCATTAGCAAAACATGTGTCACTTCTTTATAGCAGCGATAAAAATGTATGCTTTGGTTTTCTTATGAAACAATATGTAGCTTAATAAATATGGGTTCAACATTATGGAAATTAAATATGATATCAATACAGAAATCTAAATTGTAGGCCGTAATCGTGATTGTTTGAAGTGAGTGTATAGTTAGACAAGGTGGTGTAGTTGGATTGTTTCCGGACAGGAGTTTTGGGAACAACAGAAACAGCTGGAGGAACAGCGAGAACGACGTGAGAAGGAGAAACTGGAGGCTCTCAAAAAAAAGGAAACGCATCAACATAGTGCAGTTGCTTCCACAGAAGTGAAGCAGAAACTGGCGGTAAGTGGAGCTAAGCTGTGTTGCTTCTTAAAGATATAAGAACTGAGTGAGATGCAGGTGCATTACACTGAAGTCTGTTGCAGGGATTCCTCCTGAATAAGAAGCACAGGGAGGCAGCCGCAGCAGCAAATGGAGCAATGCCTAGCAACTCGCAGTCCGGCTTCCGCAGCTGGTAAGTAACTCGTGCAGGTCTGGGGTTCCATTCTAAAGGTTTTTCTCAGCTCTCATCACAGGGAGATACTCTAAAGCCCTTCCTTGCTTTCGCCTCATCATGAACGAGAGGGGATTGAAGTGGCATAATTGTTGGTAAGCGCGATTCTTGTCACGGTTTCGTTAACATTTTCAAACAAATCAAGGCGCTGCTATCTTAATTAATCGACGTAACATGTTTCGTGGAAATGGATAAAGATGAGTGTTGTAGGAAACTCCGCACCAGCACTTATGATCATTTATTTCTGGATAAATAAATATAAATCTAACCGCACAAGCACGGCAGATTCCAGAAGTACACCTTCTGAACAAATGGCATATAAAATCCATGCTAAGTATCGTGATAGAGGACCAGCACATTAAGATTTGTGAGATGTTTAATAGTGTTTAATGCCCTTTTTAATTAGAGACATTACAGTCGTGGAATTTAATATCGTCCCGACCAAGCATATTCTCCTTGCAGGTTGCTGCATTGGCGACTTTCGGGAGCAGAGAGTCGTTCAACATGAGTCGCGTTATCGACATGTAGGTTTTTACCGAACTGCATTGGTATGCATTTCTTGCGACAAAGTCCAAATCGGATTTTGGGGTTGGGGTGAGACTTTTCGTGTTCCTGTTTTAAGGGTTTTTTTTAATTTACTATGTCCATGTTTGTAATTCCAGTTTTTACCCATGGTTGCGAGTAGGGGCAGTTATTTTTATTGAACGGCAGGAATTTGTCGACCTTCAAAGGCCTGGTGGGGTGATCAGAGTTTTTTACTTGATTTGCAAGTGGGGGCATTTATTGAATGGCGGGAATTTATGAACCTTCAAAGACTTGGGGGGTGACCTGGGTTTTTATTTAATAGATTCGATCTTCGGGCCTTTATTTGTATTGATTATGCAATTTTTTTGTGGGGAGGGCAATATTTTGGTGAATATTGTAAAAACATTTCTCAATTATGTTATACGTTTCTACTTTTAAAATGGGGGGATGATAAATTGCAGCAATTGTTGATAAATGTAGATGACATTATTAAAATGCGAAAAACATTGATAAAATGCAAATGGCTGATTAAATTTTGTTACAACGCGAAAAACATTTATTAGATCTCCACTGTGTACGTGCAGCAATGTGTTAGGAAAAAATATAAAATAGCCTACCCTAAGCCAACTGCAACGTTTTCTACCTCTGGCTCCGTTGACTTACTGAGTGTGGATGAAAGTTATGTTGGTATATTTTTTTCACCTAAATCATGTTTCATCCTGTACGGGCGCCATCTATCTGAAAGTTTAACCCTTCCCCAGGGTTGTTAATTGTCTTCTCAAAGGTTAAAAGCATTCCCATGTTTTGTGAATTCCTAACTGAAAATGATTTTTTTTTTTCTGGCAGTGTTTTAGAGTCGTGTATTTTTTTACCTGATATTCTTTTCCCCTAGGGTCGAACTGCTATTGTTTTCTCAAAGGTTGTTACAAGTATTTTTGTTTTGCGAATTCATGTTTTAAAAAGTTTTTCTGTACGCGTCAAATGTGTGAATCATAGCATCTCGTAGCCAGTTTTTGAAATGTGTATTGCATCAGCTACTAGAATTTCATATTTAGCGAAGAACAGTTATAGTATTGTCACCTGTACATTCGTGTGATGAGATAGGAGGTTATGGACGCGAAATACTATTTAAATAAAGTGAATATTATTGCAAATGTTGTGGCAGTTATAGGTATACAGAAATCCACAAGTGGAGCTGTATTTGGAAACCATACATGCAAATAGATATACTCCTGTGTATTTAGAGTGCCAGGCACTTACGTGCCTGTAAACTATAATATACCAAGTCCGTTGGAAACACATTACAGACCAACTTACGAGTGTCCTCGTTGTGCAACTTCCCTTTTTTAAAATTAGTTTATGTGTTTATATAATTAAAATTTCATCATTTTTTCTTGTAAAATATTAATTAGACGTCGATGTTAACACTGTCAAAATCATTTTAGTGAATATCCCAGTTTTTTTATTTGTTTATGAATATCTGTTTTAAACAACAATATATTAGTCAACTTTGTACTTGAGGATATAAAATTTAGAAACTTTATTATGGTACAAAAATCAGCATGTACAGTTGTTCTACAAAAGTCCGATTTTTTTTAACTAAAATGTATGTAGTCATGTATGTTTAATTTCTAATTGCTAAAAATGTGTTTTATGTATTAATTTTCTCAATGATTTTTATTTTAATACATATTTCTACAAAAGTCAAGTTTTTAAACAAAATGTATGTACTGTCATAGTATGTTTTAATTTCTAATTGCTAAAAAATGGTTTTATGTTCGTTTTCCCCCATGTGTTTTGATTTTAATACATATTTCTGTAAAAACCGATTTTTTTTAACCAAACTATTTGTACTGACAGAGTATGTTTGATTTCCAATGGCTAAATATGTGTTTTATGTCCGTTTATCTCAATGTTTTCTTTATTTCAATGCATATTTCTGCAAAAGTACGGAATTTAACCAAAATTTTTATACTACCATAGTATATTTAATTTCTAATTGGTAAAAAAATGTGTTTTATGTGCGTTTTTTTCCTATGTTTTTATTTTTAATGCATATCGATATTAGTTTTAATTTTAAAACAATGTAATCATTTTACATGCTACCACATAGTGTATTAAACCAAAGGACTAATGTGCAAAGTGCGCTAGCAGTGTCAACATTTGCAAACCTTCACGAACAGACAAAAAAAGCTATCTCACATCGCTTATAATAAAATATACTTTTTTCCGACTTATTTTTACTTTGTTTTTAATCCACTACATCACTTCCCTATTCTCCTAGATGTTGAGTCTGCGCATGTTCTAACATTTGTGTTTTTTATTATGATAATTCAGTAAATTTATCAAAACGTGTCGTTAAAAAAAATTCCCCAACGATTCACTTATAAGTACACGATAGTGAAACAAAAACCTATTTTTAACTTTGTAATTTTGCACGAAAAGATAATATGCGAAAAAGGATAAGGCGGTTCACTTTTAAATACCGGCAATGAAGCAAAAAACCACTTTTATCTTTTGAAATGTTGTACGAAAGAAGTATCACCCGATTCGCTTTAAACACACGACGGCGTAATGGGAAGGAAGGCGGGAGGAAGCTCCTTTAACTTTATGTTGCGCGAAAACATATTTTAACTCTTAAATACGTTTTAATATGTGAAGAGGTAGGCATATTGTAAACAAATAATTCTCGCATTGTTGAAATTATTAACTGTAATTAAAATGGTCTCATTGTTCTCACTGTACGCAAACCGTTGCGGACAAGAACGCTGACATGTGGCAAATTTCCTCACAACCCTCTGAGGGATTTATGAAGCAGAATTTGCAGCCTCATACCTACCTATGCGTTGGGCCGGGTAGTGTGGAGGTGGAGAGGGTAGCTGATGCGCTAAAGAAAAATATCGCTGTATTTAATGATCTCTAGTGGTGTTAAGTTCTATGTAATTAAATTATACTCTTCACTGTCTGTAAATTAATTATTCATTCAAAGATACATGCAGGAATAGAAATTAAATCATTCCAAGAAATATTGTTGTATTTAATGGCTTTTGGTGTGGTAACTTGGTTTTTAACTCCATTTCACTTCAAATAGAACAGGCTAGCTAATATTGGTAACTCAAAAAGATTTAATTTAGGTATAACGCTTCACTGTCTGTAAATAATTCATTCAAAGATACACGGTGGAGTATAAATTTAGTGTTTTTAAATCATTCAACAAAATTTAAAAAAAAAATTCCTTTGTTTATCTATCTATGCAGCGCTTCTGTGACCTGTGAGGGTTTTAAAGGTAGATGTTTCCTGTGTCACATGCGTGAAAACTGAGGGAAATTGTGTTGATTTTATTCTATATATCCATTCAGCCGATTATCACACAGTAAAAACTGGATCCTCGTGTTCACAAATACTTATTCGTTTTACTGCAATGATCTGTATTACAATTTTTAAAAATGTTTTTTATTAACCTAGCACTGATACTTAGTCGCACAACTCAACTAGCGTGTCTTCATGTTCACGCATTATCTTCGTCAAAGGACCATGTCATCGCAGCATTCTTAAAAAAAAAAGAAAAAGAAACAACAATAATAATAAATTGTACATTGTAGTTTTCGCACTCTATTAACGACATTAAGAATATTCTTTTATTCATTTAATTTACTTGCCACCATCTCCGTTGGTATCACAGCACAATTTGGTAAGAAGCACGATTCAACCGTCGGTACTGCCTCGTCACTACATTTACACAGTAAATTTACAGATACCTAAAAATTATTTTTCGCTTCGTAACAATATTTTATCAAAGCCATTTACATTTGATGAACGTTTTTCATAATTTATCAATGTCAATTGCATTTTATCAATAATTTCGCCCTTTTATAAATATTTGCATTATATCAATAATTTTCGTATTGTATCAATTTTGCATTTTATCGATGTAATTTGCATTTCATGAATGTTTTTTGCATTTTAAAAAGTCGACGCTTACAAAGTAAGTGAGAAATATTTTTACAACATCCACCTAAATAATGCTCTTCCCTCAAAAAAAAAAAAAAATATTGCATAATCAATGGAAATAAAACCCCGAAGTTCGACATTAAATAAAATAAAATCCCAGGTCATCCTACCAGGCCTTTGAAGTGCACAAATTCTCGCCATTCAATAAAAATAACTGCCCCTACTCGCAACTAAAGGTAAAAACTGGAATTTCAAATCATCGTCACAATAAAAAAAAAAAAAACCTTCTAAGACAGGAACTTGAAAACTCTCACCCCACCCCATTAAACCACCTCACCCCCAAAAGCTTCCCCACTTGGCTATCTTTGTCGCAGGAAATGCATACCACTGAAGGTCGGTAAAAAAAGCGTACATGTTGGTAATACAGCTACCCATTATCTGTAACGCAGATTCATGGTGAGAAATTACCTGCCCCTGAATGTCGGTAATGCAGCAACCTGCATTGAGGATAAGCTAGGTTAAGACAGACACTACTAGGATATAACCCCAACTACCATTTATGATGACATAGGAACACTTGGAAAAAACCTCAGTCAGGGAGGACGGTCCTGGTGGGAATCGAACCCCAGACCTCCCGCTCACTACTTCGGCCACCCATGGCGATATTTATGAGATTGCTGAAATGGCCGGCACCTCATATGAACAGGTACGTAATATCCTACATATGAAGAAGCTGAGTGCCGCCTTTGTTGATTCCAGAACAAAATCGCTCGAGGAAGAGTATTTCAAAATCGTGTTTGGAAATGTTGCAGCATAACCCGAATAACTTTGGCGTCGTTCTGTGGCTATAGATGAAACTGGGATCCACCACTATACCCCTGAGACAAAACGGCAGTAAAAACAGTGGGTGGTGAAAACGCAAAAAACATTGTTGTCGACGGGAAAAGAGAGGCAATTTTTTTTGGTGGGGGGGGGGGCAGATGGGTATCCTCATGGTTGACTATGTGGAAAAGGGTGAAACAGCGATTGGCTGTTATTGTCGCGTTTGCACAGTGAATTGAAGCAGAAGTAACTTAGATTGGCTCCCAAAATAAGTGTTCCTCCGCCAGGAAATTACGCCTGTTCGCTCCTCGGCGTTAAGTTCCCCACCCACCCTATCTGTTCTCTAGATTTGGCCTCACGCAACGTTTTACTTTTTCCTAAAAAAAGTTGACTTGGGGGAAGGAATTTTCATCCAGTGAAGATGTTATCTGAGTCGGGTGAACCACCATAGACACTTCACTTGGTGGGTACTGTTAATATCTGCTTGACAGGTCTAAGCAACCCGAATGTTACGGGCTTTGGATGTGCAATTGCCTTTTGGAGAATCCCTTTGACTGTCGGAAATCTTGCCTGGGCTTAATAATTCGTCAGCATTTGAGGGCTGTAATTTTATCTTTACCGAGGCTCGAAGCGGACACAGCTCTTGGGTGTGCTTTGGCTTTTACGGCGACATCTGTTTTTATGGCGGAACTTACGCGCTGTACATGAGTCGGAACAGCAGTTGGGAGACAGTAATTTGCTGCGAGTGCGAAAGCTGTACATGCAGATGCAGTGTTTGCGCGCGATCTACCTGCTTTCAGAGTATTCCTGTGTTTGCCTTTGAGGATGTTCCTGCTATGTTTTATACGTCTTTGTGGTTTCTGGGGCAAGGTATGACTTCATTTTATATGTACTTACTCATTGTTTTAAAATTTCGCCCCTTGTTATTTTTTTTATGGGTAACCTGCTGTTGTTGGGTTTCTACGCAGCATTTCAGTGTTGACAGTTTTATTTAATTGTTCTTTATTATTGGCGCATTTCGGGCGCTAATGACCTAAACTGTTTTGGCCCTAAAACATTACCATCATTCCTTGCACGGATCTATTTTGTAAGTAAATGCTCTCCTTAGTCAGACATTGTCTCCCAAATGTTCTAGACTTGTTATGCAAAAATTGATAAACAGCTAATGTCACTTTTAAAATAACTCTCCCCTTATTTGATCTTGATGTCACGCCACACTGCACTTTGCTGTAAACATAATGGTCACAATCATGAGCATCTGGAAAGGGAACACAAGGGGTAGAGTAGCAGTAGCCGAGCAGATTAGAAGGCATTGTTTTTCTGCTTAAACTCCAGGGTTCAGATCCCACCCAACATTATTTTTGTCTTTTATTATTGGTTTTATGTGTATGTAGAACATTAATATCATGTTTTAATTTTATGGCATCTGTACAAACAAAAACGTAATCACAAGCCAACGTATTCATAATATAAATATTTATGTTGAAACGTTAAAATTCGCAGAAATAAACGCAAATGAATATTGGATGTATTAATCCACAATGTATGGCTATAGATGTCAAGAGTTCTACAATAGAGTAGACGAGAGGCTACAACATCCCGCTTCTTGAATTTGTGCCCATAAACCATATTTTGTCCTTCGTGCATGTGCAGCATATTGCATTAAGATATAACAAATACTTAAGAAAATATATATGTTAAGCTTGCTGTGTATAGGAAACATTATTACGAAACTAATGTCATAATATTTTACAAAGGTTTATTAACAAAAAAAAAAGTGCTTCATGCAGGGTGGCGAACCTGCGCTCTTAACCACAGCATCGCAGCACACACTGCCACAGAGCTAACGGAACACACACACACACACACACACACACACACTAGTCAGCATCTTCAGTGCATGTCATATAACGCAACTGCTGTAGTAACAACATGGCGTTTCTGGTTACATTGTTTTGAATTTCTTTTATTTACGAACGCTCTTTAACATCTCAGGTCATCAGCGTCCCATTCAAATCAGGGCGTGAAACTATAAATTTTGCTCAGAGAACTCTTTTCAAGCTTGAGGTTCTTTATCATGCCGTAAATGTAGGACACGAGATCCACGTCTTTACTTCCCTTCCGAAGGAAGCCATATTTTTACACCCGAAAAAATCCGTCGGTTCTGGCGGGGATCGAACCCGCGAACTTGGGTTTACGAGGCAAGTTGACCGACTGGTTAACCTTGTGAATCATATTATGTAAGAAGTAGGACTTAGGAGAATTTTACAGTTTTTCCCCTCCAAGGGTATATATTTGAAGTTCCATGATGGATCTCTAATTTGAGCAGAGAGGCAAATCATCTTTTATAGCAAGCTGTTTTGAATGGTACTTAAGCTTGAAAGGTGGCAGGAACGACTTCAGAAGCATAATATCCGAAACTGTGAATAAAATTCAACGATATTTGCCCGAGAGTCGTCACCCAACCACCAGCACGGTTGCTGACATTGTGTAATTTTAAACAGTTTAGGCGATCAGCATTGCGTCGTCTGCCAAGTTCCTTTCCCAAATTCTGACAAACAAGTGTCGAAGTCTGCTGGAACGTCATCAGATAAGCCATATCTAGTATTGCCATCAACATAATTAAAAAATAATTAGTAGTTATAGCAGATGTGCCAACCGACATGTTTTGAGGATGACCGAGCTAATTTCAAGTTGGAAGACGAAACATAGGTAGACCAAGAAGCCCGTGGAGAGATAAATATCTAACCTTTAAGTAGATGGTCACGACGTCGCATTGAAGCCACAATCTCTTAAGACGGAGGAAGGTAGGATCATGGGCGTGCGACTAAACGCGTATTGATTGTTTTGACCTGAATCTTCCCCTAGGTCATCAAAACCATACTCACCAGATTTGACTCTACGACTTCTCTCTGTCCTTCAAGAATTTAACCGTTTTGTCATCGCGAAGACGACTTCCAACAGCGATCCTAATGGGGCACAGTTTTGACGATAATAACGCCCCATGTTTTAACTCCATGTAGGTGTTGTACTTTTGTTGCTAAAGTCAAAGGTTGACTTATCACAGAATGTGCATTAGCTGTTACTGCCAACAGGCTCCCCAACAGAGTTTAAGTATAGCACCCAAACCGTGGGTCCAATGTCATAGATATACGGCACATAAAAGAACCTCAAGCCTAAAAGGAGAGGCTTCTGAGCAAAATTTACCGGCCTTTTCACGCCCTGTATTGAATGGGACGTTGATGGCCTGAGATGTTAAAGAGCGTCCGTAAATAAACGAAATAAGGGACTATGCAAAAGTGACCCGCAAATCACAGCATCGAAGGGTCGTAGCGTATTTATCAATCGATGGCTTCATGTTATGCCGACTCAATACTGTGCAATACTTTGAGGTAAAGTAATAAGGGTTGCAACTCTCTAGTTTAGCATAAAGTTCGCCAGCCCAGAACTACTGATGAAATGTCAAACCTCATCTTTAAAGCAATTTTTGGTATTTTCTGGCAGAATTAAACGTTTTGTTGCAGTTCACTTGATAGGAAAACTGCGCTAAATGTTTCATCGGCATCACATGTTCCATAACAGTATACGATGCAGTCCGAAAGGAACTGCCAAAAATGCGTGTTAACTGAAAATGCAAGCATTTACTTGCGCAAGTGTCAAGTTGTGACGACATGATGTGCGGGTATTAAGTTTATTTATAAACGAAAACTAAATTGAAAATGGTTTGTGTAATTATTAAAATGACGTTTGATTGGTTGTAAGGGACAGCATACTGTCTGAGTTGGAAATAAACAATATTAAGTGCGCCACATCTCTGTGGGAGGCAGGCAGGCTATTTCTGGTGCTCCACTCATTCCAACCTTGTGCGACAGCAGGGTGTTAACAAAGGCTACTTCTTTATGGAGCTAAAATTAAGCAGATGCTGCTATAAAAAGACTTTTCTCTTCTTGTGTAATCACACTGCACATTTTTTGGGTTCTTAATGCTTTTTAGTGTATGTTTCATCTGATCATAATATGTGCACTGGTTAATCTGTTTTGCATGTGTATCAAGATTTTTTTTGATTAGTGTTTAACGCCCGTTCTTAATACTGAGGCAGCACAGGCGGTGGACACTAATGATACATGAAATGAAATGATATATTGGGAAAGGATATTTTTTAAGGAAGGAAGCGTTCCAGGCCTACGTTTAGGGTACCTCCCCGGCATTTGCCATTTATGAGGACCGAGGAAAACCTGGAAAAAACCCCAATCAGGGAGGACGGTCCTGGTGGGATTCGAATCCCAGACCTCCCGCTCACCAGTCTTAACGACCTCGGCCATCAGTGACGGTGTGTATCAAGGTGATTGTATTTTAGAAATTAATTATCATATATTACAAGTTAAAAGCTATAAAATAATATAAAAATATACTAACCAAGATATAGACCTTCAATTTAATTTTTTAAATTTCTCTCAACCTTTTAACTGTTCTGATTTTGACACAGAATTGACAAGCAGCATATGGTGATAATACCAGTGGCACTCAGAAAGTTTTGCAAGCTTAACCTTAAAGTTCAAGCTAAGGACTGAATTTGAAAACTTATCCTCACAACCTTCAAAGTACTCTCCAATCTCTCTCCACACACAGTTGTAGACAATGCAACCACTTGCCAAAAGTATTAGCACTGAGATATTGTCAACTGAGCTCTTTTTAGCTTGAGCATGGTCCTGCACTCATTTAAAAGTTTTTTCCAACAATGCAAGATTTCACTCAAGGAAACAACCAGAAGTCTCATGGTTCAAGGTCAGGACTGTAGAGTGGATGGTCAAGCAACTGAACTTTGGCAAATTCCAGTTTCCTCAAATTTGCAGCTGTTCTGTGAGGATGCAAAAGTAACATCCTTGAAGTTCCTGTCTTTGGATGCCTCAGTTCTTCAAATAAAAGATCCAACATTTAAGTACCATAGTACTCTTCATTCATTATAATTCCTTCTGGCATACAGTCAACCACTAAAAGGTCTTCATTGTTGAAGAAAACAGTGAAAATTTGCTCCTAAAAATGAAAATCATGTCAAGAACAACTGGTCTTTGGTGATTCTCATTTACCCACTTGCAGTTCTGAGCTTTATTTGGGGTGGTACAGTAATATAACTAACTTTCATCACCAATGCAAATATCTGTCAAACGTTAAGGACAATTTGGTGTAAACATGCTCAGCAGTTTCCTTGCACATTCCTTTCTCCTCATCATTGGTTAAGGAATGTGGAACTCATTTTGCCCAGATTTTTTACAGCTTTAAATGTTCATGGAGTATACTGTCAATGCTGGTAACACTGATACCCGTTTTCACACTTATCATTTAAACAGTAATATGTCAATTTTCCTTCACCAATTTGTCACTCTAAATTCGTCTCTCGTCCACAGCTTCCTAAGCCTAGCCAGAGCAAAGGTTGTTTTTTAAACTCTTTCGCCCTTCTTCAAATGGTCAAATCATCCTTGCAATAATATGATAATAATAAATGAACATACTTGATTATCATGAACAGCTACCAAGTCCTCCTTCTTTTACCAGCTTATAACTTGTGGAAACGTAGAATCTAAAAGTGGTATTTATATATATATATTCATGATTTTTACCAGCTATTTACACAGGACTGGACTCACCTGTATGACAGTGACTATGGAAGTTTACTCTTGCATTTATACACATTTTAATAGCTTTTTGCCAGCTGCATTAATACATTTTTGTAGACATTGTTGTGCAACAATGGATAGACTGGTTACAAAACTTTTTGAATGCCCTTTGTAATAATAATAATAAATATATATGTATATTACATTCCAAATTGAAGAATCTTAAAATTTTAGAGTAGACCTTCTACGAATAGTTTATAGTTTTACATACTGTTCATAATCAACCTTCATCAGCACAGATTACAGCACTGCTCTCTCTGACATAGGTTTTTCCTAGGTTTGGCTCAGTCCCCATCCCTGCAAGTGTGGGGAAATATCAATTCATCTCCATCTCTTATGATGCAACATGGACATGCCAGGGAAACCCTAATACTAATTTTGTTGTTTTTTCTGTAATATTTAATTTCAAGCTAGTCATCATTTATGAGGGTTGCTTTTGTTCTTCAACTTCCTCACTTAAAAACATAACATTTTAGTTTATATCAGCATATAAACTAATTACAATGTGTTTCAGGAATATCCTTCAGCAAGGTAGTGAGAGCAGCACATCTGCAGCTTCCTCAGGAGCTACACATCCCTACAGATTACAGAACCTTGTGGGAAAGTATGAAGAAGACTTTCCTCTCAGAAAAACAGGTAAGATATTGTGCATAGCACAGATAACAGAAATACGACAGTAATTTGAAAGACTCTGAAAATGAAATTATCATGATCATCAAAAAGTAAATCACTCCTGAACAATTGTTACTGTATGTTTTCAAAGCAATGGGGAACACTGTTAATAATCACGCTGTTTATCCAATATAATTGTGATACAGCACATTTCCTTATTGTATTACATAGTTTGCACAGTGCAATTGTGTGATTTTAAAATAGCCAAGTCTAATTAGATATTTGCCAGGCAATCATGTCTTTCTATTAGCATATTTTCTTGTTTTCTTCTAATTTTCTGTCCACAGTATATTTTTATCATGCCAAATTTTACCCTATTTTATTTCTAATTTTTCTTTTTTATTTGAAACCAATTTTCTTTCAATATATTTATTTGCAAGCTGAGAGCACTTTATTGTTCGTTTTGGGTGTCCTAGTTCCCTTTGGTGCCATGATATCTGCTATTTCGTTTCCAAACTCCTGTGTGCAAGGAACTGACGGAAATTCTATTTTATTGTACATTTTGTTTTTTATGTTAGTCATTGTAGAAATTTAAAAAAAAAAATTAATTTCATTTTTGTATAATAGATTTTAAGTTTAAAATGACTGGCACAAGTGGTCGAGATTATTAAGACATGAGCTCGTGAGTGGCAGTTCTGGGGTTTGATTCCTACCAGAACTGTCCTCCCTGACTGAGGTTTTTTTTTCCCCCTGGGTTTTTCTCAGTTCTCATAAATGGCAAATGCTGGGGAGGTACCCTAAATTTAGGCCTGGAACGTTTCCTTTCCCAATTTATCGTTTCATTTCACATTCATCAGTCAGCCACCTGGCCTTAGCAATAAATACGGGTGTGAAACACAAGTTTAAAATGTTGTATGTTGAAGTCTATATAATAGTTGAATTGCTTGTAGTTTAACATTGAAATATTTTTGTGGCTTTTCACTGATATAATTATTGTTTGAAAAATATCAGAATGTGTTTTCATTGTTATTAATGCTTTTTAATTCTCATTTATAAATGGATGATTAAAGATATTACTCCGGTTTTTTGTCTTCTGTATATGATTGTAATTTAGTTACTGGAGTTTTAAAATTCACTGAGGTAAAACTTAAATTTAATGTCTTGTGTTATTTGCCCAGTAAAACACATCATTTCCTCTTTTAATATTGGAACTCTTTTAAAAGGTGTATGCATTAAAACAGTTGTTTCTTTCATTCCTGTTTTGTTAATGTTTTCAGAAAAATTTTTATATGCTTATCTCTTACGAGACATTCTTTCCTTTTCTTTCTTTGATAGGTTCAGAAAATTAGCATAGTGTTCTTCAGTAATGGTTGTTCTAGTAGGAAGATTGTCAATCAACAAAACCCGTTAAGCATTCCAGAAAACTTAAAGCATAATTTTTTATGAACTTAAATTTTTTCAGCAATGCAAAATCACTGAGTTTGCATCAGACTGACTCCTGTTTGTTTTATTTTTTGGTAATGCATTCATGTTACATAATTTGTTACAAATTAACCCATAAAATATTGAATTGTTCTCAAAATTTGTTAAATTTGACCTTTGATCAGGTGTAAACAGTTGCACCATCCTTCTTGCAAACAGTTTTTGATGTGTAATTTCTTCATCATTGATTCTGCAATACCATATTATGAATTCTTTTGATAATGTTGGGTACTGTGACAAACCTTGATCATACACTACAAGGATTATGCATATAAAGAAGTCGCTATTAGGTCGCACTATACTTCACTAACTGATTAATTTACCAGAACATGTTTCAGGGTTTCTTTCTGGAGTGACTAAGGCTGACAGGTAACGATGTGCTTCTAGTTCCAATATGCAGCATAACCGGGCCTCAAAATTCATAACAAGATGCTATTTCTCTAAATTGAAAATCTTTTCCTATATTGCTAATACCTTGTTTGTTGGTAGCTTTCAACAATTAGGTTTCTTTTGTGATGCCATGATTGTAAGTCCAAAATGATCTGCAATTCTGCTTTATCCAACGGTTTACATCTTACATTTCTAAAAGTTTCTTTCGCCCTTGTCTCCAAATTGCATTTATATATATATATATCTAATCACAATCCAAATGAATGTGTTAAAGCTCATAACTCTTTCCTCTAGCAGACCAAAAACCTTATCAAATATGATAAATGGAATGTAAAATCTAATAACCCTAGGCTTCCTAGGATTTATGACTTTCCCAAAATACACAAACCAGGCAAAAGCATGTGCCCATTGGCTAAATGGTTGGTAAAGAAATTTGGAACTTTTGGACAATTTGATAGCAGAACCATTCCTGTCAGTTGGTAGAAAAAATTAACAATGCAATGATTTTGCCAGATGATTTCCTTTTCCATTTTGATGTTGCATCTTTGTTTACTGGCATTCCAAAACAAAGACTCCTCCCTAAACTACAGATGGGTTAAGAGTACAAACATATCAGTAGATGAAATTGAAGATTACACCAACCTTGCAAAATTGTGTACAGATCAACACTTCTTCATGTTCAATGGAAACATTTACCAACAAAACTCTGGCTTGGCTATGGGTAATCCCCTCTCTGCATTTTTGGCAAATTTATGCATGAGTAAAGTAGAAACACACATTTCCAAGGAATTTCCAATTTAAAACGTGTTTGGCTATGTGGATGAAAATAGTACCAAAAAAAAAAAAAAACCCATATCCCATAAAATAACTAAATCTGCAAGACCAAAGCATTAAATTCGCCATAAAAATTGAAGAGGAAGGATGTTTGCCTTTTTAGGGCCTGAAATCTACAGAAGAAACAACATAATTTTGTTTGGTATGTGCAGGAAACCCACACATACAGATAATCAGATAAAAAAATAGCTTCAACCTTAAACCACACCAACATGCCATTATAAACAGCATTGCTCATAGATTAGTGAATATCCCACTCAACATGGAAGAACATACATCATTAATACTACCTTCAACAATGGATTCAACTTTCATTAGTAGATAAGATATTAAAAACAGTACCATTCCTTGATAAAAAGCATATAAGATTTAAAAAATTCACATACTATCCATGAAAATATTTAAAAAATGTTATATTGTGTTGGCTGCACAAAATAAATTTAACATCGGGTACCTTTTGAGTAGAACCATGAAGGATGTTATTCTGTTAAACAAAAAGGCTGGATTGTATCAGATAAATTGTTTGAATTCTAATTGATTATAAGGGCAGAACAATAAGAAATTTGGAGACAAGGATGAATAAACACTTTAGAATGCAAGATATAACCAGGTGAATAAATCTGCAATTATAAATCATTTTTGAACTTACAATTGTGATATAACATAAGAAATCAATTGTTCAAAGCTACCAACAATCTCAGGGAATTAGCAATATGGGAAAAGATTTTCATTTTAAAGAATAAGCATCGTAAACATCCTAAACTTAGGTATTCATTTTTTTACACTAAACAGGCACTTACTTACATAAAAGTAAGTCTTTCAGGAGAAACTTCAAGATGGGAGGGATTCTCCTGAAATTCGTCTTACTTTTATGTAAGTAAGTGGAGTTTAGTGTAAAAAAAATGAATACCTAAGTTTAGGATATATTACCACTCCATTGTCAACAGCGTCGTAAGTAAAATATTTAATAAGCATTGTGTACCAATTTTGATATCCTGCCAATAGACTTCCTGTTTTGTTGTATGTTGGAATCACCAGAGGTCACATCATCACCTATCAGCATTAGTCAGTCCCCAACTGAAAATGAGAGTGAATGCTCTTGAAACATATTCTGATAATCATTTAGTGAAGTATAGTGTCACCTAAAACTAGCTTCTTTATATATTTCAATGTTTCTAATTTCTATTAAGTTTTCAACAATACAAGAATGATTTAAACATTATTGTCTACCATGAAAGAGTAACAGTTATGGCAGATAGCTTTAAGGCACCAAGGATTCCTAATTCATTTGCACCATCATTCACCGCTACAGACTTATACCTATAATGTTCAGCTCACATTTTACACATGAAGAAGATTAATGCAGTTAAAGCAACAATAAATAAAAATTCTTTCATATGTAGCATGGAAACACTATTGCATGTTATCCAATCAGTATTGTTATGTTTAACAACAGTTCCATGTATGTTGCACATTTTTTTTTGTTGAAGTTGCTTGTGACCTAATTCAAATGTATGCACCCTTAAACCCAATGCAAGTTTTGTTTGCATGTTAATATGGAGACTATGTCTTCAACATAATGATCCTTTTGTACCTATGAGGAAGGGATAAGAACAGAGTCAGCAGGTATGGCTATAGGTGGAATCCCTAATGTTATTAGATTGAACAACCTGAGAAAGGACTCCAACCCCTCAGAAGGTCTGCTTCATACACTAGTGAGAAAATTCCATGTCACACATTCTATTTGCAACAAGATGTGTGGAAAGTAAACATCCATCCCAGCAAATAAATTGTACTTACAAAGCTGTAGACATTAGTTTAGGATCCATCCCAGCATTTGCCTAAGTGACGAGGGAAAGTCACTCTCAAAGGATTAGAATCTTCTCACTCAGCAATAAATTGTAATGATCTGAGGAAATACTAACAATAAGAGTCAAAACATTAAACATAACGTAATATCAGAGCATCTTTGGAGGGTCATGTCAGCATGCACAGCCCATAGGTTCATTTCAATTGTAAGCTACACTTTAATTCCCCTACAAAACTGGAACTTTAAATAGTTCAGGTTAAGCTATAACATCAGAAAACAAACTTTACCAGGAAAATACCTAAATGAAGTTGGCCTTTTACTTGTCTATTTAGGACAATTCAAAGTACCACTTCTCATTAGATTTTGTGAGGATATGCTAGAAGATTACAAGATGCTTCATTACATTTGTGTTTCATGAAAAACACAAAAGAAGAATACAAACTCAAAAGTTTCACCTACCATCCAATTTACCACAACAAGTTCAAGAAAATGTTCAAAGAACATGGGATAATGTTAGCCCCAAAGAACAGATACAACATCAAGAATTTATTAGGTTGCACAATAAAAGATTCCATACCAACAGAACAGAAATCAGGTATTTATGAAATGTGCAGATTGTAAGCAGAGCTACATAGGCAAAACAAAAAGAAATTTGGAAATTCGGAGGAAAGAACATTTTAGGAATATTCGGTTTAAGCAAGTGGATAAATCAGCAGTAGCAGCTCACTTTTGAACCAAAAATCATGAAATAAAACAGGGAATAAAACTGCTGAAATATCTTCATAACCCATTGGAGTTATCCACTTGGGAAAAATTTTTCATATTAAAAAACAGAGAAAACCTAATGAATTTCGAGTTTCCTCCTATGGATTAACTCAGCAACTTCCTACTTCAGCCAACAGAGGCCACCACAGGAACATCTGGGTGTCTAGTCGTCATTTAGAGTAATGGCAGTTCAGTGAGCAACTGAAGATGGGAGAGAAACGCATCTTACTTTTATGTAAGTAAGTGGAGTTTAGCATAAAAAATGAATACCTAAGTTTAGAATATATTACTTACTACTTCATTGTCAACAGCTTCGTAAGTACAATATTAGAAATACTATTCTTTTATTTTCTTTCTTCCTTGGCTGTACATGAAATAAACAGGCCACATGTTAGTATTCAACAAGTGTATGTTAATTGATTTGTATGATTCAGTTGAACTACACACTCTTAAAGCTTCACAAAAGCAATTATATCAATTAATATGATTAGCTTCACTGTGTTCCAATGTTCCAATTTACATTTTAATTTAAGTGTATGTTAGTTTGCAACAACACTGTTGATGGAGAGGAGAAACATCAAGTAGGTCTTAAGTAAATTAAATTGTACTTAAATGTAAATTGGAACTTGCACAGTGAAGCCAATCATATTAATTAATATCATTGTATGATTCAGTTGAACTACACACTCTTAAAGCTTCACTTATTTTTCATAAATGTATGGAACTGGTTTTGAGAACATTTAGTTCCCATCTTCAACCAGGCTAAAGTTTAACTGCCAGATCATTCGTTGAGCTGTGGGAATGTATATTCTGCTCTGGTGGCAGTGTGACAAACTTGTAGTTTATGTTTTCATCCCCGACAATGTCGAAGTTCATTATGCTCTCTTTGTATTTGTAGATGTAGATTTTCTCCCAGGTTGCTAATTCCGTAGGTCCTTGTGCTGATTTTAATAATTTTGCTTTATTTATTATGTCGCGATTTTGTGTCCAAAAATGATATGCTACTACTGATTTCTCTATTTGTTTGTACTTTATGTTCCTGAAATGTTCCTTTAACCGTGTGCCTATGTTTCTCTTTGTTTTTCCAATGTAGATTTTTTCACATTCTGCACAGTTTATTTTGTAAATACCTGATTTTTCTTCTTGTGGAATACTGTCATTAACATTATCTATCAGTAAATTTTTAACATTAAATATATTAATCGGTGCCAACCTGATATTAAAATCTTTAAGAATATTCTGAAATTTTTTGTGGCCCATGGATGATATGTGAATTTTTTAAAAATCATTTTATCTTTTGTTGCTGAAAGTGTTGTGGTTTCTTTGATATATTTTTGTCTCTGGAATTTCTGCACCTTTTTATGTACTAGTTCTTTTTTAAAACCATTTTTAACTGTTCCATACATTTATGAAAAGTAAGTGAAGCTTTAAGAGTGTGTAGTTCAACTGAATCATACAATGATATCAATTAAAATTAAATTGTATTTATGAAGCTATTGACAATGAATTGGTAATTTATTCTATTTGAATGTATTTAATGTGTTCACACTAACTCCACTTACTTATACAACATTAAGACATATTTGGGGGGTGATTATCTAAACATATGTGAAAACCGTAGTTAAAACGAAATGCAGCATAATTTTAGATAACCTGAAAAATGGAAATAAATATAAAAATTACACAATACATTAAAGCAGCTAAAAGATAGACCATGGATATATAAAGGCAGATAAAGGAAATAAAATAGCCATTTTGGTCAAAATTGATTACATAAACAGAGTAAAAATTTGTTAAAAGGGTAAGACTACAAACCAATCTAAAAGAATCTTCTCAATACTTGCAATAAAAATTTAACCAAAGCACTGAAGGAAGTGCTGAAAAACAGAAAATCGCACAGAGCAATCCAGTACTACCTAGACTTCATTCATTTTCTAAAATCCATATAAATGATAAAAGCACGAGACCAATAATTCATTCATTCACATACAAAATAACAAAAACATTAAATAACAATTCAACTCTTTTTAAAAGATTTCATAGCTTGAGCATCAAAAATTTATTTGATTTATTTGAAAAACTTCAAAATATTACTATTGTAGCAGGAGATGTATTAGTGTCTTTTGATGTAAAAACCTTATTCCTGAGTATCCCCATGGAAAAACTCTACTTAAATTTACAAATAAAAGAAATAGAAGACTTACTAAAATTTACTAACATATGAGATGTGTTGGGAAGAAAGTGCTGGCTTGGGAAGTGGGGAAACAATTTGAAGAAATTGGAATGGGAGATGCATGGTGATTGGGTGAAAATGGTGTTTGTGGATTTTGGAAAGAAGTGAAACAGAAAAGACATAGAGAGGCAAGAGATCTGGGCTAGCATTGAGAACAAAAGTTCCTTAGAAATTATATAAAGTAGTTAAATGAAACTGGGGAAGGGAGAAATACATAGATATCTGTGACCAATTTGGAAGAATAGGTTTTGCATGGTTGTGTACAGGAGTTTATTTTTAAACAACTAAAGATAAATTGTAAAAAAGGATGCATTATGTGCAAAAGTGGAAAGTTGGTTCCATTGTTTCATTGAATGTGAAATGATAAAAAGGTGGAGGTATAGTATCTGGAGAAATAATGTTGGAAGTGATATCGCATTATTTCACACTGCCTAGACAATCCACAAGTTATGAGGGATGGTGGCAATACAACGAGCATTGGAACAGATATATCATAGGACTGATAGAAAACGAAAATATAGTAGTGATTCTTACGGATTCAGCTTCAGCTATACAAGCTATAGAACGATATGATAGTTCATATGAATCTTACAATGTAAGGGACGTGAGATCTTATTATAGATTACTCCAAACAAAACTTCAACAAATAATAATATTACTGTGGATACAGCACATGTGGGAGTGATAGGTAATGAGAATGCAGACTTTCTGGCCAAAAAGGGGGTGGTACTATATTCAAAACCAATAAAGCCCTGTGGATTAAATGTAAAATTAAAAAATATCAAAACGACCATAGAACAAAAATATCAACATTATATTCAAGTGGAAATATCTAATAAATATTATTCTAATATAAAAGAAACAGTACAAAAAATAAAAAATCTGTCAAGGAAGGAAGCAGTTGTTCATTTTAGACTGGCAACTGGACATGATTGTCTGGCGGAACATCTACACAGATTTGGTTTTATGAATGATAACACATGTAAGATCTGCAATGACAAGATTCTAAATGGAGAACATCTATTGAAATGCACAGAACTGAGAAAAGCTGCACCTGACGGAAAAATACACAAATTATATTGGCTGGCCAGGAAAAAATTGATGGATCAAAATCCTGCACATTAGATCAACAACAACAACAACATCTGGAATGGAAAATGGGACAAATTACAAGAAATATTGACAACAAAAATGTTATCAGAAATGACAGTAGAGGAAATGGTAATATAGGGGAATGTTTAATAAAAGTAAGGGATAAGTGGAGAAGTAAAGAAGGATCTTAAGGGCACATGCAGTGATGAAAATTAGTAATTCATTTTAGGGTCCTTTACCATACATATAACCAGGTGGTTAAGAGATGGAAGAACCTCGGTTTTGTTAGTGCTAAAATTGTAGAGATTCTGTATGTTTATATAAATTAATTGTAATGTGGTCTGCTGACAGTGGATTGAAAATGTATAATTAACAAATGAATGCAATTATGAAGATATGTAAATAAGTGCAAAGGCAGCAAAGAAAATGTAAATTTTAATGTGTAATTATTTATTGAAATAAATCGTTCATTTACCTAATATATGCATTTAGCAAAATTTCTTCAGTTTTAACAAAAAAGTTTACCATCAAGTTTCTGGCCTAGCAATGGGAAACCACTTGTTTCCATTTCTAGCAGATTTATTCATGACCTCCTTGAAAACACACATTATCAAACCCTTCCCATTAATTTATAAGACATAGTATAGATATGTGAATAACATTTGCAGTAATACCAAAAACTCAATCAGTAGATGCTCGGAAACTCCTTAATTTACAACATAAATCTATACAGTTTACTATGGAAGAGAAGAAAAATGGGTGATTCCCATTTCTAGATTTAAAAATTATAAGAAATGAAGACAGACTGAACTTTGGAATTCATAGAAAAGAAACACACACACAGAAAATTAAAATAAAAAAGTAAGCAATAACCCCACTCCACGCAAATATGCAGTGTTCTACATCTTGGTACAAAAAATAAAAATTAACATCCCACTCACAGATACAGAGTATAAAACAGAATATCAACAGATAATTAATACAGCAATAATAAATTCTTTCAACAAAGAAACAGTAATAAAATTATCAATAAATTTAAAAGATATAAATTTAGGGAGGTTTCCGGTCTGAAAAACATCAAGAAAAGATACAAATTCAAAAAATTCACATATCCTCCTCCTTACCATAACAAATTCAAAGGGCATTCAAAGAATATGGGGTTAAAGTAGTCGCAAAGAACAAATATAATATCAAAAATGTATTAGGTTCCATGGTAAAAGACACGATACCAACAGAACAGAAATCAGGAATTTATAAAATTTAATGTGCAGGTTGTAACCAAAGATACGTTGGAAAAACTAAGATAAATTTAGAAATTTGGAGAAAGGAACACTTTAGGAATATTCTTTTAAACAAATTGATATATCAGTAGTAGCAGCTCACTTTTGGACCCAAAATCATGAAATTAAACCAGAGGTTAAGCTGCTGAAAGAAGTTCTCAACCCAATAGAGCTATCTACTTCATAAAAACTTAAATGAAATTTGATGTTGTTCCATCCACAGATGGACTCAGCAAATTCCTATTTGTACCATCAGTAAGTAGAGTTAGTGTGAACATATTTAATACATTCTAATAGAATAGATTTAAGTGTTGTCATAGAGCAGTAGAATTTGCCTATAGATAATAAACTTGACACAGTTTAGCTAATCTCACTATATTCTGGTTGATTTCCTTATATAAATGTAGTCCACAGATGTGCATTTATCCTCCCACATAACTGAAAACCTGGGAAGAGAAACAAGTTTTACAACCATTAAATAAAATTGTCTTATGTACAGAAGTAAATAAAAAGGAAAAGGATTTGGCAGACTAAATATGTTCTTAATTATCTAGTGAGTCGATTTGATGATCTTATGCTCCAATTACTGTTGAATTATGCAAAACTAAATATATTTATGGTAAGTTGTTTGCAGGTCGTGTGCTAAACTAGAAGTTAACCATATCTTTACCATGTTTTTGTCACCATACTTACTCAAGTGTTTTGTGATAAAAGCAAGGTAGATATTGATTTGCTGTTGTTTTTATGCATGTATGTGTTAACAAAATTAACGAGTAATTTTACACTTCAGTGCAACAAAATGATCCAGTCAGAATACAGTCCAGCATTAGGAATAAAAGTTAACCAAGTTACTGTTCATAATCTGTGTGAAGCACATGAAAATGTTCCTTGCCAGTTACATAAAGTTAAGATTATAATGAAACTTGTTAAGACAGTCTGAGTGATTGTTTAAACTTGGTTTCCATAGGGTTCCAATGGTCAGAAATTGCTGTACCAGAAAATTTTCTCCTCTCTTTTGTAATGAAAGGCTTTGTTTTGGTTGCAAGAGGTGTTGTTCGGAAATGATTTACAGTAGTTTTTGTTTTTGTTTATTATGCAACATGGAATCTCTGAATATATATCCCACCGTCATCTTCCTGGTAACTTCATTTTGGTGATGCAATACTACTGTTTGAGAGTGCTATACCACTGCTTGTGGACAGCTGCTTGAATTTCTGATTGCCAAATTTTTTAGTCTGCAGTGATTCCTTCATGGCATAATCAGACAGAGTAAGATTCGGTGAATATGGTGGGTGCAGGACAGTAATGCTAACTTTGGAGTGATAGTGTTGCTGGTGTGAGGCTGCACATTGTCATATTGGAACAACACTCCTCTTGACCACTTCCCCTTTTGCTGTTGCTGAATCCTATTACTAAACCGTGTAAGGGTCTGGCTGATGACAGTCATTCCTTGAGGATGCCAGTTTATTAGCAATGTATCTAAAGTGTCCCAAAGATGTGGATGGAGCAGCATAAAACATATCTTGGATCAAAGACTCCCTAAATGACATGGATTTTAAATATTGTATATTAACGAAGCTGTTGACAATGGAGTGGTAATATATCCTAAACTTAGGTATTTATTTTTTACACTAAACTCCACTTACATAAAAGTAAGATGCATTTCGGGAGAATCTCTCTCATCTTCCAATGATGGGTCTTACCGGGTCCCGAAATGCGTCTTACTTTTATGTAATTAAGTGGAGTTTAGTGTAAAAAAATCATTGGAAGATGGGAGACATTCTCCCGAAACGCATCTTACTTTTATGTAAGTAAGTGGTGTTTAGTGTAAAAAATGAATACCTAAGTTTAGGTCATGGATTTTGCTTCTCTTTTATGTGATAGTGATACCATGATTTGCCACCACCCATTCTCCAAAAAATACAGATCTTCATAATGTCTTTTTAGTTATCGATGAGATACTTCAAGCCTTTTGTCCTTCTGTGCCTATGTCAAGTCCCTTGGAAACCAATGTGCACACACCTTCACATATTCAAATTGTCATGAATAATGAGGTGCAGGGTTGAGCAGCCGAGGCCTGTCTGACATTGCTGTTTATCAAAAATTATGTGACTATCAGCCATATCATGTACAAAGTCAATGTTCCTGATAGACAGCAAACGACCTGTACTCACATTCTTCTGTGCTGGGGAACCCATTGACCCAGTTGTAAATGCTTTTCTTTGCAAGAGATTCTTGACCACATACCACAGTTAAAATTCTATGAATTTCTGCAATTTTGATGCCTTCCTTCCATAAAACCAAGATGTCCATCATTGTCCAAGATAGTCTACATCTTTCTCTACTTGGCAACAATGAACACTGTCCCTTAGTTAAACACTTTGCTTACAGCTGCCATCTAGCATCTGAATGGTATACTAGTATCACTCCATCGTCCTAAGAAGGATGTGCCCATAGATTGTGCAGTAAATCATTTCCAAATGCCCCTCATATCAAGAGAAATGTTAATTTGGATAAATTACCCAATTCACTTATATCCCTGTTTAAAAACATCAATTTTATTTCTTAACAAGTTCTCCATTGGTCTAAACACGTGGTCCTGTAGGCTACCAATTTTTCAAACCATAAAAAATTAGGGTTTGGTGATGATGGAGATTTCTACATGGTTTTTTTCCCTCAGGATCAAAATGATGTAGCCAAGTTTCATCAGTAGTGATTTCCTTTGAAAGAAAATCAGCATCTTTCTGTAACATCATCTTCATCTGCATGCAAATGTCCATTTGTTTGGGAATAAGTAGTCTAGGAACCCACCATGCACAAACACATCGCGTGTGCAACTTTTCAGTTATCAATATGTGGGTGGCACCCAGTGAAATTTTAAGAATTTCTGAAAGTGTTTCAATGTTATTGGATGATCCTCTCTCTCAGTGAAGATAATGGTATTAATATTAATGCTGTGCTATAGGGAAAAACAAACTTTCCATAGGCTTCATGTAACAATGCATAAAGCTGAACTGAAAATATGTTGAAACAAAAACAGAATTCCAAAGGAGCATATTATTGTTTGTTGCATGTCACCTCTGTTTTGATGTAGGCAGAACTTGCACAGGTGGGAACCAGAAGTGACGACAGTTAAACTAGGACCATATATACATCTACATTAAGCTAACAAAATATTCTAAAGTTAAATTTTAGTGATGCCTTTTAAAGTTTCTGATTCTCTACAACTAGCTCACACCAATTAATTTCCAGCATAATGCATGCGCTTGTTCCTTTGTAATTGGATGATATGGTCAAGTGAAGTTTACTGATCTTGCTACTGTTCTGTAAGGTATTTGGATTCTTCTTGCAGTCGTTGGTGATACTGTCATTATGCTGTATGATCTTCATCCAACTCTGCTGCTCATTCCTCACTGCATTGAACACACAAGGTGGCAAGGCTCTGAATTATGTAACCAACATCAGATTTTGTTAAGTGGCGTCTCCGTCAGTAATGTTGACACGATTAAAATGCCAACCCTCTTATTTGGTAATAAATTATTCCTGGCTCCTCTTCTTTAAAAATAACTGAAACGGTAAATTGTATCCAAACTAAAGTCATTTCTCACCCTCTGTACCATAGAACTAATAGCATTTCCATTTTAAACTTTAGCCTTCAACAAAATCCAGAATAATTTTGGAAGAGATCTTAAACAAAACTTTGAGCCTACAGGATTAAGAAAGACTGCACCAAAATTGTATGGTGACCTTTCCCTCTGGTTTTGCTATAGCTAATCATATTCTATTGAATTTTGTTGGATCATTGTGTTGCAAGAGCAAACCCATCCACTTGTTAGAGAAACCCAAAACATGTTTGAGCTTCCAATATAAAACATAAGCTCTGTTCTGATTTCTGAGAAAATCTCAAAAACGTTACTTTATCATTTTAAAATATGAATAAACTTCTGGTGGTTGGCACCATTAGTGAATGTTGTACGGCAGCTTGGTAAACATATGAAGAAAGTTATCGCATTACATACATTTTAAAAAATTTGTCTTCTGATTTTTGTGTTTCAAATGCAAAATGTTTTTAATTTTCTCCCTGTAAGGCAAAAATGTGGAAGCTTGTCATTACGTATAAAGCACACACATTATATTGTTGCATAGCCGGTGGACTGGGTTTGGTCGCTGCATCTCGGACTAACTGTCGCTCTCTCTCTTCCCTACTCGCCCCGCCTCGCCCTTATTCGCTCCGTCACACAGCCTCCGAGCCGAACCTTCTCAAGGTGCGTCTCAAGCAAAGAGTGATAGAGCGACGCTGTAGTCCCATGGCCAGGCGCAAAGAACGCCTTCTCAGCTCCTTGAAGAGGAAGTCCCAGCTTGCAAGTATGTGTTTATTATAAACATTTAACTTAATTAAAAAGTTAAAAATATGTTGTGACTTGAGTGTGCTTACATTTGTTATAAATCTAAGACAGTAGTAACAGTTGTTGGCATGTTTCTTTTCTAACACCTAACACAATGCCAATGGAATGAGATTGTTAAATGAATGTGCTTTATGGTTTTCAGTTGACACAACAACAAACAGCAACCCAGACTCAGGACCTAACTCCCCACCTAATGTGACAAACACACAGGCATCTCCAGCTGCTGGCAGGAACACCCCGATACAGGAGGTAAGGAGAATGCAATACACTTCTCTTAAAAGTAAGGGAATATGTAATATTGGGAACAGTAATCATAACACAAATACTTGTCACTGAAACAGCTGCTATATTTGTACAATTATCAATTAAGCCATCATTGATCATTTTAGTGCCAAGTAATATGTACCTTTAATTTGATTATGCAATATTCACAGTATTGTTGCAGCAAAGGGCATGCTGATAATATAGCAAGATGAGTCATAATGAACAGGAATCCAAGGGTTTCTGAAAAAATATTTTATTTGTAACACGTTTATATATCAATGGTTTGGATCTCATACTACATAAGAAGTTGTAACCTTTAACTTTCATTACAAAAAATATAAATGTATTGTTATCTGTTCAGCAGCGTTTTAGCTATGGAGTGGGGTAGCTTCTCTCGTAAGTAAAGTTTTAACTGGTGGGAGGGGTACCTTGTGCTGATCATACTGGAAGCTTACATGGGAAAACAGTGTTGCAATATTTACTCAGAGCGAATGATATGTTTTCAGAATCCACAGGAACTAGAAACACAATGATATTGTTCTAATACGTTCTTCTAACCACGTAGCCATCTTCCTTTTTCCGTGTGTTTGTAATGTAATTTGGCCAGTACTTCTTTTAATCATTGTTCTCTACAACTTTTTCTATCAAGATCCATACTTTTTTCCCAACAGCATCTTCCGACACATTTCTCTTTAATTCTGCCCATACACATTCGATAGCTTTTAGACAGCATTATACAAGGGTAGGTGCAAACTTTTCAGCCAAACCATTTTCTAGGTATGATAAAGACAAAAACAGTATTTCATTTTTCAGAATAGTTACCCTTTATTGCAATATACTTCTCACATCTTTGAATTAGCTTTTCAATCCCCCCCCCCAAAAAAAAAATTGTCAGAAGTTTTGTCTGCAAAATAGGCATGCACAACATCCACCTCTTCTTTGTCACACTTAAATTTCCTTCTTTAATTTTGAGAAGAGGAAATGGTCACTGGGAACTAGATCTGTAGCATGGGTTGGTTAGTCTCCTTGAAGCCACGTTTCTTCATAACTTTCTTTGCAACAAGAGCTTTGTGCACAGGAGTGTTGTCATGAAGAAGGCGCATATCACCACTCACCTTTCTCGCCTTTTCTCTTTGATGAAAGCACATAGTCTATGCAGTGGGCCAGCATAGTACTCTGCATTCACTGTGGTGTTCATCTCCTTGAAGTCAATTAAGTATTTCTTCACAATCCAAAAAGATTGTGGCCATGATCTTCTTGGTTGACCGAGTGACCTTGGCTGTTAGAGGCGGTGCTTCACCAGGTTTACGCCACTCCATTGATTTTCTTTTGGACAAGGGATCATAGTAGAGGACCATAGTTTCATCTCCTGTAACAATGGTTTGCAGAACTTCTTTCTCATTGCCACAGCAGAGCTCCAAAAATGCCTGACAACAGATGACTTGTTGCTGCTTTTGGACTGAGGAAAGAAGTCTAGGCACTCATCTTGCACTAATCTTATTCATGTTTAAATGTTCATGAACAATTTGAAGAACTGTTGCTTTAGAAAGGCCCAACCTTGCTGCTATTTCTGTAACTTTGAGCCGCCGGCCTTCCATAATTTCTCCTTCCACAAGAGCGATTATTTCAGGAGGTTAGCACCTCCAAGGGTCGACCTGCATGCTCTTCATCTTCAATACTTTCTCGACCATTCAAAAAGGTTTGATCCATTCTTTTACAGTAGAATATGAGGGGGATGCTTCCCTGTATACACTGTCGCTGTTTAATTTCATTTGGAGTAAATCCTTCTTTTGTGAAGAACTTAATAAGGGTTGGATACTCCATTTGAAACATGTCACAATCTTCTGCACATAGCCTTCTTTATGTAACTATATCTGAAGAACTGAACATATGTAATCATTTCCTCTGTGAAATATATATCATCCTCATTGTATTTTTTCTCTTAACATTTTGTTTGCAAAGCTAAGCTTAAATCTAGTCTCAAAATTCTTTGTATTTATAGTTTTCATAAATTTTTTTTTCTAAATAAATTCAGGGTGCATCATACCTAATTATCCAACAGACCTGTGTAAGCTCCATTATCTTGGCAGAGTTTGATGCATCTCCAGGTGACACTTTATTCAACATCTGCAGTGTAATGACTGTGAAAGCTGCTCTCACAGCATCTTTTAGTTCATCATTTGTTTAGTAGTTATTTGTAACCACTTTCTTCTTTATGTATCCCCATGGGCTGTTGTCTGCTGTCCTCAAAACTTTGGGGAGACCATGGCGATGGTAATGTTGGAGATCCACAGCCAATTCACCTTCTTGTGAAGTTAGAATTTAAAAAATCACAAATGGGTCAATGTATCATCCTGTTGCAACCATATCTGGCCCACAACTCCTACTTCAGTCCAGTCTTGAATCATATGCAGGTAGTTTCTTCCATTAACATGAGCTTCAAAAAACTATGGCTCAACCAGCAACACCTGCCCTATGTTGTGGATTATGTTCCAATTCTCAATGTGAAATGGGGATTTTCCTTTGCAGAAAAAGGATATTCATATTGCAATTGTTGCAGTAAATCACACATTCATCAGTAAAGAGAACATGTTGCCCACATAATAGTTGAAACTCCTGAAGTAATAAAGCACATGCACAAGCACATTTGTTCAGCATCATTAAGTTTTTGATGAAACAGTGGTGTAATGGTCTCAGCTGTGAGTCCTTTTTTATATGACAATGCATGCCTGAACATGTTTCTGTGAGTTCGGCTGCCCATTTGCATGTTGATTAATGAGGTGACTTGAATTTATTTTCCAACTGCAGCACATTTAGTCCATCTAATGGCTGGTTGACCATTTTGACACTGCCAGAATGAAATGTTCATTTCTCCCAAGCTTTTCTTGGAGTTGGCTTCAAAATCTTTGTCTAAATTGTGTCAACATTGTATGCATTGTGTGCTCAGTGTGTAGTCTTTCATGACCCCAAAAACTTGCAATTTAGTCCTCTTGAATCAAATAGCCGCTCATATCTGCCATTATCTTTGCCAATTTCCAAATATATGTTATTTGTATAAACTGTTTTTATTACTGCCAATATATTATTCTATTGTTGTTAAAATTCTCTTATTTATCAATATGTCATATTAAAAGTTATAATTTACATAAGTAAATTACATAAACATTACATACTGTGAATAGGGGTATGATGACAAAGAAACATCCTGTACTGTATTAGGTAGGTTTTAACTGTACATTTACCTGGTTTTTTTTTTTTTTTAATAATTATTCATTTATCTACATACACTAGCAGAAGTAAAGCTATAAATCATCACCATTAACTGATGTAAAACATTTACTTATTTATAACTTTCCATTGATTTTTACAGCCAAATGATAATTACCATTAAATTAAGCATATTTTAATTAATTATGGTACAAAGTTCAATACAAGCAGTGTGGTTCTCACTTAAGCTTCCTCACTGATGTAAGTTCATTTTGAAGAGTAACTCATATCAGAAACAGCTGTACAGTGTCACTGAATGCATCATAATGAGTCATCAAGAGAATGAACAAACAAATGTACCCAGTCACTGATTTGTGTCATTCAGTAATGCTGTCATTGTTATGTATAGAACAGTGAACATTTTCCAAATTCCAATTTATCAAAAATGTTTTAGAAGCATAATATTTTAAATTTTAAATTTATATTTTAATTCAGAGTGTGTAATACATGTAAATATGGTATTAGTACTAGGAATCTGTGACCCCTCTATTACTAAGGTATATTCGGAGTTTATTTTACTGTTACAATGCCATGACCTTTATTAATTTTACTGTACAAACATACTTGTATACATGCATCATATCTGTGGAAACTCCCATCATGAAATGTAAATTTCTCTCCTGATATTTTCTTTTAATTCATATAGGATACATATTTTTAAGTTTTTTTCATGGATAAAAAATTGACCAAAGACTAAAAGATTTGCAATCATTGAAAGATTTGACATTAGTAAGAGGCATTGTATTGAATAAAATATACATAATTATGCAGTTTTAAATGGTAGAAATTTTCAGAGTGAAATGTAACAACAAATATATAATTTTGATAAGCTGTCACATGTTTACAAACTTATTCACCATGTTTCAAAGACTGTTGCCTTCATTGTGAGCTTTCCAGCTTGGTATGTAACTATTTGTAACTTTTATGCATTTGGAGGTATGGTTATTGTTGTTTGGAAAATTGAAATTAATTAAATTTTCTTTATTTTGTGTATGGATAAATTCTAAATACAGTTAATTCTATAGGTTTCTGAATAGCTTTTAAAAGTTTTTGTTCACTATTTGTATTTAACATTTCTCTAAAAACCAACGAGAAGGACTGCCTGGCAAACAATCAGGCATATATGAAATCAGTTGTAAAGTAACATATGTGTAACACCCAAAGAAACCCTACATTTCAGTGAATACTTAAGAAATGTCAAATACAAACACACTGAAATTGGCAATAGCATATTTTTGATCCAAAAATTATGAAATCCAAAATGAGCTAAAGCTTTAAAAGAAATTTCGGAGCCCATAGAATTAACTATATGAAAAAATTTATCCATATACATAAATAAATTAAATTGAATAATCTCAGTGAAAATATTTAAACACACTCTTTCTGGCATCTTTTACTGGAGATTTACTCGGGACATGTTTCGTGGACTTTGGCCCACATCCTCAGCTGTTAAATGAATGATCCAACAATCATGCTTCACTGTGTTAGATTCCAAAATTTAATAATATTGAGAAAATATTTAATTACTGTCATCTGAGTCACAATGGCAATTCCAAATTCATTAAATTTACAGAGAGAAAGCTGGAAAGTTGACAGTGAATTCATGCTGAAGATGAAGGCAACAGCTTTTGAAACCTGTACAAGTAAATAAGGTTATTGTATGATTGAGTTCAACTACATGCTCTTATTGGCTTCACTTATTTGTTTCCCAGACCATTGTCCACAGCCTCAGCTATTGACTGCTGGGTAATTCACAGTGTTGCTTTCAGGATGCATTTTCTGCTCTGGTGGAAGGGTGTTGAACTTTATGTTTTCATCCCCAGAAGTGTCAAAGTTCATTAATCTGCAGATTAAAATTGTGCTGATTTTAATAATGTTGTTTTATTCACTATGTTGTGGTTTTCTGTCCACAAGTGATATGCTATTGCTGATTTTTGTTCCTGAAGTGTTCTTTAAACCATGTGCCTACCTCCACCAGAACAGAATATGCATCTCCAAAGCAACACCATGAATTACCCAGCAGTCGATAGTTAGCAGAGGATGCGGACAATGGTTTACAAAATGCTTTCTACATATAAACAAGCAATAATTGGAGCCAATAAAAGTGTGTAGTTCGATTCAGTCATATAATGATCTTAATTATATGATTAGCTTCATGTACAAGTTTCAATTAGCATTTCAAGTTTTCAATGTCCAAAGTAAGTTGGAAGTGAAGCCTATAAGATTTCTTAAGAAAATTTAACATGTATGCATAATTAGTTTTTTCTGTCATTTTGACAAAAAATAGAGTATCTGATCTATACTTGTGTATCTTTGTAAGTTTATTTTGTATCAAAGTAAAATAGTCCAATAATTCTGTGTGCATGTATTATATTCATACTTCTATTTTTAAGTAATAGTGAGAGGGGCTTTCAATATTGGCAAATTTTTAGCACTATGATAATGGCTTTCTAGGTTGTTATGTATCCACTGAGGCAGTGGTTCTCAAATGATGTGTTGCACAGCCCCATGGAGTGTGTTGTGAAATTTTGGAATTGAAAAATAAATTTTATGCCATTCAAAATGTCTCTTTAATGAAGTGGTTTTTTATATATATATATATATACAATGAAGTTATTCATATGGCACATTTTATTTTGAGACAGACTTTACCAATCTCATCAAATTTTACCCTCTTTTTATTTGAAACAGATGTAATTACATTAAATTCCTGGACTAGCATACTAGTAAAGTGGCATCTTGGGATGTCCTTTTGAATAATTGCTAACATTTTTGTTCCTTATAATTCCTGATAAATGTTTAACAAATAATATCTCTTACATGAACCTAATTATATCAGTATACAAAATTCTTTATTTAATATTAAGGTTGCAGATGGCCAGAAAGTCCATGAATATTCAGACGAAACTACATTAAAATAATTGCTCAATGAAAGCTTAGTCTGAAACCCTAGAATAAGCTAGTGAATTGATTTTATACTGCTATGGTCCACTTACCATTGAACCACTCAAAATGTGCTTGACAAGCCTTTGGCCATATCATCAGCTGGTATTTAAATGTAATACTTTGACCTTCAAGTCCACAGGCAGCTAATGATGTGGGCAAAGGCTTGTGAAACATGTTCTGTGTAGTTCAACGGTAAATGGAATGTAAATGCTTGCATTTCACTTGTATCCCTCCCTACTTCTGTTGCATTTATGCAAGCAACATCATGTCTACTTAAATGTAAATTGGAATTTGCACAGTGAAGCCAATCATATTAATTGATATCATTGTATCATTCAGTTGAACTACACACTCTTAAATAATAATAATAATAATAATAATAATAATAATAATAAAAATAATAAAGCATAATAAATAAAGCAAAATTATTAAAATCAGTACAAGGACCAGGTTGCTAATTCCGTAGAATTAGCAACCTGGGAGAAAATCTACATCTACAAATACAAAGACAGCATAATGAACTTCGACATTGTTGGGGATGAAAACATAAACTACAAGTTTATCACACCACCACCAGAGCAGAATATACATTCCCACAGCTCAACGATTTTTTCGGGCATAAAAATCCTAAGTATGGCTTCTTCGGAAGGGAAGTAAAGCCGTGGGTCCCATGTCGTACATTTGCGGCACGAAAAAGAACCTCAAGCCTGAAAGAGAGGCCTCTGAGCAAAATTTGTCGGCCGTTTCACGCCCTGAGTTGAATGGGACGCTGATGACCTGAGCTGTTAAAGAGCGTCCTTAAATAAATCAATCAAAAAAAAAAACACAGCTCAACGAATGATCCGACATTTGAACTTTAGCCTGGCTGTAGATGGGAACTAAATGTTCTCAAAACCGGTTCCATACATTTATGAAAAGTAAGTGAAGCTTTAAGAGTGTGTAGTTCAACTGAATGATACAATGATATCAATTAACACCATGACTGTTATAACAGCTGCAATTTCCTAAATATACTGTCACAATAAATTATATTTAATCCAATAGAAGTGCTAGAGGCTCATCTTTGTCATTGTTGTCATTAGAATCTTGTAAATTTAAATTATTGGTTCTATCATTTCGTCATATCCTATTTCTTTTATAAAGTCTTCCTTTTATAATTTTTAAGCTTGTCAAATGTAAGATTCCAAGTCTTTCTGTTTCACGTCCTATTTTTATTTGCAACTCTCCACTTTATTTCAGACCACACGTTCTCAATTGGATTGAAATGACAATGATAAGGAGGCAATCAAATTACCTTATGACCCATTGCATTAGCCAATTGATAACTTGTTTGTTTGATTTGGTTTATATACGGACACTTTTTAACATCTGTCATCAGTGTCCCGTTCTATTCAGGGCGCGAAACGGCCGACAAATTTTGCTCAGAAGCCTCTTCTTTCAAGCTTGAGGTTCTTTTTCGTGCCGTAAATGTACGGCACGGGACCCACGGTTTTACTTCCCTTCCGAAGGAAGCCATACTTAGGATTTTTACGCCCGAAAAAATCCATCGATCCTGACCGGGTTTGAACCCGCGATCTTGGGTTTAGGAGGAAAATATGGTTACCACTACACCACCAGGATCAACCCAATTGATAACGTTCATATATTTTAGACTGATTTTTTAATGCTAAAATATGTCGCAAAAGTTCATTTTTTGTTTCATTAGCTGAAAACTGAATCCCCCTTTTTTGCAACCAGTGAATGATATCAATTAATAATTGAAGTATTTGGAATTTTGTTTATAGTGACTGAATGATAAGGGGCATTATCCAATATTACTGTACTTCCCTCTTCTATAAATTCTGTCATTTCCTCATGAAAGGCAGAAATTGATTTGGAACAAAATACCCATTTGCTTTCTGGTACAAAACCTGTTTACCAATACTGCATGACTAATGATAAGTTGCTGCCCTTCCCCAAAGATATTTTCAGTCCACCATTTTTAGAGGAGTCTTACCAAATAGATTTTTGAGTGTGGTTTTGATTAACCCAAGTTTCATCTAAATAAAAGATTGGTGTTGTCAGAAATTTGAATTTGATGGAATGTGTGCAGGAATTTTTTAACTGTGCTGCTGCAATGTGACTCCTCTCCATAAGAATTTACATCCATCATTTGTCTTTCTGTATTTGAAGCCTAAACTGTGCAATGTTCTATAGGTGGAGAAGTAGATAGTATTTTCATTTATTGAACAGGCCTCTGCTGTTATGCTTTGTTTTAAAACAAAATCCCTTTTTCTGAATATTTTTAAAAAAATGTGTATACCTTAAAAATCATGTCTTTTAGAACTGGGAGCACTGGATTTATTATACAACATTTATAAACACAATCATGTACTATTCAGGTATGCTTCACTTGTTAGACTTGCTACTAGCAAATGAACTCAGTAAGGAATAAGCAGAAAGGAAGATAATAATGTTATGACCCATGAACAGATGTGGCTACAGACTCAACACATTCATGCCACTAGAAATGTCAATGTGTTATTGTGGTGCATATACTGGAGTCGTATAGCAATACTGCAATAGTCAGCTATTATACACTTGAAATAAGACAGTAGTAAAACTTGATCTACTAAAGCTAATAAGATATTATTTGGATAAATGTGCCCACTAAAATGTTCTGTATTTGTCTTTATGTGATATACCCACTCTAGGGCACTTATGATATTAATTCTTTTTTCTGGATTGATACACAGTAACAGCAGGAACTCAATATTGCAAAGACTGGAGAAGGTTAATTCCTTTCCCATTTGAAAAACACTACAGAAAGTAAAAGGTCAATCCTCTTCCTGACACTTCACTTTTGTTAGAAGGTCTCTCCTAAAATAATGATTGTTGATCATATTCGTACATCAGCTTTCATTAACTTTTGCAATAGTAAATGTTTTCTGATCTACTTACTTTATATTTTTAATCATTTTCTGGCATCAATAAACTCATACTTTTCATCTTCGTGAGATTATGCAGGATCCAGTGATTGTAAATCTGCAGGGTTGAACTTTTTTTATCAACATCTTTTTAAATGCTACTGAATCTGAGCATATTTTATACTTATTATTTGTCCTACTTTTGCCCATTGTTACATTTTTGTTCAAGGGAGCTCCTTACTGTCTTAAATTTTGCAAATTATCAATATGGCGGTTACCCCAATTAAACTTGGACAATTTTGAATCACTCTCCTACTCCTTCCAGTGGGACATGCTATTATGTTAGTTCATCAGTATGTATCTGTAGTCTGCTGGCACAGGCTGATGCAAATATTACTTCACAGTGGCTTCACCACGCATTGATTTGTGGCAGGGTATATGGTTGGACTTTCCAATACCGGTTATAGCCTTTTGATTAGTAGAGAGGTGTAAGAGCAAGATTTTGCCTTAGGTAAGTCATGTGGAGGTCATATAACAAGCTGCACAAAAATGGATTCCCATCTGAGGCCCAATCTGCAACAAAAATAATAAGAAAGGGGCACAACCAGCATTACCTAAAGGGCTACTAGCCAAGGCAAGGGCAGCAGTGACATAAGAAAACCTCCAAGACAAAGAAGCATTGCTAACCACATTGGAAAATATAATTGGACCAGTTATAGAATAATCCACCAATGTTTCGAAATAGATTGGTGACATAAAACACTTGGGCACATCTTGAAAGAACAGCAAGCACATTGGAGAACTCTTCACCAATGCAAGAAAACGGTGTAAACCACCTGGCAGCTGAAAAGTGGCAATGGGTGGTTTCTTTAGATGAAGCATTTATCTATATGGAACAAGCAAACCCCATACTATTTACCACCATCAAGTGGGCCAAAAGGGTGCTAGAACTTCATCCAGGAAAAGCAAGGAAAAATTTTCCAAGTGGTTTATGGTGGTTGCGGGTTACTGAGATTGAGGAAATGTAACATTCACAATTAATGCAGCTTACTACTAAAGCAATGTAATGGACCCAATTTTTTATGAAGATATTCCCCGGAGATGCACGAAAGGTTTGGATCCACATGGGTAAAGCACCAGCCACACTTCTAGATTATCCCAGGGCTACAATACTGGAAAAGGGCATTAATGTGATACCATTTAAAAGGATTCCTGTGAAATCACCACCTCACCAATGGATTTTTGTAGATTTGATCTGCTGAAACAGCGCCTTGGTTCTCGATATTCCACCACGATTGAGGGTGTCTTTAAAGTCTGTCAGGAAGATTGGGCAAACATCCCCCTTCCTATTCTATGGTGCCGTCTTCTACAATAGAAATCTCGCCGTGAAAAAAAGTAAGTAAAAACATCCAAATGGGTCAACCCTCCATAAATGGCTTTTAAAGAGCAAAGATTCCAAAATGAATAATGCAGTCTCTCTTATGCATAACACAACTTTAAAGGCATGGAAATGCTCTCAGTTGTGATTCTTCCTTTAGACAACATATTAATTTGCAGATGTTTTTGTCAAGAAAGGAGCTTATTGTTACTTATTCTAAGAACTTTTAAGAGTCAAGAGCATGTTTGTGTATGTTCTAATTTCCTCATTTTGTTTTCATTTAAGGAAGGGGAGACATCCCCCTATGGACCTTTAACAATTAGCAGTCATCAGGGCAGCATAAGCGACTTGTCTCTTTATAGCAGCCCATCAATGCCGAACATTTCGCTTGGTAGACCACCTGTACACTCCAGTCCTCCTGAAGGTGGAAAGCTTGCACCAGTATCAGAAGCAGAAGTTCGTGCTGCATTTACAGCTCGTTTAGGTATGCCCCTCACTGGACAGATGCTACCAGGAACACTCCCCTTCTATCCTACTCTACCAGGTATGTATAATGTGAGACATTGTATTTATATTTGGGTTGTAGCAGTGTTATACATTTTTTGTGTTGCATTGTTCTAGTTATAGAAGGAGAATATAGCAACCCAAGTTCACCAGGGTATATCCACAAACAGATGCAGTCACTAGAGCAAGCACGGCCAGCAGGTGTTTATCAGGGTGCTCCTATAACTGACACTCAGGTAATGATCATCTAAAAGCATATATAACCTACTTGCTCTTGTGAATGCACAAGTTTAAGTTTATAATGTGTTTTAGGTGGCCCATGCAAGGTTAAACAAGCAAGGGCATCGACCTCTTGGCCGAACACAATCTGCTCCACTACCTCTGGGACATCCAATGCTTGCTGGTACCAACATGACAATGGTTCCCACACATTATGAAGAGTATCAGCAAGTATATGACCCACAGCAGCAACAGCATAACTTTCTGAAGCAAGTGAGTATCACATTATGTTTCCTGTTTATCCTATACGAAGATATTCAACATGTTCAAACAAACTCCACTTACTTACATAACACTAGGGCATGTTTCTGAAGCCATCGCTTCTATCATCAGCTGTTGACTGACTACTTGAATTGGTGACTGGATCCCAAGATGCTTTTCTGGCAGTCTCTGTTTGTTCTAGTAGGAACGTACTTAGTTCATCAATGGGTCAAAAATTAAAATTAATTTTTTTCTTATTTTTTAACCTTGTATAGATGTCCAGAGTAAAATGGGCCTGTGCAATGAGCAAATGCTGCAAATTAAATGATTTTCAATCCATAATTATTTTAATATTTCTTTAAATTATAAACCTAATAAATAAATTCTATAAAATAGTTCAGTCTTAACTTTAAAAGTTGCATTTTGATACACCTTGAAGCATGGATAGTAAGATAAGGGCACATCTCAGCATTCACCACAAATCATGCTGGTTTCCTTGTGTGTGCATCTTTTGCAGCATACTGCACATTTCTGAAACAAACTCAACTTTTTTCACTATAGAAGGTATCCTTTTGGGGAAATGTTTTTTCATTAATCTGAGGGTGGCAGGAATTTTAGACATTCTACCCCTGTATGTATAGGCCTCTGAATTTGGTAGCTTGCAATTAGGCTGCGAGCAATTGATAAGCAAAAATCCAGATGTGGCATGTTTTTTATGTGTTTAGACCTCTCCAAACTTCCAAGCAATTGTATATGGTGATATCCAACATGTGAAAAAAAAAAATTTTGTACCATTTTACAATTTTTCGTAGAGGGAGTCTGCATACCTGATATGATCCACTAAATCAACACCACCCATATGCATATTGTATTAATGTATAATATCAGGCTTGAAAATTGTCATTTTGGTTTTGGCTCTAGCCTTCCTGTATCATTCATCAAAATTATGGAACTGCAATTAGATAAAGAACTAACTATCCTTCTATTATGCCAAGCAATGTAAGTCAAAGGTGGAAGTTGACGCACCTCCACTTCCCCTCTATTTAGAGCCTGTACTTTGGCAATCCAATATGATTTGAACATATTTGCCTTTTGAGATCAGATCTTTGTGCATTTTATGCTCAAATACATTTGTTTCATAAATTATGAGAGCTACTAAATCTACAGTAAAAAATGAATTAGATAAAGCAGTAATTACCCATCTGTTATGCCAAGCAATGTAAGTTAAAGGTGGAAGCTGACCCCCTCCACTTCCCTTATCTTTAGAGCCTGTACATTGGCAATCCAAAGCTTTTGAGAGAAAAAAGTAGAGAACTCTTTTAGCTCTGTAAATCGCAATCAGATATATAAATTACACTCCAAAATTAAAAGATTTTTTTTCTTTTTCTTTTTCTTCCCCCTTCTCTCTCTCTCTCTTTCTTCCCTTCAGATAAATACATTAATATATTAGTTGGCTTATACAGCATTTAATGTCCTTTAATTTATTTTTTGTTTCATTAAAATATAAAAAAAGGTTTAAATTGTGGACCATTTAAATACCTAGATGTGTTTATTGGGTATCTGGGAACAGTCAATGCGGGGTTTAAATTGCCATCAGGCAACAGGTTAAGATGAAAATTTTTTCCCAAATGGATAGATCTATCCGGTTGTGAATACCTCTGGTTTAATTTCATGATTTTTGGTCCAAAAGTGAGCTGCTACTGTTGATTTATCAACCTACTTAAAACAAATATTCCTAAAGTGTACTTCTTGAAACTGTGCATAAAAAATTAAAGTTACACCTAAATTCATAAGAAAAACAGTTAAAATAGACAATAACATACACCAAAAAAGCAGTAGAAAAAAAAGGTAATTCAAATAGAAAAATGTTTATAGTACAAAAAGCTGAATAAACTCAATTTAACACATTAAAACAGTTAAAAGAGAAACCAGTTATATACACAAAGGCACATAAAGACAATAAAATAGCCATTTTGGACAAAAAAGATCACATAATCAGAGTAAAAATAATGCTAAAAGGGGAAGACTACAAACTAATTGAAAAGAATTCTCTCAATAGCTGCTTTAAAAATTTAACCAAAACACTGAATGAAGTCAAAATACTTTCTACTGCTGAAAAACAGGAAGCTGCACAGAGCAATCCGGTACTACCCAGACTTTATGTACTTACTAAAATATACAAATGATAACAGCCTGAGACCAGTAATTAACAATATCAATTTACCCACACACCAGGTAGCAAAAAAGTTGATTTGATCTAAAAGATTTCAAAGCTTGAGCATCAAAAATTCATTTGATTTAGGAAAAAAAAAAAAAAAAATTTAGCAGAATTACAAGTGGAGTGGTGGTGTTTGATGTAAAAGCCTTATTCCTGAGCATACCAATAGAGAATCTTAAGCAAATATTAAAGAAATGGTTAACATCCTTACAGCTGAAGCTTACTAACATTAATATACTAATATTTGCATTCAACAAAACTTCTTCAATTCAACCAAATCAAGTTTTAGGCCTAGCTATAGGAAACCTCTTATCTCTGTTTCTAACAGATTTATTCATGAGTCCTTTGAAATACATGCCAAAAAGCCTTCCCTTTAATTTTTAAGAAATGGTAAGGTATGTGGACAACATATTTCCAATAATACAAAAATAACATTTAATAGATGCTCATCTTTGGTTATAATTTGCACATTTAATTTTGTAAATTCCTGATTTCAATTCTGTTAGTATGCTGCCTTTTACTGTGGAACCTAACAAATTTTTCATGTTATATTTGTTCTTCGAGCTAACTTTATGCCATTTTCTTTGAATATCCAATTGAATTTGTTATGATAAGTTAGATGGTATGTGAAACTTTTGAATTTGTGTCTTTCCTTGATGTTTGTCATTGTGGAAACCTGTACTATAGATTTTTGTCTTTAAAATTTATTGATAATTTTTATTACTGTGTCTTTGTTGAAACCATTGATTATTACTGTATTATTTTTCTGTTGGTATTCCATTTTGTACTGGTATATCAACTATCCTATGTGCCAAGCTGTAGAACACTGCATATTTGTGTGGGGTGGGGTTATAACTTATTTTTATGTAATTTTCTTTGTGTGTCTCTTTTGATGGATTCCAAAGTTCATTCTGTCTGCATTTCTTATAATTTTTAAATCTAGGAATGGGAGCTGCTGATTTTTATCCTATTCCATGTAAACAGTATAGATTTATGTTGTAAATTAAGGAACATTTTTTTTCAGTATTATGGTAAATATGTTGTCCAAATACCTATATCATGTCTTGAGTATTAATGTAAGTTTTGCAACTAAATCAAGAATTTTTTATGCTCAAACTTTGAAATCATTTAAACAAGTTAAAATTGTCATTTAACATTTTTGCTATTTTGTATGTGAGTGTATTGATATTGTTTATTATTGGTATATTATCAATCCATTGTCTATAGTTTCCAAAGTACAATTTAATTAACCAAAATGGATTGTTCACACTTAGGAGCTTTTTTATGAATAATATGATCCACCTGTGGGTCTCTGTAGTGAAGCAACCAAGTTCTTGAAGTACCTTATGAAGTACCTCATAAGATATCAACATATTATCATTAATTTGTTTGGCCGTTTAGAAAATAGTATTCCATCACCACTCAGCTCTTGACACTGCAGCTATGCGATTTATATCAAAGCCTTAAGAAATATTATACACCTGATATAATTGAATCAACAAACATTACACTAGATATACACATCAACTTGTGTATAAGTGATTTTTTCCCCCCTTTACGATCTTAATTAACACCCTGATTGTATATGTAATAGATCCTACTTTCCACTGATTACCCCTTTCAAACTCATAAATATCCTCTTCCTTGATTAAGCATTTTCTACCACCTCTTCTCTCTTATCTTCTCCACATAGTTAACCAGTTTTCTTGAAAACTCCTTACTACCATTTCCAAAAAAAATGTTATATCATGCCAAAACTGCAATCAATAAATTAACTCATTTTCTCAACCGTACTTCTTGTTCTCTACATGTTTTGTTTCTGGAAATTCAATTATACACTGTAAACCCTTATTTATTTTCCACATTGTGGACACTCACTTATAATCCAATTAGTCCTATCTCCTGCTCTACCTCAAGCAAATCCCTCCCTTCCCCTTCTGTTATTTCCTTAATTCTTCCATATGAAGCACTCTAATTTTGCCTTTGCTCTTGTAATCCTGTTGTCTATCCTTGATATTTTGGTACCCTCTATTTCAAAAATACTCCCCACGGGCAGTGTCACTATACTCCATCCTCCTGTGTCTTTCCAAACACCCAGGGCTGCCTGCACCCCCCAGGCTGCTTGCTGCCAGTTGCATCCCCCTTTTCCTGCTCCCTGCCAAATCATCTTCCTCACTCAGCTGTTTCAAAGGAGTTGCTCTGATCATTGGTGATGTCATCTTCCGTGTTGATATGCTGGCTGCTATGTGCTCCTCCCCTCTCTGCTGAATGCTTGTCTCTTGGATGCAGTTTGTTACTCTTTCTTCTCCTCCCCTCTTGCCATGGTTCCTTGACACTTTGTTGCATTATCGGAATTCCATTGATCCATACCTATATTCCAGGCATAAAGGCTATTTTCTAGCTTTTTCATCTCTTTTAATAATTCTGCTCTTACTTCTCTTTTCTCCCATAATCATTCTCAATAAATATTCTTGTACCATTTAGCTTCCTGGTATTACTTAATACTTTCCATTTAAAATTCCTTGTGGCCAATTTGATTAATATTGGTCTTGATCTCCCACCCCTTCCAATACATAATTTCCCACCCATCTAGTTTGATGTCCAGTTTACCTTCAATAATTTCTTTCACTTTTTCCCATATCTTTTTCCCTTTATTTTTTCTACTCCAAAAATCACTAAATTCAGCTTCCTGCTCACATCCACCAATTTCTCCAATTTAATTATTCTACCCCTGCATTTCGCTAGCTCTTCTCTTAATTTTTCTTCAAACTGTTTGATCTTCTGTTTTATACTTTTCATGCTCTTCTCCATTTTCTCTTCTACTCTCACCTCTCTGCTTTTAATTTCCTTTATATCTTCTTCTATTGACTTAAACATATCCTTCACTTCCTCATTATTTGTCCTGGGTTTTGTTCTACTCCTCCAAATTACTAATAGAACTGCCAGCAGGGACACCTTTCAAAAGCTTATTATCTGTAAACCTGTGTCTTTATTTGTACTTTTGAATTTTCAACTGTTAAACTGCCTGATTATTGCTCTATATGACTGCAACATGACACCCATCTTTCCTACACTCACAAGCTCACTCTACATGTCCCGTACTTACACAAGCAACTCAAAAATACCAAATGTAATTAAAATTAAATGGGAAGACCAAAAACTTGTTAATTTTCCCCCTTGTTAATATGTGCATAACTAATACATTTGTGAATTCATTTAAGAACTTTCGAAAAATAAGACATTTTCGTGTTGGAACTCACAAGTGAAGCTTGTTAAATGTAAATTATAATTAATCTGTCGTCTAACACACGCTTATGCTTCACTTTTAAATACGGTGGGACTGGTTTTGAAGAGACATCCTCTCCATCTTCAACGAACTTGACGACTGGCACGAGAAACTAACATCTATGAGGACCTGTAGCTCCGTCCTGGTGGAGTTTTTTTCTTTATAAACGGGAAATTGGTATTACATTCTCCTATCATGTCGAAATTCATAAGATGATCATTCATAAACATAGGGATCATCTTATGAATTTCAACATTATAGGAGAATGTAATACCAATTTCCAGTTTATAAAGAAAAAAACTCCACCAGGACGGAGCTACAGGTCCTCATAGATGTTAGTTTCTCATGCCAGTCATCAAGTTGGTTGAAGATGGAGAGGATGTCTCTTCGAAACCGGTCCCACCACATTTAAAAGTAAGTGAAGCATAAGAATGTGTTAGATGACAGATTAATTATAAGTTACATTTGTTAATGTTGCAGCAAATTCGTCAGACAGTATTGACAAGAGCTGGCAGCAGAAGCCAGACCAGCACAACACAGTTGGAAGAAGCCCCAGAACCTGAAGAATCCACAGAGGTAACCATCATCCTCTCTCTCAGTTCTAATAAAAATTGCCTCACATCTTTGCATTTTATAGAGCAATGTTGTGATTGATAATTCCAGGTGATAGATCTGACAGAACGCAAGATGAGTGAGGAAAGTGAGATCTCCAAGCAACAGCGAGATCGAGAACAGTTCCTGCAACAACAAAGAGATCTAATGATGAGGCATACACTCCAAGTCAGTGAAGGTATGCTCTCTAATGCAACACATTGTACACCCCCTTCAGATGTAAATGTTGGTGGGGCTAAAGAACTTTCTATTTTGTGAAGGTTCTGCCTTCAGTCCTCGATCATCTCATGTGGCAAGACCTCTCTCACGAGCACTGTCCAGCCCTCTGGTGGCCCTTGGACCAAATGACATTCCTGTTCAGGTGAACAACCACAAGCTGACAACAGGCCTGGCATTTGACAACATGATGCTGAAACATACCTGTATTTGTGGGGACAACTCTAGTCATCCAGAACATGGCGGTAGATTGCAGAGCGTGTGGGCACGCCTAATGGAGACAGGACTGGTCCAGAGGTGTGATCGCATCAGATCCAGGAAAGCCACTTTGGAGGAAATACAAGCCTGTCATAGTGAGGCACATGCTCTGCTTTTTGGTATGTATGGTGTTAGTCATTCAATAGACACTGACGGTTCTGGGATGTTAAAAACCTCTTCATAAGCAAAACAAAAAGTAGGATTCTTTAAACTAGTTTTTATAATAACTTTTTTTAATTGTGTTAATGCCATTTATGAGGACTGAGGAGAAACTGGAAAAAACCTGTCACTCATGTTGATTATGACGACTTTGTGATAAAGTTATCACATATTAACGATAAAACCCTTTTTAGACTTAAATGCAAAATAATACAACTTTCACATTGGGTAATATAAAAAGTGAATCAGTTACATCTTTGAGATATCTAAAATAGCAATTAAATGTAAACATAATGATGGAATAAGAACACATTTTATTTAATAATTTTAACCTCCGTTGTGATGTTTTTAAATTAAAAGATATTTAAATTATACTTTTATTTCTTCTTAAATACTATGATATACCCATCAAGAAAAAAAATTTAAATAGTTAGACAGCATCACAAAAATGAAATTGTACTTAATCTAAATAAATAAATGTACTAATTAAAATGTAAATTGGAACTTGCACAGTGAAGCTAATCATATAATTGATAACTTGTATGATTCAGTTAAACAACACACTCTTAATGCTTCACTTACTTGTCATAATGTATGGAACTGGTTTTGAGAACATTTTGTTCTCTTCTTCAGCCAGGCTAAAGTTCATCTGAACTTTGGTGGTTCAGTTGAACTTTAGCCTGGCTGAAGATGGGAACTAATTGTTCTCGAAACCGGTTCCATACATTATGACAAGTAAGTGAAGCATTAAGAGTGTATAGTTCAACTGAATCATACAATGATATCAAAAAAATTTACGTTATAGTTTTTGTAAAGCATACTGCAGACATACAGATATACAATTCTTATGAGGTGATTGGAAAGTTTTAAGATTGGAACCACCATTGCTCAAGGGTTGGAGGTAGCATGGTACGAGAGTGATGAAAAGAAAGCTTGATTTGTCTTTGAAAATACCCTGAAAATTTCTTTACTTTCCTTTATTTAGTTAAGGCTACAGCATGGTGAGTGATCACCTGTAAGGGGCTGTTGGCAAAATTTTGTGTGTGTAAAAAGGAACATTGTGCTATAAAACAGGGAAATAAGCTCTGGAAACTTTTGAACTATTAAAAGTTGGCTTTGAGGATAAGTGTCAGTTCCAATGATTTAAAACAGATTTAAAAAAGACCAAGAATATCAGCCTTCCACTTCAAAAACTGACATCAACACTGCCAGATTTGGTGATTTGGTGCATGCTGACCATCAACTTGCCTTCAGAGAGATGGCTGATGATCTGCATTTGACTTTTTATGCAACTCAGTCAATTTTAATTGATGATTTAAACGTGCTCTTTAAAATTCATTCTGAAATTACTATTACCTTGTAACATTGTGTTACTGATTAGACGAAGGTGATAACACTAGATACACACAACTTGGTGGGATGGGACAAAGTTGTTAAGGTTTGTCCCACACTTTATCAACATTCATTACATAGTCCTTGAAGATAGTGCTAAGCTAGAGGTCAGTTAGGAAGGACATTTTTTGGAGGAAGCTCCTGTAGTCACAGTAAAGGGAAACGATCACCAGATAATTATTCTGACATGGAACATTGGCCACCCCTAGAGAACGCATTGTTGTAGGGTTAAAATTGCTGAGTCATTGGTGTTGACATGGTAGCAGGCAGAGCTCTGTTGGGTTATTTATTTTTCTGCATTTTATTTTTTAAGTCTGGAAGGAAAGTTTGTATGTTCTTGTATGAGGATGGTCTGAAAAGTTTCCGACCTAATAAAGATACAAGACATTTTTTCGGATTTTTTTTTTTTATTTTTATTTTTCAACATAGTCTCCTTGTAGCTCTATACACTTCTCCCAGCGATGCTCCCATCTCTGTAACCCGTCCAAATAGTACTCGGCGTTTTCTCTGCTAAATAATTGTTCACGAAGGAGATTGCCTCTTCATTTGACGAAAATCTCTATCCTTCGAACGCAATTTTCAGATGAGGGAACAAAAGAAGTCGCTTGGGGCTAGATCTGGTGAGTAAGGCGGATGGTCAAGCAGTTCAAACCGTAATTCGTGGATTTTCGCCATTGCAACCGCTGAGGTGTGAGACGGTGCGTTGTCTTGGTGAAACAGAATTTTATTTTTCTGCAAATGTGGCCGTTTTTCCGCAAGTTCTGCCTTCAGCTTGTCAAGTAATGATGCGTACTATGCTCCTGTAATGGTTTTTCCTCTTTGAAGATAATCGATTAAAATAACTCCATGACTATCCCAAAAAACAGTCGCCATCACTTTCCCAGCCGAAAAAACAGTTTTTGCTTTTTTTGAAGCCGGTTCCCCTTTTGCAATCCACTGTTTGGACTGTATTTTTGTTTCGGGCGTATAATGGTGTATCCAAGTTTCATCCACAGTAATTAATCGGCTCCAAAACTCGGATTTATTGCGCCTAAACTGCGCCAATAGAGCGTTGGAAATGTTCATTCGAACACGTTTTTGGTCTAACGTGAGCAAACGCGGCACCCAACGCGCGGACAGCTTTCTCATGTCTAAATGTTGATTTAATATGTGACAAACACGTTCTTTTGACATGTTCATAGCCTCTGCTATCTCTCTCACTTTAATTCGGCGGTCGTCTAGCACTATTTGGTGAACTTTGGCGATGTTTTTGTCGGTAGTTGCAGTTTTTGGACGTCCCGAATGTTCATCGTCTCCCAAGATCTTACAGTCACGTTTAAATTCAGCTGCCCAAAATTTCACTGTGATAAATGATGGTGCAGAGTCCCCATACACAGAATCCAACTCATCTTTGATTTGCATAGGCGTATTGCCTTTCAAAAACAAATATTTAATAACAGCTCGAAACTCGATTTTGTCCATTTTCATAAAAACACTCACATCAACTCACTCAAACGACTGTTACATAACAACCAAGCGTCCAAAACTTTGGTGAGTAACTGTCAACAGACGAACAACGAAATTCACTAACTTTTATTTACGAGTGCTGCCATCTTCATGTTGAGGTCGGAAACTTTTCAGACCACCCTTGTAAGTGCAATGGAGATTCAGAAAGAGCATTTTTGTGCAATCTTGTACAATTTCAAATGTTGCTTAAATGAAAAGCAGTCACTTAAGCATTTGAGGAAGCCTTTCAGGATCTTTTATCCGTCATTGTGTTCCACTGGTTTGGGAATTAAGGATGGGGCAACAATCTCTTAAAGATGAAGAGAAGAGTGGCAGACAAACAACAGTAGTGACTCGGAAGAACATCACCTCTGTGGAAACAATGATCAAGGAAGATCCAAGACTGACCTACAAAGACATTGAGCTGGCATTAGCAATTAGTTTGCTGGGTGTTTCAACCGTCCTTCATGAGCACCTTCATGTAAAAAATACTTGTTCAAAATGGGTACCCATAATTTGTCTGAAACAGAGGTGTGCAGCGTGAAATGGTACCAATAAACTCTGCAAAGATTTAACTATGGAAAATCTTGCCATATTTCAGATATTGTTATAGGTGAGGAAACATGGATATATCACTCCTAATTAGACAGTGAGTTGATTTAATACCCTTATGCTCCACATGCCATTGAATTATACAGAACATGTTTCACATGCCTTCAAAAACATGTTCTGTATACTTCAATGGTAAGTGGAGTATAAGGGTATTAAATCAACTAACTGTCTAGAAAAATAAATTCATTGCTTCTCTGTATTAGTTCAGACATGAAAGTTATTTTAAATTTAACAGATATATCATTTTAGCATAATTTTCATAGTGAAATGTAGTATAATATAACAAATTATTTAAGAGGAAATCACTCAAGTGGAGTGGAACAAGGCTGATGATGAAGGCAATTGCCTTCAAAACATATCCATGTAAATGGAATAAAATTGGTGAAATTTCTCCCATAAATAATTTATTATATTAAGGATATATCAGTTTGATGCACTAACAAAATGCCAGTCCTCCATTTGAGTTTTTTTACCTGAGGACCAACCATCCATCAAAGTCAACAGGCCAAGGAGTGCAGGAAAGAAAATGGTTGCATCTTTCTTATCCACAAAGAGTCACGTGGCAACCATTATGTTCAAAAACCAGAGAATTGTTATTGCATTATTGCATGATGGTACACAGAAGTTTGCCGGCTGAAAGTGTTTCAAAAAATCCAAGAATGGCATCCAAAGACAAGACTAAGGAGTATTTTATTCCACTATGACAATGTATCAGCTCACACTGCTAATGTAACAATGGGGTTTCTGCAAGGAATTGAAGCAAAACTAATGAATCATCCATCGTATTGTCCTGACCTGACACTGTGCAATTTCCTGTTCTCTACTGTGAAGAACTGACTTTGAAATCAACTATTTTCTAGCCCAGAAGAAGCAGTTGCAGCATATGAGAAGGAATTATCTGCAGTGCCAGAAACTGAGTGGCATAGATGTTTCCAGTAGTGATCCAGAGAGGATGGAGAAGCTTATTGTGTTGGAAGAAGAGGAAAGGATGATAGTGGTGAGGTTTGCTGCTATGGACATGGTGTACTAGGAGCTAAGGAGAGCAAAATGACTGAAGGGGACCAATATATATATATATATATATATATATATATATATATATATATATATATATATAAACATAGATTTATCACTGTGCTCTGAAAAGTCTACTAATTCAGAGAATGAAAGAAACTAGGCAGGCAAGCAGGGAAGAAAACTTCATTCATAATATGTAGCTATGGGTTGAAGGTGACAAACAAATGGAGGAATAGAAGAGAGTGGATATTGTGTCAGCAATATTGCTTGAAGGGGTTGAGACTGAGGAAATCAAATTTTCAAAGGTAGAAACACTGATTGACATGCATATGGAAAATGCAAGCCAGAATATGGTTGGCAGTTGGAATCTTAAAGGTTGAGGAGGGAAGGGTAAATTGGCATCACTTCAAAAGAAAAGAATTACATTCAAGAGAATGTTATCATGCAAAGCACAACAATTGACAGTTGGGAAGGTGCTAATTCCAATATAGTGTCAGCATCACATACATTGCTGTTGGTCATCGAAAGGAATTATGACAAATCACAAGGAAGAAGGAATCCAGTTTAGAAATGGGAAAAAGCTACTTAGGGATTAGGCAAAAAAGGGATGCAGTATTGAAATTGGGATTTTTGAATTGTAAAGAGCTAAAACATGGTGTGAAAAATGTTCGGAAAAATGCAGATTTTTGCAGTAGAGAAACACGGATGGGATTAGGAGAGATTATCAAAGTACAAGGTTTTCATGTGGTATTGGAGCTATGACCCAGAAACTAAAACACAGTGTTTGCAATGGAAGAGTCCAGATATGCCGTGATGAAAAAAAGCAAGAGAAAGTCAATCAAAAGTGAAAATAATGCTAATTATTTTTCTTCATTCATTGAATGTTCTCCTAGGGGCAAACAATATACAAGTAGTATTATAAAAATTCTTGAGCAGTTGCATAAAAAGTTCAGTTCTCTGGAGAGAAAAGAAATAATATGATACTGCACCTGCCCATACTGCATTCCTAATCACAAAATTTCTAATTCCTGTGCTTCCCGAACCCCTATATTCTGCAGATTTATCCTCTGCAACTTCTATCCATTTCCAAAATTAAAATTATCACTCAAAGGAAAGCAATTGGACACTATTGAAGACATATAGGCAATAATTAAGAAGGCTCTTCACACCTTAAAGGTGGAGAATTTTCTAAAAGTGAGAACACCATTGCAATCTGTGTATTCATTCAAAAGGGGCAATAGCTTGTAAGTATTACTGATTAAAATTATAAGGTCAATCTTAAAACTTTTGAACCACACCTCATACACAAATTATTTCTACATAATATGTCTATTAATATTTGTTTTACTTTCTCTGTCTAATGTTGTTTATTGTTGACTTTATCATCTCTCTTACCAATTTATATACATGGTGGGCCAAAAGTAACTACCCACTGTGAATAGAAATTGATAAATTTGGTTATGATCTTTCCATTGATTTAAATTACACATTTTGTTTGAATCGATTTAAATCACATGTCTTTTGTTTGATCTGATTATTTCTTATGTAACCATTAGAGTGCATTGAAATTCAATCAAAAAGCCGATGTTCATTTGACATAATTGATTCATGACTGTGAAGATCTTTACAACTGCAAAAATAGTTTTTGCTTTAAAAACCTATTACAAAGATGGCTACAATTTAATAATTAGCGAGTGGAGTAAACATTTCAACATGTTCAACTGCATAGAAGATAGATTATGATAGTGCATTATTTACGAAAACATTTTGAGGATACTGGATCTGTAGAGTACTGCTGGAGGTCAGGTAGGATAAGTGATGAAAGTAAACTGAATGTTTTACAAGCATTTATCCAGAATCTTAAAAAATATGCTCATGGGCAATCTTGTGACCCAGGAAGTTTCAAGTTGTAGAATTTTACATGCTGCCAAGTTCAAGTGTTACATACCTTCTTATACATGGCGAATTGGAGGATCATAAGATTAAATTTTGTGAGGTCATGTTAAATGAAATGAAGATTTATGAAAATTATTGTATTCTAAGATAATAGGAGTAATGAGGCATCTTTTAAATTAACAGGCCATGTCAACAGACACAACTGCACCTATTGGTATACCAAGAACCAAGGAATTTCTTTGAGAAACAGCTGCTACAAAACGGGTACTAACTGTTGGGTGAAACATCATGTCATGGAACTATTGGGCCATATTTTTTTTTTTTCTCCCTACATCATTCCAGAGGTACAAATACATATTATGATAATTCAACTTACTGCACTTTCAACATGATGGCGTTCCACCACCTGTGCGAAACTACATTGATGAGTCTTTTCTTAAAAAAGTTATGCCACCTAGATCACCAGACTTTACCCAATGTATTTTTTTATTTTGGGAGCTAAGCTACAGATAAAGTTTATGCTTACAAATCCATATACACTTGAGAACTATTGAAAATGTTTTTGAAGTAACCACAACACTTTCAGAAAAAAGAAAAAAAAAAGCTAATTTTCAAAAAAATTGACATATCATCCATGGGCTACAAATAAGTATTGGAATATTCTTAAAAATTTAATATCATATTAGCCCCTGTAAACTGATAGTTTTAACTCCACAACACACAAACATGCAGTTATTAACAGTTAACACACCAGCTAGTTAACCAACAAATTAGCAAAGAAGAATACTTCAAAGAATACAAACAAATAGAAAGTACAGCAGTTAAAAGTGGATTTAAGAAAAAGCCACAAAAAAGTACAAAAATTCAAGAGGCAAAAACTTATTAAAGAAACCATAATACTTTCAGCAAAAAAAAAAAAAAAATAAAAATAAAAAAAAAAAAAAATAAAAAGATAAGCTAATTTTTAAAAAATTCACATACCATCCATGAGTAATATCAGGTTAGCCCCTGTAAACAGATTTAATGTTAAAAATCTCCTGATAGATAATGTTAATGACAGTATTTCACAGGAGAAAAAAAGCAGGTATTTACAAAATAAATGGTACAGAATGTGAGAAAATCTATACTGGAAAAACAAGGAGAAACATAGGCACTCAGTTAAAAATACATTTTAGAAACTAAAACACAAGCAAATGAAGAAATCGGCAATAGCATTTCATTTCTGGACAGAAAATCATGACATATTGAATAAAGCAAAATTATTAAAATCAGTACAAGGACCTGCAGAATTAGCAATGTGGAAAAAATCAACATATACAAATAAAAAGACAATTGAATGAACTTTGTCACTTCTGGGGAGCATGTTTAGATTCCTGTGTGTCACTTCAACAGGTCTATAAGTACAGAAAGTTTAACAGTGGAATGCCAACTGTAAGTGATGCAGCTCAACCGCATCCTGTAATTATGTCAAACACTATTTTTCATCTTGGTGGTGTAGTGGTAACCGTATTTGCCTTCTAAACCCAAGGTCGTGGGTTCGAATCCGGCCAGGATCGATGAATTTTTTCTGGCGTAAAAATCCTGAGTGTGGCTTCCTTCGGAAGGGAAGTAAAGCCGTGGGTCCCATGTCGTACATTTACGGCACGATAAAGAACCTCAAGCCTGAAAGAAGAGGCCTCTGAGCAAAATTTCTCAGCCATTTCATGCCCTAAATAGAATGGGATGCTGATGACCTGAGATGTCTTGTTTGTATATGCAGCATTTCATTGCTTAAGAGCATGCAGACAGAAATGTGCCATAGCATATTACACTTGACGGGGACGGTGTAAACACTATTAAAAAATGCAACCTATTTATAATATGGTAGATCTTTCCCCGTACAATATACTGTAATAAAGCAGCATCGCGGATTGTCCCAGTTAAGCTCAGACTATTTTGAATTGCTCTCCCACTCCTTCCATTGGGACATGCTTATGTGTGCTATTGTGCCAATTCATCAGTATGTGCCTGCAGTCTGCCAATTGGTGTGTTTTTGATTTCAAAGAATTCCCATCACAGTAAAACAGGAGTTTGATGCTTGTACATAAAGAGAAAAATTAGAATTGGGCATTACACCATGTCATGGCACTTCTCATCAGCAATTATTTGGCAAATCATGAGATACTCATCATGCCCCATCCTTCCTACTTTATGAAGTTGGCACCTTTTTCCTTTTTTACAAGTTGAGAACAACCTTCAAAAGATGTTTTGGAACACAGTAGGCATTAGGAAAATCATATGCCAATCTGAAAGCATTCCAAAAATTGAAGAAATGGAATAGTACTTAGATAGTAAAATGGTTTACCTTGCATAAGCACAATATATTTTATGGTAAAAGTTTGGTCCTTTATTTCTTAACACACATTGCATGTTGTAATTGGAGTTTATTTTATGTCCATGTGTTGCAGGCACAAATCCTCTCAATCGCCAGAAGTTGGATATGAGTAAACTGTCTCAGCTGCCAATTAAAAGTTTTGTTCGCTTGCCATGTGGTGGCATTGGAGTGGATTCAGATACAACATGGAATGAACTTCACACTGCACCTGCAGCTCGTATGGCAGTAGGCTGTGTGGTAGACATGGCATTTAAAAGTGAGTGTCTTTGTGAGTCTTTTAAGCTCTGTATTGTCGGTCCTGGTGGTATAGTGGTTACCATACTTGCCTCCTAAACCCAAGATCGCGGGTTCAAACCTGGCCAGGACCAATGGATTTTTTCATGCATAGAAATCCTAAGTATGGCTTCCTTTGGAAGGGAAGTAAAACCATGGGTCCCGTGTCATACATTTACGGCACGAAAAAGAACCTCAAGCCTGAAAGAGAGGCCTCTGAGCAAAATTTTTTGGCCGTTTCATGCCCTGAGTTGAATGGGAGCTGATGACCTAAGATGTTAAAGAGCATCCATAAATCAATCAAAAAAAAAAAAAGTCCTGTATTAGAAAGATTACTGAAAGCTATAAAATGAAGTATTAAAATGAAAGACATTGGCTGTCAAGATTTTGGTTCAACTTTCAGCAGCAACAGGAGACATAAAGAATGGATTTGCAGTAGTACGACCTCCAGGCCACCATGCAGAGACTTCCCAGGCAATGGGCTTCTGTTTCTTTAACTCAGTTGCAGTTGCTGCACGACTGTTGCAGCAGAGGTTAGACGTGCAGCGAATCCTCATCGTGGACTGGGTAAGTCGGAAACAATGATTTGTAATAAATTTAACACTAACTTTGTTTTGGATGCTTTGGCATAGTTAAACACACAAGATAGAGAAATTCAGTTCATATCTGCAACAGAACAAGACAACATGATTCCTTTCCTTGACTATCAAAACAGACAATAATTTGAAATTTGGAATTTACAGAAAGGATGTGTATGCACAATTACATAAAAGCAAATGGCTTCAATCCCATAACACTTAAAGATGCAGTCCTGAACAGCTTAGCATATAGACTTATTAACATGCCCATGAATGAGTTTAATACAATGATAAGTGCTCACAGATAACACAAACGGCAGAAACCAATAAATACAACAAAAAATTGTGGACACAATAAATCAGAAAATTCAAACAAGAAAAGAGGTTAAATGAGGTTGCAATATTGACAGCAAGAAAAGAAACAACCTTTCACAGGAAATTCCTTATCCTTGGGTCACCAAAACATTCCAGAAAGTACTTACAGATTTTGGTATTACTTTGTCCCTAGTGAACAAATTTAGCCTAAATAATCTGCTCAACTCCGGTGATGATAGAATTCCCTAATGAGGAGAAACCAGGAATCTATAGAATTAATTGCTTGGAATGTAACATGGACAATTAGCAAAACAAAAAGTAGCATTGAATTAGTTCAAAGAACATTGGAGAAACATCAAGTACAATCAGATAGAAAAATTAGCAATTGCGCATCACTTTTGGAGAGATAAACATGATATAGATATAGATATCAAAAAGCTGAAATTCATAGATAGACTTTTGGAACTGGGATATGGGTAAAAAAATTTGTTAAAAATACATAAAAATAAGATTTGAGATCCCAGTGGAAGATATATTAATCCAAAGATTAATGAAATGTCCATGAGAGCTATACCAAATGACCAAATCTATCCAACCATCAACAAATCCAGCTGTTACTCACAGATGATGAATTGGGCAAGGGCCTGTGAAACTCATTCTGAATAATTTAATGGTAAGTGAAGCATAAGAACATTAAATCAACATACCAGGTAACTAGTTGTTTATTGATCCATTTGATTACTTTAGTATATAGTAGTACAATCAATGTTGGACACTAATAAAATACTGAATTATTTGCAAGAATATCAAAAATAAAGAACACAATACAGTTAGGTGTATACAATAATATCAAGATAAGTAATTAGATAAACTGCATTGTCATTCTCACACTACTAGAACATAGTGTAGTTATGAAATAGTTATTTATCATTATTTACAAGGAAATCTTGAATGTAGTAGGAGCAGTGATTAATTAGATGTGCCTTTAGGCTAGTTTGAAACTTTTATCTAGTATTTCCTTTAAGTATTTGGAAGGTTATTGTATTTCTTTATGCCAGAGTGCAATGTGCTTCTATGGTATAAGGAGGTATTACACTTATATACATGGAGATTTGAGTTTTGTCTTGTATTGTATTGATGGACTGCTTCATTCTTAATGAAGGATGAATCTGATCATTGATGGCTTTATGGATAAACATTTCAAATATGTACACACATGGAAGAGGAAGAATAGCCAATTTTTTAAAAAATGATTTATATGTTATTCTTCGATTTGCTCCTATCATGGCTGGAATTATTTTATAATTAAGAATATAATCACTTGTAAATTTTATATGTGCATTAAGAAAAATGATATACTATTGCTACACACTGTATCATGTCATTGCACTTAGCTCCACTTTTTCCAAGCTGGAGAACATACATCAGGAAGAACAAGTTAAAACCACTTGGATATATTAGCAGAGATATTGTTCTCTCCCTCCTGGAATTTTGAGAATCCCCTAAGACAGACGGATCAATTTATATTACTTCGTGGTTACTGTCCTCTGGTTTTCTGGAACAAGTGACTACTGACCACTTTTTGAGAAGAAATTAGCCCTTTTTATGTCATACATTTTGATTGGAACCCTCTTGTTTGGCAAGACCTAAAGTGATAATTGTCATATTGGTAAATCCAGGCCTTGTCACCTGTTAACTTGTTTGAAACTGGTTGAGAATATTTCTGACCTTCTGTTGCTCTTAAGTAAGTTATGTAACACCCATCAAGGTAAAATATACACTGAGGTCTTGACTGAAAGATTGCAAAATTGGGCAGAAGAAGAGGTTAAGTTATCAGAATTCCAAGCAGGTTTTAGGAAGATTAAGAGAACAGTGGATAACATTTTTGTGACAGCCACAATGTTAAATAAATATTAACAACTAAAGAAGGAGGTATGTATGATGTTTGTGGAATTTGAAAAGGCTTTTGAGCCAATAAATCGGAAAGACTGCAGGGATGGAATAAGTAACAGATGTTACAAACAATATATACAGATAATGATTTTTGTATAAGGATTTCAATAACAAAGTAACTAAAACTATTCAAAGTAATATAGGACTAAGGCAAGGCTGTAAGCTAAGCCTGTACTTATTAATTTGTTCACTGATGATATTCTAGAGACAATTAATATGGCTAATAGACCATTCAGTAATTAACAACAAATAATACCTGGTTTGTTATTTGCAGGTAACCTCATAGCAGGGTCAATAACCAATATTGAATTAATGAAAGTAATTGAAGCACTGGATAAGTTCTGTAGGAAATGGAGTGTGAGAATTAATATAAGTAATTAAAAATTATAATATTTAAGAAGGGTAGTAAGTTAAGGAAAGATGAGAAGTACTATTAGCAAGGAAGAGAAATTGAGGTGGTTAATAAATTTGATTGCTTGGGAGTAAGATTAAATAGTAATGGTGGAAGAAGTGAGTAGAAGAAAAGGATACTAGCCAAAGAAAAACTCTCCTTGAGGGCCATAAAAGTATGTATGGAGAAAATATTGTGGTTGCAAATAAAAGGTTGGAGAGAGTATACCTGGCAGTAATTGAGACTAGAATGCTTTGAAGTGGACCTGCGATGTAGAGGAAGAGTGGACAAATGTGAATATGATCCATAGGGACTTTTGTAAACAAATTTTGGGCTTCCCAAGAGCTTCACCCAATGGTGTTGCACAAGTAGAATTAGAAAGAACTGAGAAAATTGTGGAAAGAGTATTGAAATGTTGGTTTAGAGTTAGAAATTTAGATGAGAAGAAAGCTTACAGTCCTTGAAATGTTAAATCAAGGCAAAAATTTGCTCAATAGGAAATTGGGAAAATTCTGGAAAAAATTGGTTATGGAGAAATTTGGAGACCTAGAGAAATATTAGCAAGTGATTTCTGGAAAGAAATTAAATTGAAGATATGGAAATGCAAGATATATTCTCCAATTTTAATTTCAAAACTTCATTGAGTATATATAGAGATTTGAAATCAGTGTGGAGTAGAGAAAATTATGTTGATCATTGGCAAGAGAAAGTTTTACAGGGGTATAACTTGGGTTAAGAGTAAGAAGGGATTTAGAAAAGTGCCACTTTGTAACCGAAAGGATAATAATTGGCACATATTGTTAGAATGTAAAGAAACCTTAATTCTTAGAGAGAAACTAGAAATGAAGAAGTGGTCCAGTAGCTAGGTAACTACAATGTTGGGTGCTGCATGGGAAATTCAGCAACTTAGTTTAGTGAATTGATTGATTAGGTGAATAATAATAATAATAAATAGTGGTTTTGGTATAGTTTGATTTTTAGGTATTTTGCTTGTTTGTCTAAGGGTAAATATAATTTAGAATTAGCTGATTGTATTTAGTTGTTAGTTTTAATTAAGAGTATATAGTGTTAGTTAGCATTGTAGCCTGGTTCTGTAGGCTACTATTGATGAACTGGGGACTAAGGGTTCACGATTAATAAATAAGTATTTTGTCAACAGCCTTCAAAGCATGTTCAATTAAGTGGAACAAAACTAGTGAAATTTGAGTGATTTCTTCATAAATAACTTGTTATTGTATTGGTTAATTGTGAAATAATGGAAATATGTACATTTTTAATTTTAAAGTTGTAGATGTGCTTTTTGAAAATTTGTTGGAAATCCGTCAAGAAAAAAAACTTTCTTCACTCTTTAAATGTTGCGGAGACATTGACATGGTCTTTTGGTGAGAGGCAATTGTAGTTGATAAATTCAAGAAGATTTAAAATTTGGTAAACAGAGAAAGAGCTCAGAATATAGAAATAATAAGGGGAATACATTGAAAGAGAACTGTATGGTGTTGTGTGAAGTGACAGCTGAACCTCTGTCTTCTGTATTTCCAGTAGGAGAGGAGACTGCTAACAAACTGAATATGTAGGTTAGTATGTGTAGCCAGAGGATACACTTTTATTTTGTTTTGTTCTAAGAATAATTATGATCAGCTTATAATATATTAAAGAAAGTTTAAGACATTAATTGTATTTGTGGTGGATTACACCTAAGAATGGCCTAGGCCAGATAGGTGGAGGCCATCTTCTACATTTCTTAGCATTTCAATAAATGTTCTGTTGATTCAAATGGTAGAATACTCTCCCAAACTCAGTTTTATACTTAATGAGTTTAAACATCCCAAGTTTTTATTGTTGTAGCATACATGAGGAAGTTTTTAATTGTATCTAACAAAGTATCAGATTATCAAGTCTCAAAATTGATCTAGTTTACCATTATAATTTTAATATTTTTGTTTTTTTAAAACTTTCTGTGTTTTTTTGTAATGTTCTTTTACTCATGTTTTCAGGTATACAGATTTAATCATTTACAGTATTTATAAGTGGAGCAAATGAAAACCAAGAAGTTTGTAACATTTCAGGATGTGCATCATGGAAATGGAACCCAACAGATGTTTTATGATGATCCAAGAGTTTTATACCTTTCCATACATCGTCACGATGATGGTAATTTTTTTCCTGGAACTGGTGGACCGACTGAGGTAAGTGAACATTTTTGAGTGAAAATACTTTTTAACACATAAGTTCAAAAATTCTGTACACTCCACTGCATTCTTTTCATATAGTTTATAAATAGATGCTTTTAACATTTGCACTTAACTAATGGTATGAACTATTCTTTTACTCTTCCTTAACTTTGTGCATGGTTTTTAAACAGCACTACAGATGCCGTTTTGCATGTATATTAGAGATTGTTGTTGATTGATTTATTTATGGACGCTCTTTAACATCTCAGGTCATCAGCGTCCCATTCAACTCAGGGCGTGAAACGGCCGACAAATTTTGCTCAGAGGCCTCTCTTTCAGGCTTGAGGTTCTTTTTCGTGCCGTACACAGCTTTACTTCCCTTCCGAAGGAAGCCACACTTACGATTTTTACGCCCGAAAAAATCCATCGATCCTGGCCGGGTTCGAACCCGCGATCTTGGGTGTAGGAGGCAAGTATGGTAACCACTACACCACCAGGACCGACGTATATTAGAGACCTATGCTTATCCTTTAAATTATGATTGGATCGCTGTGAAAGAAATTAACCTATAACACTTAAGGCCAATTGCAGAAACAATATTTAGGCAATGTTTTTTTGTTAAACATTGCTGCTATATTACAAAGATGATGTTTAATAGTAAACATGTTAAGCCAATGTTAACACTGTTTAACCTCCATCTCACCTACAGTGTACAAGAATGAGGTGTATTCATTGGAGCACATTAACTATGAGGGCCGTTCTTAAAGTTTTCAGCATAGTCACCTTGTAAATTAATACTATCAGTCCAACGAATTTCCAATTTTTTAATATCCTCAGTAAAATAAGATTTGTCCAACTGTGAAAAATAATTATAGCAATAATTTCCATATAGCAAAATATCACTGACTGCATTCAGATGAGAATAAATTGCTAACAGCTTTTTGCATTGTCAGCCATGTCAAATTGATGAAACTTAAGTTTAGGCCATTTGCAACTCAATGGCCATCATCAGAATTGTGAACAAGAAAGGAAACTGCAAGTAGGAAGCCAATAAGGAGTCATCTTCCTTGGTTGGTGTGTCCAGTGTGAAATGTGGGAGAAGTAGTAGTAGTATTGAATGGGACTCCTGCACTTCAGTCATAGGTTTTTTTGCTGATCCCAAATCTCTTATAGTACTTCAAATTCCATGTTCTTGATGAAATCCAGAACCTTACTTCATAGAAGGGGATCATCCATATTTAGCTATGGTTGTAGACTGAAGAGTTGATTGCTTCTTTCCAGGGATAAAACTCAAGGAGTCTCATAAGATTGGCCGCAAAGTCTATCCCTGAAAGAATCCCATTTCTTAAATTGACCATGTCCTGTAATTAATCCCACCTCTCTCCTTAACTTTTTCTTTCCCAGCTTCAGGAGCATTTGGGTTAGTGTGGGATTGGGTCTGCTGACAAGGCTTTTTCCAAAGGTTAGTCCTGGGTAATTGGACCATCGTGTTTTATGCTTCTCTCTAGCCCATAATCTAATTGTTGTTCTTACTGTAGATTTACTAATTCCACAGGCTGGTTCCAGTTCCATTAGTGCTTGTTGACTCGGAAATCTTACAGCATATTCAGTGCTTATCTGTAGGCCACCATCTCTGTTAAAGTTGTTGCTTTATTCTTATTTCTATTCCTCCTCTGATGACTCTGTCCCAGTATATGTCAATATGCTCCACCACTACCACCTAATCAAAGCAGATTCAGTGCTCATTCTGAATGCAATTTGATCCACAGTAGATTTCTTTGGATGGAATAGTTTAATGTTCCGTTCATATTCCTTGCATCTTTCTTCTATGGTGTACCCTGTTTGCCTAATGTAAACTAGTACATATTCACAAGGTATTTCATAAATACCTGGGACCTTGAGTTTGACTTAATCCTTGACTGAATTGCTTCAACTTTGAAGGGAAGGAATACTACAGAAATATTCATCATCATCATCAAGGGCCCGAAGTCAACCACCTTTACAATAATATAGCAATTTTTATGAGGAAATCACTCAAATTTTACTAATTTTGTTCATCTTATTTGCCTTCATCATCAACATGGTTCTACTGTCAGCTTCTCAGCGTGGTATTAAGATGTTGGTCATTTTATAGATTTTATGAATTTAGTGATGAGGTTACTGTTGTTTGAAAGACCAAAACTAACTAAATTTTCCTTGTTTTTGTTTATAAATGGAATTCGTGGTGGGTTGTGTGTGTGGGTTGTCTCTCTCCTGAAATGGTCTGCTATTGCTGATTTGTGTGTTTTACATTTTTCATGTGTTCCTTTATATTTTACATATGAGGTTTTTAAAACTGCATTTGTTTACTGGAGCCAAAATAATGTGTACATCTTTAAAATGTTCTGGAATTTTTGATGAATTTATTATATATGTGATCTCCTTTGTAGCCTATTAGTGAGTTGATATCTTTTATTTGTTTTTGTTTTTTTGTTTTTTTAATTTTTCTCTTTTCTAGTTGATCAGATCTATTGTGTAGATGTTTTTTATACTATATCTCTGATTTTTTGGTTCTCAGATTTGTGTTCTGTCTCGCTAATGGATAGGTTTGTTAATCTGAATATGAGGCTGTTGATTATTACAAATTTATGTTGTTTTGGTCTGGCAATGGGAAATCCTCTCTCACCATTCTCGGCAGATCTGTACATGAGTTTCTCTTAAAAAGAAATTTATGATGCTTTTTCACATATATACAAATGTTGTACTGTTATGTAGATAAAGTCTTTGCAACAGTATATGAAATGTGGAAAGATGATGGCCTAAAACTATTCAGCCTGCAAGACAGCACTGTCAAATTTACGATGAAAATAGAAAGCAAGGTTTCTCACTTTTTAAATATAAAATTTTTTAAAAATTGCAATATACTGGAGTGTAGCATATTCAGAAAAGATATTCATACAGATAATTACATAAAAAAACCAGCTACAATCCAAAACAACAAAAACTCACAATAATCAACAGCCTCACATTCAGATTAACAAATCTACCAATAAGCAAGACAGAATACAAATCTGAGTACCAAAAAATCATAGATGTAGCACAGAAAATTAGTTACCCAATAGATCTGGAAAAATTAAAAAAAACAAACAAATAAAAGACATCAACACACTAAAAGGCTACAAAGAAGATCATATATACAAGAAATTTACATTCCATTCATGGGTACATAAAAATTAGAAGATTTTAAAGAATCAAACACTATTTTGACTGCAGTAAGCAAACGCAGTTTAAAAACTAACACAAAAGACAAAATTCCACCAGGAAAAAATCAGGCATTTATGAAATTAGTTGTAAAGACTGCAATATGAAATGTATTGGCACAGCTAAAAGAACATTACCCTATGGGTTAAGGAACATATTAGAAATGCAAAATATAAACACATGGAGAAATTCCAATAGCATAGCATATCTGACCCCCCCCCCCAAAAAAAAACACTTATTTCCAAAATGAATTAAAACTCTTTAAAGCTTTTGAAAATCACATAGAATTAACAGTGTGGTAAAATATATTCATAAACAAAAACAAGGAAAATTTTATTCATTTTGATCTTCCAAACAACAGTAACCTCATCACTAAATTCATAATATTTATAGAGCTTCACCTTCTGGGAAGTTAACAGTGGAACTAGCTGATGATGAAGGCAACACATCCAAGTAAGTGGAACAAAACTAGTGAATTTTGGGTGATTTCCTTATAAAGGGTTGGATATTACAAATTTATTTCCTGGGCTTACTGATGCACCATAAAATATGGAGAACTATACATTTCATTTCTGGTTTTCATGCTATGCTATCAATGAAAGAGCCCTTTTCACTATGTTTGATAAATGCTTATCTACCTAAACATCCCTCAAACTGGTGAGATTTTAATAATAAAGTTATCATAATATCAAGATATCAGGTGGCTTGCAAGCAATGTATTAAATTTCTTCTAAGAACTAATGCTGTAAACAAGGTAAATAGCTATACTAATTATTAAGGATATAAGAATTCCATAAAGTGAGATGCTTTAAGTTAAAATTTTATAATTTCAAAATCTGCCCACTCTTTTAGCTATAAAATATTTTCAAAATTTTCTATTAAGAAAATAAGCTTAATAAATCAAAACAATCCACCATTGGAAGTAGATATGTTCAGAAAAATGTTGACTTTATTGACATGTAAGAACAAAAATCTGCCCTAGCGGACAAAAATTTGACTTTTAGGATTTATGATTGGTAAAAACTGGTGCCCATATGTGATCATCCAGTAATATCAGTATTTCATAAAATATCATGAAACTTGAACTCCACAAAGTGTCTTGATGATGAAAATAAATTTTAAAACAGAAGGGAAATGTTTAAATAACAGCAAAAAGTAGTATGCATGACTCAGTCCATTATATGGAGTGTCTGGTATACAGTGTGTCCGTGAAGTCCATATATAGTATATTTTAATATAATGAATTTAGTAATGAAATTACAACTACTTGTCCAAGGAATTCGTATGTGTTCGCTCATGTTGGACACATAATCCTTTGTGCCTCCAAGTTCTTTGGGACATTTTTTCCAAAACTGCAGGTGCAATCATACCAAGGGCATCCCATACTGCTCATTCAAGTTCAGCAGCATTGGTTCTGTAGTGACATGCAGCAACCTTAATTTTGATAATATCCCACAGTGAGCTATCAAGGCTATGTGGAGGCTATGGGAGTGGTGCAGACCCATGTCCAATCCAGGGAATTTATCATTTAACAGATGGTAAGAGCGAGGTGTGCTGGGGCTCTGTCTTGCTGTATCAGTTGGTAGATGAGTCAAGCAGTCAGCATTCACAGGCCCATCAAAAAAATTGATCCAAAGAAATTTCTGCTCACATCATAACATTGGGTTCAAATTCTGAGTAGTGAGGATTTTACTTCAACCAAAAAACACATTTCTCTTTCTTATGCTGCACTATAAGGCACACTTTTTGTGAACATAACCTATTGCTAGAAGAGAGCGACATGCATCAGCACACTTGTTCATATCTGCATTGACAGCTCATTGATGAAGGTCAGATGATGCACCTCATCTAAAAGTCCTTCATGTAGTTGAAAAGAGTCAATTGTGGAATGTCAAGCCCAGCAGCCCATTTGCAAATGGATTTTATGGAGGAGCACTCAACTGACATCTGAACTTCAGCCCATGTCTCCAGGACATCCTGTTTCTTCCACTTCTTGGTTAGTCTTTCACACTTTCTGTCATAAAACACCTTTCTTTCTCAGGAAATATTGTCCTTTTTGCCAATGGAAGCTTACTAAATGGCTCCTTAAATTGCTCTTGTATGATGCTAATTGTCTCTCCTGTGTGAGAATGTTTGTGTATCCATACACTCGCAACTAATCTCTCTTCAACAGAAAGCAAATTTGGGTCTGCCATTTCAACTCACAGAATGATGAGAGATGCTAAGGTCACAATACACCAATAATAACCAACAATGTTACTAATAATTACAATATAGTAATAAATATGTTAATCTAAACTTAGGTATTCATTTTTTTACACTAAACTCCATTTACTTACATAAAAGTAAGACGCGTTTTGGGAGAATCTCTTCCATCTTCAGTTGCTCACCGAACCGCCATTTCTCGAAATGATGAAACTGGAAATTCATTAGGTTTTTTCTATTTTTTAATATAAAATTTTTTCCCCAAGTGAATAACTCCAATGGGTTGTGAAGATGTTTCAGCAGTTTAATTTCCAGTTTTATTTCATGGTTTTTGGTTCAAAAGTGAGCTGCTACAGCTGATTTATCCACCTGCTTAAACCGAATATTTCTAAAATGTTCTTTCCTCCCAATTTCCAAACTTCGCTTTGTTTTGCCTATGTAGCCTCAGCTCATAATCTGCACATTTTATTTTGTAAATTCCTGATTTTTGTTCTGTTGATATGGAGTCTTTTACTGTGCAATCTAATAAATTCTTGATGTTGTATCTGTTCTTTGGGGCTAACAATATCCTCATAGAACAGTAAGTAAATGGAGTTGTGTAAAAAAATGAATACCTAAGTTTAGGATATATTACCACTCCATTGTTAATAACTTCGTAAGTACAGTATTTATAATATGATATGCTAATAATAAACTAGCATTGTACGGGGGTGTATGGACTTCCTGAACATACTGTATTAATGGTTTTGTTTTGGCAAATTACTGCAAGGGCCTTGTCGTTTGCCAATAGTGTGGCCTTAACTGTTGGCTTGCATTCTTTATTTTATTATCAGTTGTAACAATTAATATTTTAAGCTTTAAGAGTGTGTGGTTCAACTGAATCATTCAATGATATCAATTAATTAATATTTTGTTCAGCATTGTTAAAGAGTTGAAATTGTCTGACAATAAAATCAATATTTGATTAACCAACAAAGTGAATGCCCTGTATGATAATCACTTTATTTCTTTACATTAACTAAAGTGGAAGAGTGGCTATTGCTTCATTTTAAATTGTTTGTTCACAGAGTGGTGCTGGTGAAGGTGTTGGCTTTAATGTGAATGTTGCATGGTCAGGCGGTGTTACCCCTCCTATGGGCGATGCAGAGTACTTAGCAGCATTCAGAACTATTGTGATGCCCATTGCCAAGGTAATGTATACATCAGTGGGTCTAAGCGTGTCCAAAAAATCCATAAAAGCATATTTTCCAGGAAATGTACTCTTACTTTTTTTTAAGTACAAGGTGGACGAATCATAAGTTTTACTTTCATTCCCTCTCAGGAGAGTAATTTTAAAATTTATAGACAATAATTAATAATTTTTGTGAATCTCATGATAAATATTGTGAGTATTGTCCACTTTCATGCACACCAAGTATCTTCAGTTTTGACAAAGTATGTGTTTTCTCTTAGGGACTACAACTGGTAAAACTCTCATTCTGCTCTTCTAATTTTTTAAAAAAATAAGTTAGTTGCTTGTGACAAATCTTTTTAATGTTCACGTGAGAGAAAAATATTTAAAGGGAAAGGTGATAGTGTCACGAAAGTCTGTTTAATTTTCATTGTTTCAGTTGCAAAATACATATCTGAAACTATCTGTATGTTTTTGTACAGGTGCTGCACCTTAAAATCCATTTTCTAGTTATTAATGACAACCATTGAGAATCTTTATGAGTCATTTTATAGGATATGGGTGGAAGCTTTTTGGAACAAAAGAGATTGATTTTACAATATACTCAGACTGCTGAAATAGCATCAGTTGCGATAGTCACCACTGCTTAATTCAATTTCTACGTGTACATAATTGCTGCATAGTAATGAAAGCTTAATGAAGAAAAAATTTTTGACAGTGAGAAAAATCGTTTGAGTCATTATGACTCATCTTTAAGAGCATTTTGCACCACAATATCATTCTGCAGGTTACCTCTTTAGAACATTTTTTAAATGGTAATGGAGCAGTTTTGATGTCAGGACTAACTAACTGATAATGCTATGTTGTGATTGGTTCAGAAGGTTCCTCATTTGTTAATCTGTAGCATTCCGAAGTGAAAAGGTAGCTGTCAAGTGGCCCAGGTATATATTTCAACTGTGAACCCTTGTTAACATGTTCCTTATTAATCTGAAACAAAACATTTAATTATTTATAGTGATATTAGCCTAAATACATCTTCAGATTGTTTTTAAAATGTATGGTATTATTACCCTCCACAATGTTGGCAAGAATTTAACTAAATTCACCCTATACAAATGTCCGTGGATTCAACTTTCCTTTCCAATGACATCAAAATGCGCTTACAAAGTGGAAGAAAATGGCCCTAAACTTCGAGCATCTCTAAGGCAAATAAAATAAGTGTCCTTACTAGTAAATATTTCTTGTTTTTCATTCTGTAAGCTCTCCCCTTTAGAATTCATAAAAATGCTTTAATTGGCCACAATTTCTTATTCTTAGGCTATTAGTTTTCATTATACAGAATGTCCCAATGAGCTGACAGCTCTAAAGAGGGACTGTCCTTTTCAAAGATATTAGGCAGCTAAAAAATATAAACTTAAAAGTAGTTTGTATGGAATACAGTGTGTATTTGAATAAGTTACAGTTAATCTCAATAAGGTATTTAAACTTTGAACTGGTAGAAATTTCAAGATCTCTTAATAACTAAAGGAAGGTTATTATAGCACTATGTAATGTAGCTCTTAACCATATGAATAGAGTTTACTCATTCTATGGAAATTTGATCTGCTGACCTTGTTTTGTAGGAGTGCACAATTTTTTTATATCTAATAGTGGAGTTGGTACATAGAAAATTAATTATTTTTCATATTTACATCATGTATACAAACCTAACCATAACATAAAGAGCAATCTATTCCTTAAGTGCTAATTTTACATAATTTACACTTACATGGGTTACAAGTATAACACACATTTTTACCATTTAATGTTCCAAAAATATTCTTACAGTATAAAAACAATGTTCAATTGAAAACCTTTTTATATTACGTTTGAATCTGGTGCATTTGCCTTTATATATGTATCTGTAATTAAATTGTAAAACACAAGACCATAATGAAGAATTGATTGATATTTTTTAGCAGTTCTGCTTCCTGTAATATGAATTTTATTATTACTTCACTTGAGATGTTCATGAAATTCATTATTGCATTTAAATAAATGAAAATTTTTTTGAATAAAGGATATAATTTCTAATATAATGTGATAAGTTTTGTTTTGCCTGTGGGCTAGCACATTGCTCATTAGCCAGTCACTGGGTTTCAGTGATTACTAACAAACCATATACAGCATGGCAAACTAGTGAGTGCTTGCTCATAGTAACAACCCTGCACCACAGGGTAAAGCATCACTGATTGCACTGTATGTATATGCAGGGCACAGTTAAGTTTTATAAAATATGGTCTACAGTGAGTGGGGCTGTTAAGTGTCACAATAGTTCTAAAATTTTTTTCTCGTTTATGAATAATTTGTCTAATTTGGTGCTAATATCCCATACATTAATATAAATTGTTTATGTGTATATATATATATATATACATACATATATGAGATAAAATGTGAATATTACATGTTTTGTAGCATCCTGATTGCAAAATGGACTATGTTTTCAATGTGTTCTTTCCAGCTCAAGGTGTTATAAATTAATATGCCTAAAACTTTTGTTTATGACACATATTGAATTACTTCACCATTTAGTGATATTATTTGAAGGAGGAGGCAAGCATTACCAATTTTGGAACAGATTCAATAGGATGTTTTTCATATTCTCAATTTATTACATAGAACCACTGTTTCAGTTCTTCCATAGCATGAGTAATGCAGATCTGCAAGTCAGAATAACTGTTTCCATTCAATGTCATCAGTAAATAAAATAGTTTCAGGAATACTAATATTAAGTGGTAAATCATTTATATATACCAGAAATAAGGACCTAGGTTTGAACCTTGAGGTACTCAATATTCACTTGTTTTTAAAGCTGACTTTCTATTTATTATAACAACTTGTGTTCTTAAAGTGTAAATTGGAACTTGCACAGTGAAGCTAATCATATTAATTGATATCGTTGTATGATTCAGTTGAACTACACACTCTTAAAGCTTCACTTACTTTTCATAAATATATGGAACTGGTTTCGAAAACATTTAGTTCCCATCTTCAGCCAGGCTAAAGTTCAACTGTCGGATCATTCCTTAAGCTGTGGGAATGTGTATTCTGCTCTGGTGGCGGTGTGATAAACTTGTAGTTTATATTTTCATCTCCGGCAATGTCAAAGTTCATTATGCTGTCTTTGTATTTGTAGATGTAGATTTTCTCCCAGGTTGTTAGTTCGGTAGGTACTTGTACTGATTTTAATAATTTTGTTTTGTTTTATTTATTATGTCGTGATTTTGTGTCCAAATAAAGCAAAATTATTAAAATCAGTACAAGGAGGTACAGTACTCTATACAGGGCACAAATGACAGTGTTAATCTTTTTTAAATACAACCTGTGTGATATGACCATGTTAGATTGGAATCTAATGTAAGGCCACACTCTTTCAGTTTCATAATTCATGATTTTCATTGAAATATCATTAACTATTGAACAACATGTTCTTACAAGGAACGTGTCAGTATACTCATATTGAAACATACTTCAATCATTTTCCTGTGTCATCTATCTATAAGAAGTTCATGTTCTAAAAATGTTGCTGTTTTCAACTGCAAGCACCCAAGATCAAAACTGGGAAATGTTGGATCCATGCAATGGAAGAGTAGGAATTGTACATTCCTTATGTCAGCCCGGCATTCCAGATGCTCAAAGATGATCAACTGTCCCGATTATGTCTTGCAGGGATGAAAGCAAAACAAAAATGATTGGTATTGATGCCGGCACCATGCACAACAAATAATCGCTTCATTTTCACATTTTTCTTTACATATTCTCACACTTATTTGTGGACAGAATTTAACAGGTACATTGAGCTTGGGGGTGCCGTGTTGTATATTTGGTAGCAAACCATGAATATTAAATCATGTCTGAGAAGAAATTTGGTAATGAATAAATGACTGCATTTTCAAAACACTGTCCTGCTGAAAAACCTGGAAATGAATGTTCTCATTAGCTGTCAAAATTTTATTTAGATGACTATGAAGAGATTTTCACTGCTGGAAGAAAAACTTATTCAAAGGTTGAAATTTCCCCTTAGTTCCAGGAGGAATCTGCAGAATTTCAATAGTTTTTCCGGGAGGAAATCTTGAAGATATGTAGTGTTATAAGTCATCCAGGAATCAAAAAGTACAGCACACAATTATTTTCAGAGCAGGCAAAAAGGCCTCTTTATACCAGGATCTCTTTTTTTTTGCCCATTTTTCCTGATTCGTTACTTTCACTGTTAAATTTCTGCCTTAATCATCTGCCTTGAAACTTTAGGCCCAAAACTGCCTGTATTCTCCTGCAGTACAAAAATTAATTTAGGAAAAATAGATCCATTCATTCTAATTGTGGGCATAATAATGTATGAATGGGTCAGCACACTAATAGATTTGCAACAATATAAAACTCAATAGGAATCAGCCCAGCAAAACGTATGTAATTTCTTTGTATAAACCTATATCAAGCCAGTTAAAACTTCTTTCCCAAGGGAAAGTTTAAAATGGTTAAAATGGTTAAAATACTCAACACTCTTGAGCATTTCACTCTTTAAATTACTAAAAAAACTAATAGGAAAAACTAAGGGAAATTTAGGTATCAGAATGGAGGAACATATAAGAACCATTAGACACAAACAGGTAGAAAAATCAGCTGTAGCGGCACATCTTTGGAATGATCATCATGAAATTGATAAAGATATTAATTTACTGAGAGCTGTCCAATTTCCTAAAGAACTGAGCATATGGGAGAACATCTTTATTAAGCAAAATGAACACAGATTTATAAATTTGAAATTAGAGAAGCAGATAACATTCTGTATAAGTTCTCTCTCTCTCTCTCTCTCTCTTTTTGAATGGTGTCCCCAGCCAGTTATGAAGACTGAGGAAAATCTGGAAAAAACCTCATTCAGGGAGGATGGTCGTGGCGGGATTTGAACCCCAGACCTGCCACTCACAAGTCCGCACCTTAATGACCTCGGCCACCTGTGGTATATATATAAGTTCTTTTATAAAACACCAGAGCCCCTTGCAGTTACCTGTCTCTAAAACCCAGCATGACTCGTTAGTCGTATCAGTTGACAATGGGAATGAAGTTCAAGAAACACATCCTGAATTTTATTCATTTAAAGAGTGAAACGCTCAAGAGTGTTGAATATTTTAACCATTTTAAACTTTCCCTTGGGAAAGAAGTTTTAACTGGTTTGAAATAGGTTTATACAAAGAGATTTTCAACAGTTTGATCATATTTATCCCCAACAAAAGATAAAAGTCCTTTTTGCTCTCATCTCATACTCAAAACCATTCTGATCAGTGTTATAAATACAGGAACAGGAATAATTTGACAGTTACTCTCTAGCTGTTTTCAAAAAGCTTTTTCTGCCAGTTTGTCTTTTTCTTCATCTTTATGAATGTCCTTGAAACGAATTTTGTTATCTTCCTGCATTTAATTTTATGAATCTTTTTGTAATGAGAGACACAAGAAAAAGATGTGCTAAAATCTATTCTTCCAAATAAATAATATTTTGAAATTTCCAAGACTCAGAGCTTCAAATCATTTGTCAGTTATGTTTTTCTTCGCTCTTCTTGCTTCTACAAAGCAAGCAAATAATTTATCACACATATATGGTTTATGTTCAATTATATTTAATTGTTAGAGTGCGGTTTCCACTTACTTTTTCCAAATATATTATTGCCTTACTGACGTTACCAAAGGAAATATGTTGTGAACATTAGACAATGAAAGACATTTCTTCCCATCTTCATTTGACCAGAAAGATACAGTGTTTCTCTTATATTCATTGCTAATATTCTCATTCTCTGTTTTATATGGACTGCAAACATATTTAGAACTAGTGGACTTGGTTGTTGGAGTCACTAGATTCCAACACGGGTTCCATTATACCACTTGTGCTTGGCTGCTGAATTTTGCCTACGGAGAATGAAGATGAACTCTCACTATCATCTTCTTCTACATCAACACACATAGGATTTGTTTCTAACAAATTAATAATATGTTGGCTAATTTCTATTTCTTCTGAATTTATTACACTGGAAGAAAAACCATACTCTTGAAAATGGTGCAATGCATGCTCTAGTACATTACAGGATTCATGTTTGATTCTTTAAAGAAACACAAGGCAACATAACCTAGGTTAATATCATGGAAGGTAGAGCCCATAAACAAAACCTGTGCTATCCTCTTATAATTGCCATGTTTGTGTACCCAACTGGCTTACTTTGAGTAAGTAACAATTGCATTGCCACATTTTTTTCAAAGCCATTGATAATTAAGTGATAGAAATTCTCTGTCTTGCCACACCAATGGTAGTCTAGAATTTAACAACAGACATATATATTCCACATGGAGTGATGTTGAATGGCAGCCTATAGTCGTCACGTTTTCCTCAGAGCCTTTGAGGTCAATTGTTTAACATTAGTGTTTCTCTGTCTCACTGCACCATTTAAAGACTGTTGCCCAGGGTTGTCCAGTTCCTTTTCTATAGTACCATGTTATGTTTCCTATATGTTCTGAGGATTTCTCAACTAATTTTAGTATACTTTCAGTTGAAAACAGCAACTCATTTTTGGAATATGGACTTCTTATAGCACATAGATGACACAGGAAAATTGTTGAGATATTGATTGATATCATTGTATGATTCAGTTGAACTCATGAAGAGGTTAGCTATAGAAAAGTAAGTGAAGTTTTAAGAGTGTGTAGTTCAACTAATTATACAATGATATCAAGGCTATCTATTTGTTTACCATCCTAAGGATTTAGCATTAAGTTTATAAGCTACTGATTCTGTGCTATGTTTAAGTAGAAAACCATATTGACATCTAAAGAAAAAATTTGTTATTGGAGAAACTATCTTTATGGGCCTGTAATTAATGGGGGATAATTTTTTTACAGTTTTTGTAAGAATGGAATTAAGATATTATATTATTAGAAATTATGAGATATTGTAAAGAATGGGATCTTAATGTGAATCAGAAAAAGACCAAAATAATATTAAATGGAAAGGATGAAAAGTGGTTTATGTTGGGAAGGGAGATACAGATTGTGAAGGAATTTTCATACTTTGAAACAGTTCTGAGCTCCTCTGTTCAATGGGAGAATCAAAATAAAATAACATTAATCCAGGGCTTATTATCTTTGAAGCTAATTAAGCAATGTATGTATGTGGCACTGGAGATGAAGATGAATTGGTTGGAAAGAATTTAAAGGGCACTGGTGGAGCCAAGGTGGGCATATGGTATTAAAATATAGAGAATAGAGGAAAGTTAGAGATTGGTGGTTAGGATACTTAGTAGGATTGTATTGGGAATTCCACTAAATGCTGCAAATGCAGGGGCACTGTTTGAAATAGGGAGGGTTGGTTGATATGAAAGGATGAATAATGCAGAGAGGTTTGAAGTATTGGTTTAGGATACAACAGATGTCAGAGGTTTATTTGTAAAAAGAATGTTTAAACTTTCAAGAGTCTGGGGTAGGGGATTTCTATTGGGTAAAAAATTTGGGGAATGGAATGTGTGATATTTGGTTTAAAAGAAGTGATTTGGAAACAGATTAGAGTAATTTACTACTTAACTGAATCATACAATGATATCAAGTAATAAGATTAGAGTAAGTTTTTTGAGGATATAAAACGGACAGATATTACATTCTATAATGAGGGAAAGAGGTCACTAGTGTTCTACCAGGAGCTAAAAGGGGATGTTAACAGATAGATACATTAGTAAGTGTAATAAGCAGGAAATAGAGGGGATGGCATAGTTTAGATTAGGAATCTGGAGCTTGAGGTTAGAAGTAATTGTAAGTTTGCCCTATATTTGAAAAATGTAGAACATATTTTCTTTGAATGTTCAAGTGAATGGAGACAAAAAGCAATATATGATAAATGGCTGAAGTTAAATAAGCAAATTGCAGCAAAGAAAATGTTTGGTGACTAAAGACAAATTAGGAATCTGGGGAATATTTGTATAGAGTTAAGAGCAAATAGTTATGGTCAGTGAGAAAGAGGGTAGGTGAGTTGATTGAGTTTGCCTCGTGTTATTGGTTGGAAGTGGTGTAGAATAGTTAAGGGCTGGGGTTCTATAAATGAAAACAGATTTATTACTAATTTGAGTGATTATTAAATTGTATAAAATGTTTTAGTTTGTTATTATAGTGTTTTGTTGTTTATTCTGATTATTTTATAGGATTATAGTTGTGCGAAAAAGCTAGGATGATTTCCAAACCATAATTGATGTATTTGGATGTAGTACAAAGAATTAATACTAAAAGGAGAAATATAGGTGGATAATGTAGAAGAGGCCATGTCAAATTCCTATGGATATACCAGTAGCAAGCTACTGATGAGCCGAGGACTAGGGGTTAGCAAACAGTTTTAAATATAGTTAGTTGAATGGTGAAAATTAGTGTGTTAATTAGAATTTTTGTATCACAGTGATTTAAAATATTGGCCTGGAATAGAACGTGGGTTAGAACCAGGCCACATATCATATTTGTAAACTTAGTGCTATTTAAATAAATATATTGGGACAAGTCAAGCAATATAAACATATCAGGTACTATATCAGAAACTAGGGAAATATTAATTAAGTCAGCAAGTACAGGTGCTAAGTACTGATAACAGCAGGTTTCACTACCATAGATGTTTTAACTGCCCTAGTCTGCAAGTTTAATTATTATTGAATTTATATTATGTTTTGTGGTCCTAACACCAATAGCTGTATGATAAGTGACAGTTGTAGATTGTTGCAACAAACTTCCCATTCCAATCAGTTACCTTACTGAGATACGCTTGCACTGGTTCCCTCCTCCCTGCCTATTTCCACAGTCTTCTTGGATGAGCTATTTATTATATTTAAAAAACTGATTCATGTTCTCATTTTAGGAACTTCAGTATGCACATCTTCATTCATTTAAAGCCTTATTTACACTGAGGGTGATGATTTGAATTTTTTTAAAATATCAACCAGTGTGTTTGTGGCATCTTATTGACAGGGGATCCACTTTTCTTGTTCTTCATGAACTATTCTAAAAATTCTTCAAGGTTGTCTGTTTGAACTTAAAGGACTTCTCATACCTATATTATCCAACTGTTTACCTCATTGGTGAAACGATGCCAGAGCTGATTTCTTCCAGATATGTTTTACTGATGTGATTTAAAATGTTATCCATGGGAAGTAATATTGAAGCTCACTTGGTGTTCCTTCAGTATCATTTTGACAGTTTCGTTTCATAAAGTGAAAAGAATTCTTTATGCAAGCTTCTATATTTTTGATTTGTGGCTGTAAAGGTAATACTATTGTACTTATGTAATATTCATTCTTTTATGATATCCTGCTAACATGGATGGCTATAGCTGTTAAGGCACAAAGGGAACTGTATAATTTAAATCTGTGAGGAATATCTTCCCTGACTGATGTTTTTTCCTATTTTCCTCAGTCCTCATCATTGACAAATGCCAGGGAGCTGCCCTAAACTCAGGTGGAACATTTCCTTTCCCAGTTTATCATTTCATGTCATCAGTGTCCATCACCTGTGATGCCTCAATAATAAAAACTGGTGTTAAAACATCATTAAAAATAATGTACATATTTTGGCACCCACAGAGTCACAATGACACTCTTTCTTTATATTCAACTTTTATTTTCCTCCAGGATAAGTGTTAATTTCCAAGACATAGCAGCTCTTAATAATCAAATATGTTGTATCACAAGAGAGGTAATGTCCCATAATAAAACTAATCACATGTCTTCAAACCCCTGCATTCTACTGTTGGAAACATTAGCATCATTATCATTTTCTAGCATGATAAGCAAAATAAGTTAACAATGGAGTTCTATGATAATAATTACCATTGTAGTAGAAAGTGTCCAAAAATAGCATTAAAAAACTTTTGAAACATTTGAGCACATCATGGACATCATATTTCTTATGATTACTGAAAATAGAGTAAGTTAAAGCAGATGTAAACCTTGAAGGCTTATGAAGGTACAGTATGCTGCACAATACATCCAATCATATCAGTTAAAGTACATATTTGTAATAATTGATAGGACAGTACTTCTATTTTACATTTAAAGTATAATGGCAAGAATATAATTGAAAATGGTCTAAAATTTTGAACATATCTTTACAAGTCTCTGGTTTTTTGTTGTCATCATCGTCATTATTGTTATTATTATTGTTGTTGCTGTTGTTATTTTCAATGATGCTCTTTAACATTGCTGGTTATTAGTGTCTTATGTAATTCAGAGCATGAATGGCTGATAAATTTTGCTCAAAAGCCTCTTCTTTGAAGCTTGAGGTTCATTATGTGCCTTAAATCTGTAAAATGGGACCCACAATTTTACTTCCCTTCCAAAGGAAGCCATACTTAAAATTTTTATGCCCTAAAAATAACCCTTCTCATGTTCGAGCCAAAGGAAGCCATATTTAAGATTTTTATGCTCTAAAAAATAACCCTTCTCATGTTCAAGGGTCCAAAAGACATGTCTGGTTACTGCTAGACCACCAGGACTGATGTCTCTGGTTTGTACGATGCATAGTTAGTGAGATGCTCATCAGTAATTCTCACTATTAAGCAAAGAGAGCAGCGTAATCAGTTTCAAGATAGAGGCACACACACATGTATATGCCTTCTCAGAAACTGAAGAATTGGTCATTGAGGCTTGCTCTGATGTTTAAAGTTCCTATTCACACACACATCCACTTAGTTTGGCAACACTGGTAACTGATCTTCATGTGCCATTAACTTTCCTGCGTAGTGTGTGTGTGTGTGCGTGTGTGTGCGTGCATGCATGTATGTCAGTTTTAATGAAAAAAGGATAACTATAAGTTTTAAAAAGAGAATTTAAATTCGCTGTTTGTTTCTCTGGTGCCATTGTTTCAAAGAGAACTAACTTTGTACTAATCTCCTTTGTACCAACTCCACCATTAGATTCAGTGAAGATGTATATTCCTCAAAAAAAGTTGCCTAGTCAAATTTCTATAGATTCAGTTAACTCAAGAAAATACTGTTAAAAGATATATAACATATTGCTGCCAAAACCCTCCTTTAGTTTGGAATTATTAAATATATCTTATTTAAATTTATTATAGTACACACACACACACACACACACACACACACACACACACACACACACACACACACACACACACACACCACTTTTAAGATTTAAGTTTATATTCATATGAATATTGATTAGTTGTTTGTCTGTCCTTAGAGCTGCCAGCTCGGGACAATCTGTATAAATAAATTAATTAGACACTTAAATTTGGATTCTTTGAATGACTCAGAGTAAATTTAGTCATCCTTTGGAGCACAGTTCAACTTGTTCAATTCAAAACTGAAGGGACTACAAAAGAGTTTGAGATATAATTAATTGCAGTTATATACGAGATCTGTTAGAAAAGTATCCGACCTTTAGCTGCTAAAAAAAAACTGGCGTACCTGGAGCATTGAAAACCTATTCCCCCTCAAAGTAGTCTGCTTGGGACTCCGCACACTTCTCCCAGCAGTGCCGCCATTGTTGGAACCATTCTGAAATCGCGTTCCTTTCAAAGGTCTCTTGACTTTGGGGAACAGCCAGAAGTTGCAGGGGACCATATCGGGAGAGAAAGGAGCCTGACGAACCAGAGAAGTCTGTTTTTCGCCAAAAAATGTTAATCAAGTGCGTGGAATGTGCTGGAGCGTTGACGTGATGGATACGCCAATTTCCTGATGACCACAACTCCGGTCGCATGCGCCGCACAGCATCACGTAGGCGACATAAGATATCTCTATAGTACTCTTTGGTGATTGTTTGACCCTGTGGTGTGTACTCGTGGTATATCATTCCGCTGCAGTCAGAAAAAACACTCAGCATCACTTTGAGATTGCTGCGGGCCTTCTTTGGTCTTGGTGACGACTGGAATTTGGTTTCCGGGTCGTACCCATACACCTAGGACTCGTCACCAGTGATTAAGGTGTTCATGGGGTCACTGTTTATGAAGTTCAGCATGTCCTGGGAGACTTCAACAGAACTTGCTTTTGCTCCGCCGTCACTCTCTTCATGACCAAATCTTCGGTCACAATGGAATGCGCCGAAAAAGTGCTGACGTCCACCTCTTCCGCAATTTCTCGGATAGTCACACGACGGTTCCGCATACCACAGCGTTCACTTTGGCAATGACATGCTCATTTCGGCATGTTGATGGCCGACCAGAGCGTGGCTCGCTTTCCACCGATGTACGACCGTCTTTAAACCGGTAGTACCACTCCTTAATCTGTGTGATGCCCATAGAATCGTCACCGAAAGCCGTCAGAATTTTCCGAAAGGTTTCCACCTGGCTGTCGCCCAGTTTCTGGCAAAATGTGATGCAGTAGCGCTGCTCCAGTCGTTCCGTCGCTTTACTTGCTCTGAAAAACCGATGAGAGCACTACACACTACGTCACTCGAACACTGTACGACAGCAACTGACGCTATTCACAGCCGGGAAAAAATTCACGCATGCGCACGAAAGTTCAAGGTCGGCTCATGCAAGCGCGCTTGATTCAAATCCATCAGGTTTTCGAAATAAAAAATAAGGTCGGATACTTTTCTAACAAACCTTGTATTTATTAAATGCATACAAATATAATGCGCACAGTCTAACATATATTCAAATTATGTAAGCTGAATTCTGGGCTGTAAGGCCCTAGTCCAGTGGGACTCTTTCCTTCATTTTCCTAGACAATTCATCCATGAATGTGGTGGACATTGTCAGTGGTGTGCTCACCGTAATCTACTTGGAAATGAGGCAGTTATCGATTCGATGGAAATAGTGGCATGTGTATAGTGGGAGTGTCTGTGGAACTGAGCTCTATTGGTTCACTTGGCTGAGGGGGTTTGATCTAAGCTGAAGCTTGTGGGTGTTTCCAAAGGGGTGAGTGGTTCTGGTAGTTTCTTTATCTTAGTATTTTGTAAAGCTAAATACTATGCTGAATGCAATTTAAGAGTTTCTTCTTTCCTGATAGAGTGGTTTCTATGCATGTACATTTCAATTGCCTCCCAATATAAGCAATGATTATAATGAAATGTGGAGGCTAGTATGTTGGTATCTTGAAATGACAGCCTTACAGACCACCCTACATAACCAACTTGTTGGTATAATTATGTGGATGACACTTTTCTTGTGGAACCAAAGGGAACTTGCTCTTCATGAATATCTTAATGTTTTGGTCAATAGGAAGAGTGATGTAACCTCGGACACACAGTTTACTGTAAGCCTACGTATACAGACAGATATCTTCACAAGGCAAGAACATTTTATAATTAAAACTCTCCTAGATCGAGCCTCCTGAATCTGAACCAAAGCTCCTGGAATGAGAGAAAAAATACTGAGTATTACAAACTAACAAGTATGAAACCAAGGAAGTGAAAAGAGCCTACAAGAACACAAAATAGATGTACACACTATCTAAGAAAAGCTTTTCTCCAGCTTCTGAAAAATGTCAAAGATCTCATCTCCAAGCTACTTAGACAACACAACATAGATACAGTTTTTAAACTGACAAACTGGCTAAGAAATAGATTCCACTCCACAAAGGACACAAGGAAACCATTTGCCTCAGCTGGTGTCTACAGAATACCATGCTCTTGTAGTACAGTTTACATTGGATACCACACAGTGCAGCATTAATACATGCATTACAAAACACAAGAGACATTGCCACGCCTAGATCAGACAGAAAATCAGCCAATGCTGAGCATGTCCTCATAGCTGACGGAGAGTATAAAATTTGTTTCCAAGATAGCAACATGCTAGCTTGAACATCGCAATATCATCTTTGCTTATACCAGAAGGAATTTAAATTTACAAGCATAGAAACAACTTTAACAGGAAAGAAGGGGTTTTGAAATTGCATTCAGCATGATATCCAGCCTTAAAAAATATTAAGACAATGAACCAATTATTAACCAGTATCCGCTGGAAACACCCACAAGCTCCAGCTTAGGTCCAACCTCCTTAGCCAGAAGAATCAATCAGAGATCAGTTCCTACCCCCACTATTAACATGAAGTCAGTCAGTGCCTCATCTCCAAGAAGATTATTTTGAGTAAGCTGCCAAAGATGTACACAGCAATCATGGACAAAACTGGGAATATGAAAAAGAAGAGACCTATTGGATGCGGCCTTACAGCCCGGAGGACTCAGCTTACATAATCGACACCAGCCGTAAAAACCTACATTCTACAAATAATTTAATGTAAAAGCTTCAAATCAGATGGTAACACTGAGTGGTAATGATTTGCAAATTGATGTTAATACGCTTCTGTATGTAATTTGTGATGTACAGGAATTTGCTCCTGAAATTGTGTTGGTATCAGCTGGATTTGATGCAGCTGCAGGGCATCCTCCCCCACTAGGTGGCTACAAGGTATCACCAGCATGCTTTGGTCACATGACACAACAACTGCTTAAGCTGGCAGATGGAAAGCTTGTATTATCACTGGAGGGTGGATATGATTTGCCCTCCATTTGTGATTCTGCACAGGAGTGTGTACGGGCCTTGCTAGGTGATGAGCCTAGCCCACTTCTGGAAGAAGAGCTGTGCCGTCTGCCATGTCAGAATGCCATTGATACTCTGCAAAAGACCATAGCCATTCAGGTAAGACATGTTTGCATAGGATTCTCACCCACTGCTTTATTATGTTTCGTTGGTAAGAAGATTCTATATCCTAGAGACACTCATTTGAAGTTGTTGCACCATTATTTTTTGTTTCTTCTGATGTGTTACCAAACTTTCTTTATCAAACCGAGGGAGGAAGGTCAGGGTTGAATCTTTTAATGGTCTGCTAGCAGTTTAAACAATTGAAAATTGTCTTTAAATCATTTTTGCATTTATATAATGCTGATACAGCTGTATGATTTTCTTTCACCATTATTCATGAAACAGGTGAATAACTCTCAGTGTTTAATATTACTAAGGAAAGACTTTTGTCCACTATATAAATCTCTGCATTTGCTGCATTGTACAGGATGAGAGATTAAGAGGCAAAATATAGGACATTATGATAAGAATAAATACTTTAATGTCAAATATTCATGTTTACTAGATATATGTATAGTAGTAACAGAGAAGTGCCAACTGCCAATTTGTGCAGAAATGGTAATAATAATATCAGCATTGGTGTGTTTTTAAAGCTCAAATTTCATAAAATTGTGAAATATTGAATAACTTCATTCCTCACTTTTTGTACATAGCATCTATCAGGTGTTTAGATTTATGAAAATCTACTCATTTAAACATTTATTAGCATTGAGAAAGGATGTATAGTTAATCTACTTCATTTGCTGCAGCTCCCGCACTGGCCATGCATTAAACGCACAGCACATACTGCTGTGTGTTCTGCCATAGAGGCTACCCAGAAAGAAAAGGATGAGTCTGAAACAGTGACAGCAATGGCAAGTCTCTCAATGCAGCAACAGAACAACACTTTAAAGTAAGTTCTGCTTTCTGTTTCTCTCCAGACACTTTCAGTTCACTTATGATGCTAACCATACAGTCAACTAAAGCTTAATTTAGTACCACAGTAAAATAGCCTGGAACAAAAATGTTATTTCATTGTGCTTTAGCCACATTAAAATCTCACTGTTATATTTGTTGATGCATACTCTTTAACATCTCAGGTCATCAGTATCCCATTCAATTCAGAGCATGAAACAGCCTATAAATTTTGCCCAGGCCTCAGGTTCTTTTACATGCCATAAGTCTATGAAAACATGAAATGTTAACTGTCTACTCTCTCTATGTGTATAAGGCTATATTATGTAATGAATCAAGGAATTTTATAAAAATAATGAGATCCATAGTTATAATACCAGAAATAGTAAAGACTATCTTAGGTATACTGGTAATAAACAAATTGTATGTAAGAATGTAAATATAAGGGGTACCCTTTTGTACAATTTTGATCAAATCTATAGAAAAATCAAAATTTAAGTATCAGTTGAAGAAATACTGCATAAATAGAAGTTTTCATTGGACGAATTGTAAGTTGTATTCTGTGTACAGTATTGTAATCTTGACATTGTTATATTATTATGAATTGTAGATAAAATGTGTAATTTCCCTTTAATTCTCTTGGATGTGTACAAAAATGTTCTAGGAATAAGTTATTGTGTATTGATTCTCTTAAACCTTGCTATTTAAGCTATACTTTGTTAACTTTAACTGTAAATTTTGACAGTGCCTGAAACTTGTGTACACGAGTTTATTAACAGGCACCAGATTTTATTATTATTATTATTATTATTATTATTATTATTATTATTATTATTATTATTATTATTATTATTATTAATGACATGGGGCCCAAGGCTTTACTTTCCTTCTGAAGGAAGCCATACTTAGGATTTTTATGCCCCAAAAATCCACTATACCATACTTGCCTCAGGACCAACTCACTGTTTTATATGGCAGAATTTTTTATGAATTTGTTGTTATTACTTTTTTTTTTATCATTGTTGTTGTTGTTGTTTTATCATTAGGGTTTGCAGGAAAGACCTTTTAAAAATAAAGAATCACAGCACAATACAATCATATTTATTATTTCTAAATAACATTTTGAAAGAGAAACTCAAAATGGCATTCAAATTAACTAGAATTCTATTTTGTCAACCAACCTTAACTTTTAAAACTGCCAACAGTTGGAAAATGGCAGCCATAATCTGGCTGTAGACATCAAAATCCATCCTAAACTTAGGTATTCATTTTTTTTTTTACACTAAGCTCCATTTACTTACATAAAAGTAATATGCGTTTCGGGAGAATCTCTCCCATCTTCAGTTGTTCATTGAACTGCCGTTATTCAAAATGATGGCTGGATCCCCGGATATTTCTATGGTGGCCTCTGTTGGTTGGAATAGGAAATTGCTGAGTTCATCCATAGGAGGAAACTCAAAATTCATTAGGTTTTCTTTATTTTTTCAATATAAAATTTTTTTTCCAAGTAGATAACTCCAACTGGTTGTGAAAATGTTTCAGCAGTTTAATTTCCGGTTTTATTTCAGGTTTTTGGTCCAAAATTGAGCTGCTACTGCTGATTTATTCACCTGCTTAAACCGAATATTCCTAAAATGTTCTTTCCTCCGAATTTCCAAACTGCTCTTTGTTTTGCCTATGTAGCTCTGCTCACAATCTGCACATTTCATTTTATAAATTCCTGATTTCTGTTGTGTTGATATGGAGTCTTTTACTGTGCAACCTAATAAATTCTTGATGCTGTATGTTTGGGGCTAACATTATCCCATGTTCTTTGAAAATTTTCTTGAACTTATTGTGGTAAATTAATGGTAGGTGAAACTGTTGAATTTGTATTTTTCTTTTGTGTTTTTCTGTGTGGAATCTTCTCTTATCCCTTTTTGTCTTTTAGATTTATAAGAAAAGTCACACCTGTATTCATGAGGAAACCTGTTAAAAATGAACAATAGCATACACCAGAAAGCAGCAGAAACAAAGGTAATTGAAATTGAAAATAGCTTACAGTATATGACTACATGAAATAGACATAAATATTTACGATCTGTATTTAAAACCAACAAAAAAAACTAGGATTTCACATATGGGAAAATTTACAACACCACCTACATCAAAATTTAAGTGTACAAATGAAAAACAAAAACCAGAAATTATAAAAGAAACTCCAGAACTTACAAAAACATCAAATAAAAAAGTTCCACCCTCACGCACACACACACACAACAGATAAAGTAGTTAATCTTTCAAGTGCCACATTTTCCGAAAATGAAATCAATCTCCTAAATAAAGGCCTAAAAACTTGCATAGATTTCTCAGATAATATAGAAGATTACATAGCTGACATAGACATAGCCACCCAATAACTAAACGATAGCGAAAAATCATTCATCAAAAATAAATGCAAAAACGTTTTAGAGAACATAAAAAACCGAAAGAAGTCAATAAACTACAGAATGACATTAAAAAAACTAAAAGAAAAACCAGTTATATACATAAAAGTGGTCAAAGGTAGTAAAATAGCCATTTTAGACAAAATAGAATACGTAAATAGAGCTGAAACTATGTTAAATGGACAAGACTACAAGCCAATTGATAAGAATCCACTCAATAAATGCAATAAAATGTTAATCAAAACATTAAATGAAGTCAAAACACTATCCACTACTGAAAAACAGAATATCACACAGAGTAATCCAATATTACCCTGGCTTTATGCACTACCTAAAATACATAAAAATGATAACAGCATGAGAATAATAATAAATACTATCAATTCACCCACATATCAGGTAGCGCACACAACAGATAAAGTAGTTAATCTTTCGAGTGCCGCATTTTCCGAAAATGAAATCAGTCTCCTAAACAAAGACCTAAAAATTTTTATAGATTTCTCAGATAATATAGTAGATTACATAGCCGACATAGACATAGCCACCCAACAACTAAACGAAAGGGAAAAATCGTTCGTCAAAAGCAAATGCAAAAAAGTTTTAGAGAACATAAAAAACTGAAAGAAATCAATAAACTACAGAATGACATTAAAACAACTAAAAGAAAAACCATTAATATCCATAAAAGCAGATAAAGGTAATAAAATGGCCATTTTAGCCGAAAATGAATACATAAATAGGGTTGAAATTATGTTAAAAGGAAAAGACTACAAATCAATTGAAAAGAATCCTCTCAATAAATGCAATAAAATGTTATACAAAACTTTAAATGATGTCCAAACACTATCCACTACTGAAAAACAGAATATCACACAGAGTAATCCAGTACTACCCAGGCTTTATGCACTACCTAAGTTATATAAAAATGATAACAGCATGAGACCAATAATAAACAATATCAATTCACCCACATACCAGGTAGCAAAAAAATTGATCAAAGTCTTCAATTCTTTTAAGAGATTCCAAAGTTTGAGCATTAAAAATTCAGTTGACCTAGTTAAAAAACTTGAAAATAGCAGAATCACGGCTGGAGATATAATGGTTTCATTTGATGTAAAAGCCTTATTCCCCAGCAAACCTACAGAGAAACTCATGCTTATGCTAAAGAAATGGTTAACATCAATAAATTTAAAAACAGAAGAAACAGAAGACCTATTAAAACTTATTAATATCTGCATTCAACAAAATCACTTCAGCTTCAACAAAAAATATTACCAACAAGTTTCAGGCCTAGCTATGGGAAACCCTTTGTCACCTTTTCTAGCAGAGTTACTCATGAGCTCATTTGAAATACACATCACAAAAGCCTTCCCTTTAATTTTCAAGTCATGGTATAGGTATGTGGATGACATTTTTGCAATAATACCAAAGAAACTCTCAACAGATGCCCTGAAACTTCTTAATTTGCAACATAAATCCATACAATTTAATATAGAAGAAGAAAGAAATGGGTGGCTACCATTTCTAGATATAAAAATCATAAGAAATGGAGATGGTTTGAATTTTGGAATTTACAGAAAAGAAACACACACAGAAAACTACATAAAAAATGAGAGTTATAACCCCATTCCACATAAATATGCAATTTTTCACAGTTTGGCACACAGATTGATGAATATTCCCACTCACAGAAGCAGAGTACAAAATGGAATACAAACAAATAATACAGACAGCTATAATGAATGGTTTCAACAAAGACACAGTGATAAAAATTATCAATAAATCTAAAAGACAAAAAGGGATAAGGGAAGTTTCCACACTGAAAAACACAAAAGAAGAATACAAATTCAAAAGTTTCACCTACCATCCAATTTACCACAACAAGTTCAAGAAAATCTTCAAAGAACATGGAATAATATTAACCCCAAAGAACAAATACAATGTCAAGAATTTATTAAGTTGCACAGTAAAAGACTCCATACCACCAGAACAGAAATCAGGAATTTACGAAATAAAATGTGCAGATTGTGAACAGAGCTACATAGGCAAAACAAAAAGAAATTTGGAAATTCGGAGGAAGGAACATTTTAGAAATATTTGCTTTAAACAGGTGGATAAATCAGCAGTAGCAGCTTACTTTTGGACCAAAAACCATGAAATAAAACTTGGAATAAAACTGCTGAAACATCTTCGCAGCCCATTGGAGTTATCCACTTGGGAAAAAATTTTCATATTAAAAAAATATAAAAAACCTAATGAATTTCAAGTTTCCTCCCATAGATGAGCTCAGCGACTTCCTACTTCAACCAACAGAGGCCACCACAGAAACAACAGGGTGTCCAGTCATCATTTCGAGTATGGCAGTTCAATGAACAACTGAAGATGGGAGAGATTCTCCCAAAATGTGTCTTGCTGTTATGTAAGTAAATGGAGATTATATGTATAATTCTTGAAGCTGTTTACAGTGGAGTCATTATATTTAAATTGATACACCATGGATAACCTATTTACACCCTTCACTTACTATGTTTTCCTAAGTTGGAACAATGTTTCGGGAACCAGCGTTCCCATCCTCAGCCGTTGACCCAGTGGTTTCTGATGCTCGTGTTGGTCCCTAGCAAGTGGTTGCGTGAACTGTGGTGATCTCTGGTGGTTCTGAAATGAATCTAGAAAGGCGATTCCATGGTGGAAGATCAAAATTCATAGCGATTTTATGATGTTTTAAGATGAAAATATTCTCCCAGGCGGCTAATTCAAATAGGTTCTTTATTTTTTTTTTAGAAGTTTTATCTCTGGGTTTATTTCATGATTTTGGTTCCAATAACGATGTGCCACTGCCGATTTTTCCGTCTGTTTAAATTTGATGTTTCTAAAATGTTTTTTCTTCTGGATTTTTAGATTTCTCTTGGTTTTTCCTATGTATTTCAAATTATAGTTTATAAACATTCTATGGCATATATTCTTGATTTCTTTCCTATGGGTATCTTATCTTTTAATTTTGAGCTTAAACTGTTTTTGATATTGTATCTGTTGATCGGGGCTAGCTTTATATTGAATTTTTTGAAAACCTTTTCGAATTTGTAGTGCAGTTGTGGGTTATACATGAATTTGCAATATCTTGTAGTGTCTTTGATTACTTCTAGAGTCGATGTCTCTCTTATGGTTTTCTCGAGTTTGTATTTGTTGATCCTTTTTATTATGGTTGAGGTGTTAAAGCCATTGTTTATGAATTTTTACCTTCTGCCGTGGGATCACCTTTCTAGATTCATTTCAGAACCACCAAAGGTCACAGTACTTGCAAGGTACTAACACGAGCATCATAAACCACTGGGTCAATGGCTGAGGATGGGAAAGCTGGTTCCCAAAACATTGTTCCAACTTAGGAAAATATAGTAAGTGAAGTGTGTAAATAGGTTACCCATGGTGTATCATTTTAAATGGAGTTTAGTGTAAAAAAATTAATACCTAAGTTTAGGACACATTACACTCCATTGTCAACAGCTTCGTAAGTACAATATCAAAATACATATTCAGATCTATTAAATGTCAAAGTTTCACGAAGATAAAAAGAGAAGAAGGACAACCATTCAACTGGGAAGGGGAGTTCACCAAGGCAATTCAATCTCTCCCAAACTCTGCATCTGTGTAATGAAGCATATGAGGGTAGGTCCATAAGTTTCCGGCCTAACCATTTTCTAGGTATGATAAAGACAAAAACTATATTTCACTTTTCAATACAGTTGCTTTGAAGGCAATACACTTCTCACATCTTTGAATTAACACCCCCCCCCCGCAATAGTCAGAAGTCTTGTCCACAAAATGGGCATAAACAATATCCATCACTTCTTTGTCACACTTAAATTTCCTTCCTTGAAGGTGCTTCTTGAGTTTAAAGAAGAGGAAATAGTCACTGGGAGCTAGATCTGGGCTGTAGGGTGGATGGTCCATTGTTGTGAAGAAGGCCAATACCACCACACAGCTTTCCTGGCCTGTTCTCTCTTATACAAGCACACATCTGTGCAGTAGGCTGGCTAAGTACTCCCCATTTACTGTGGTGTTCCTCTCTTTGGAGTCAGTGAAGAGTAGTTCTTCACAGTCCCAAAAAATTGTGATCATGATCTTCTTGGTTGACTGAGTGACCTTGGCTTTAGAGGCGGTGCTTTGCCAGGTTTGCCACTTCATTGATTCTCTTTTGGACAAGGTATCATAGTAGAGGATCATAGTTTCATCTCTGTAATAATGGTTTGCAGAACTTCTTTTGGACTAAGGAAAGAAATCTGCACCCATTTTGCACTGACCTTATTCATGTTTAAATGATCATGAATAATTTGAAGGACTGTTGTTTTAGAAAGGCCCAATCTTGCTGCTATTTCTGTAACTTTGAGCCGCCGGTCTTCCATAATTTCTCCTTCCACAAGAGCAATGTTTTCAGGAGTGAGTACCTCCAAGGGCCAACCTGCACGCTCTTGGTTTTCAATGCTTTCTCGACCCATTCGAAAAAGTTTGGCCCATTCTTTTATGGTAGAATATGAGGGGGATGCTTCCCCATATACTGTCCAATTACTGTTTAATTTCATATGGAGTAAGTCCTTCTTTTGTGAAGAACTTAATAACAGCTGGATACTCCATTTTGAACATGTCAGAATCTTCTACACATAGCCTTGTTTATGCAACTATATCTGAAAATCTGGACATAGTGGAGTGGAAGTTACAGCTGTAATTATTTACTTAACAGATAAGGTATGACACCAGATAAGGATTTTGTGAAGGTGCCGAGGCCGTAAACTTATGAACCTACCCTTGGGATCAACATAAACGACAGTTCCTAACAAATCTAAGATTTGCTAATGATATGGTCCTATTTGCTAAAACACTGAGAGCACTACAAACTATGCTGGAACAATTATATGAGCATAGCAAAAATGCAGGACTCTCACTAAAAAAATTGAAGACACATTTAATATCAAATCCTGAAACCCCAATACACACAGATAGAACTGTTATGTGTGAGCGAATATACATACCTAAGACAACAGATTTCCTTCCATCATAAAATGCAAAAAGAAATACAAAGAAGAATCATTAACCTGGAGAGCATTTTGGGCCCTTAAGTTTATACTGTTAGACCAAACACTAACTAAGAAAATCAGATTTCAGATACTGTAAACCTGTGTATGTCCTGTATTACTCTATTGGTGCCAGACACGGTCAATAAGAGAAAAACAAAAGTACAAAATTCAAATGTACCAAAGAAAAATCCAACGCAAGACCTGGGGAATAACTTAGAAGACCAAAATACCTACAGTAGTAATAAACCAGTTATCTCAGATGCACAAATAGCTACCAGAATCAAATGGCAATGGATGGCCACACCACAAGAATGCACAAAATAGGTGGACCTACAAGATCTTTATTTGGGATCCTCCTTGGATAGCAAATATGACACGAGGCAAACCCAGAAGAAGATGGACAGATCTCTTCAAGGAGCATGTAGGTCCAGATTGGTCAGAGAAGCAAGAAAAGAGAAAAATGGAAATCTCTTGAGAAGCAACTAGTGCAGTGAGAAATAGCATAACCATAGAACAAATCAAGGCAAAGTATCTTAAACAGTATACAAACAACTAGCGTGGAACAGCTCACCGGAAAAAAATTCCTGCTACTTGTTAGGAGGCCTTTTGCCCTTTAAGGGACACAATAGGCTTCTTTTATCACATATGAAAAACTAGATAGTAGCCCTTGTACTGATTTGATACTGTCATAGTTTTGAGTATTTATTTGTATTAACTTCAGCATCTGCTGTTTTTCCTTAGGACTCCAGAGATCACTTGTGAAGCGTCAGAAGAACCAATGGAACAGGATGATGCAAAGTGAACGTCTATTAAGATACATTTGTTGGAAGTTTCAGTTCCCCTTTAAAGCACAAGCTGGGTAAGTTTGGTGTATGGCTGATGCTCACTGGTAAAGTTTGCATGGAGGCATTCATAAAGAACAGTGTCCTTATTCAAGGCAACGAAATGCTGTTGTAATTTGGACCAATTGGATTGGAGAGAGTGCCTCACTTTCTTTGATGTTATAAATAAACAAAAAAGACATTAGAGTTAGGATTACTGGCAGGATTTGCCTTTGTATTGACAAAGTTGATTTAAGGTGCAGGACACTTTATTTATAGGATTTTCTAAGCCCCATGGAGCTCAATCAGCTCTGTTTGTTAAAAATGACATTGGTTTTTTTGGTGTTGTGACATACATTCTGTACAGAATGTGCCTATAAGCAGAGGAAGTTGTCATGTGCAGTTGTTAATTTTGGTATCCATGTATCTTTAACCCCCACTAGATTGTTTTGTATAAAGTACTGTGGCATTATTGTGATAACTGTGCAAAAATGAAGAGCATTTATTTTTATGTGAAGCATTTTCAACTTAAAAGATGTTGTAACAATTACATTTTTTTATATATATAAAATGAATTTAAGATCAAACTTAGTGAATTATAGGAGAAGTTATTTCAGACTTCAGTTATTTTTTTTTAGATGAAATAGAAACGAAGTTGCATTATAAAAAAAGTTGTAACTGTCCAAGAAGTTGTTAAAAGTATGCAAGATTTTATTGTAAAGGTTTCAGATGTGGAGAAGTATTGCCTAATATTGTTATTTGTTCAAAATATTTTAAGAATGGTTGATTCTTTATTAATTAAGATTATATATATATATATATATATGTAGAACAACAAAGGGTTGTGAAGCATGGAAAAAAGTATATATAAATTAATGTGTATATGATTTTATATAGATTATCGTGCGTGTGTGTGTGTGTGTATATATATACACACACACACACACACATACATATGTAAAAACACAGAGATAAACACACACAGTTTTTTTTTAACATTCCTGAAATGAGAAGAGATGTTTATGAAACACCAGAGACAAGTGCACAAAGTGACAAATCTGGTGTTTGTTGTGTTGCATGTTGTGTCCCCTTTGACAAAAACACAAGAAACGTAAGCTTTATTATAAGGAATGTTAATTATTTGTGATAATTGTTAATGTTTGTACGAAACAAAACAAAGAACTATCCAATGCATGTCTGTTAAAGTCAACAGGGTAATTTGTTTGTCTTCATGTTACTTGAATGGCAGACTTGTTTCGTTGTTTACTTAGCAGTCCTCGGATCGGTACTGTTTTTGCCTTTGTAGCGCTCTTTCTTTTGGTCCGGCAAACAGTGCATACAAATTTTGTCTTCCAGATATTATTTCATGATTTGAGACACGTTTATGCTGCCATTTCTGTAATTTGAAGAACCCGTGTGAAAGCTACACCATTGAAACAAAGAATTATTACTTGCACTGCATTGTTATTTTTATATGAACTTTGAAATGTACCAAGCTGTTGTTAGGATGGTTCTTTGTTTGTAAATATTGCAGGATAGAACTCGTGTACATAAAACAAAATGGTCAGTACCAAAAGCTTTGTATGTTGCTTGCTGTGTTTACTACATGCTACTGGATAGCAATGTAAGTTGATGGGCTGGCCGGCAGGTACCGGCTTCCCTTTTGCCCCATTTATTGTGTAAATATTGTATTGCCGAGAATAACATTTCTAGTATTTTTACAATACCCTGCCTCTGGTGGTGATCTTTGTTCTCTCATCTTGGGCATTCCAGTGACTAAAAGTAGATAATAAAATTTAAAAGAATGGTTATAATTCACCCGACACTTTTGCCTAGTTATGGGAGCATTGTATTCTGAATGAAATTCACCCAGTCATACCATAACTTGTCACAACTTTAAACATTGCAGTCACAATGGCATTTATATCAAATAGATACTGCTCGCCTCAGGGAATTTTTAAGACTGTCTGAAAGAGCAGATATTTCATAGCTTCCATAGTGCAGGTCAGGAGCCAGTGGATCCATCCGTCATTATTGAGACCATGCTTATTGTGCTAGCACTTTAATTTTTCTTCTACAATGAAAGCAGTTACTGATGTTCATTTCTGCCATACATCAAGATAGAGGGAGAGCTGTGGATGCTTATAGCAGTGCAGAACTTCTTACGATGTATTTCAAACATTTCAATATGAGCATTACTCTTTAAATTCTAAGAATAAAGCGATAAAATAAAAAGTTTTAATTATAAATTCAGCAGATTTATACATTTCATCTGCTGCAAACATGTACTTGAAGTGATTCTAATGGACAATCACAAATTTCTTACTTTACTATAGAGAACAAAAACAAAAATAACTTGAGGACTTTAGGAGAAATGAGAAGAAATTTAACTCTTGATTGCTGCGTAGTTGTTTCCTGTGTAGTTTAGGTCATCATCATGAAGTAGGCCTGTCTTGAACAGCATTGAAAACTTGTGACAGATGTACTCTGATGATCAAGAGAAACTATTATAGTACAGAGAGGAATGAACAAATCATCATTATGTCCACACTTCTCGATCCTTTGAATCAAATATGCAATTTGATCTTCAACATAATTTTCCAGCATTATCTAGATCCACTTCCTCCTTCTCATTTATGTGCAATGCAGATCTTCCTGACCATAACATTTTTTTTTTATCCAGGATCTGTTTAATTGCTGCCAGTCCAATGTGTAGGGTTTCTTGAATCTCAGTATGCTCTACTATCTTCTATCCTCTCTTAAATTCTTCAAAGCTTATGTAAATAGTGATTTGTAAAGAGCAAAAATGCTTGTTGCAATCTCTAAACTAACCCAATTTAATGCTGCAGATAATCTTGTCATGGAAATACTTTTACTTATGACAATAATACATGCCAAAAATTGTTGAAATGTTCAAATTTGCAGATGTTACTATCAAAATTTCAATCCAAAAATAGGAACACATTTTGACTGATTGTTATTCATTATCTAAAGTTTCGGCGTTATTATCATCAATATTATTTCATTTATTTAAGGATGCTGTTTAACGTCTCATGTTCCATAAATCTACAACTCAAGACCAATGGCTTTGGTAAGGAAGCCATACATAGGATATTTATGCCCTAAAAATGCTGTGTTTGAATCCTAGGCCTTGCATCTACAAGGCAGATATAGCGCCAGAACTGACAAAATAAATTTTAGAGTTACCTCATATTGGTACAAATAGACCATGAGTCATTACACCTTTATAACATTTTGCACAAGACTGGTGTGATGGCTGCAAAGGAAGTCTCACAGTTGCTCAGTTTGGTTGTGATTTAAAGTCGCTTATGTGTGCCCATGGGCTGTTGGTAATAAGGAATTCGTGTTGTGTCACTCAGGAAGTCACACAATGGTTCATAATTCCAATTTCAGTTAATTGAGATATCAATGAGAGAAGTCTTGTAACCTGTGCTGAATTTCCTTTGCCCTGATATCAAAATGCAATTGAGAATGAGATGCAATACCTCAAAATTGAAAAGATCTTTTTTTTTTTTTTTGTATAATGTTAAACTGCAACCCAATTTGAGGTGATTTCAGAAATGCCATCTGAATACCGTTCATTCAAAAACATATTCATTTAATATAAAGAATCAACATTCTTTATGTTAAATCTGTTGTTTAATGTCACTGCTGGCAAATGCTTTTTCTTAAACAAGCTATATGTGACCAGATATTTGTAGGTTACATTAGTGCAGTTATTATGTTGTGACGCTGTTTATGATAAGACTGGGACCTTGCTCCAGTCTCATCAACAGAGAGTCCAGATCACAGCCATTCCATTTTAATGTTCATAATTTTCATGTACAGTGTTGTCAAAAAACAGGTGCTCCCTATATGTGGCAACAATGCACCCCATTTACATTTGTGTCTCTCTTATAGCAGTAAATTGAGTTGAAGCCTTGCAGACAGAATCTGTTGGAAACAACGTTTTAACATGTAGGTTTGAGGTCTATAGTATAGTGTTTTTGGAAAACGCAGAATTGTTAGAGAATCTGTCACTGTTTGCATTGTGTATGGGATTTTTGTCAATTTTTGATGTTTAAGTAAAAAAGGAAAAGACAGATTGGCTTTACTGCATTGCAGCTCTTAATGAGATATAAATGTATGTGTCTCTCATATTTTCATACTATTGTCCTGTTTGTCTTGTAACAATTGTTGCCATCTTTTAAAATGGCTTTCCTTGGATCCTTTTTCCCCTTGTGAATTTTCCATGTTTGCAAAAGTGCAGATAGACTGCACAGAAAGTCAATACGTATCTATAGATTTATAAAGCAAAATGTAACTAAGAAGTTTTTGATTGTTGAAATGGAAATGAGGCTATTACTCAGCCTCTTCTATGTATGAAAGGTTTTATATTATAAGGAAACATATAATGTTGTCTGCAGACAAAAATGGTACAAGTAAACGTTATTATATAAATAATATTAACACAGGATAGTGTTGTAAATACCTACCCTTATTCATGTATTGCTTTATATATTTGGATAGCCAACTCAAGAGATAATTTCTAAAATGAAATGCAATTTATATGGCAAGAAGAACATTACAATGTATTACAAATTGATTTCTGCAGCTCTCCTCATTTAATTAGATTAGCATTTATTATTTTGTAGTAACATTAACTTAACTTCATGTTATATTTGCTCTTCTGTTATTACTGTCTGCATTGTTTCAGGTCAGTCTGGAATTTGAAAAATAAAATATTTCACTCTGAACTATCATGTATTGTAACTTTTCTCTCTCCTTGCATGGCATCTCTGATCATTCAGCTGGCCTCTGAGTAAATCAAAAAGTCTTTGCCCCAATTTTTTCGGCCAAAATATTAGTGTGGTTGAGGAACTGAGATACACATGTGGTGCAAAGATTTGTCTCCACTGTGCCATTGCTGCTATCATTTGGCTCCAGTGCTCAACATGTCCACGTCATATGATTAGCGAAGTGAATTCATTTTCTATGGAGCAAGGAATGAACACCCATCAAGATCAATAGCCAATATATGGGGACAAGTGTCAGATGTGCACCTGAAGAAGCATGGCAGTGCTTAAGACATCATTCATAATTCCTTTCATGTCAGTGGGTGCCTAAGCTTTTGGATGACCTGAAAAAGGGTAAGAGAATGATGACATTAGCACGTTTGCAGCGTTTCCCAGAGGATGACTCATTTACTCTGGAGATGAAAAATGTGTGTTGTATTTCACTGCAGGATCAAAGCAACTGAGCATGGTGTGGAAACATCAAGGTTTGCAGTCATAAAATTTCGCCAAATGCTATCCATCAGTCAGAAAGTTGATATTCACATCTTCTGGGATTACTGAGGACCATTCTTGCTGGATTTCACTGCGAGGTGACAACATCAATACCGACACACTCTTCAGTCTGCAAACTGCAAAAAGAACCAAGGAATTCTTGTGGACAACGTGTTCTCATGTGGCAACCCAGCCATTCAGATGGTAAGTTATGAGGCATATAAAGTCCAGACCTCACCACTTGTTTAGTCCACTGATTGGCAGGGCAACAATGAAGCAAAGCTGCTGTTCAAAAGTGGTTTCACAGTCAACTGGCCAAATTCTAAAACAACGATATCCAAACTAGTGGTATGGTAAAACAAATACCTGAACTGCTATAGTGACTATGTGGAAAAATAAAGAAACTTAGAACTATTCCTGTATTTGTATTATTTTGGCTGAATAAAAATAGGAACAAAGACTTTTCGATGTGCCCTTGTACTTTAGAACAAAACAAAATCCCTATATATTTATCTCATACATAGAAATGTACTTCTAACACAGGAATAGTACTTGAAAAGTTTGATAAACAGTTAAGCTGACATATTATGGATTATTGATAAACAGTTAAGCTGATATATTATGGATTATTGATAAAGCACATTTTTTGCACATATGGTACACACAATGAAGGATTACAGAATTTAAGAGAAGAAAAAATAAATATGACCAGTAAATTTTATCAAATCTGTAGTCTAACACACTCTTATTCTTCACTTACTTTTAAATACAGCGTGACTGGTTTCGCAGAGACATCCTCTCCATCTTCAACCAACTTGACAACTCATCACCAAAAATAACAATGAAAAAATGTGTGTATGTATGTGTGTATATATTATACCAGGTAAATGAGCTGCACCTACTTTTTCATATCTGTGCAACTCGCAGATTATAAGCCTTGCTTGAAAACATTGCTCCTTTTGTCAAGCAACAATTTTTTTTTTGTAGCTGTGATTTTTCACTTCATTTAAACCTCCTTTTGCATATCTAGTATCAAAGATGAAAAGATGTGTGAATGCTAAGAAGCTGCCAAAAGATTAAAAATGTTTTATCTTTTCATATACTTGAAAACAGCATGATACAGAAATGTTTCATTAGAGAGAGGTTCAGAAAAGAGTTCCTGTGGTTGAATGGGATAGCCATTGAGCTATCATAAAATCTCTCATAGTTTCATAGGTTCAAATCCTGTACAACACTTTATTTATTTATTGCTCTCTTCCTCTCTTCCTTCCGCCCCTTTTTTTTTTCTATATCATTACTTTAGGTGTTTGTCTTTTATTAACTGAAATTACTGTGATCTGCTAAATGTCTTTGGTGCTAGGGGTAAAACATGTAAAAACAAATTATTGAAAAAGTAATTAATGAAGCCAGTACTCAAAATGGTGGCATCTTTGGTTAATGCAGCTGTTGGAGAGAGGCTCTTCTGATGTGACATACCTCTATGCTTCGCTAATCAGCAGCCGTAATTGATTTGTGTTCTTTGGTTCCTCTGCATTGACCATTTTATTTAAATAGCCCCACGGGAAGAAATCCAGTTGGTTGTGGCCTGTCACTTTGCATAGATTCGCCATTTTGTTTGAAATAATTTTTATATTTGATGCATATTATAGATGGTAGTTTCCATGTAGTAAGAAAGAATGTATACAGTAGAATAAAAGTTTATAAAATGCATTAAAACCAGTGCAATTCTCTGTGTGAAAGTACTATGTTTTCAAATGGTCTTCTATCTATTTGTATGTGTGAGGTGAAGATAGACTTAAGACGCACTTACCATTTAGCGTGTCGCATAAATTCGGGGGGGGGGGGTGAATAGGGGCAGATGATCCACCTGTTATATCTATTAACGCTCTAGCGGTCGCAATTTTATTTTTTCTCAACGAAACTCTGTATTTAACCATTAATTAGTAAATAATTTATTCGTTGAAAAACCAGCAAAATTTTATCATTAGAAATGGAATGAAACTAAAGCGATGATGATGTGTGTGTGCGTGCTTCCGCACCGTTGAAATAAAAATGTTTTCTGAAAATAAGTGAAATTAGACTATTAGAAATTAAAAATTGAAAAACAGCTGTACTGCCCCAAACTTTGTTTTTTCACAACGAAAATGGTATGTACGATTTAAACATAAGAAGAAAATTTGATTCTGAAAATCAGGGGAATAGGGCAATTGTGAGTGGGAGTATACCTGAAAACGAAATTTAAAAGCGCCCTAGCAACGCCAGTTTCTCTGCTGTAGGTTCTATAATAATCTAATCGCAAATTCAACTTGCTGGGGAATTTGCTCAGTTTACGCAGCTCTGTGTGACGGACTTTTTTTTTTTTTTTTTTTTTTTTAAACTCCAATTTTGTTCATTTGTTACATGTGGCTGTACTAGTCAAACTTTCACAGGACAATAGCTGGTACCTCCAGACAGTTACGACAGGCCATTATGGAAAAGCTCCAAAGGAAGCTGTTCCAGGGAATGCTTTTACCCCATGACAACACATCTGCCCAGGTGGTGATATAGGCGGCCACTTTGATCTATGGAACTCTACCGTGAGATCAGTGATGTTTTCTGGTGAGCGAGTCCCCATTCGTTTGCGTACCTTGGAGAGCGTAGTAAGCTTGTTAGCTTACTTATTGACCGTGTTGACTATCACAGTCGTATCGCAGCCATTATGTGTGTGTGTTGTGTTGCTCGTTTCTTAATTCGTCAGTATACATAAAGTGCATCATCCTTGTGTGTTTACCACATAGTACGGTTTTTTTATGTACGATTCGTATGTGTTAACTCAGTTGTGAAAGAATCATAGGACCAGTTTTTTTGAGCATACAGTGATGTGTATATACCAAACTAACCCCATATTTCAGACAATTAACCGACAGAGAGAGGTTTTTTTTTTAGTAGTGTTTAACGCCCATTTTTACTACTGAGGTACCACAGGCGGACAGAGAGCATGATCATACTTTTTTTCAACAGGATTCTGGCCCGTTTCACACTGCGAATAATTCCATGAGAGCAATTGGCAATATTATATATCCACAAAACCAGAGTTATTAGTAGAGCTTTGTAGCCTTCTTGGTCTCCCGATTTAACATCCTGAGATTATTAGCCTTGGGATAAATTAAAAAATGCCGTGTACAAGACAAACCCGCAAACCGTACAAGTACTCAAAAATAATATTTGTCAGGAAATTATCCGGATTTCTCAAAATGAACTATGAGTGATGAATAATTTCTAAAGAGATGCCAAAAATGTGTGGAGAATGAAGGCGGGCAGTTTGAACTCTTCATTGCACCGCCACGGATGGCCGAGGTCGTTAAGGCGCAGATTCGCAAGCGGGAAGTCTGGGGTTCGAATCCCGCCGTTACTGTCGTGCCTGACTGATTTCTTTTTTTCAGGTTTTCTTCAGTCCTCATAAATGGCAAATGCCGGGAAGTTACCCTAAACTACGGAACGTTTACTTCTTTAAAAAAAAAATCAATCCTTTCCCAATATATCATTTCATCTCGTGTATCATCAATGCCACCTCCTGTGGTGCTACAGTAGTAAAAACGGGTGTTAAAGACCATTAAAAACACTTCGTTGGTAATTTGGGAAGGAATGAGACCCTTCAATTGATTTGTGTGTTGTATGGTTTGTTTGTTTTATTGTTTTACCCTTCCGCCTTCACCGAGACCATATTAACCGGCTAGCGAGCGGCGCGCTCTTCCATAGGCAATCACTCCGGGATAAAACGAAACTGATTGCAAGTACCTCACCTCCATAGCACCTAGCAGGGTGCTTAGTGGCTTCTTTCTCTTTCCTTGAATGACTGGCATTTCCAAAGCAAGAATGCGATTTTTGAGGTGAGACATTTTTTGGTGGCAGAAGTACATATATGGAGAAAAATAACCCATTAGTACAGCTCTTTTCCTTCCTGGCAGTAATATGAACTTTATGACCGCCCCTCATATAAAGACAATAAAACGTTTAGTGAAAAATGTTTTAGAGTATAGAATACAATAACTAAATATCGGTGTACATGCATGTGAATATTTTTTCTTTATTTTTTCAAATTTCTGACATGATCTTATGCACCTTAAGAATGAAATGAAAAGGGAAGGGGAGGAAAATTATTTCACCGTTTTACAATTGTGCATTAGACTGCAAAAGTCACTAAGGAGTGATTCTCAATAGGTGTGCCGGGCCCCAATTATGTGTAGCACCCCCAACGGAGTGTGACGCGAAATTTTGGAATTGAAGAATACATTTTATGCCATCCAGAAAGTCTCTTTACTCCGCATTTTTATTTATTATTATTATTATTATTATTTATTTTGAGACAGTTCACTCTTCCCTTTTAGCAATAAACAGAGTTTAGAATCGTCAGAACATATTGGTCAGTTTCAATATACATGTGTAAGCGGGTGATGGTGCATTATTTGTATTCAGATTTTTTCACGAAGAAGTTTTTAATTAGGAAAAGACGTTTTGAATCAAGTTGTGGGTTAGATGAAACTGTGCTAATTGAAATAATGAGGTCGAAAATTCCCTTCATAGTTCACATAAATATATTGTGTTATATAAATGTAATGATGAATATTTGAATATGGTGTTACGTGGCGTGATGAATATAAACAAAATCCAGAGTGTCTTACATGCGGAAATGTTTTGTCATTTCAGTCGATGGTGCGGAATAAATTAAAAATACATTTAGAAAGTAATCATTCTTATTTAGATACCAAACCAAGAGAATGTTTTGAACGTAGTTTTTGAAGTCACAAGAAACATCCAATAGTGCGTTAATAAAACGCATTTCTTTTCCTGACAAAGCGTTGCATGCTTCATTCGTAGTTTCTGAATTAATAGCTCAACAGAGAAAAATCTCATAATATTGGCGAGGAACTAATATTACCAGCCGGGAAAAAAATGTTTAGTGATGCTACGGAAGAAGAAATATGCCAAATTCTGTTATCGGATAATGCTGTAGCTGCAGAATAAAAGAATGGCTCATAACATGAAAGCGTTTCTGCATTTGTTATATAATTCTGCATTATGCGTTAAACACTCGCCTAGAACACTCTTTCCATAATCGTGTTACGCAAACATATTCGATTACAAAATATGTTCTTGTAAATATTTATTAATGTATCTGCATTAAAGCATTTACCTGATAAGTTTCTTTAAAATTACATTTTCGGTAATATGTGTATTTAAAGTGTACAAGCTATAAGTCTCTGAATAAACTATTAATGTAAACTGAGAGGGTCGATTGATAACATGAACCAAGGACCGGCACCTTAAAAATGAAGGTTACACACATTATGAGGTGGGGGGTTCCCTTTTCATTGTCTGCAAAAATTGATAATTACCTATTTTGGATTTCTGAATTCTACATTTATTTTAGTGTCAGAATTTCACTTACATATAAATGACACTCTACGTAATGTATGCTGCTTTCAAGTGTAGCGCTATGCTCGGCAGAATGTGTAACTAATCCAATTCAAGACTTGCTTGTGAAGCAAGCGAGCCTATTGGTGTCGCAAGGAACACAGTATAGAAGAGCTAGATCCGACATTTTGATATTCCGGTGTTCATCAATTTGTGTAGTAAAATAGTGATTTCGTTCTTGGGTTTGCGTTTCAAGGAGATGGGTACACCGAGGCAAGATAATCATAGTTCTTCAGCTGCGAAGCCACCGGCGAGAGCTTATGGTAGAATTGTTTTAACGCTTAAAAATTGTCTGCTACCTGAAGAAAAACTGAAAATCACGCCATCGCAGCTCGATGGCTTGGACCAAGAAACAGAAACGGATTTAAGAATATTAGGTTGTGAATTAATTCAGACTGCTGGAATTCTTTTGAAACTACCGCAAGTGAGTATAAGAGTATAATTTAACGATATATGTAATGTAATTTACGTAATCAATGACGAATGATATACTTTTAGATAACTAAAATACTTTTCCTTATTGAACTAAAAGTTTTGCAGTGCACAATAGTTAGTTCACTATTGATGAAAGTTCAAATTCATATAGCTACAATATATAAACTGAAGGTGCACAATTGATGTAATGTTATTGTATCGGCAATTTAAAAGTTCGAGGAAGGATCAAGTACACATATTTTGTTCGCTTTCGTGCTTTTGATTAATAATTGTTGCTGAAAATACTTTTAAGAAAGATTTATTCATATATAATTTGTAGTTGATTATTAAAATAATTGTACAGCTATTTGCTTAGTCGAATATTGAGTATTTGCAGGGAAATATTAAGTAACTTGTGTGAGGTAATATAGATTGAGAATCTCCTAGCGGAAGCAAGAGTAATAGTATTGTGATTATGAAGTAAACAACGATAGGGTATCCATTTTGATAACTACTACCTTTATTATCCTCCCTGATTTTATACGATTTCCATCAAGACCGATACTCTTCTGATAATGTTGAAGAACAGGGCACCTTACTCATTTTTTTTTTAACCCAGAAGGCAAGCACGAGGGTTTACTGTGGAGTCAAATCATAGTTTATGTTTATGTAAGAAGATATTCGAAAGAGATGCAAAATGACTGCTCCTGGATGGAGCATCCAATTAATAACACGAACTTTCATGCAGTTGTAGGTAAGCACTAAATGAGGGGAGCAATGTTGATCACGATTGGGAGGAATTAACAATTTGTGGTATGTTACTGTAATTTGCATTATTCTACTTCACCATTTGTTAATTGTGGGTGAAAAAGAAACAAGTACTTTTATCTCGCAGGCTTTTTCTTTTTTGTTTAATCACTACGATTCCTGTGGAGAAATGCAGTTCATTCATACCAATGTATTTGTAATATTTATGACATGTATTTCAAGTATCTATAGTGCCAACTAAATTCTTATCTTAATAATACATATTCTAAATTATCCTTTAGTTTGAAAGACATTAAGCAATCATGGCTACTATTCCACCCATCCAGCAAGCTGCCACTCTGCAACAAGCCATCATCAAGGGCACCTGCTGCAACTATTCACCATAATTACAGCATCAGGAGCCACTAGATATTTCACAAAACGGCATTTGTCCCATGTGACTCATTATTTACCCAACTCCAAAGCTTATGTATTTGTGATGGTGCTTGTGCATTTTTAAAGGGTTTGCAGCTATCCATCTCAATCCTGACTTCAGTAGTACATGTGTATTTGTGCCTTGGTGCTTATTTAGTATTCTGTTTGTGCTGTATAAAATAAATAACTTGGGTAATCTTTGAGAATAGGATTTGTTTTATATAAACAAGAATTAACACTAGGGGGTGCACAGATTGCACATGGAAAACCACTGTAATCAACACAACTGTTTTTTCATTATACAGCAAAAGTGATGTAGCAGATATATCAAGAGCAATCGCACATGATCATTATAACATACATAACCACAATAATCATAAACCGTTATAAAAGCACACAAGCACTGAAGGTGCGTAAACTAAACTGCCAGTATCGGACCAGTAAAGCCCTTTTGGGACGTATTTGGTGGCTCCTAAAGGAGCCATTGCAGTGAAAAAGTTAAAAATAAAAGGTTCGGTTGCAAGTTTTCATGTAGGGGTAGTAGCTGGTTGTGATGGAATGGTGGCAGCAATTTTTAAATTTTTTTCTAACCAAAAGGGAACTTAGAATATGTTTTATCGAGACAAGAATTTAGTCAACATTGTAGATACTGGAAATGCACATTATAAATGATGCAACTATATTCATATGTTTGAATTTCTCCACAAGAATTCCTGAAGATATGATGTAAATAGTGCGTCCAAAGTTCCATAGTGCTTCCTAATCTTACGCTTAGCCCCCAGTCACATGTTTTCTGTTTTGTGTATGAATTTCTGCATTGTCTGGGTCTACACTACAAATAGTTAATTTCATGGCTATTCCAAACATTTCCCACTTATTTTCAATTTCCTATTATATGAACATAGACTGTCATTCGACTCCAGGAGTTTCACTCCCACAAACCTAAACAAAACTTAATGCATCATCATAGTATCCTATTCCCAAAAGGTTTCAATTTGTGTGTAGAATCTGTTATTTCTCTATATGAAATCTGAATGCTCCTTGTGGTAGCTATAGGAAACAAAAAACATGAAAAGGGCGACTTATTCTCAGGCATTACCCTCTTTCCTTATTAACTGGCATTACAGTCATCTATACTCTTCTGTTTTGTATAATTTCTAAATGTATATTTCTCGAATGCTAATTTTCATTCCTTCCTTTTTCTTCACTATGCACCATTGTCTCTATATATTCAATTATTTTTCACTGGGGTAGCTCTGTACATCATTTAAGTTCACCCATATTTTTCAGCATTGCCATCTGTTTCATAATGCTGCCAGTGAGAAACAAGGAATTTCTTTGTACCAACCTATTCAAGGGATTGTAAATTAAACTGCTGAATGAAACCTGTTAACTTAAATCTTTTCTTTTTTAACATAGATTTGAGAAGTAATGTAATGCATAAACAATTTACTATTGCATGTTGATATAAAACTATACTGCTGCTTGTATATGTATGGCTGCAAAACATGACTTCCTTTCCTGGAACTGGTTAATCCATTCATTATTAAATTGCTTAGCAGAAATAAAGCATTGCCAGACTTATAGCAGGTATTTCGGCCACACAGAATATGGTTGAAAAACACCAGCCTGTGACAATGACTTCAAGAATTGGCAACTAATCAAAATGTCTGCCCCTTGCACATACCTGTGGTGAAATAGTTAATGGGAATGAGGGAAGGTCATCATATGTTGGTGCTACAAATACATCTTGCACTATATTGTATATTGCTGAAATAAGCCAATATGTTGATTGTGCTCTTTGTACAAATATATATTATTATTTCATAGCACTTTTGCTCTATATTGTACATCTTTAAAGCTCAATAAGAGTGATTATAGCTGAACCAAATGATGTTACATATCTATTAAAAATTTGCATGCTACCCGAAGTATCCGTATTTTACTTTGTTCTTAAATTATTAATTAAATTATAAAGCAATATACGGTCCATTTACTCCAGTTGCCCTTCAGTGTAAGCATGTTTTTCTTCTTGGTTCCTTTAATTCCACTGTGCCATCTCTCCAAAGATTTGTAAATTTGCTAATAGTATACCTGCATATGTGCCCTTATTACATCTACATTCATCATTCTGTATGCATTGCATTGTCTTCATTTCATACTGCTAATACAAGTTCTTAGTCCTCATAGCTCTGTTAATACATAATCTACTGTCAAATATTACTCTGTGGTGGAAGTAGCCAAACCACATAAAACATCTGTTACCATACAATAATTTTTAAAAAAAATGTGGAACTAAGCAAAATGTTGCTAAAAGTTACATAAATGCGTAGCAATAGGCAAGAGATGAACTGAATGTATTTAAACCTTGTAAGGACCCCCCCCCCCCCCCCAAAGTGCTTATAGTGAAATTGAACTAAGAAGGATAAAATGGCATTATTATGAGGTGAAGTTATTGGTGTCAACAATAAGAAATGTGCTGGATGAAGTGCAATAAAGGCAAATTTCTTAAACCACACTTAAGTGAACATCTAATTTAACATAAGTAAATATTAGTTATTATAGGGATTCTTGTGAATTTAAATCTAACTTAAGGGTTAAATTTTTAGATTGTGGTTAGTAAAAACCTTAGAGTGTAACTCATAGGTTAAGTTAAGGTTAATGAATATTAGTGAACTTAACAGTATTTGTTTTATATGTGCCTATTTCTACAAGTTCATCACCATTGCACCGCATTATATATAGTAAAATTATATAATGGTTGGTAACTATGTATATTAATGGAGGAACCACTGAAGACGTACAGCTCTGGTGGGTAGAAATGGAAGATATGCATGTGACTATAGGTTGTGATGCTTGTTGCAAAAAATAAAGGTATTAATATTAAAAGAGGTAAATAAAACAGATTTAAGATGGCCAATTCCAAATGTGACATAATTACATTTCTACACATTTTCACATTTAATTTTCATAATATAGAGTAAAGTGAAATATGTGTGTGGAAATTAAACTTAAACTAAATGAAAATAAATAAATTACAAAAATAATAGTAACAGATTGGTTTCCTAAGTCAGTTATTAATTATATAATCTGAGCTGATTTAATTACACTATATGGACATTGTATTTTACACAATATTGTATAGATTAAAAAGTTTGCGAATTAAAGTGATATTTTTTCCTCTTTGAAGATTTCATATGCCTCCTGCATAGTTTCTGAATTTTTGTTTTATATCCTGAATATTCTTAATGGAAATGAAGTTTTTAGCCTAGGGTGATTGCCAACTTATATTATCTCAGAGGAATTCTATAATTTCTTCTGCAGGAAGTGTTTGTTTTTCATGGGGTTCCTTATTCACAATGGACATGTGCACCACCAACTGTTGGACACTGAAATAACTTATTGCTGTTTTGAAGGACTTGGAGACAACATTTTCAAACACCTCTCATTGTTTGTTTACACTTATATGTGGATGTTGTATCTCCTTACTTCATAACTCACAGATAGGACAGCTCCTTCAACTGTGCTACACTTTTTTTATTCAGTTCACAGTGTTTTTTCATGAGAGATTTAAGTTTCTCAAGGTGTGATCTCATTTGAGAAGAGCTCATTTTTTCTTTTCTCTTTCACTTTTTTCCCCTTGTAATTTTGGTGTTTCTTTTTTCTCTCCCGATATCTTTTAGTACATTCTGCTGGAGTAAGAGCCATTGAAACACCCTATCTATAGTTCAACACAGTGACAAATACATCATAATAATTGTTCACGAATTGTGCTTGTGTCTATACAACTGACAATGCATGCTGACTGTGTGAGGCTGAATATCTAGATTTGGTACAACAAGCCAGTAATTTTGTTTTTTCTAAATATGAATCACTGTTTATTCAAACCAAATCACTGTGATGAGGTTTTCATAAAAGATAAACATACTATAATTGAAATAAATCATAAATAGTATGTCATAAACCAGTTAATATTTACAAATATTTTGTTCTTATAAATAGCTGTCTTAAAATATTTATTGCAAGAATAACAAATATTGCATTTAACTTAAAAATATAATTCTGTTTAGTTTACTATGTAAAGTATGTTACAGTTACACACATGCACGCGCGCACACACAATTAGGTTGCTAAGAGGGTAAATGTAATTATGTCAACAGCAAGAATGACAGTTTCGTACGAAACCCTAATAATTTTCTAATTAATGATTATAACCAATTAAAAGAGCTTAAAAAGTTACCATTGTATATAAATTTTCAAATAAATCCACTGAATCATTTTCTGTAAATTTCTTTATTAGCCATTACATGCAGTGCATGGGATTTAACTTTGAGCCTGCTAGAGTGTTTAAATGGTACTGTTTATCAAATTGAGTTATGGTGTTTTATTGGTGAAAATTTTTTCTTTTATAGCATACAATTTCAGTATCTAATAATATTAAGGATGATGTGATATTGAAAAGTGTCTTTTATTGAACTACCTTCAGGCACAAATAACACATTAATCTGGATGCCTTGAAAAGGTTTGAAAATAAACATGAAAACAGTAGTACTCTAAGGTAAATGAAACTTTGATGTATTAAGTGCATATTTGAAAGTTAGTTTATTTACTAGCTTTATTTTTGGGGTGTGGTTTAATTTTCTGGAATTGGCCATATACATCAAATATGTGTAACATTATTGTGAATAAAGTTAACTGACTGAGAGTATTGCTGATGGCAAGAAGAAGAAAAAAGAGAAAAATGGGCATTTAAGGATGTAGTAATAAGAGAAATTCACATTGTGCACAATTGTCATAAAATTTAATACTAATGCACAGCTGATGGCTTACACAATTCCCTAATACCTGATTTAGGAATTATAGATATGTTTCTAACAGTGGAACACGTATGTTGGTTTACATGCAAGGATATCTAGTTCGGTATCCAGTAACCGAACATGCACGTAAAAGACTTGTGTTTACACCCCTCAGTCTTGTGTAGAACCAAGGAGCCAAGTCATGCCCCTTTAGCGAATAACAGCGGAGAAAAACAAGTGATGACTATGGCTTGGTGCTGCAATTCTGAATGGCAGCAACAGAAGCACAATTCCAATAAATAACAGATTGGTGCTAGATGAGGGGAAGCAGTTGCAAAGCACAAAATAAAAATCATACACCAGAAATAAACATTTTAGTTGGTATATGTTAATCACATGGAGTATACAGCGAAAGGAAATGGGAAATTTAATCTAGCAATGTAACATGTAAAGGAAGTAATAAATCAATAATGATGTGGGAACAGGTATGTGCTTTTACCACTATAAGTTTTGTATGTCACAAATTTCTTAATTGAGGTGGTGCTAATGGTTTCTTTTCCATCCTGCAGCAAAGAAAGTGCAATGGTGTTGGCTTCTGTTGTATCATATTTTGCAAGGTGAATGTGTCGAGAAGACCCCCCTTTTTTTCCTTCTTGCTCCCAAAAGTGTCTTCGTTGTGAAAAAATGTTCCTCTTTTGGGATATTTCTTTAGTTTTGGGTATGATACTTGTTCGTTTTGGTGGTTAATGTTGCCTTTATGCATTTCCTGTGTTTCTTCATAATTTTAAGTTCTGCTGCTATGGATATTCCCTTGATTATATCCAAAAACTTGCAAACTAATATTTCTTTTTGTTGTTCTGATAGGGACACAATAGTTAGACTTTGCTCACTTGGGCTAGTATTTTCTCCTTTTCAATAATATCTTCAGAATACACTATAGGCTATTCACAGTGACACTGCAATTGACATGCTGTGTGTTTATGCATATTCCATTTAATACTGGAATCATGGCATGTGCAAAAGTATCTGTGAATGCATGTGTTACATTCACTGCATATTAACTGGTATGTACAAGCAGATCTTTGTCTTGCTATAGTAGATAAGGATGGGGTCTTCCAACCACCATCTTTCTGAATAATGTTAGCCTTGTAATCTTTAAAAGAAGTTAGGAAAATTGAAGTTGTTACATATACAAATGAGTCAATATTAGGTGACACTGCCTACAAAAAAAAAAAAAGACTCCTAAATCTCCAGAATTTGCTAAAAAGTATAAACTTGACAGCAGAAGAAATTGAGGATTATACCAATCTCACAAAACTGTATATAAACCAAAACTTCTTTACATTAAATGGGAAAATTTACCAGCAAATTTCTGGCTTAGCTATGGGTAGCTCCCTTTCTCCATTTCTGGCATATTTATTCACGAGTGCTGTAGAAACACACATTACTAAGGCATTCCCTTTCACCTTCAAAGCATGGTTTCATTATGTAGATGACACACTGGCAATAGTACCAAAAAAACAAAACAGAAGATGCCCTAAAATTACTAAATTTACAGGACCAAAATATTAAATTCACTATGGAATTGGAGGAAAATGGTTATTTACCATTTTTGGACCTAAAAATATACAGGAGAAACGACATAATTTCATTCGGTATATATAGAAAGCTAACACATACAGATAATCACAGAAAGAATAACAGTTTCAACTCTAAACCACACCAGCATGCCATTATAAACAACCTTGTCCATAGATTGGTAAACATCCCACTCAACAAAGAAGAATATTCAGCAGAATACCTTTGTATCATCAAAACAGCCCTCAACAAACAGCTTTTTAGTTTATAAACAATGTATACAGTTTTTTTCACACTAACTCCATTCACTTACATAAATTAAATGAACTTTTTAGTTGATAAAAAGATCAGACATTTTGAAAGACAGAAAGATATTAAAAACACCACAACTCTCTCCGCGATAAAAAAGGACGTGGTTTTTAAAAGATTCACATATCATCCATGGGCAAACAGGGCATTAATGAAGATTTTTAAAAATTATGATATATGTTTGGCAGCACAAAATAAATTTAGTATTGGAAAGCTTCTGAACAGCACCAAAAAGGACGTTATTCCACCCAGCAATAAGTCAGGAGTGTATCGGATAGATTGTTTGGAGTGTGATCAGATGTATATAGGCAAAACAATACGAAATTTGGAGACGAGGACCAAAGAACACTTCAGAAATTTAATATATAAACAAGTGGTTAAATCGACTGTTGCAGATCACTTTTGGACTTACGATCACAACATTGCAGGTGAAGTCAAACTGTTAAAAGCTACTACCAATCCCAAGGATTTGGCAATATGGGAAAAGATTTATATTTTAAAAAATAAACATAAGTGTTATGAATTTTGACATTCCACCAATAGACTTCCTGTTCCGTTATCTAATGGAACCACCAGATGCCACTACGTCACCTGCTAGAGTTAGTCAGTCCCCAGCTGAAGATGAGAGCAAATGCTCTTGAAATATGTTCTGAAGAATTAACCAGTTAGTGAAGTTTTAGTGTCACCTAATACTGATTCATTTGTATATAAATGCTAGCCTTGTTTATATCCAAGCTTGCTTTGTATCTATGATGTACATCCATAATTTTACTGCGTCATCTTGCCTTCCGTAGGCACAAGAGCCTCTTAGCTTGTCTTTAACAAAGGACATTATAAACCTATATTGCATTATTCAGACATTTCAGTTTTCCATGCAGATAGATATATTTCAGTATGTGATGCATTCACTTTATATGCATGTTGGCATTGCTTGAGCTTACAGACTGCCATCATTCATTTTCCTCTGCTGTATGAAAGGGGCATGACTTGGCTCCTTGGTGCTACAAGAGATGGCAGGGCTTAAGCATAAGTACATAAAAGTACCATTGGCTCTGTTAATGCAGTTTAGGTGTAGACTTAAGTTTTGACTAAGAAATTTGCCAAAACATGGACTTGGAAATGTATCCTTTTCATATCAATACATTCCTTTGCTTTTCTGTACTATGCCGTATATTGATTTTAAATCTGTCCATTAAATGTAAACTTATTGCTGAATATCCACCCTTATTTTCTTCTTGTAATTTGCCAGTTATTTATTTTTGTTTAATACTGTGGAATAACAGAGAGGCACAAATGATACATGGGATAAATAATGAATTGGGAAGGAAGCATCATTCCAAGTATGGAATACCTTGCTGGCATTTGGTAGTGGTGATAGAAAAATCAGGGAGGATGGTCCTGGCAAGACTCAAATTGCAGACCTGTTCATGAGTTAACTTTACCAAACTAAGAATAATGATTTATTAATGTTATTAGAGATAAGACTTATTTTTCTCTAATAAAATGCTTTTAAAATATTCTAACTAGTTATGAAACTTATAAAATAGATGCCTTGAAACTAATTTTAATTAGAATTTTACCACAATTTAATATACATATGAGGTCTTAATGAAACATTCAAGTAACTTGTCCAAAAGGCTGAAATAATTGCTTTGTTTGATGGAATTGTAAACAGGGAATAAGTAAGCTTAATTATTCCTTTTAGTACATATTCTCCCACCCAAAACCCATTGTCTGATACATAGTTAGTGCAAAAAAAAAAAATCTATCCTGTACACTCAGTCGTTAAGGTTTACCATATTATGAATAAGTAGCAAGATAAGTTTAGGAAAATAAATGAGATTAGTATTAGTTCTACCTTTTGGAAACTTAGCCTTTATCAACATTATTTAATGTATTTTTATTTCTGTGTTTCTTTCATAACTTATACTTTAGAATTGAAGTAATCAAAACTAATTCTATCATATAGTTATGTTCAAGCAAATTGTTTTCTGTCCAATTCTGCACTATACTTTGTTAATATTTTTTTCTATGTGCTAATTTGTAAATTATAGAAACTCAGCTATGATACCTAAAGTTACAGGTTTTAACAAACTTTACATCAGGTACTTTTGTGTTTAAAATGGGAGAATTGAAAAATGCAGGCTGGCACAAGAGTCACTTTCCCATTACATGGCACATTTGTCCTTATGTAATTTATTCGATACATTAACTATAAATAACAAACATATAACATAAAAAGTTTATCATTAAAATATCAGATGCAGTTCATATGTAACAGTATCCCTCAAAATAATTAGAGCATCATGAGGTATTGGCATACCAGATCCTTTATTTCATTTAGAGATTAGTTGCATTATGATAAGCAATGAGTGCATCATTTCAGCTGATATAACCTTTATACTTCCACAATGAATGCCGCAACATGATTTACTGGAATCGGTCACATATGGTCTCCCCAAATGAAGGGTACTGCTGTTGTATTCCAGTCATCTGCTGTTAGTGATAGCTTTCGGGGCATTAGAAGCTGATGAAAATGAAATGAAAGTTGAACTGGTGGTTGCTTGGTAAGAGTCATAGGAATGAAAGTATCAACAAAAAATTTTTCGAGGAACCCCATATAACTACTAAATTCAAGAAAGGAGGTAATAAATTTTTTCCAGGAATTAAATTGAATCCAGTTCTAGAAATTCCTATCCGTACTAAAACATTTGGCATATTTACTTCTTGTTTCATTCATGGAGGTTTGTGTAAAACCACTAAATTCAAGGGCTATTTGATAAAGAATTATCATAGTTTTTTTACAGACATAGTTGCTAAAATTAACTTTAATTTTGGTAGTTTAATGTGTAACGTACTAGTTCCTTGTTGTTACTTCTGGTTTCTGCCTTTGAGAAGAGTGCTAGTTGAGACATCTTCAGTTCCACCTACAGCAAATTGGAGGTGACATATTACAAACAATTTGTTGCTCTGAAATTTTGCTGTAATCTAGACAGATCTTCAGCTAGGGCCTATACATCGTTACAGGAGACCTGTGGGGATTATTCTTCTCTATAGCACAGTTTGAAAATCATTTAAAATGTCTAAAGAGGGTAAGCAGTCAATTTCAAAGGAAGCTAGACCTGGTGCTCCAGTTTGTACTTTAAACATTAACAGTGCTGCTGTCATTGTGAGAGAGGATCATGCAATAACATTAGAAACCTTTCAGAAATTCTGAAAATTTCACTAAGTGCCTTCCACATGTTGGTAACTAAAAACTTGTACATGAAACATGCTTGTGAATGATGGGGTTCCAAGACTGCTGATTCCTGAATAAAAGGATAATACATGCAAACAAAGATGATATTGCAGGAAGATGCAGTTACTTTCAAAGGTAATCACTGCTACATCATTTTGATCCTGAGATTAAATAGCAAGCTCTCTGTTGAAATCTCCATCCTTCTGAGAAAATTTGGCCATCTCATTTTTGGATATTCAAGGAATGATTTACCAGCGTGTCATGCCTGCACACACAATTATAAACTGGGCAATAGTACAGAGATGTCCCGAAAATGTATCACATGCAAAAGGTTGTATTGCCATGCTGCAGCACAGTAATGCACTGCTGCCCATTGCAAATGTTGTTGCTGAATATCTTACAAAAATCATGTGCAGTGTGGCCCTCAACATTTCTATAGTTGTAATTTAGCCCCCGCTAACTTTCCTTTTTCCCAAATGGAAAAAAGAAAATTCATTGGAGCCATTTTCCATCATAGAAGCAGTGGTGAAGGCCGTGGAGGGGATTTTAAAGGACCTGTCAAAAAATAGTTTTCAGCAATTCTTTGAAGACTGCCAGAAACACTGGGACAGTACATTCTATCCAAGAGCACAAGTTTTGGAAAGATCATCAAAATTGTGGGGATGAATAAATGTTGTCAAAAATTATGATCATTCTTTGTTGAACAGCCCTTGCACAATTAAATTTGGTATATGCTTCACCTGATTGCCAGAACTTTATAATTTTCTTTATGGATGAATAATGACTCAAAATCCTGTTGTAATTCTGTGTGCAGCATTCGATTGAACAACTGCCATACACGTTTATCTATGTCTACAAATGCCTCTGTATTTTTTATTAACTTTGATACATTTGTAATTTTTCCTGTCTTTGTAAATTTAAGACTTCATTAAATTATATTGTACTTACAAAGCTGTTGACAATGGAGTGGGCAAATCCTACATTTATGTAATCAATTTGTTTACACTAAAACTCCACTTACTTTAATAAACTAATACTAGTTTCGGAAGAAGGTCTCTGAAGATGGAAGAGACCTTCTTCCGAAACTAGTCTTAGTTTATTAAAGTAAGTGGAGTTTTAGTGTAAACAAATTGATTACATAAATGTAGGATTAAGGCTTCATTTTTGCAATCCATACATTTAAGCCATCTTGGTGTTCCCACATATCTGAAGCAATTAACATTAATTTGTCCATATAATACAAAATGCAGCCTACACTGTGGCTGACAAAAGAATGTATCATTGCCCATTTTTTTGTTAATTGTTGTGCAAGGGGAAATTGACTTTTTTGCCGAGGTTTAGTAGTTTGATAGATCATGCTGTTCTTGATTTCACTATATCTAAAAATTAAAATATTCAAAGCACTTATAATCAGAGATTGTTAAGTTATACCTGAGAAGCTTAGGCAGTTAAGAGTTAAATATGAACTTTTGTAATACTTTAGAACATCATTTTACTACTTCACTGTAATAGCTTCAAGTTCATATAACATCCTGCATTTTAAAATGGAGAAAGGCTGATTGTAAAATGTAGAAAGAGAGATTTATGAAATTGATGTATTAAAAGCAATTATAGGGAATGCAAAGTTATTTTTCAAACATGTAATGAATGAATTAGCAAAATGTGCATGACATTTTCAAACAGGATCTTTTAATATTTTCCCATACAGATAATTTATAGGTTTTTAAAAGTTTAGATTCATTTTGGATTCCCCCCCCCAAGAGATGGTATGCTACTGCTGCCTTTTTTGTATGTTTATATTTTACGTTTCTCGTGTGTTCCTTAAACCATAGTGTAATGTTCATCTTTGTTTTACCTATATATTTCATATTGCACCTAATTGTTTTCCTGGTGGAATTTTGTCTTTGGTGTTGGTTTTTAGGAGCTTTTTTTAAACTGTATTTGTTCACTGGAGGCAAAATAATGTTGGTGTCTTTAAAAATCTTCTGGACTTTTTGGTGTGCCCATGGATAGAATGTAAATTTCTTATATATATGATCTCCTTTGTCACCTTTCAGTATGGTGATGTCTTTAATTTGTTTTTGTCTTTTAATTTTTCTATTTTCTTCTTGACCAGATCTGTTCTGTAGCCATTTTTCTGTGCTAAATCTATGATTTTTCATTTCTCTGATTCCTATTCTGTCTTGCTTATTGGTTTGTTAATCTGAATGTGAGGCTATTGACTATTGCAAGTTTATATTGTTTTGGATTGTGGCTGTTGTTTTTTATATAAATATCACTATGGGTATCTTTTCGAATATGCCAAATTCTAGTATATTGTCATTTTTTATAATTTTTATATCCAGGAGGGAAGAACCTTGTGGTTATCTATTTCCTTTGTGAATTTAATGGTGCTGTCTTGTAGATTGAGTAGTTTAATTGCATGCTGTTTTTATTTTTCATTTAATATTGCAAAGACATCAATATAATGGTACCAACATTTGTATATATGTGGAAAAGCCGCGACTAATTTTGACTTCAAGTTGTAGCTTTACAACATTGTGTTTTATATTGTTGATTAAAGTTTTTAGGGTTTAGAGCTTCAATATCTGAGTTAGAATATTACAGTTGCACGTGTCATAAAATGTGGTTCTCTATACCTCATTTGGCCAGGGCATTTCTGCATCTAGTAATCTAATTGTATTTCCTTATTAGTAATATGATTAGTATGTCAAATGATAATTAGAATCCTGAATAACATTTTTATTTATATGTATATAATCTTTCATATATTTGGTTATGTTTTTTACAATTTGCGAGTTGTCGCAGACTTCATAGTTATTTATTTAAAACTACACCATTTATTTTTTTCTGTGGGGGCTAAATTTGTTCTTGAGCTTGTATTAAAACCATCATAGAAAAACGCTAAAACAAGAGACTATAACTTACCTGAACTTAACTGATAACATTTAAATGCAATGAGTAAACGTATCTTCACTAACATGCTGTAATTAATAAAATTGGAGCATCGATAGCTTGCAATAACGTAGACATAAATAATGCTTGCTTGATAACAGTTCATTTAAGCAGGAACTGCTCTCTCCGCTCGGCTAAATGTAACCTGATTTATCCTAACACTCAACATGTGATTTGTTTTTTCAAATGTTATCTACTTCAATAATATGGCATTATTATTTTAACTCTGAAAAGTAAGCACATTCTTTCCTTGTGGTTATACTTTGTTAAATACTCTAAAAAGGCAAAACTTAACTAAGTGATTCCTACAAGTGAAATTTACCTAAAATAAAATCTTGCCTCCTTTTCCTACAAACCAAATAAATAAAACTGTCAACAGAAATGGAATTCTTAATTAATATCTACAATCATACTATCTGACCTAACCTAGAGTGAATTCTAGACACTGGGAGACCGAGTGGTTTATTACTTTTGTTGCACCTACTTTTTTGTTACATTATGTAAGTTTAAAAGTGGCTCACAATAATGGGATAGAAGTTTGGGGATGCATAGATTAAGTTTCAATCAACAAAATTAAAGCTTTCTACAATATAGTGAGAATTTTGACTGATTTTCTCCCCACTGCTGTTGATTCTTTGTGGATGCACCAAATTTGAGGATGAATATGGTTCAAGGAATGGTGAACAGTCATATTTTCAAACTCAATTTCCTTAACATTTCCAACAATTTAATTTTACTTTCTTAAAACTTTATGCAATAATAATGCATCCCCTTTTTCCATGGATATAAAAAAAAGTCCACCACAGCCTTGGACAATGCTTTTAAGAAAATTCCACCTTTGGGCAGCCTGTTGTAAGGTATCACATGGCAATTCTGATTTATATGGGTTACTATGGCTACTTACTGTGCAAATTCCCTTCTAAGTCATTGAGAATATTTTTCTATTGGCCAGACTTAAGTGACAAGACAAAGTGATACAGCATAGGCATGTTTATTCTACATTCCCATTTCTCATTTAAACAAAATGTTATTTAAAAACACTGTTGTTTCATTCTAGTTTCTCGTTCACAAAACCTTTAAAGATGCAAATTGAAAGTGTGTGTTAGGGAAATGAGCCAGTTAACATATAATGGAAAATGTTCAATAGCAAAGTGATAATTTCTTACAGAAATAAAAGCTGTTAAATAATCAGGTTATAGATATATTGTGGTTTTGTGAAATAAACAATTTATCCTTACTGTGGTGAAGAGGCTTTAATGTGAAGCTTTAATGGAACTTAATGGAACATTTGCATGGTTTAATAAAAGTACAGAAAGTAGATAGCATTGGCAGACTTCTTGTTATGATTGCATTAATGATGAGGTAGCCTGTGGAAGGTGATTTTGTGTTCTTTATATAATGATTGAGCTGGTTTAAAAGTAGGCAGCAATTATGAATTTAGATTATATTAACAAGGAAATTACCTGAATATTATTATTGCTTACTACAAATTAATAGTTCATTACTGGCCTATTTTAACTACTGTGAACCTCTCGACCACGTTGCCTCATGAAGAAATATCAGCAACTGTTAAGGTGGCTGGGCTGCAGGATGTAACAGAAACTTAACTGTTTATACTTATATTGAGAGCTAGAAATTTTCTTTTAAAGTTTCATCATGTACTGACTTGCAAAATTTCTCATAATATAATACATTATCTCTCTGTAAAAATCCATATCATTTTCATAATCATAGCATATAATGTCCCTAATAACCCCATGATTTGTCTAAAATTGCACAAAAGTGGTACGCTTCTATAGTTTAAAATCAAACTTCGGATAATATTGGGGCACTGGGTAAAGCTAGATTCACAGTAGGGCAAGTTTGGTTTTGTTGCTGTCTATGCCACACTTTTCTTACCTGGTTCTCATTTATAACACATTGTAATTATAATAACAATAATAAATTAATGCAACTATTAGCATTTTTTTGTGTGATCAAGGTGCTGTGCAAAAGTGAACTTTTATCTTAAGCTGTAAATATGCACATTAGTTTGCAACTCAAACGACAAATGACGTGATTCTAACTATCCAAACCCACCAACCATCAAATGACTGCATCAAAATGGCAACCACACTCTTTTAAACAAAACAAGCTGGTCCGTAAAATTGCATGCATGTTTGTTACCCAAAACTAACTCTTACTAAAATATAAAAATATAGTAAGAAATTGCAGCTTATCTGAGCAATTTTTGGTGTAGCTTAAGTAAATAATTACCCAGAACGTTTTCCATCAGGAAATACTTCAACATCATAAGTGCAATACATTGTACATGTTTGCATGATGTTAGCCATGGAATACTCCAGGTTTGTTGTATTAGTCATGATACTGTGTATTTCTTTACCACATTTGATATAAGGCTGGATCTTGATGCTTCTTTAGAGATGCCTGTGTTACATTTTAGAAATATGTTACATTTTCTCTTCTGGAGTAGGCTCCTCAGATTTACTGTAAGTTATGGAAAAAAGAAAAACCAGATATGGTGAGTGTGGGAATGGTTTTGCTGTCAATGCCTGCAGGAATTTGTTGTTTTCATCTTCATGTACATACTTTGAGGATGGAGCAGCACAGTTGTTAGTTCAGGTCGAATGGTTGCAACATGGGCATTCTGGCATAATAGAGAAGATCCACATTGCCATTTGATTCCAGCACATAGTGGTATTGCAACTCTCATTGTTAAACAGTGGACTGCATCATTCTTTTTATTCTTCTGTAAGTTTAAGGTAACCCAACTAAGACCAGTTGCTTGCCCATGGATCATTCTTTGCCATTGTTTCCACTAAGCATTTTCATGTGTAACTAAAGTTGTCATACCTTGTGTTCATCATCACATCTTCATCTGATATGTGAAGTAACAAGATTCTGGAAATGTTCTCTGTAATCTTTTCAGGCGTGCTCATTAGTTGAGGCCACAAATGCTCTCCTAGAATGTCAGCAGCTGTGCATTTCCATTCCTATTCTTTCTGTCTTACATTATTTCTAATATGTCATTAAAAAACTTGAACTCTTATAAATGCTTGAGATATATAAAATTAAATATCAAGTTTCTTGTTCCTCCTGAAAGCTAAAACATTGACTTGATTTGCTGATAGCATACATTCTGCTTGTTGTACGTCTAATTGGCAGTAAACATGTTAATCTTCAAAACTGAGATTTCTTTAACTTGAAATTGTAATAGGAACTTGTACAGTGTCATATAGTTAAGATCACTGTATGATTGAATCAAACTACACTCTTACAAATGAGTGGAGCCAATAAGACTGAACCATGAAATGATCTTCCTTATAAAGATTTCTTTGCTTTTGTAAAGTCTTGTGCTTATTTCATTAATAATGAGATTTCCTATAGGATATGTTAAATAGTTTGTGTCAAAGTTTAGTTTCAGAAAAAGGGTATGTTACATTATTGTGAGGCAGTAGCATTGCATAATGATTAAATAAGCTTTTAATAACACACATGGAGGTCTCCTTTGTTGAGAAGGTGAGTGAATGCTTGCTTTGTTTACAGAAGTTACAGTGGGAGTTCAAACTGCTAAATAAGTTGACTTTTTGTTAAGGGATGCTTAATTTTTAAATTGTATTGCATATTTTAGTTCTGGTGCATAACGTGACATTTTCGTTCCAGGTAGCAATGGCTACAGGACAAGTTCTATTTCAACGCTTTTATTATTCTAAGTCATTTGTTCGTCATGCAATGGAAACAACAGCTATGGGATGTGTTTGCCTTGCATCCAAAATAGAAGAAGCACCCAGAAGAATTCGTGATGTTATAAATGTGTTCCATCACATAAAACAAGTCAAAAGCCAGAAGTAAGTATCTATATTTATACTTTTTAAGGAAATTTATTGTAATCCTTAAAGTGAACTGTTTTACAGGAGTTATTCAGACTTTGGCGCTGAGTTGGCAACCTGTCTCTGTTTCTATTGTACATGAAGCATTAGTGTTTATTTGTATGGGGAAAGATATTGTTCAGCTCTGATTATGATATGTCATGAATTGCAGTTATTTCAAATGCTAAATGCCTTTCTTTTGTACTTTATATAATTTTGATCATGGTAGAAATTTTTACATCAGTTCAGTTGAACTTTGGAAATAATCAAAGAAATGGTTCATTGCTTAAAAAGCCCTTATAATTGGTCATAGCCCTTTGAGGGGGGGATATATATCCCCCCTCAAAGGGCCATGATCAATGCATATATACCAGAGTACTAGAGCTTAAAAAAGATCTTAAACTTCATGATTTTCTGTACTGGCTTTATATATCTTGCAATATTTGTAAATATGGCATATTGCACTGTTTTATTTAACAGCTTTGTGATGCCACTGTCGTGGAAACTGCAGGTAGAAGCATTGCATATATTTGGCATTCAGTGAAACTTGGTGTGTGTGTTACTCTAAAACTAGAAAACTTTTATGAGCTCACAAACACTAGTCAGCAAAGGTTGTGATATGGTGAAAAAGTGTATTTTGTCTGTATAATGTTCAGCTAATGAGGTGCTATTGCCAGCCTTTGTACATATACTTATAAAACTATGTAGTATTTGTTAAAACATTAAGTGTATCAAATTGGGGAGATATTAAACAAAAATTTTATCTTGGCCATATAGCATGTATCAGTATTTCTTGGGATTTTTCTACTTACTCTGGAACTATTACAGTAGTTTTACCTTATAAGGTGAACATTCTCAGTATATTTTTACACCTGTCCAATGGGATATATAAAGAAGACATTTTTGTTGACATCTCCTTGAGTTTGTTACAGAGGCTGGCAAGTGAAGTAAAACCAAGCAGCATCGTAAAGGTGGTGTTTGGTTTGGGGATGGGGGGGCAAAGCTCAGCTATTGGACGTTGCTCAGAGTTTTTTGTACTTACTTTCCACAGATGTCACATCAGTCCTCCCAGCCAAGGGCTGATGGTGGTGAGTTGCCCATACCGTCACGGTAGAGGCGGTACGGTTGGTATGGTCCCAGACACAACTTCAGCAAGCTGCCAGCAAAAACATCAGCCTCTTTTTTTTTTTTTCTCTCTCCTTAATATATTTCTCTCTCACTTTGTGCCTACTTTACTGGACTGTTAATCTTGGCCACGGGGTCAAGTTCAGGGTTCCGGAATAAGTAACAGTTTCACCACTGTGCCTCTTGTTCTGTGAGAGCAGCAGGATTGATGTGTTTCGTTCAACAAAATGGTATGTGAATTGGATTCAACGATCATACTTACTAGTTATTTATCCTTGTAGCTTCTTATCACAACATTGAGAGAAATTATCCCGTTGCTACTGTATTGATAACCTTAAACAGGTTTGCTTGGGCTGTACCTGTAGCTGATATAAGAGATTGCATAAGTTCATAACTCAGTGCTAATAGGAAGAAGCCAAAAAAGTTAGAAAGTTCAAATTATTTGCACTTGCACAGAACAAATGGTGTGCAGTGGTGAATACATTGTGTGATGGCTGTTTTGTTAAGATAAGTATAGTAAAAGATAGTGAACAATTAGGTGAGAAAAATTGAACACACTGGATTTGATGTAAAGGTAAATAGTTGGAAGAAATTATTAATGTAGATGATTTTTCAGTTTATCTCTGCCTTTTGCCGAGTTTGAACTGAATTTACAAGACAGCTGGGTCAATTGATATTTAAGAGTAATACAGATGGAGGGGAAAGAAGAAAAAAGTAGGAAAAAAAACTAAAATCTGGAAAATTAGTTCAGTTGAATAAAGAAATGAAAACAATTACTAATTGTATCCCATTATGAACATATAAAGGATGATGAAAATGGTCAAACTGAAATTTTAGAAATCATTTCTCTTTAGTCATATAAATCAAAGTGTTTTAAAAAGAGACATATTTTCATAATATACATGGGACACTTAAAAACTTTTTTCTCTCACCATAACTGAAGGCCAACTTTTAATGGTGTTTCATACCAAAGCATAAGAAAGTGATTTTGAATATTATCAGCAAATAGTATTACTATTATCATATCTTGGCTACATTACATGCGTGCATTACTCCAGACTTTGTAGGTATGCACTTAAAGCTTACTGTATAAACTGTTTGACTCATTAAGTTGTTTACTTTTAGAAGCTGCTCTGGTGATAGCAATAAAAAATATTGTTTGAGCTGTTGTTAGCATATGGGTAAGTTTAAGGACCTGCCGCTTTCTTCTGTTCTATTATGTACTTAAATCCCTCTTTAAGTTTTTCTTTTTAGATGAATGGTCTGTTGTTTTCAAATGTTTAATAACTAGACATATGATGTTTAAGATAACAATGAGTTAAGTGTAAAAAACATTAAACCTTAAAACATACCAGTGCTCATTAGGAAACACTTTACCTTTCATTTGAAAGTTTTTCTTCAATGTATCTCGAACATGTTTTGTGTTCCTTCATAAGGTTGCTACCACTATGCTCCTGGTATTACTGCACCTAAATCTTCAACTCTTTATAAGAAGTGCACGACTAGGATAGCAAATCCTTTTTAAATTAGTGTTCTTGCTTTACATACCACCAATTTCTTTAAATAATATAAATCTCTTAATTGAAGTGATCCATTATGTACAATGCAAATCAGTAATTGGCAATTGGATTTTTGTTACATTCTTTAAGGAATGAAAAGACTATAAAAAGCTTACAGTTTTTCAGAATGCTCTGAAATGCATTTAAATTGCTTATTTATACTATGTTATCATAATGTAAATAATGCCTACCTAATTTTAGAACTGAATAAATTAATTGAAGATCACTGCTACAAAGTAACCACTATTTTATAAATTAAAACTAAAAGTACTAGTTTTACTATATCACACAATTTAATAGAATGAATTTATGAAATTATTCAAGCATATTGCTTTCTGTTAATATGAATAGTTACATTACACGAGGTACAATGAGTAAAATTAATTCCGACACTTTATTAACAATAGCAGGAAATGAAACAATAGCATTCTTTATAACTGGGTGTGCACAATACTTCGTGAATATCTAACATCTCACTGCTGCAAAAGCGCCATCATTATAGTTGTCTTCATCAGCTGATTCCTCTTTTCCAATAATTATAGTGCAGATTTCAGCCTTACTATTCAAGGAGTCTTCCACACATCCCTGTGATGTGTGGAAGATGATTTCCAACCACCATGTTTCTTTAATTTCAGTACATCTCCAGCATCCACAAATAATGTAGTCAAACTCTGAAAGCAATGTCCAGTTAGAGGGGGTTGTCTAATTTCAAAAATTCTGTAACTTTCCAAACAATCCTACTGTATTGGTATTAGTTACATTGTACACTTTCCATTTCTGTAATTCACAAACAAATGGTTGTGTCCAACATGTTTTGGACAGAGAGATAAACTTCCTGTAAATGTTCACTCACTTTTCCTTTCCATACACAAACCTTCTCACCTGGTGTGTTTTGGTCTTCAGAACTGATACAATGAGTATATTTTCTTTATCTTCTATATCATTGAGTTCCATCTTCACAAGTTCATCTCTACAAGCATCAGCAAAATCCATTATTACCCAACCTTTATATCTGAATATACTGTATCAGTAACTTCTATTGAAAATTTACTTATGTTCTCTCGTGTGAGAACACTGGTGTTTTTGTTATATATCCAACAGATTTTCTTTTCAAGAAGATGATCAAACTTTGATGTATCAGCACTATGACTCAGATATAACAAAGACTTTGACATAGAATAAATAGGCCATAATGTTCAAGGTTTCATTACCTTTGACTTCTCCAGAAAATAGGCTGACATAATATTCTCACTAATTAACCTGAAATTTTTCTTTTTGCACCAAGCTGTGAATAAATCATGTTCTTGCTCATACTGTCTTTTTAGATTTCTCAAGCAGCAAATCATTCCTTATACTAGTTTAGCCACATTAACCACCTCTGGTGGAGTTCCTTCAAAACCTTTATCACTTTTGCCAAATTCTATTATAGTTTTCAATTAGCTTTCATATCATCGAGCATTGGTATTTCTAGTTCTCTTTATTTTTAACTTTCCAAATTATAATAAATTAAATTAGTTGCATAATGATATGATTGTGTAAATAATAGTTTGTAACATACTTGTTGAGAGGCTCATTGCGATCCTGGCATGAAATGCAACCCAAGGTAAAACTTTGGTTGCAATTAATCGCATTCGATGCACAATATTTGCCTTTAAACACATATATTACAATTGTATCTTATGTTAAAAATGTTCTAGCATTTCAAATGACAATTGAGCTGCATTGTTTGAAATACAGTTATAATTCAAATTACCAACAGGTATTTTCCCAATGTGACTATATTTCACAGATGGCAATATTAGCATTAGCAGATCCTTAAACCATATTGCACAACCAATTGCAATCTTGTTCTTTTACTACTATTACTGCCAACAAGCACCACTTTCCAGAGTGATTTAGCAATTCTCCACTGTATGTAATCTCCAGAAAATATGCTTAATTTCTTACCATATGTCTTGATTCACGGAAGTTAATTTATTTTAGTTCTTCATAGTGCTTAGCAGAAATATCTGATCATTTCAAAGATGTTGAAGAAATGTACCATTTATTACAAGAGACCATTGTATTTTAATATTTATTCATATGGTACACATCTCATCTCCTTTGGAAATGTTATTTTTTCTTGTATGTTCATCCAATGTTTGTGGATATAGACTCTTAACTGCTCCAAAAATAAATATTGCAGAGTATTAGGAGGCAGTCTTTATTTGCAGAGGTAACAAGAAAAAGACACCTGTCGATTCTGTGGAATCAGATTTGTGCTCAATTCAAACCCATAAAAGTATTTTAAAATATTAGAGCTTAGATTTGGAGAAATCTCTTTAGAAACAAAAAATAATAATCCATGATCTTTATGTCTCCCACATTATAAACAACGGCTTACTGATCCCATAGCACATTTGCTTATCCATTGACTATAGAAATTTAAAGTGGAAAAATCAAGAAATCTTCCCAGGTACACACTGAACTTCCAGTAATGCTGTTAAATAAAGAGAAAATGGAAAATAACAAGCCAAATGACTGTTTATGCACACAACCAAGAACTAACTAATAGATCTATCTGGCACTTGGCCTATTCAGTTCATGTGCATGAAGACCAGTGTCTTCAAGGAGACTGTTATGAAGTCCCTCAGCAGCATTGGTTTATGTACAAAAGTGGCAGATAACATCATCTCATTTTATAATCTCTTCTGAGTCAGATGTTTAAAATGCTCTTTATGGTATTACTTAAATGAAATTTACTCAGGACATATTTTTGTGGAACTATCGTCCACATCATAAGCTGTTAAACGACTGTTGGATCCTTTATAGGAGCTGGGAAGGTAGGTATCAAGTTAACTCTGATGGTCTAGTGATAAACTTAAATAAAGTGTTGTCTGCTTCCGAGATGTCAAAATTCATAAGGTTATGCTCATGTTTTTTTTCTATAAATCCTTTCCCATATGTTTAGCTCTTTTAGTTGTTGAATAACTAAAAGAACTAACTGTTTTATGAACAGTTTCTAATTGCTGATGCCTTTTTCCATTCCATGGTTTTAATTCCAAAAATGGCCTGCCACAGCTGATTTAATTTGTTTGTAACGGATGCTTTTCCAATGTTCCTTCAACCTAATGACTATATCTCCTGTCAGTTTTGGTGGTGTAGTGGTAACTATACTTGCCTTCTAAACCCAAGACCAAGGTTCAATCCTGGCCGAATCCAGGATCGGTGGATTTTTTTCGGATGTAAAAAAAATCTTAAATATGGGTTCCTTTGGAAGGGTCCTGTGTCAACATTTACGGCATGAAAAAGAACCTCGAGCTTGAAAGAAGAGGCCTCGGAGCAAAATTTGTCAACCATTTCACGCCCTGAGTTGAATAGGATGGTAATGACATGAAATGTTAAGGAGTGTCCGTAAATAAATAAATATATATGTATCTTCGTCTTCTCCATGTAGATTTGTTCACAATTCTTACAATTAATCTGGTAAATACCAGTTTTTTCCTCTTTGGGCTTGGAATCTGTTTTCTTCAATTTCAATAAATTTATTTGTGAAAAAAATTGAAGGAACATTGGAGAAACACATGTTACAAACAAATAGATAACTCAACTGTGGCAGCACATTTTTGGAATGAAAACCATGAAATAGAAAAAGCATGAAGTTATTAGAAACTGTTCAACAACCAAAAGAACTAAATATATGGGAAATGATTTATATACAAAACATGAGCATAACCTTATGAATTTTCACACCCTGGAAGCTGACCGCACTTTATTTAAGTTTATCACTAGACCACCAGATTCAATCTGGATACCTAGCTACCCAGCTCCTACAAATGATCCAATAGTCATTTAACAGCTGATGATGTGGACGATACTTTCTTAAAACATATATCCTGAGTAAATCTCATTTAAGTGAAACCATAAAGTGTTAAACATCAGACTCAGAAAGATTATTAATGGGTGTTTCACTGTGTTCAATTCCAAATTAAATTAATATTACAAGTGTAAATGTAACTTGTGTCGACCTTCTTTAATAAGATTAAATCATATATTTTCATTATTGCCTATTTTATTTAATACATGCTGTAAATAAATACAGTAAATAGCTGAGTACTATAAACCTTATAAGCATACTAAATTAATCTTATCATTCTTAAATAATTTATAAACATAATAATTGATGAGAGGTGCACCCAATTAGATTATGTAGGTTCGTTCCTGGTGATGTAGTGGTAACCATATTTGCCTTCTAAACCCAAGATTGTGAGTTCAATCCATGCCAGGATTAATTGATTTTTCTGGCGTTTAAATCTGAAGTATGAGTTCCTCCAGAAGGGAAGTAAAGCAGTGGGTTCCATATCATAGATTTATGGCGTGTAAAAGAACCTCAAGCCTGAAAGAAGAGCAAACTAATGCCTGTTTCACGCCCAGAATTGAATGGGACACTGATGACCTGAGATGTTAAAGAGTGCCCATAAATAAACCAAATCAGTCTATTAGATTATTACTAATAAAGGTTCTAGTTGTTCCATAACAGCTTTCTCGTCATTATGATGCTCTCCAACTTGTCACTGGAATCGCTACTGGAGCTGTTACCAAGGTGGATTATAATCTCACCTATACAATCTCTAGTATTCCATTACTCCTGTATCTTCCAGTACATCTGCCACATATGTTACACTTTGCTGCAGTTCTGGTGCCCTTCCTGCCTGACTGCCTCTGATGTCAAGACCTTCTTCTTAAATAAAGTAAAAATTGTATTTGTTTTAGCAACCTTGCCATTTTTGTGCCCATAATTTATGACATTGAAGTTAAAATATATGGGGCATCTGATTGTATGATGACCATATTCTTTTGCTATTACATTCACAAACTATTTTGGATGTGGCTTATTTTCATTTATAAGTAAAAATAGTTCACTTTTTGTCATGGTAATTCACATGCAATATCATGGCAAGTCAGCCATTCCATAATTTACACTTTAGTGCTGCTGTTAATTGGTACTTTATGTTCTTAATTGGAGTTGAGTTAATACTCTTATGCTCCATTTGCCATTGCATTATACAGAACATGTTTCACAGGCCTTCGCCTGCATTGCCAGCTTTGAGTCAAGACACAAGTGTTCTGTATAGTTCAGTGGTAGGTAAGTGAAGCATAAGAATATTAATTTTACTCACTGTCTAATTAAGAACAAATAAATTGGTTTACTGTATTAGTTCTGACATGAAATTTATTTTGAATTTGGTACTTTGTATACTTGGGCCTTATGAAATGCAGTATTATCCATTGCTGTTATCATGCTGGATTCTGGAACATTAGAAAGTAACTGATCCCTACATTGTTTATAGAAATGGTAGCCTGTCCTGCTTCCCTATTGGGGAAAAAATTATAATAAAGTTGCAACTGAATGCACAAACAAGGTCAGCTTTCCAGCAAATCAAGTCGAGATTCATGAGTTAATAAGCAACATTGTCAACAGTAGTTTGTTTCCATGCAGCTGCCTTCCCTTCTTACCTTTCAGCATCCTTGCTCAATAGCTGTCATGCATCATTTTTTTAAAAATCAAACTATAATTATTATAGGTAGCAAGGCATGTACCATAATTATAACAAAGTAGAATGGAGATCATGCATCCTGTAGCATGCACTGTCTTTATATGCCATTAAGTTTTGATCCACTTTAAATATGCAGCAATGAACAATAAGAAAATTGCCATAATGTTGCATTTTTTCTCCAGTACACATACATTTTGTGTAACAAATTCTAGCAGACATATCATCCAGTTTCCAATATGGCATTCACAAGGGAAGGTTCTCAGTTTGAACAGGAATTTTTTAATCAAAAATTATACATGAACTTAACCTTAGACACTGATGCAAAGTAAATCAACAAGGAAAGGCCATATTTGCCTGTTAGAAAGCATTAAAGTTTAAAAGAAAGGAAAGAAAGCCTCTGTATCCAGCAGCAGTATGAATATGAATTTATTTCCAACAAATATGAGCAATCTTACAATTAACCAAATACTATTATAAATTCTTATTATATTGCCAACAGACTCTGTATTTGTTTATTTACAACCAATTATATTACTAAATATCTTAACATACCCTGCATCTTACATCAAAAGTTACTTACCTTTACCGTTTCCAGTTCAAATATATCATAACTCAAAGTTTTTGATGTAATGAATACCAAATCACAATTGCTTTCATTACTACCATTCTAATTCTAATAATATTTTATTTTGTTTTTTATTCTTTTTTTTAATATGTATGTCTGCTTTTTCTAATCTTCCTCTACCATTTATGTGTAACTTTGCCCAAGTAATCGCCCACCATTTTAATGTTTTTATCTCGTTTGATTTCTGATATCCTCCTTATTAAAATTTTGTGCTCAAATTTATTCCATTTCTCTTTCCATACCTGTAGTCTCCACCATTGTTTGCTCACAATATAATATGCTATGGTACTCATTATCAGGTTCAACGCACTGGGACATTCAATCTGACACATTTTTCTCAACCCTCTTAAACTTCTTACTCCTAATCTGGCCACTAACAAAACCTTCCCTTCCTATTATTTCTAAGTACTCCCTCCCCATAACTCTTTTTGGAGAAATTTTCGAACATGTGACGCAAAAATCACAGGAATTTTTCTAAGTCCAAGGGAACACAGTGTGCAGTATACACAGACAGCAGCAGTTGGATTGAAAGACATTGAGTTTTGTAATGTAGCCAACTGTTGCACGAACTCCCAAGACATATGTATGCAAGAGCATCTGAAAGCAATTAAAAAGCGGGCAGTTTTGAAAATTTCAGGCCATATTCCATTGTTACCTTTATTTCTTGACTGAGTAAAGCTGTTACTGTGTTCTACGGTTTATTCTCTTGAGCAAAGCCGGAAAGTTGAGCATAGTATTGCTAACACCAATATGGATTGCTTTATTAGTAAACGGATCTAACACTAATGTGCATAAATGAAGAGGCCTGTTTACAGTTCTTATTTGACGAGGGTCCGCTGCACACGAGAAAGTGACCCAGTCCATGTGCTGAAGTAAAGTGGTTAGGGTAGGCAAAGTTGCCACCTTTCCAGATTTTGCTGCTTGCCCACTATTACAAATAGTCTTATGAACTGAGCATTGTTGAAAGCTCACTGGGCAATAAATACATCAGCTCTAGGACAGTGTCTGTCTGGTTCAGTGACTGCTGTGAAGTCTGTATGCTAACCATAGACAAAATACATGTCAAGGGGAAAATTAGAGATCCCAGCCATGTCGTTCGGAGTAATGAATGCAAAATAGGACAACACAAATTTCAGTGTGGCTGCATCATAGAGGGCAACTGGATTCTCTGGATGATTGGCGTGGTGACAAATAAGGTGAGGATGGAGATTTGTCCCAACAACTGGAGAGAGGCAGTCTAAACATTCTGTTTAGATTAATTGAACAGCACATATAGTTTACCACCACGATTCATACAGATGCCTCAGGAGGTTAATATGGGCTAATGGCAGGTGGATTTGCAGCTCATCTTATATACTCTGTGTTGGCCCTGTTTCTCCTAGATTGTGGGGAGCCATTAGCTAATTTTGCAATTTTTGTATAACATTTCAGGATCACAGATGTTATGACTCTGTTGATGAGTATAATTAACCAAGCTTTTTATTGCAAGAGGAGGTGTAAATGCTATTTAAAGATACCAGTTTGAGTTATATCGATGCTATCATATGTTATCTGCAGTTCAATGTACAGATATATCTGGGATCAGAAAGGCCATCAAACTGGGAACAGGAATTGGCAGGGAAAGGTTACAAGAAACTCAAACTGTACCAAACTTCCACTTACAACTGGTTTTATTGCCAAGGTTGCTGGGTTCTGGGCTGCCACAGTTTTCCAGGATGTATGTCATACATAGGTTAGGATATATGGGATGCTCTGTGAATACATGCTGCATTCAACTAAACCACACAGCCAAATTGCTATAGCAGGCCTTTGATCAAGACCATACTGCTAATGTTTTATCAAAATATTTGAAAAACATAATTTCTCACACATCACTATACAGCATGTGCAAAATTTTAGCAAGAGATTTTATTGCTAAGATGAAGCAAAATCTGGAATCTGAGATGAGTTATCCTGATACTAAGAGTGGAAGCTTGAGACATTAAAATTAAATGATTTATTAGAAACAGTAATATTTATAATAAATATAATTGTTGAAATATAATGGAAAAATCTTTTTTAAATTTGGTAGTGTAAGACAGGATATTTTCTGCACACTTAAATTTGAATAGGTAGAATACAGCTTGTCTGCTTACCAACTGGTAGGTGTGGATTGAATTCCAGATATTGTCATTGGGGAGAAATTGACAGAAAATCCCACAATTATATTACATCAAGAGAGCTGAAAAACTTAAGTATCTAATTATTAATATACTGTGTTGAATCAAACTAAACACACACTTAACTTCACTCACTATTTCTTTAGAACATATTTTCAAAGACCCTTGCCTGCATCATCAGCTATTTGTCGACTGAGGATTTCCTGTAATTGGACGTACATGCTCTGATGGGCATCTTATGAACTGGAAAATGGTATTTTCTTTTCCTGGGATCTCGAAGTTCATTAATACATTTTATATTTTTGGATGTAAATTTTTCCCCACGTATTTGGTTCTATATTTTGTTATATTGTTTAGCAAATGCATGTTCTCTTCAATTTTGTGAATTTTTTTAAAGCGAGCTGCCACAACAGATTTATCTTATTTGTTTATAGTTTGTTTCTATTGTGTTGTTTTCCTTAGATACCTATATTCCTTTTTGTTTTACCAATATACATTTTATCACAGTTTGTGCAATTTATATACGAGGGTCATCCAGAAAGTAAATCCCAATCGCGCCTGGAGATGGAACCACTTGTCGGATAGGAATGCGCATGCGCAGGAGTGGAGAGGAAGTATGTGGGAATAATGCAGTAAAGTTTCAGCCTTGTGACGGCCGTGGTTACCGCGCTGTGCTAGGAGAAAATGACTGCTCTGATATTGTCTCCCGCCAACTGCGAGGTTCGTGCAGTCATCCGAGGTTTGCTCGCTCAAAAGCAAAGTCCTGCAGAGATCCATCGCCAATTGTGTCAAGTGTATGGACACGACATTATGGTAAGACGATGGTGCAGGCAGTTCACTGAAGGACGAACCAATATTCACGACGACGACTGTAGTGACCGACCGTCCCTGTTGACGGCAGAAGTGTTGGAAAGTGTGCGGCAAGCAATTGAGCAGAACCGGCGCTTCACAATTTCAGAACTCTCTTGTCAATTCCCCAGATGTCTCGCTCCCTTGTGCACGAAATTGTCTCCCGGAAGCTTGACACAATTGGCGATGGATCTCTGTTGGACTTTGCTTTTGAGCGTGCAAATCTCGGATGACTGCACGAACTTCGCAGTTGGCGGGAGACATATCAGAGCACCCAATTTCTCCTAGCACAGCGCGGTAACCACGGCCGTCACAAGGCTGAAATTTTACTGCACTATTACCACATACTTCCTCTCTATTCCTGCGCATGCGCATTCCTATCCGACTAGCGGTGCCATCTCTAGGCGCGATTGGGACTTACTTCCTGGATGCCCCTTGTATTAGATTCCTGACCTTTTATCTGTTAGTACATGTTATTTCCTTTGATATCTTACATTAATGTATTCAACATGTTCACTCTTAACTCCACGTACTTGCATAACACTAGGAAATGTTTTGAAAATGCTTGCGACCATCATCAGCTGTTGACCGACTATTGGTGGCTGAATCCTAAGGTACTACTTTGATGTTTTCTGGTGGTTCTAGTAGGAACTTGAGAGTTCGTCCATGAGTAGAAAAAACCAAAATTCATTAAGTTTTTCGTATTTTTTAAGATTAAAATGTTTTCCCAAGTGGATAGCTCCATTGGGCTGTGAATTTTATTTCAGCAGCTTAGCCTCTGGTTTGATTTCTGATTTTTGGTCCAAAAATGAACTACTACTGCTGATTTATCAACCTGCTTAAAACGAATATTCCTAATGTGCTCTTTTCTCAAAATTTCCAAATTTCTCTTAATTTTCCAATATACCTGATCGCAATCGCCACATTTGATTTCATAAATTCCTCATTTCTGTTCTCTTGGTATTTTACTGTGCAACCTAATAAACGAGTGATGTTATATTTGTTCTTTGGGACTAACATTATGCCATGTTCTTTGAATACCCACTTGAATTTGTTGTGGTGGATGGTAAGTAAAACTTCTTAATTTGTATCCTTCCTTGGTGTTCTTCAGTGTGGAAACCTCTCTGATTTTTGTCTTTTAAATTCATTGATCATTTTTATTACGGTGTCTTTATTGAAACCATTAGTTATTGCTGCATTAATTATCTGTTGTTATTCCATTTTGTCCTTTGTTTCTGTAAGTGGTATATTAATTATTCTGTGTGCCAAGCTGTGAAACATTGCATATTTATGTGGAGTGGGATAATAACTTATTTTATATGTAATTTTCTGTGTGTGTCTTTTCTGTATTCCATTTTGTACTGTTTCTGTAAGTGGGATATTAATTCTCTGTGCCAAGCTGTAAAACATTGCATATTTATGTGGAGTGGGGAACTATATTTTACCTGTAATATGTTGTGAATTTCAAAGTTCGGTTTACATCCATTTCTTATAATTTTAATTTTTAAACCTAAGGATAGGAGCCAACCATTTAAAGATGTGGTAAACTGTGTAATTTATTTAAATTCATAGTTTTCAGAGCATCGAAGGAATACTCTTGTCTTGAATAGAATCTCAAGGATCTAGAAAATTGTTCTGTTAAAGCTAGGTTTCCGTTTAATGAAGATATACTATAAATTATGAATGTAGTGCATACATGTATTTTAGTTTAGAGAAACATAGGCACATGGTTAAAGGAACATTTCAGGAACATAAAAGTACAAGCAAATAGAGAAATCAGCAGTAGCATATCATTTTTGGACAAAATCATGACATAACAAATAAAGCAAAATTATTAAAATCATTACAAAGACCTGCGGAACTAGCAACCTGGGAGAAAATGTACATCTACAAATACAAAGACAGTCTAATGAACTTCGACACTACTGGAGATGAAAACATAAACTACAAATTTATCACACCGCCACCAGACCAGAATACACATTCCCACAGCTCAATGAATGATCCAACAGTTGAACTTTAGCCTGGCTAATGATGAGAACCAAGTGTTCTGGAAACCAGTTCTATACATTATGACAAGTGAAGCATTAAGAGTGTGTAGTTCAACTAAATCATACAACAATATCAATTATATGATTAGCTTCACTGTTCAAGTTCCAATTTGCATTTTAACTAATCTTAATCTTTATCTTCCCCATTTTATATAAGTCATAATGCACCTTTACAAACTTATCCTTCATGTTTCTAAAAGGGGGGCTCAATACCAAATGAAAGATGCTAATTTAAATTAACCTTCATATATTTGTTAAATTATTGCTTCACATCATTGGCTGTTTGTGCTTTCATCATACTACAGTAGTTGCAAGTGATGATAAGTGCCCTATGTGTAAGCAAGGTTGAACAATCACAAACCTTCACTATTGTGTGCATGCAGAGTGAAGAAAGTAACATCTCTAAGTCTTGCACTTCTGTAAACGTTATAATTTGTAGTATGCTGATGACAGCTGACCTCATGTGTCATGTTAATTTTGAGATTTTCACAGCAATTGTTCTAATCTAGCAGCAATATCTTGTTGAATAGTTTTTATGCTAAATGCATTGAACACTGATATAATAATTTGGGAAAGACGTTTTCTGGATTCAAACTGCAGACATCCAATTGAGTTCACACCTTAGCACCTGGGCTTATCATGTTCGATAATAACAGCATCATTAAGCTTTTCTGCAAATAAAATGTAATACATTCAAATTGACTTCTTGTCCTAAATTAACTACTTAGGTTTGAATTATTCACTGTGTAATGAATGGGTGGAGTGGCTCCATTTTACAAAAATGTTCCTGAATTTCTTGATCAGGTGATTTGTTTTTATATAAAATTAACAATAGATTAAATGTCTTAGTTCTGTACTAAATCTTTACAAAATTGAAACAACACTTCATTAAATCACCTCCCATCTGAGTCTTACTGCCATACGCACAGCTATCTGCTGCCAACAAGCACTCCATACTTCAACATAATGGAAGGCACACTTAAATATGTCTTTATTTGTTTTTTTATTTAATGTAAATGTTAAACTATTGCACAGGGTGGTCTGAAAAGTTCTCAACCTAAGAAAGGAGCAAGTATTTAACTTAACCATACTTTTTATTTTTCAGCAAATATTAGGGCATTCTATAAGTTCTTGGCCTTATTTAGATTTAAGAAAAATGTTATTTTTATTTTTCAACAGTCACTTTTTAAATTGATATTTAATTCAGTGACTTTCCAACTTTGTAACACCTTTCAGTAAAATAATTGTGCACCTACAAAAAAAAGTGTCTGTCTCAGCTGCAACCTTGTTGTTTAATGTGAATCTTCGTCGACTAAGCCATTTCTTCAGATTTGGAAACGAAAAATAATTGCGGGAACCAAATTCAACAATTATGGCAGGTTTTTAAAGTGAAGATCATACAATTTTGCAGCAACAATCCCAGATATAGTGAAGATGCATTATCACGATGAAAAAGAAGTTTCTTTTTTGCATGGTGTGGACGTTTAGCCCGAATATAATCCTCATTTGATCCAGTGGTGAAACTTAATAACTTCCCAGTGATAGTTCTGTCCTTTTGGAGGTAATATACAAGCACATTATCATGAGAATCCCAGAAAACTGTAGTGATGGATTTTCCTGCAGTTGAAACCATGTTTGCTTTTTTTGGTGCACTTTCACCCACTGTTTGGATTGGTCCTTTTTCTCTGATCGTATATTGATGAATCATTGTTTCATCTTCTGTTATGTTGGTCCTGGTGGTGTAGTGGTAACCATTGCCTTCTAAACCCAAGTTGTGGGTTCAAACCCAGCCAGGATCAATGGATTCTGGTGTTAAAATCGTAAGTATGGCTTCCTTCGGAAGGGAAGTAAAGCCGTGGGTCCCATGTCCTACATTTACGGCACGATAAAGAACCTCAAGCCTAAAAGAAGAGGCCTCTGAGCAAAATTTGTCAGTCGTTTCATGCCCTAAATAGAATGGGATGCTGATGACCTGAGATGTTAAAGAGCATCCGTAAATAAAAAAGAATTTAAAAAAATAATCTTCTGTTATGAAACATCAGAGAAACTCACTGGGATCGCATTTAAAGTCTAAACACACTCGAGAAATTTTCGTTTTTGGTTCATTGTTAATAAATGCAGTACTCATTGAGCAGAAAGTTTTCTGACACCTGAAACATAAACATTATGGACATGGCCTGTTAAGGTGTTTGCAATATCAGCTGACATGCATACCTTCAGTCGCAATCATCAAGTGTGGTATTATGAACTTTTATCATAATGTCATCGGTCGTAGCAGTTTTGGGACACCCTGAGCACTCATCATTGTGAATGGATGTATGACTGCTTAAATTCACCTACCCCTTTTTTTTAACCATTGAAAATGAAGAGGAAGAATTCTTTAATGTGGAATCTAACTCCTTTTGCATATGTGTTGAGGTTAAACCCTTCAAAATGAAGTACTTTATCACAGCTCATATTTCAGGCTTATCCATTTTGTAGAAAATGTTAACACTAGTTTGTTTTATATGATTGTCTGGAACAAGAGACTACACTTATGTGCCTGAAATGCCATCTAAAGGATGATGCTTAAGAACTAATCATAGTAATTTGAATTTGGCCATGCTCCCAACATCTCTGTGTGGCATTCTCCCCCCCCCCCCTTTTCTGTTTTGTTTTTTGTTTGTTTGTTTTTGTTTGCCTGACTATTGAGGCACCACATGCGGTGAACACTGATGATAAATGAAATGATACATTGGGAAAGGATTTTTTAAAGGAAGGAAACGTTCCAGGCCTAAGTTGAGAGTACCTCCCCAGCATTTGCCACTTATGAGGACTGAGGAAAACCTGGAAAAAACCTCTGTAAAGGAGGACGGTCCTGGCAGGATTCGAACCCCAAACCTCCTGCTCATGAGTCTGCGCCTTAACTACCTCGGCCACACATGTTATCTCTCAGTGAGCTTTGGAACTTACATCCCTTGCCCACAAGGTCAAACCCAGCAATGGTCCAATGCCATTATTTCATTTCTGGGATGTGAGTAAAATATTCCTCTGCAGCTGTAATAGCCTTCTTATTTGAAGGAGGAGCTTGAGTTTTGGGAAGAGATAAATATTCTGAATAATTCATACTTCAAATCTCCCATGTGTCCCATCATAAAACACTTTTATGAGCAGGTGCATCATCTTGATGAAAAACAATATTTTTCTTTTGCAAACTGAATATTTTCTGAAATTGTTTCATCTATTTGGTATTGAAATATTACTCTCCCATCCTTTGAAGAAAGTAGTAATATTCCTTTTAATATTTCAAAAGACCTTTCCTTCAAAATGAGCTGACTTGTCTTCTTTGGTTTTTTGTTCATTCAAGTCTCATGCATGGTTAAAAATCAGTTGTGTTTGTGAAAAAGCTGCAAACACTGTTGTGCATTTTCATATGAATGGATTTTTAATCTATTGTTAGTGGTTATGGTTTCTATTTTTTTGCAAAGCTTAGTCATACATAATATAACCCACACCCGAATTAGCTTGCTGGTTTTCTAATAACACATCATGTAATGTTTTGTATAGTCTTGTTGCATTTAAATTGTTGAAAATGAAGGAGAAGAATTTCAATTAACTTCAATATTTTATGTTAAACTATCTTAGACAAAGAGTTTCCATTGTATGATACTCCAGTTTTATGGAATTCTCACAAGTCTGCTTACTGAAACAGTGACTTGATAGTTCAAGTAAATGCTCAAGGCTATTGTATCAGTGTAAAAAACTGCATAACTACCTATGATTGGGGCTGAGAACTTTTCAGACCACCTTCACGTATTTAGTTTGCTACTCTGCTGAATGAACCTGAATTGGTAGTGTGCGTAGAAAGGGTCATATATCACTTACTCACTATGCAGGTTTTTATTGATCTCATGTCATCAACATTCCATTCATTTCAGGATGTAAAATGACCGATAAATTTTGTTCAGGAGCCTCTTCTTTAAGGCTTGAGGTTCTTTAAACTGATGAAAACCTATGGCATGGTACCCATTTACTTCCACTCCAATGCAAGGCATACTTAGAATTTTTATGTCCAAAATATTCAACTCTAGTCAGGATTAAATTCATGACCTACTAGACCACTCGGACTGAGGTGGGAACCTTTCAGTTGACTAAAAAACAGCTTTACTTTCACAGCAAGATTTTGGTTGTTATAAAGAACATGGATGGTTAGAACACCTGGTTTTTCTTGATCCTCATTTGCAGACTAACTGATGACTATCAGAGTTATGTGCAGTGAAGACTGGAATATTATTTTACTAACTCAAATAAGTGTACTTACGAAGCTGTTGACAATGGAGTGGTATATATATAAACAATGTATACAGTTTTTTTCACACTAACTCCATTCACTTACATAAAATTTGGAACATATGTTTCGGGAGCGATCCCTCCCATCTTCAGCCTGTTGACAAACTATTGTTAAACGTGGCGGTTGGGTCTCTTGATGTTCTTGTGGCCTTTTACGACGCGGTTGAATTGCTTCTAAAGACTTGTATGTCTATGTAACTCAAATAAGTGTACTTACGAAGCTGTTATTTTATTATTTATGCGGTGAGCAGCTTGCCACATTTCAGCATTCAAATTCATTAGTGCACAGGCCAGCTTCTCTATGTAAGCAGAAATTTTCTTTTTATGAATGAAAATAAAATCTATTAACTGTTAGGAGGGGATACTGATATTGCTGGTGGTGAATGTGATAGTGATGCATCTGTGCATGCAAAAACATTGTAACAATACAAGGGAAATAGAACCTTATTGGTATGACTACTACTAACACAAAATCAAAAAGTAGCAGGGATTAGTCATTGTTGATGGTGTGCAGTCGTTTTGAAAATGTAGTAAATAGGCAAACACGCAGCTTTTAACTTGTAGAACTCTTAATACATAGTATAATTAGTCTCTGTTCTGTGGCAGCTACATACTAATGTATTAGTCAAATTCTAAGAGTTGTACAAGTTTCTTGATGACTAGTAAATCCATTACATGACTATAGCCCTAGGAATGAAAATGTTCTGAGAATTCTACTTTTGACACAATTAACTTTCCATATAATCATTGCAAGGTTAACTATACCAGAAAACTAATTATTGGTCTAGTTAGTAATACCAAACTTAATTCCCTATACTATCAGACTGCAGTTCTAGCCTTAATTTATCATATTAACTTCCTAGTTCTGTGTGGCATGGACATAAAGTGTGGGTATATCAGATTAATACCTATTTTTGTTGCCTCATGAATCCTAACTGTAAGGGCATCCTTGTTTGCATATGAAAAGCTTGTAAGGAGAAGTGGGAGAAAGGGCTGTTTTACATAATCAATATTGCAAATAGAATAATTGGAAATCCAACTTTCCTTAAATCAAGACTCGGTGAAATTTTTTACCACAGATTGGAAACAGCTCTCTCTATCAAAGCTAGAAATCTGATATCTGGGCCCAAAGTTATTATGAAAGGAAAATACCTTTTTAATATTTTTACAAGGTTCAAAGGCCCAAGAATAGTCATTTCAATGACAGAAATTTGCTTGTGAGTAAGGAGTAGGGTGAAACAAGCATCAGATTTGTCATAAAATGGTTGAAATGCTCTTGTTATAGTCCAAACCTTGTTTTTAGCATCTTAATACTTAATGCAATACAAATTATCAAAATTGTTTCTGTGCAGATTACTAATGCATATTCTGCAAGAACAAATTTATTGAAACGTAAAATGTTTTCTGTTTGTTCTCTCTTGGAAGAACTTCCCTTCCAACATCCTCTCCAGATACCTGTCACATTCTGTATAAGTACAAGTGTATATGTAATATAAATGAAAAATAAAATAACATTAGCTAAAGAAGATGAAAAAGGATAAAACACTAAAGTAGACACAGATTATTAGTAGCTATGGAATTCTTCATATGAAGAATGTACTTACGAAGCTGTTGACAATGGAGTGGCAATATAACCTAAACTTAGCTATTCATTTTTTTACACTAAACTCCATTCACACAAAAGTAAGATGCATTTCAGGAGAATCTTACTTTTGTGTAAGTGAGTGGAGTTTAGTGCAAAAAATGAATACCAAAGTTTAGCTATATATATGAAGAGTTGATTGATTGATTTTTATTTAAGGATGCTCTTTAACAGCTCAGATCAGCAGCATCCCATTCAACTCAGGGCGTGAAACGGCCGACAAATTTTGCTCAGAGGCCTCTCTTTCAGGCTTGAGGTTCTTTGTCGTGCCGCAAATGTACGACACGGGACCCATGACTTTACTTCCCTTCCGAAGGAAGCCATACTTAGGATTTTTACGCCAAAAAAAATCCATCGATCCTGGCCGGGTTCAAACCCATGTTTTGGGTATAGGAGGCAAGTATGGTAACCACTACACCACCAGGACCGACCATATGAAGAGTTGAACATCATGCTTCTACAGTAATTTAAAAAAAATCACTTGTACTGCGAGCGGAGGAAGCTAATTTTTTTTTTTTTATGAGACAATGGAATTGGGGCAAGAGTTCAATGCATATGTGTTTTTAACAAGATTTAAGCAGTGTTATGGAAAACTATTGCAGGGGAAAGATGCGGAGTACCAATTTTGCAGTAGTAGAATATTTCAATGCTGAATTTTCAGAGTTAGTGAAAAAATTTACAATGCTGATGAAATGGGATGTACTGGAAATGTCCACCAACAAGGTTATTTGTTTTCAGGAATGAAATTGATGCTTCTGGGTACAAATCATTCAAAGAGATCACATTTTATGCTGTAGCATTATGACAGTCAGTTTGAGAGATCAGTAAGGCCAAGAAAATACATTCTTTTAAGGGAACAGAAGTATGATTTTCCAGTGGAGTGTTATAACCAACAAACAAACTGGATGGAACAGGACTGGCTTCACAAAAATTATATCAAAGTTTGACATCCCCAAGAGAAAGGGTGTAATAATGCCTGTACACATCTGAATGAGGGTGACTATAATCCACTATAACCAAAATGTTTAAATAGCATTATAGAGAAAGCTATTGGATAAAGGTGAGAGCTTGATGACATTCTTTAAGGAGAAAACCTATTTTGGATGCCATTTAAAACATTCCTTAAACTTGGCAGAAAGTCAAATTGTAGACTTCAATCAGATCATGGCTCAAAATACAGCTGATCTAGTAGAGAATGTAAACTTCACAGAAGTTGTGAGCACATCACACAATATGAACATTATACAAGGATTTGAAGATATCAGTTAAAACCATATTGAGCAGTGTTGAATATTGACTTAAGTGAACCAGCCTTGTAACACATAATAAACAATTACACAGTGCTTGTGATCTACAAAGACTCCAATCAATGGTGGTGAAAATGTGAATAAGGTATTCTGAAAAATAAAACGACTGTGAGCCACAGTACCATATTGAAATGTTGTGATACGTTCTGGAGTATATGGATCAACAAAGACTACAATAACATTTTGGTGGCAAGAAAAAGTTGTAATCTCCTCTCACAGATACATAACAAATATTTTTCAAGTATAGGTTGTTTTGCCTTGTCAATAAACATGTCAGATTTGTATTAGTGTGTGCATTATTCCCCCTTCATTAGCCTGAATAATTGGGAGCTTACATAATTCACATTTAGTTTGCTGTTTTATGTATTAGATAGTGATAATTAAGATGGTACAAGGATTATGCTAAAAATATTTAACAGCTTCTCAAAAAATATGTATGTATACAGGGTGAATCACGTAATATTCCTTTCTGAAAAGGAAGGTTCTATTTATTTTTTTATTTTTATTTATTTATTTATTTTTTTCCACAGAACAGAAGTTTAGACAGGGAATGATAATTGCACCCCAAGAGATGTGAATAATTATTAAAATATATATTAATTGAAAGAATTTTTTTCAACAATATAAAATTTGAGGAAATTAGGGTGCCTTCTCCTCCTCCTCCTCCTCCTTCTTCTTCTTCTTCTTCTTCTTCTTCTTATTATTATTATTATTATTATTATTATTATTATTATTATTATTAATATTAATGGTTCTAGGTGCAAGCAGTTTATGAGCTAGCATAATATGAACCTCCCAAGTATCTAATTGTCTTCTACAATTAACTGCTTAATCACAGGGCTACATGTTTATATTTCTTAAGAGAGTATGAGGTTTGTGTGTTCAATTCTCTGTTTTGGTATGGTTTTTTCTGAATTTGAAGAAATACATTTTGTAATAAATGTTTTTACTGTACCATGTGTCACCACTCTCTTAAGAAATACAAAAGTAAATAAACAAATTCTGAAGAAAAGGAAGAAAATCATCCTATTCTGCAGTCACTTGTTTGTGTAAGCTATTACACTTAAGTTAAATGTAATTGGTTAGAGGTTCACAAATAATTCTAAATAGTGGTTGGCACTGTGTAAAATCCAATATTTGGAGTTCCTGCTATATTGCATAGTGTCGGATCAATTCTGCAGATCTTCTTTCACAATATTCCTCACAGCATCAACATTTTCTTATATCATTGCTGTTGCAAGGTCACCAGAATGAAATTAATCTCAAAGGCTGCTGGACTTTTGAAGATTAACCAATTTCTGTCTGTTGTTCTAGAAGGGGCAGATTTACTAAAAAACATGTAACAGGAAGAATGACATCACAGTGCATGAAATTTGAAGTGCAAAGACCCCATTATGAGTCAACACCAGAGTTCAGTTCTTATAACCAATGGAGAGAAAAGATACATATGTATACTATGTTCTCTCATTGTTATTGAACTAATAGTTTAGAAGCAGCTAAAGGAAGATGTTGGTAAAGGTTCTATATTGAGCTAGAAGTTTGCAACCGATTGTTTTTAAGCATTTCGTTAAGTTGCTTATACTGGAAAAGTTAAGGGTTTCTTTATTGTTATTTGTATGTTTTGACTGGTTTGAATGTAAGTGGTGGCGGTTTGACTCACCAAGTGATTATTTCCTTTATTAGTAGTTGAACTGTTTTGCTGCCAATCATATCTTCATGCAAGGAGAAAGTCCTGAAATGGTAGTAAGAATGTTTGTAAATTTTCTTACTTCTTTTACTTTTGAGTTTTATCTTGTTTGTTTAAGGTGATTGTTTGAATGACATAAATCTAAAAAGTTTATATACAACTGTAACTACTGCATTAATTTCTCCATATTTTTCCGAACATTCATGGCAGAAAACAAAACAATTATTGATAATTAGCCAACTAAATATATGAAATCTTGACTTCTGAATGCTTTCACATCATGGTAAAATTGGTCACTACTAACATTTTGTACAAGCTCACTTGCACTTTGTCAAAGCTTTGGTGCCTGGCGGAGGTTTACTTGCAGTGTCAGACTCTTTGACAAAGTACAGCTCAGCCCATACGAAACTTAAGCAGTGACCAATTTTTACCACCAAGATGCAGCAGCACATGAAAGCCAAGATTTTAACTATCGATACAAGCCAGGGAAGCTTACATCTCACCAAAACTAATATCCTTCAAATGTATTGAAATGCAGTTTTTTTTTATTATAAGCCAATATATTCACTGCTAATGGGTTTATTTTGCTTTTAGAGAACAGCAACACATGAAATTTGCACAACCTGTACAAATGAATACTAAATGTTTCTGCTTCATAGTTACAGACTTCTACTGATATTAAAAATAATCATGTAGGAATGTTGAGTAACTGCATGTCTTACCAACTATTGTCATTTTGGTTTCCATACCAATTAAAGTTTAGCCTGGCTGAAGATGGGAACTAAATATTCTCGAAACCGGTTCCATACGTTTATGAAAAGTAAGTGAAGCTTTAAGAGTCTATAGTTCAACTGAATCATACAAATATATCAATTAAGTAATTGCTTAGTGATACAATTAAACTTCTATAAATAAAGTTTCAATATCTTGAAGTAATTTTGATCTTCCATTGTGATTTTATATATATAAAAAATTTATATGTCATATATTTTCTATCTTGAAGTAAGGTGAAAATAAATGTGTGTGTTTATATATATACAACCATTTGGATAAAATATTGTTACTTTAACAAGCATTGTAATTAGAGTTTTCCTATCTTTGAAAGTGTCTTTCTCCAGGAATCAATCGATTAATGCAGTCCTACCTCTTGTCGATTAGTTCAGTTAGCTGTACTACAAGTGAATACAATGATACAGTAATCTTCAGCTATATATTGTTATGAATTGTTAAATTCCTGGAAAACAAAATGGTCAGTGAAACAACTTTCTATTGTTCAGAGTTACAATATGCTTTAAGCTGTAGGGGTTGCTCCCCTTCAAGTGCGTTTAAGTATGGTAATGATCATAATTTTATTGCAGACCGTAGACTCTACACTTGAGTTTGTCATTATCAGAAAATGCTATCACAAAATAAATTGATAAACGAAACAATTTAAAAACAAGAAGCATATTTCCAAAACTCTTGGATCTCTTTCAGTGGATTTTTTGTTTATATTTAGATGATAATTGTTCCTATTCCAGATGCTATCATTTTGCAGTCCTAGTTTAGTATGTTGTCTTGTTCATTGTTAACAAACAGAACTGCCTTATACACATATAAAGATATTATAGTTAACATTTTAGATTCCTTAAAAATACTTCCATATGTACCACATGTACTTCCCCAATTTCATAACAAAAATATGGATAGATTAAACCAAAATATACTAACTTTAGACTGTCTGAATTTAAATGATGTGATAATTTTCTCTTAATAAATACATACATGTGCTCACTTTGTTACATATATGCTCTGTAGTTAATTTATCATCAACAATTATTCCCAAGAAATTTATATGGTTATATATTCTATTGCTTCTCTATTAATTATAGCATTTGTCTAGATTCTCATGCCTAATGATATGGGAAATGTTTTTCGGTTCATTTACTAGCATGTATTATAGTCTAGTGAACATTATGAAGAAATTAGTACTGAAGACTCGAGGTGTAAGTGAAAAGTTACGATTGATTCACAAAGTGGAAAGTGTCAGAAAAATAAAGATATTGCTGTGGAATTTGGTATTCTAGCTAATATATATGTTATGAACTATTTTAAAAACAAAACAAAATAAATTAACAACCCACAAATTTTGCATGTGAAAGAAATGTACCTCAGTTGTTGGAAGCAGTGTTTTAGTGTATGAAGGATAAAAACATTCAACTGAAGGCCCCATTCTTCATGAACAGACACAAAGTTTGTTATAGAGTTCGGGATTGAATCGTCTCAGGAAAGTTGGGTGGTTTGACAAATTTTAGCAGTGTAATGGAATTGTTCATAAATAGATGAGGCAAAAGAAATTGAAACCTTAGTTCCTGAATAGAATGCTCTAGAGCTACTGTTATATATTATATTAATACTTATTAACTGAATATTTAAAACTCTTGTGACATTTGGGGTCTTGGAATCATTTGTTTTTGAAGAACTGTTTACTAGCAAATGTTAACAATAGGTGGCTGTTCCAGAATTTGAACATGACCAAGATGCGTTGATTTGGCAACAGGATAAAGCATCACCTTAGAGATTAGGAAACATCGACTATTGTGACACAACAAAATACAACCTAACACCAATTAATTTTTCACTTTAGGTTTTTGAAAGATTCCCCCCCCCCCTTTTTTTTTTTTTCATTTCTTTTCCAGAAATGACAGTTGACTGAGCAGTCATATTCATAAGTATGTTCTGCCAAAACAATGTGAATTGTATATCCAAGCTTTGTAAAGAAATCTACAATTTAAGAAAGGAAAGTATTGTTATTTGTTAGCATTTTTGGGGATCATAACTTTTCTCACACTACGGTATTTATTTGGCATATACCATATGGGGTGGTTCAACCCAAGTTCTACATTAGGTCAATATTGAATTTTTACAAACACACTGGTAAATAATTATATGGTAGTTCTTATGTGCTGATCTTTAGAAATTAAATTTTTCATTGCGTAAAACTGCTAATTCATAATGTAAAGAAGTTGTTTTAATTTTATTAAGCCACTGTATTTCCCTTACTTTTTCTTCTAATATATAAGTTTATAACAACATCAGCATTAGAGTTAGGCCGCATGTCTCAAGAAATGCATTTTTGCAACTTTGATTTTATTTTTGTTTGACATATTAAGGTCTTGCCGTGTGCAACTAATAAAGCAACCACACATTTCCTTATAATTGAATTTTATTTTAAACAGCTGTCCTTGTCCTTCCTTTTCTACATAAAAGAGGGTTTAATACTTTTGGATGCATAAATGAAGTGTCAAATATATATATCGAATTGTCTTTTAAGAACGTGAAAAGAAGGCAGATTAGAAATTCATTTCTTTAACACGTAGAGATTGTAATTGTCAATACTTATACACCTATTATTCCATTTTATAATAGCAAAATTGTCATAAGGTAATCCACAAAGTATAGATGGAGGAGGGCAGTATGATTTGGTTATTCTTTCACTCTTTGATGAAGTAAAGGGCTCGTCTTCCTATCTTCCTAATTTCATTCCTTATATCTTGCTTTTATGCTTCTATAACTATATCATATTTTTTGTTGCTTTCTGGATTGTCCTTATGGTTTCCAATCTCTTTTCATATCTTGTTATTACATACTCAGCAATTTCCATTTTATATTGGTTTCCTTTCTGATTTCTGTTTCTGCCATGTTCCCCATAATTCTATATTTGAAAGAATTATAAGCCTTCAGATTGTCACGTAAGTCTTAGATATATATTAAATGCTTGGAGTATCTTATTTGGATTTTAGTGAAACTTGGATTAGGTTTCCATAAGAGAGTTAATTGTGAATAGGCAAATCTTGTCTTTGTAATTCTGAATCATACATCATTTTCCCTTTTTGAATGAATCCTCCCACAATAGACAAATAAATTGACATTCAATTTAATATATTGGTGGTATAAGCATTTGAAACTGGAAGGAAATGCCCAACTCGGCCTGAGAAATGCATTCCCGATGTAGGCGTCAGTCCTACAATTGGTATTGTAAGCTATGGGCTGATAATAATCTATGCTCTTTAAATTATTTTATCACAGTTAGTGAAAATTGTGTGTTAATATTGACCTTGATATTGTAAAGTAATAGTGCAGGCTTTATTTCACAAATATGTTCTGGTACACTATCAGAGGGACTATTTTGAATATAAGTTAAAGTGCATACTGACTGAAGAGATGAAAATAATGACCATATTCATCATTCTTCTGTTCATATCTGGAACTACATCTATAAAGGGAATAAATGTATTGTTTGATACAGGTAAGTACAGTGCTGAGAATTTGTGTTACTAATGTGGCAGAATTTTCCAGTGACACCTTGACAGAGCATCAGGATTCAGTGATTAGTGAAATTTTCTGGTATTTAATTTGAACTGGACCGTTGAAAGGTATGTAAAAAGAAGGCTTTGACTTCTGCTTGTAATTGGTGCATTGAATAAGATCTTAAACTGTACAATGGAAAGTGTCTGGCAGTAAAAAAGGGAACTAAAAATAGAAAGTAAAGTAAATATTACTATACAGGGAGCACAGCCACGTTTCATTGGATGCCAAATGTTCCCAACTTTTCTTAGACTTTTAATTTTACAGTTTTCGTGTTTAACATTCACATTTTATCCCATAAAGCCTGCACCCCACCAAATTGCAGCACACAAGGCAGTTAGCCCTTACACAGTCGTGTTAAGGTCACATTATTCAGTTTGTTGGCATCCTTGGCAAATTGCACAATTTTCTGTGCAAAAACCAATCACTAGAGGCATCTTTTCACATTATTTTTGCAAGTCAGAGCATTTGTAATTTCATATATCTCGGTATTGGGTTGTGTAAAAATTGATGTTTCTGCTGTTTTGTATGCTATGCCTGTTAACACTTTTTCTATGAGGTATCACCTGACATTTTGCATTTGATTACATTAGTAATGAATGAAAATTGCAACGCTTGCTTGTTTCTAGGGCATGTTAAGAAATCAGACATAACTAAGAAGACAGGAAGGGTTGCAATATTTGATATTCTTATATAAGTAATCTTCAAAATTATATTGCTATATAGAAAATTTGGCAGACTTTAAGGTTGCACATGGTTAATAGGACATTAAAATACAATTGTTTTGGTATCCTGACTATGACAGAATGTATTAATAGTGAAGTTAACCTGGAGTTTTTAATGCCACTATTAATATGAATTTGCAAAATGTGAAAAAGGAGGAAAACGTTCTGAGTTTGTAGATAACTATGTGGCAACATATATTTGGGCATTGTGTGCAGAGCTGTCAGGTGACGCCTTGTGTAGCTGTACTATACATTGAAAATAAGGAACCACATGTCTGAATTATCCATCCTTTTTCTGTATGCACAATCAGGGAAACTCTTTGCCAGGTGACAGTTTGACCTTGTTGGTATGATTACATGGTTCCAATTGGCCATCCAGCAGTTTAACCCCCATGTACTGTAGCCCATGGTAATCCAGTGCTTCCCCATTTCAGAACTTGTATTCTACATAGTACATAGGAGCTGGAACTGTTTCCAGTGGTAATCGAATGCTTCCCTGTTTTAGCTCAAGTGCTAAGGCATCTAACTGCAGACTGAACGGCCTGCGGTATGATTATTCCTTTGTGTCAAAGCATACCTGCTGTCCAAATTAGCACTGGGTTTAGAGACATTTGAAGATTCTTCTAGTGCCATAGGTTTGAAGTATGTAATGCCATATTATTGCTTGTCTCGAGAGTTGTCAAATCTAACTGAATGAAAACTAGAGTTATTGTGCACCATCAAGCAGTGCATACTGCTAATTCATTAATAATGGAATTGTCCACAGACTAATTTAGCTTGTTCATTCCCCGGGTCTAACAAATAAGGTTGTAAGTAATCTTCAAATGAGGGTGGAACTAAAAATATTTTAACAAAAAGTATGTGCATTAGTGCAGAGGAACTGATAAATGTAACTATCCGCATGATTTCCACATACATTTGGCCTTAGTTGACCAAGCTTGAAAGTTGGCAGGGAACAAAGAGGGAATTAGTACAATATTGTATTACAATGTATTAGGTATTTGTTAGACAGCATAATACATTGATTAATTACATTAATTTGGCTCAATTCAAGTATTCTGTTTCCCAAAGCATTTTTATTTATGATTCGTACATGCATATGGAATTGGCTTCTGATGTAGAGATTGTTTCAAGAGAGATTTCCTGATATTCAATTTTCAAGTCAAAGATCAATTCAGATTGGTAAATAAATTTTGTGAAACAGGAAGCATTCTCAATTTAAAAAAAAACATACACACATAGCCTCACAGAGGAAACGTTAAGCAACATTGGATATGCTCTGGAATGTTCACCCTATGGGAATGGGAATGGAATTTCCTATTCCTTGTTTGAACAGCTACATAGCTACTGAAGTTAAAACTCGAAAATTATAATAGTGCAAGAACTTAAACTGGGTGACCATTCAGGAGTAGATTTTGTTGAATTGATTTTGAATAGTGTGCATGGTGTAGATATTAACCATAATGTAATTTCCTTTATGGACGAATCTTGGTTCCATCTAAGTGGATATTTCCCAAAATAACTGATACTAGGGTTCAGAAAAACTTCCTGCTTAGTAAGGAGCCCACTGTATGATCAAAAATAGAAGTATGATGTGTGATTAGCGGCGAGACAATATAGGTCTTATTTTTTTAACAATAGTGATAGGTATGCGCAGAATATTTTGCAATCTCTTTTCTATGAATTAACTGAGGAAACAAATTTTTGCAACTTTCAAACAGGATTCTGCATTGATACATACAGTCCATATCTCGTTGCATGCACTTGGTGAAATATTCGATGGATCACTAACATTGTGGCCTCCTTTGATTCTCCAATTCAACACCCTGCGATTTTTATATCTGGAGGGCATTAAAGGAAAAAGAGTACAAGACAAACCTTTCATATTAGATGAACTGAATGGTAATAAAGTAAAGGAATTCCTACCATTTATCAGAGGGAGTAGCAGAGGATAGTGATTTAATTTCATAAGCCAATGCCAGAAATGTATGGCAAATGAATGGACATGTTCTTGCTTGATGAGTAAATGTACCTTTTAAGTGTTTAAGTATTAGTAATAATTTGTGCAAAAATCAAAGCTGCAGACTTTCCGACTCCCAAACACTGCAGAACTGACCAGCCATTATGTTTGTAGCAGTCCCGCAAAGGAAAAATCACCCATTAGTATGTAAGATATAAATATGTACCACAGACGTTGGACAGCACTTCCAGCTCCTATTGTGAGTACAACTAACATGTACTGCCCAAGATTTATAGCAGTGAATTTGTTGGAGAAGTTGGTAGTAAGAGTGAGGATTGCAGCACTGGCCAGCAGACTTGCAAACCGATACTTGTAATATAGTCTCCCTGCAATCACTTGTTTCCAAAGGAAGCTTATGGTTGCTTAGTTGCTTATGGTTAAGTAAGGGTTTTTCAAAATTTTTCCTAGATGCTAACAATAATTAGGGAGCATTTGCTCATAATTAAAGGCATGCTTTTTTATCATGGAATATTAGTGCAAAAATTAAATCCATGTGTGCATAAAATTTTGTAAAATGGTGTGAAATTATTATATGGTCTTTTTCTTTTATTAGATGAATTGGCTTGTGTTACAAATTGGAAACTAGGCATACTTTTCTCTATTGTCTGCTGCCTAAATTCAGAAACTGCTTATATTTTTGTACTTGAGTTGTTGCTTACTATGTCTTTCTGTACTGACATATTGCTTCCCAACAGCTTTTGTCAAGTAGATGAAATTTAGAAAGAAAAAATTTTTAAAGGCAGCATTTAAAGTGAAAACATATGGAAAAAAGTGTTTATATATAAGAAACTATGCTTCATTTCTCTTAAATTTTGTAAGTCTGCAGATATAAAACAGTTAATTTTAGTAAATACCTATCATACAACAAGCATATCCTCTGTAATGAACAAGTAACTGTTGAGAATGTTTCATTAACTAGAATTCTGGCAATTGGCAAATATACACCATGTAGTAGTTCTTGACAGTGTGAATATGAATGAATATAAACTCATGATCTCTGGCGTATGAACATAATAACAGCTCTACAAGTTATGATTGGTCAAACTAAAGTCTATGAGGTGATGCTTGGCAAGATCTTTTAGAAACAAACTATATTCCCTCGTCTTTAACCACAGGCCTTGTTAGGGGCTTGCCAGAAACTGGGAAATCCTTTCTGTAGCATATGTAGTTATGTAAGAATTCTACCATATGCAACTACCTCTCCTGTGCATCAGAATTAGCCACACTTGTTCACGATGTACAGTAAACCATCCCAAACAAATGAATTTGAATATTACATTGGATATATTAATGTGACTGGTGTTCCTATATAATATCTATGAGTTTCCATAATTCCATTTCATATCCTTTTAATACTTAAGTTTATATAAATCTACCTTAGTTGCTCTCAAATAAAATTGGAAGCCATTCTCTGATAACTAGTTTTGTATCCGATTCTTTTTCTGAGGAATTAAGATGACAAAAGTATTTACAACTAGTAGAATATTCAGGAAAATTTTATTCTTGAACTAATCTTTGAAAAGGACAGCATCATTTCTTTGTGAATTTTGTCTTTAGTAAGTGGGAGAGAGGGAGCAGCAGGGTATTCAGAATCATGCGTGCACAGTAATCCTTTACCAAATGGCACTTTTCCAGCACATTTAACTTTGATCCATGCTTAATCAGTATAATGAGTGAGTCAGAGTAATACCAAACAATTTTTAGGAATGGCTCAGGACATATTTTGTTATGATCATTGTCAAGCTTTTATGTTCCAGGGCATTCTTGGCTGCACTCATTGCATATGTAAGTACATTGTAATGGCATAATCTTACATGTGACTTAATAGGAAAGTATATTACATTTAAATTATCTAATGTATAAAAATTATTCACAAAAGCTGATCAAATTATCAAGCATTGACTTTCCAGTATAGCTGATAGCACTGTTGAAGTAAACGATGAGTTTTTTAAAATATCGTCGCATATTCCAAATGCAGCCTTGAACTGCTTTTCATACATGACAGTTTTGGCATATCCCAAAATAAAGTCTAAAGTGATCAGATCTGGCAATGTACTGATCAACCTTCACTACCAATCCAGTTATCAAGGTAAACCCTTTAACAAAATTTATTCATCCCCAGATTCTATGTGTCGATCAGAGAACTTGGGGAACAAACACTGTATTCACAATGCACACTGCAGTGCGCACTTTGCCAGTAAACAATTGTAAGCATCTTTACAGTGAACAGTTAGGATAGAGTAGCAGTGGCCGAGCAGTTTAGAAGGCATTGCTCTTCTGCATAAGCTCCCAAGTTCAAATCCTACACAACATATTTGTTAATTTTTTATTATGGGTTTATAAGTGTATTTTCCAAAATAGAAATAAACGCAAATTAATATCAGGTGAATGAACCCCCAGCATGTATAACTACCCTCAATCTTCAGGACATACATATCAGGTTTCTACAATAGTGTGGACGAGAGGCTACAGTATCTCAAGCTTCTTGAATTTGTGCCCATAAACCATCTTTTGCTCTTTGTGCATGTGTAGGGAATGCATGTTAGGCATATTGCATTTAGGTAAAACAAATACCAAAGTAAATTATTCATTATAATGTATATAATGTGTTAACATTAAAGCTTACTGAATTTGGGAAACAGTATTACGAAACTAATTTATCGTAATATTTTACAAAGGTTTATTTTAAAAAAGAAACTGTTCATGCTGGGAGGCGAACCTACACTCTTAACTATGGCATGACTGCACCTTCTGCCATAGAGGTAACAGAATACACACACTAGTCAGCATCTTTATTGCATACCATATAGCCAACTGCTGCAGTGGCTAAACAGCTATTCTACTAGATAAAATAGTTAATGCTTTATCAGTTGAAACTTTGGAAATAAAGTCTAAAGTCCTGGATGGGGCATTGTAAAAGACCTTACCAACAAAACAAAGATTTTAGGTGTATGTGTTTTTTCTTCCATAGTTAGTTTGTAACTCAATACTTTTAACCGTGCTTCCAAACTTTCTAATACCCTCAGTAAAATGAGATTTGCCCAACTGTAAATTATAAGCATTTCTCTCTGCTTCAACCTCATAATTTGATGTGAATCTTTGTCCACCCAGCCATTTCTTCAGGTTTGGGAACAAAAAGTAATCACTGGGAGCCAAATCCAGTGAATATGGCAGATTTATAAGCAGAAGGCATGCAGTTCCAAACATGTGAAAAGGTGCATCAACATGATGAAAGTAAACTTTCTTTTTTGCAAGGTATGGATGTTTATTCCAAATGGCATCCTTCATTTAGCCCATTAGTGAAGCATAGTACTCGCCAGTGATGGTTCTGCCCTATTGGAGGTAGTCTATGAGCATCACACCATGAAAATCCCAGAAAACTGTAGCCATGACAGATAGAACTGTTTTTGCTTTCTGTGGTGCACTTTGACCTGTTGCTGCCCACTATTTGGACTGCTTCTTCATCTCTGGTGTATAGTGATGAGTTCATGTTTCATCTACTGTTATGAAAAGTCAAAGAAATCCTCTAAATTGCATCTAAATATTCTTGCAAAATGCGTTTTTAGTCCTTATTTAACAAACACAGCACCCATTGAGCTGAAAGCTTTCTCATACTCAAAAATTGGTGTAAAATGTAGTGGACATGGCCTATCGAGGTCTTTGTAATTTCAGCCAGCTTGCATACATTTAATTGGCAACCATGGATTTAAAATATTGTGAATTTTTGTCACAATTTGGTCATGGTCTTAACAGTTTTGGATGCCATAAGTGCTCATCTTGAATGGATGTATGACCACGCTAAATTCACCAGCCCACTTTTTAGGTCGAAAGCAAAGAGGAAGATTTCTTTAATCTGCAATCAAACTCATTTTGTATTTCTTTTGGGGTTAAACTTCAAAATGAAGTACTTTATCATAGCTTGTATTTCAATTTTATTCTTTTTGTAGAAAATGTTAACACTAGTTTACATAATAAGTGATTGGACTTATGTGTCTGAGACTTATTAGCGTGGCATCTAAAGGATGATACTTAACAATTATCACCACATTGCTGAATCAGGTCGAGAACTTTTAGAACATTCTTTATATGTAGTGAACTGTGTCCTTAACTGTATTGTATACTAGATTTGTTTACTTCGGTAGGGTGGGAAAGTATGCACAGCTGTCTTGGGCAAAATTTCATCTAACCTTATACTGGCTATATAATAGCTTTAATACCATAGGATATTAACAAGATGTTATTGGACATGTATTTCTTATGTGGAATACTTGTATTATGTATGTCCCTGGAGTTATTGCTAATATTATTCTGACTGGTTCATTTGCTGGCTCTTAATTTTTGAATGTTTCTTAAAAGTTAAAGTTAATATAAAGCTTCTGCATCAGAAATGCTCTTGATGTACAAGAAATTTAATTATTGCAATATTTCACATATATTCCATATATAGGACTTCCAGAATATGACATTACTGCTTACATGAGGTGTTGTATTTTAGCAGCTGGACATGCCTGTATTCTGATTGGCCATTTTGGTGAAACCTCATCTAAAAAGAACACAAACTGGCGATTGATTCCATTAAAAAGAACCACTCACAATAATGCACACATGCTGTAAGATCGCCTTGTTGTAGATAATGGACACAAGCACACTTATAGAGTTTTAAAAATTTTGTCGCTGTAAGTGCAAAATACTGAAATCCCAATTGTGCTAATTTTGGTAGTGAAAGTTGACAAACATTCAAAATTTGTGTCAAATTTGTCTTCACTTTATATCTTGTTTTGCACTGAGTAAGTAATATCAAGTTTATCACAAGATAATTAATTGCAGTTCGAGAGGCAATTGCCCAGGGAACTTATCAAATGATTTCCTGAAGAAGGTCATGAGCTGATATTTATGATAACATTTATACGCAAAAATATGTTGCTTTAAAGTTTAGCAAACTAATTAGACTGGTTATTGTTTAGCAGGTCCTTGGCCAAGATACAAAATCCCTGCAGGTGATGAAGACATATTCTGGAACTTGACTTGAATGTAATTTTGGCTTTACCAAAACTTCATGCATATTTTTAAACTTGTAGCCATGTAAATGCAGTATAAGAAATAAAATTTTCTGTTAGTAGTAGGTTCAATAAGGATTTGTTTTTCTGCATTCTGTTAGAAATCTGTTTTAGTTTGTAGCTTTCTTTCTAAATCCATTTTTTCTCATTAACTCTTACTAAAAGGAGAACAGCTGGATATGTCTGTAGCTGCTGTAATTCGTGCAAAGAAAACTAATTAACTAGTTGTTTCCCTACCATAAAGTAAATATTTTGTCCTTTCCTTAGATTAGTATTAACAATCATGGCATTCAGAAAAATGCTTAAAATTAATATGTTATATGTTTTATTTATGTAGTAAATACCAAATGATAAGTGTTTTATTCATAAGCATTCATCACTGAGAGTACTAATGGCAGCAGTTAAAAGGAAGGAAGAAATTGACTGGAAATAGTGTTCTGTCAAAATTGCATATGTATTCTTCCCACTTAAATTGAGGGCTAGAGCCAGGCAGGTAGTTTTGTGAAGCCAAATGATCTAATTTTCATGTGGCACATTAGCTCTATAATAGGTACGAGGATGGGTCCATAAGTTTCTGGCCTAACCATTTTATAGGTATGATAAAGACAAAAACTATTATTCTTATTTCAATCTGGTTACCCTTTTTGCAGTACATTTCTCACATCTTGGAATTAACATTATACCCCCCGCAAAAAAAAAAAAAATAAATCTTATCTGCAAATTGGGCTTAAACAGCATCCATCACCTCTTTGTCACTTAAATTTCCTTCCTCTAAGGTCCTTCTTGGGTTTTGAGAAGAGGAAATAGGCACTGGGAGCTATATCTGGACTGTATAGTGGAGGGTCAATCTTTTTGAATCCACATTTCTTCACAGCTTTCTTTGCATCAAGAGCTGAGTGCACAGGCACATTGTCATAAAGAAGATGCACACCACCACTCTGCTTTCCTTGCCTTTTCTCTTTGATGGAAGCATGTAGTCTGTGCAGTAGGCCAGCATACTGCAGTGCTCCTCTCCTTGAAATCAATGAAGAGTATTTCTTCACAGCCCCAAAATATTGTGGCCATGATCATCTTGGTTGACTGGGTGACCTTGACCTATAGAGGTGGTGCTTCGCCAGGTTTATGCCATTGCATTGATTCTCTTTTGCAGAAGGGATCATAGTAGAGGACCATAGTTTCATCTCGTGTAACAATAGTTTGCAGAACTTCTCTCTCATTGCCATGGCAGAGGTCCAAAAGGGATGACTGTTGCTGCTTTTGGGCTGAGGAAAGAAGTCTAGGCACCCATCTTGTACTAACCTTATTCTTATTAAAATGTTCATGAAAATAATTTGAAGGACCGTTTTTAGAAAGACTGAACCTTAGCTGCTATTTCTGTAACTTCAAGCCCCCAGTCTTCCATAATTTCTCCTTCCACAAGAGCGATGTTTTTCAGGAGTGAGTACCTCCAAGAGCCAACCTGGAAGCTCTTGATCTTCAACTCCTTCTCAACACATTCCAGAAGGTTTGGCCCATTCTTTTATTGTAGAATATGAGCGGGATGTTTCCCCATATACACTGTCCAATCACTGTTTAATTTTGAGTAGAGAACTTAACAGCTCGATACTCCATTTTGAACTTGTCACAATCTTATATTCATAGCTGCATTTATGCATTTATATCTGAACTACTGAACATTGCAATTATTTACTTAATAGATAAGGGTTTTTGAAGGGGATAATCCTTATCAGCTAGATTTGAAACTTATGGATCAGTCCTCATATCTCCATCTTGTTTCATATTCTGTATTTAACAAACATTTCTCTCTTCATAATTTATTTGTGTAGAATTTTCTGTTGTCTATTGAAGGCATGCCTGTGATCTCAAAACAAGACTTGATGAAGACATGCAACTTTCTTTGGAATTTTTACTGAACATGAAAACATGCATCACAGAAATGTACTACCATGAGTGGCCAACGTTGTTCAAGTGCAGAGTCATGAGTGGGAGATCCTCGATTCCTGCTAGGACAGTCTTCCCTAACTGTTTTCCTCAGTCATAAAAGGGAGGTGCCCTAACCTTAGACTTGAAATGCCTCCTTTTAAAAAAATAATCTTTCTCAATTTTATCATTTCACATTGTGTATCATCATTGTTCACTGCCTGTGGTGATTTGGCATTAAAAATGGGTGTTAAAACACCATTTTAAAAAAATCACAAATGGTTAAAAATAATATAAGAAGGCCATTGCAGAACACTAGCTGCACACACTAAAACAGCAGTCAGATTGACGACGATCAGTGATGGGTAGAAATAGCATTCAAAAAGATATCCTTCACATAAATGAGCTCTTCACAACCAATATGAATACTGTTAATTTCTGAGAATTGACAAATAATAAATTGAATTTTAAATAAATTATATATATTTGCATTAAGTTAACGCTTGGCAATTAGTTTGTAAATTTTACTTTGATGGAACTATAATTGTTTTGTGGTCAGGAGAAATTTTTGCATCAAATAAACATTTTATGGTGTATATGACTTTTTTAATTTTCTTGTTTCACCATGAAAATCATATTTCTAATTGCTAACTCATTCATTCCATTTTTCTTATGTTATTAAATATTTGGAGGCAGAAATAAAAAGATATTAGGAAAAATATACTTCTTCATGTACTACTTTAATCTGATAAAAAAACTGTAAACTGTACTATTATTTGTATAGAAGAAGCATTTACATAAACCTGCCTTGCTTGACATATTGTCTATATCACTTGGTCCTGCACCAAATGTACTCATTAAACATAAGTGTCTGAGGGGAAAAAACATTAAAGGCCACCGGTGGAGAACTTATGCTCATTGGATGGATTGCTCAAATAAGCTTTCTCATTTTCAACTTGCTTTGTCCCATAGAGAGCAAATATAAGTAATCCTTTTATTGTGTTTGCCTTGAGAGAGTGAATCTTCAGAAATGGCTTTAGATTCAGCAACTGTGGCTGTTTGTGGTAGCATATGAGGCAGTTTTTTATATTGGAAGTGGAAAGGTGTTAGGCAGGTGCATGTATTCATTAGAGGGTGTTGTAGACCCAAGATCATGGGTTCAATGATGTGTGTGGTTTCCTTCAGTAGGAAAGTAAAGTCATATCTCCAGTGTCTTCAATTTATGGCATGTAAACGACCTCAAGCCTGAAAGAAGAGGCCTGTGAGAAAAATTTATTGGTAGTTTCATGCCATGAATTGAATGGGAAGCTGGTGACCCGAGACCTTTAAGAGTGAGTAAATAAACCAAATAAATAAAAATCAAATTTAGAGGGTATAACCAAGTCTGAAGCCATTGATTGTATAGTAGATGCAGCCCAAAAAGTTGCGATTATTTAAGCTCCTTATATCATTATATCTAAACAACATAAACTAATGTCCATTGAGTTTTATGAAATTTCTATTTGTGCATTTTGATACCATCAGCTGTTGAAATCTGTAACATGTAGTTACTTCATAGTAATTTGGTCCAGTGGATCTTGTAGTGCAATGATGAATAGCAACTTTGTTACCAAGTGTTTCCTAGCACAGCTTCTTTTGCATCCAGTCTGAAAGTGGCATTTATGATATGGAACTCATCCAATTTTTCTGTTTAATTTACTGGTATTTAAAAGTGACATTTTTATATGTTGGCAACTCTAGTGGTAAGTTTAGCATTCTAGTTTACCTGCTTAATTATTAGGCAAGTCTTGCCATAAATTTTAAGATCAAATGCTTATTTTAGAGATGTGCAATACACTTTGATATTCAAGTTATTTCTTGTTGAGTGTTGTTCCATTTAACTGTATGCATTTCATTTGTTGATCAAACATGCGCTGCAGTGCAACCCTTGAAGTTGATGTCAGGACATAATCATCTGCACATCTTCATAGTTCCATATTGAACAGCAGTTCCTGCATTCATCTGACTGATGGATCATATCAAATCTTAGTATTTTAGCTTGTCAGTCTCTTTCTATGTTTGGTTTTCAACCCCTGCCATGAATTTCACTTGCTTAATCATGTGAAATGCCTTAGATTGGTTAACAACTATAATGTGAAACTTGCTTGCAATTAAAAGTCCCTTCTGTGTGCAGCTTTGGAGCATTCAGCCATCATAACATGACAAGGGTAAACAACACAAGACACATTAGAAACTGAAATTAAAAGAATAAATTAAAGGCCTCTGATGGCTGGAAAAGTTGATATCAAAATTAATGAACTTTGTGATGCTGTATATCTTACATTACCTTCTGCTTGTGTTTGCATTATCTTGTCAGCTGTTGTTTGCAGAGGTTAAAAGCATTTGCAGCTGCTAGTGCATTGGTGGGGTAACAGCATTGTGGGATGAAGTGTGCATTGACATGGCACAAGAAGCGTGAGGGGTAGTGTGTGAGGGAGGGTATGTTTGTTGCAGGACCATCCAGCCCATGATTCTTGACCAGAACTACATAGCACTGAAGACTCAGGTGATAAAGGCAGAAAGAAGAGTTCTCAAGGAGCTGGGCTTTTGTGTTCATGTTAAACATCCTCATAAGGTGGGTGACATTTGTGCCAATGTGCATTCTGTATGGACATATCACAAAAGTGGAAATTGTTGAAGTTCTTCTTTGATATAGTAACTTAAAATCTTCATTTTTGTTTTAATTTCAGATAATCGTTATGTATCTTCAAGTACTTGGATTTGAAAAACATCAGAATCTAATGCAACTGTCTTGGTGAGTATTATCGTAAGCAATAACAAATTTTTGTTAAGATCTATATAAAGTAGTGAATAAGGAAAAGTGGTAGCACAAGAAGTAGTGATGCTGAGTTCAGGTCCAGAGGAAGATAGCAATGCACATAAGTTTTTATTTTTATTTTAATATATTTTTACTGAAAGCTGTATTTAAAAGCATATAAGAACAAATGTGTGTTGTGAGAAAATGATGCTCTTCAGTAGCTGGTATCTCCGCAGTATTTCATCTAATTTTTCTTCCATAAGAACCGGCAGTTCAGAACGGATTTCTTGTCATTGAGAGATCTTATCTCTCCTAACTTTTTAATAGAAACATTTTCTCTACCTGCAGTGTGATTATCAGGATATTTTCTTGCAAATTGCCTTATACCATCCATTTTCACATTTGTATCATACATAAAAACCTATTCAAGAGTATAACTAATGAAGAATAGTTAGCACACAGATTACTTACAAATAACACATGAATGCACGATCACTTGCTGGCAAAGCTGCTACTTGCAGATACATAGTATAGCCTTGATGATGATCTTCCAGTATGCAGCCACATACTACTGGCCTGTGACTGTAAATAATTTATGGGTTATGTCCTGATAGTAATGGAAGGAAATCCAAGATTATTAATTTTTTAAGAGAGAGAATAAGCTTAGGAAGAATATACAGGTGTGAAATTGAAATGGTGAGGAAATTTGTATACTTAGATGAATAATAATGGAGGTTGAGTGCATTGGAAGAAAATAGAATAGTTAATGAGACATTTGCTATTGGTGGTATCAGAACTACTATTTAAATTTTCCTCATTGCAAGGGACTGTCAGATATACAAATTTTCATTTGATAGCATTAGAAAGATAAAGTTTAAATTAGCCATACTGTCACAACCCCCTGCTTGCCACTGGCTTAAAATATCATTCCATAACTTATTTTATGAACTGGGATTGGACTAGGGATGTAGCTGCAACACAAATCTATAGGAATCCTACCCATTATTTTAAACAGCATCAAATTAGGAAAATATCACAACTAGGTAAGCAATGAACACACAGATATTATATATGTTGGGCCTGGTGGAGTAATGGTAAAAATACTTGCCTCCTAAACCCACAATTACGGATTCAATCCCTACCAGGATCAATGGATTTTTCGGGCATTAAAATCCTAAGTATGGCTTCCTTCAGAAGGGAAGTAGAACCATGTGTCCCGTGTTGCAGATTTACAGCATGTAAAAGAACCCCAAGCCTGAAAGAAGAGACCTCAGAGCAAAATTTATGAACTGTTTTTGCCCTGAATTGCATGGGATGCTGACTACCCAAAATGTTAAAACAGCATCCATATATAAACCAAATCAACACATATATTATTTGAAACATAGGCAAATTGTTTATAAACAATAATTGTTACTTACATTCATGATGGATGCGAACCAAGATGCCTACCCTGGAGCAGTTGGCAGCACGTTCATTCTCCTCAAACTTATGCATTCTACTCTGGAAAACTGTTAAAGAACGCTATCTAATCCTATGTTATGCATGCACAGACCCTAATTTTAATTACATGATTATCCTAACTGTGACTCTTCTTTACATACTTAATGCTACAATATATTTCCCCAAATCCCCTGTGTGCCACATCTGCCCCAGGTTACCTTAATTGACATCCTTGGAGAATGAATACATTATAATGAAAAATAAACAAAACAAATGGAATATCTGAATATCTCCCCCCCCCAAAAAAAAACAAACAAACAAAAAAAGAAAATAATAGTGAATATACAGAATGATCGGAGACAAACAAAATTGAATACACTTGTGAATGTAACTGCTATATAAATGTGCTGTTAATCACAAACAAAATGGCAACTGTCTCAATATAATATCATCACTTTCTTATTTAGAGTTGTAACATATGCTCTGTTAAATCACAAATTGAATTGTGCATAATAATGGTGACATCAATGTGCCATTACATTACACCTTCAATAAATTAATAATTGTAATTAACTTAATATACTTTCCACAACTCAATCATATTTTCCATCCATACCTGTGGGCAAATATATACAAAATTACCAAATATAATAAAATATAAAAGCAATGAAGCCTAGTAAGTAATCTGGAACCAAAACAAAAATGTTGAAAGAAAATTATTCCCTCATAGCGAAGCAGAAATTACTATTAACTAAACAAAATGAACTGTGATTATTGTAGTACAATTCTTAATGCGCATAACCAACTAAGTAATCATTTCTTTCTTTTACTTCTCTCTCTATTTACTAACCATACAGGACAAGGAAGCAAGAATAAAATTGGTTTGAAGAACATTATGAAAAGCAGAGAGAGACAAATATGGAAAAGGATATGAAAAAATTAGAAAAACAAAGGAGAAAAAAGAAAAGAATTTCTTCTTTCACTGCGTGAAAGGTAATCATCCTAATCAACAAGATCCAGCAACTGTGGAGCCTACAGAGAAATAAGAGGAGTTTTTGAATATTCATTTGCTGCCGTGTTCCACAGTATCACAGAAAAACAAATGGTAATAAAGTGAATATAGTCATATTTGCACTATCATCACAAATGACAAAAATTGATATTAGGACCTGGAGCTGAAGAGATAAGGATTAAGTCATGGCTATTTCATTTTAAGGACAAGAAACAATCACTGCTACTGCCCACAAGTCTTCAGAGTACTGAAGTTCAGGTTGAAGATTTTTTTAGCCTTATATTGAAAGCTGTGCAGCTGGTGAATCATTCACCATCATAGCCAGATGTAGCTCTGTGACCTTTTTCTTATTTCTTCACTTTTAGAAAAGCTGAGGAGGGTATTGTTTCGGGGACCTGGGAGAAGTGATTGGAGGATTTTAATTTATTATTATTTCTACCCATTTACAGTTACAATTTTACAATATTCCCTTGATCCTGGAGTGCTTAAAATTCAAATGGTATACAACTAACATCCGGTTGTTGTGTACATGGATCCTACATCACTCTTAACTATACATATTATAAAATGAACTTTACAGTACTTCCCTAAAACATATCATCTTCCGTTATTTTCTGTATTACCTTCTTCCTTTGCCATAATCACTTTCCCCCACCACTTTTCTCTTATTTTCCCTATATAGTTTTCAAGGTGATTAAAAAATTCTTTTCTCCTAATGCCAAAATATCTGCCCACTTTTTGTTCAACATTTTCTCTCCCCATCCTTCGGTTTCTGTAATACAGTGCAAGTTGTTGTGCACCTTGGCACAATTTTTTTTCAACTTTTACCCCACCTAACATCATTATTCCTTCCCTTCCCATTTTGTCACAAACATCAATATATTTTTCCCTGTTCCACTCATTCTTGAAATTCCTATAATATATCAGGGTATTCTTATCCCTTAAGCTACCAAATATATACGTTTCTCTATATCCTTGCTTTCACTTTATTCTACATACTTTTCCCATTTGAGTTGGTCCTTGCGGTGTAGTGGTAACCATACTTTGCCTTCTACACCCAAGATTGCGGGTTCAAACCTGGCCAGGATCGATGGATTTTTTCGGGGCGTAAAAATCCTAAGTATGGCTTCCTTCGGAAGGGAAGTGAAGCTGTGGGTCCCATGTTGTACATTTGCAGCACGAAAAAGAACCTGAAGCATAAAAAAAAGAGGCCTCAGAGCAAAATTTGTCGGCCATTTCACGCCCTAAATGGAATGGGACGCTGATGACCTGAGATGTTAAAGAGCGTCCATAGATAAAACAAATCAACAACCATTTGATGATTATAAACTAACTACCTCTCCTAATCCAATGTCTCTTATAATTTCCTTTAATTGACATAACCAGCTTTCTTCCCATTTAATTTTTTCTTGTGCCCCCAAGCAATCTTTGACAATATTTCCTTCCCTCAATGATTGTATCCTCTGCTAATGTTTCATAATGCATTTTATTACTAGACATTTCCAACCCATTATAGTTTCATCAGAGCTAATCCATTGGATACTGATCTAGTAATCTCAATATCATTTTACAGACTGTTTTATGAATCTGATCAAATTTCTACACCATGCATCAATTTTGATTTACCTGTAGCCATATATATTCTCTAGCCAGTTAACATTCATTTGGTATTTTTTCAAGCATGTTTTTATACAGGGTTATTCTAAATGATTGTTGGGGGTTCGTGAATTATTTTTTAGAAAACGTGGAAACCATACCTTTTTTATTGTTGCAGTAACGGTTAAACAAACTGTTTTTTTTGTTTTGCATCAACTGTAGTGACATCAGTTACCACCAGATGGCAGTAACAGCAGTGTTTAACTAAATGGCGGTTAGCGGTAAGGAGAAAGCTTTTTGTACTCTTGAATATCATCAACGCCGATCCGTTACCATAGTCCGGCGCCATTTTCGAACAAAATACGGGGAGGAGCCTCTTTCCGACAACTGTATTCGCAGATGGTAAGCACAGTTTGTGGATACAGGTTGTTTGTGCAAAGGGAAAAGCAGTGGGCGTCCCGCTGTGTCAGAAGTGGATGTGAATTGGATTAGGGACATTTGTTTATCTCTGTAGTCCTAAGAAATCAACTACAAGATGTAGCAGGGAACTGCAAGTTCCTCAAACCACAGTATGGCCTGTGTTACGAAGGCGCCTAAAGGTAAAGCCATATCGCCTACAATTGCATCAAGTTATAACAGCTAATGACGAAAGTCCTACGTTTCAACTTTTGTATGGCACTGCAGGAACGTTTTGAAGAAGATGGTGGTTTTCTTGACAGATTAGTTTTTAGTGACGAAGCTACTTTTCATGTGAATGGAAAGGTGAACAAGCAAAACGTTTGCATTTGAGGTACAACGAACTCCCATTGTTATGTGGAACATGTGAGACTTCCCTGAGGTGAATGTGTTCTGTGCCATTTCAAACATCTTTTTCAATGTACAGGCAGTGACAGGGCTGACTTACCTGGACATGCTCACAGAATGGCGGTTACCCAGTTGAATGACAGGGGCTATTACTGCTGCAACAGGATGGTATACCACCTCATTTCCACAGGGAGGTCGGAGCATTTTTAAACCAAGAACTTCCACAACGATGGATGGGATATAGAACAGAAGGTGATCTGTTGCTCTTACCCTTTCCACCATGTTTTCCAGTTCTTACACCATGAGGTTTTTTCCTGTGGGGATATGTTAAAGATCAGGTATTTGTTCCTCCTCTACCGGTGGATATTCAGGAACTGAAACAGTGCATCTAAGCCGCCTTCGAAACCATCACTGTTGCCATGTTGACTCATGTGTGGGAAGAGATGGACTATTGAGTAGATGTGTGTAGAGTTACAAAAGGTGCGCATATCGAGCATTTGTAATGTATGTAAAAAAATCTTTGATTTACAGTAGATAATAAAAAAGATTCATATTCCTACATCAATTGCACAGTGAGTTATGAATTTTTCTGACCCCTACAATCATTTAGAATAACCCTGTGCTATTGAGCTATTCTATACTATATATTTAACATGTTCACACTCTCACTGAAGTAAAACTAGGACATGTTTTGGGACCACTCTCATCATCAGCTGTTGACAGACTACTGTTACTTGAACCAGGATGCTCCTGTGACGGTGTCTGATGGTTGTAGTAGGAACTTGCCGAGTTCATCCAGAGGAGGAAAATTGAAATTCATTAAGTTTTTCTTATTTGTTTGAGATGAAAATTTGTTCGCAAGTGGATAGCTCCATTGGGTTGTGAAGTTGTTTCAGCAGCTTAGCCTCTGGTTTAATTTCAAGATTTTTGGCCTAAATGTGAGCTGCTGCCACAGACTTATCAACCTGCTTAAACCAAATATTCCTAAAGTGTTCTTTTCTCTTCGTTTTTCCAATGTATCTCATTACAATCTGCTTATTTGATTTCACAAATTCCTGATTTCTGTTCTGTTGGTATGGTGTCTTATACTGTGGAAGCTAATAAATTCTTGATATTATATTTGTTCTTTGGGGCTAACATTATTGCGTGTTCTTTGAATATCTTCTTAAATTTGTTGTGCTAAGTTGGATGGTATATGAAACTTATGAATTTGTGTCTTTCCTTGATGTTCTTCAGTGTGGAAACTTGTCTTATTGATTTTTGTCTTTTAAATTTATTGATAATTTTTATTACTGTGTGTTTGTTGAGACCATTGGTTGTTGCTGTCTTAATATCTGTTGGTATTCCATTTTATACTCAATTTCTGCGAGTGTTATCTGTGTGCCAAGCTCTGAAACACTGCATATTTATGTGGAATGGGATTATAACTATCATTTTTTATGTAATTTTCTGTTATGTTTCTTTTCTATGAATTCCAAAGTTCAGACTATCTCAATTTCTTATGAATTTTAAATCTAGGAATGGGAGTCAACCACTCCTCTCTTCTTTTATGGTAAACTGTATAGATTTGTTAAGAACAACAGTTGATGCTTGGGAACTGCTGATATAAGGGATGGAATGAAAGTGGAAACAGGTATTTTATGTGAAATATAGAGAAGATTAAGCATATAGAACAGTTTATGATGTTCATAAGCAAGAAGCTTGCGAACTGCTGATATAAGCGATGGAATGAAAGTGGAAACAGATCTTTTATGTGAAATATAAAGAAGATTAAACATATATGAATTTGAATAAAAGTGTAATAGATGATATTATAGAAGACAAAACAAAAATTAAAGGAGATACTGATCAGCAGAGAGAAAATGAATAATTATTATTAATTTATTTCATATAGTCAAGGTCAGAAACCTATAAAAATTATTAGGAATTGTAATACAATAGAACCTCTTATATCTGTCCCTATGTTAATTATTTGGCAGATTATCCATCTGAAATTTCACTGATGATGCATGAGATGAAATCATAAATTGGGAAAGGAATTTTTTTTTAAAGGAAGGAAGCATTCCAGACTTAAGATTAGGGTATGTCCCAGCATTTGGCATTTATAAGCACTGGGGAAAAGCTAGAAAAAGCATGGCAGGAATCGAATTCCAAACTTCTCACTCACGAGTCTGCAGGTTTATTTAATAGTACTAATTATATTCAATAATATATGCAACTTCTTTCTCTTACATTATGAACTTTGTCAAGATAAATATGACTTGAGTCTTTTGCAGATGTGAGAGTGTCAGAAAACAGTAAAACATCTGCATTGTCACTACCGAGATTTGAAAAAATATATCAAGCTAAGAATTTGTCATAAAACTTCTACAAATGATATTTTGGCTACTTAATTTTATGTAGTGTGTTTTAAAGTACATATATAGCGTATACATGTGTCAAAATTATATTTAAAACTTTGATTTTGCAGGAAATATCTTCTTGTTAATTTCCAGCAATAGAATTTTCCTTGAGAAAATTTTAGATTTTTATACAGTGCATGGCCAGTGTCAAAAAAGAAGTTAAATCTGAAAGCAGCAATATTATGTATTGATTGTGCACAAAAAGGAAAAACCCCAAGCAACATGCTACAATGTTGTATATGTAGAAACGATCTCAGAGTGTCTTCTTACAGCAATAGCTGAAGTCCAGCAATGAGTGAAAAGTGAAGCATTAACCAATAAAGAGGATATATGTTTTGTTAATAGAGAATTATTGAAAGATTCACAGAAAGTGAATTTGTGTTCAAATTTAGCAACAGAATTTGAAGATGGTTTCATGAAATATGTGATATAATTAAAAGTAAAAGTAAATGCTGCAGTTTGATAATGTGCCTAGATTTGCAAAACAAAAAAACCTTCAAAATATTGTAGAAAAAGAAATTTGGATACCACAATATTAAGTAGTTTTAACAAAAATGTGTATACCCATTGTGGCCCTTAGTTAACCAGACACCTTTTCATGAAAAGTTAAGGCTACAAAAACCATTTTTTCCTTTGAATAAGTGGTACATCAATTTAAAGATCAGAATAGCAAAAAAAAATTTAACATTTAAGTGCTAGTGCAGCAAAAAGATACAAGGCAAAGTTTCAGTGAATTTAACCTGATTTAATACCTAGTCATGTGTAAAAATCTAACAGAACTGAACTCAACTGAAAGTGTGCTTACCAACAAAAAACCTAGCAGCATCAGAAGGAGGAAAATCTGCTCCCGTGCTTAAATCTAAATAATAAAGTAAATACCATATGACATTTTTGTGTTGTGGTATTGGATGCACAGATTAAAATTGACTGTTGAGAAGAGAACAGAAGTAAAATGTTACTAGATATTGGAAGAATTTTTTTAAAAAACTGATTTTTACAGCAAATTTGTCCATAATTTCCTGTTAACAGATTTACCCCCAAAGGCTAAGATAGAAACATTTTTGTTTCATCCGCCTGCCTAACATGGTGGGCTTGTAACATGAGTCCTGAAGAGAAATCCTAGGTTTCTCAGGTAATTAAGACATGTCCATAGTTGAATTTGGAAAAACTTAAATTTAAAAGAAGTTCTTTACTTAGTTTATAATCTTAGAAAATGATGTGGATAATTTAACTGATTTTTGGAGGAAGTAGAAGACAGCAGGTTACTACAAGGGGTTTGAAGATGAACCAAGACAAATACTGAATAACAAACAGATTACAGAAGTAAATGAAATAGCGTTAAGTAATGACATTGGTTTTCCTGGATTCCAAATTGAGTGCTATTGTTGCTAATGCACTTTCGAGCACTGTGGTTAAGTAAGCGAAGAGGAAGGGATGGAGATATTGACAAACAAATGGGTTTCGCTAATTTTACTAACACTGCAGTCAAAACTGGAAATGATTATGTATATATGCTAATGTTAAATATGTCTCGTGTTTTTTCTGCTTCCGCTCAATTTCTTGTTGAAAATACAGAACAGGGGTCATTAAATAGGTATTGAAACAACAAATAGTGAATACTCATAGAAATTAAGTAAAAAATGTACTTACGAAGCTGTAGACAATGGAGTGGTAATATAACATCTTGAACACATTAATGTAGAACTCTTAGAAATGTTTTGTTTATCCCAGTTTCTGAAAGTATTCTCCCTGGCACTGTATGCAGTGTTCTATCCTCTAAAAGCATCCATGACACTCACTTTCCGGCACTGCAGATAACTTGCAAGAACTTCTTCAGGGCTAGAAAATCTATGTCAGTTCTTCACAATAGAAAACTGGAAGAAATAGCATGGTGCCGGGTCAGGGCCAAAGGATAGGTGAGTCATTTAGTTTTGTCTCAGTTCCTTGCAGAAGTCCATTATTACATTAGCAATGTGAGCTGATGCATTCATACGATGCAACAAAATGCCCCTTAGTCCTGTCTTTGGATGCAGTTCTTGGATTTGCTGAAACTCATTCTGAATGCAAACTTTTATGTACCATTTGACATTAACATTTCTATGATTTTCAAGCCAAATGTTTGCCACGTGATCAATTGTGGAGAAGAAAGAGGCAACCAATTTTCTTTTCTTACACTTATTGGCCCCTTGACTTTAATGGATGGTTGGGCATCAAGGAAAAACCAAATGGAGGACTGACATTTTGTTTCTGAATCAAATTGATGATCTATGTCTTGTCGCCCATAACAATTTTTGAAACACTGCAAGACTTTTCACAATTAAATTTTTGCAACATTTCTTGACATCATTCCTTGTGGAGCTTCTCTGCTTCAGACCATTATGGTTCACCTATCTTGAAGACATTTTTATTACGCTAAGGTGCTCGTGAAGGATGATTGAAACACTTCGGCAAATGAAGCACTAATGTCAGCTCAATGTCCTTGTAGGTTAGTCTTGAATTTTCCGTGATCATTGCTTCCACAGAGATGATGTTCTTCTCAGTCACTACTGTTGGTCTGCCACTCTTCTCTTCATCTTTAAGAGATTGCTGCCCCATCTTTAATTTTCCAATCCAGTGGAATATAGTAGTCTATGATGAAGAAAAGTCCCCAATAGGCCCTCTCAAATGCTAAAGTGACTGCATTTAATTTAAGCCACATTTGAAATCATACAAGATCATTGTATGAAAATACTCTCTCTGAATATCTATTGCACTTACAAGTACGTTCACACTTTCCAGATTTAAAACATAAAATACAGGAAAATGAATAACACTACAGAGCTCTGGCTGCTACTGTGGCAACACAAATGACTCAACAATTTTACCCAGCAACAATGTTTTCCCTAGCATTGGCCAATGTTCCATTTAGTGACCCTCATATATATTACCTGACATATTTTCATTAAATTCATTACCATTGTACAATTTGTTTGCTTTCAATAAGTACTTATTATCATACGGTTGCCACCATAAAACTACTGGAGTCAGCTATAAATTAACTTTTTTTATCTTCCATTCTTTATCATTCATTAGACTGATAATCAAGCTGATGCTGTACTGGGCAGATTACTTGGTAGAAGCGTAAGATTCATTAACAAGCAGGAAATTTGGGTATATGAGGTATAAATAGTTAACTTCACTGTTATGCAGGATGAACAAATTTCAATTTCTGTTACAAAATCTTGACAGGAAGAAAATCTGTGGTTTTATTTGTTACAGGAACTACATGAATGACTCTCTGCGCACAGATGTCTTTGTGCGTTATCAGCCTGAAACTGTAGCATGTGCTTGTATTTATCTTACATCAAGAAAATTAAATATTTCGCTTCCAAAGGCACCTGCATGGTTCAGCATATTCCGAGTTGCTGAAGAGGATATTCAAGATGTCTGTTATAAAATACTTCGGTTATATAAAAGGCCTAAGGTTGGTTTATAATAAGCTCCATACTAAATTATACAAGAAGAAACATCCTTGGAGTACATAAATTTAATTATAGTAACATTTTGAATGAAAATAAAAAAAGTTTAAGAATGAGGTAAATTGCAAAGTTTTTAGAATTAAGGATTAAAAAAAAATTAACCAAACAATTTTAATAAGGAATTTTTCAAATTACACTAATTTTTACCACCTTTCTTGTACATATTTTGAAGGCTGTTGGCTTTCATCATTTGCATGGATTTGCTGTCAGATTTTTCCTCGTGATATGCATATATGTGTCTGTAAATCTGATGAATTTAGAGATGAAATAATTGTTATTCAGAATATTGAAATTTTCCCATACAGTTCACTTACATTTTCTGGATGCCTTTTATAAATTTTGGTTCATTTTGGAGTTCATAATTTTCGAACTAAAATTTATTCATTCATTTTTAGTCAACCTTTTACATTCTAGTGTGCATTACATAGCAAAGATATGGGATACATCAATAGAATCAGTAATAAGTAGCAAAGTTCTTACAAACAAAAATTGTTACGGTAGTAATAAACAATTTTTAATTAGCAATATTAATACAAATGGTATTTCTCATGTTTTCCTCGAAACATAAAGAAATGTTTCATTTGATTTTAACAATATGTTTGATTGTCATTGGGATTTCCTCCCAACCCATTTTTTTTTCTTCCCCCCAGCTGATAGTTCATTTCATAATTGCCAGATTGTTTCCTGAGAAGGGGGTTCCTGTCCTTTGTTTTTATTAGGGCCAAAATTAACATTTATTAAAATGTTAGACAAATTGAATACAGGAGGTCTTTGCTTATTTGGCCTCTGCCATTCTCAGGTGTAATCTCCCACAAATACAAGTGTTACAATATGTTTCTTTACTAAATTTTAATTTAAGTAGAATTTTTCTTATTCCAATTCCTGAAACAATACAAAATAAAATGATTTGAGTACCCCCATGTCACATTTATGATTTTTTGAACCTCTGTCTTTGGTTTGGTTTGTCAGTAGTCCCCAACCGGAATTGGGCTAAACTAGTATTCCCATCCTTTAATCATTTTTGAAATGTTTTATTTACCCATGGATGGAATAGAAATTTCTTGTAGTTATGCTCTCTGTAGTTTTGAGGATGGTGATGTCCATATTTGTTTTTGGCTTTCGAAGTTTTCTATTTTGTTCTTGAGTAGATCAGTTATTTGCAAAAGAATGGCTTGGCCATGATAATCTACTCCATTTTTAGTAGATAATGTAGCTTGAGGGTTTTTAGGAACACAAATAGTTGAAATTTTCTCACACATATTCAAATACTGGCAACATCATGTAGATGTTTTTGCATTGATTAACAAAAATGGAAGGAAGATATAAAATGCTCAGCCAACAAATCAACACAGTAAAATTTTCACTGGAAACAGAAACCAACAATATTATTCCATACCTGTATATAACAATCATCAAAAACCATAACACTCTGGAATTTGCCTGTGCAGAAAAGATAGTCACAGATATTTACATTAAGAACAGCACATAAAATTTGCATTAATCAACAGCTTACATTCAGATAGTTAACCTAATTATAACCAAGACCAAATATATATATTTTTCAGTGATATTCTGATACGTATATATTGCACAAAAAGTGGCTATACAGTGGATCTGGTGAACAAGAAAGTGAATTCAAAAGCAAATAAAGGAAATCGCTACCCCAAAAAGTTATACATAGGTATTAGAAATTTACATTATGTCCATGAGCACACCAAAAATTTAAAAAATATGAAAGATAGTATTATTTTGCCCAGTAATTGCAACTTTAAAGAATGCAACAAAATATACCTAAGTAAAAATTAAATGAAACAATACATTTTAAGGAACACATGAGAATCAGCAATAGCATAAAAATTTTGGTTTAAAAATCATATATTCAAACAGGAACCGAAACTTCTAAAAGCTATCCAAAAGCCTGTGGAATTAACTGTATGGGAAAACTTATTCATACAAAAAATAGAGAATTTTAGTTTACCTTTGATCTTCTGAATGATAATGATCTTGTTTCCAAATTCATCAGCTCTACAGAGAAACATCTGCATACCATACTAGAAAACTGTGGTGATAATGGAGGCAACGTTTTTTGAGAAAAATAGTAAACAAATGTTAAATTTGAGTGATTTCTTTTAATTTTTGTTATATTTTAGTCTGGGAATCCCTTCCATTCAAAGCTATATTGAAAAGAATGAACTCTTTAATTCAGTTCTTATTTTTTTAATGTAATTTTCCTTAACTCTAATGACATTGCCCAAAACTTTACCAAAAATGGTCATGCTGCTAAATACTTGTCATGCTCTTATATAATTTTTTTCCCTCTATCACTAAGGAGCTTTGTTCATCTTTGAGAACAGAAGAATATCTGTGGAAATGCTTATGGTAGTATTTCTTGAAGCAAGGCTATATACTGAAATTATACTTTCGACGCTTATGTGATTCATCTTCTCCTCCTCCTCCTCTCCTCTCTCTCTTTAATACCAAGTATAACATAAATAATAACAACATGCAGTATAAGAAAAGTTCATTGTGGCTTCCAAAACTGTTGAATGGAAATTTTAAATCTGGGCATTGTATTTTGGCCTCATTTTCTTACAAAATTTAGTTGTATTCTTTAGCACATAGAGAGTTTAAGTGGTACTAAAAGTGAAAAGAAGATATAGAGTGATTCTTTTGGTACAAGACTAAAAAAGCAAACATCTAAAAAAAAAAAAAAAATATGTACTATATTGATAACACAAGAAATTTATGCATATTACAGGAGTACACCATTGTTCAGGCAAGAGTCAAAAACAATGCTGGTTGTCCTCATAGGCAGAAGCTTCATGTCAGATCCTTGTTTCTGTGGTTCTTTAAGGTATATTGCAGGGAAACTTTAGGCAGTTCTTCTTGGCCACAAATTATTTAAAATTATTCCAGCATTCATGACACCCAGAATGCTTGCAGTCCATACAAGATTTTTTACTAAATGGTTAATTGTTTATGTTGCTTTCAAGAAAAGTTAATTTTTAAACCCTATAGTAATGTTATTAAAATTAAAAAAAAATTGGTAAGTATTTAAGATATTAAATAATTCTGATAGAGATAAGATAAATTATGGGAACTAGAGAACTATTTGTTATTAGATTTTCATAGAAAAGCTATTTATTATAGAGATCATTCATTTATCATAGAGATCAGCTTAAATATTTCCCAATATGTATTAAAAAGTATGTGTAGTATCATCAAAACTAATAATGATTGATTGCAAATTTCTATGTAATAATACATACATATCTTAAATCCTATTCTGCATAATTTCAGAATTTGATTTGTTTTACTTACGGACATTCTGTAACATCTCAGGTCATTAGCATCCCAATCAATTCAGGGTGTGAAACAAATTTTTTCAGAGGCCTCTTTTTCAGGCTTGAGGTTCTTTTTGCTGAAATTTTTCAATACAGGGACCCAAGATTTTTCCTCTTCAGAAGGAAGCCATACTTATGCCAGAAAAATTTCAATTTCAGAATGGAATGATTTTAAAATTTATGGGTGTGTCATAATTCATTAATTTTCTCCTTAAAGTGGCATATTTGGTGACTGATAAATTATTTCTTCTTTCATAAACCCAGCTCTTCTTTGTATATTCCCCCCCCCCCCTTTCAGTTGATTTAGTGATGGTTATACCATAAAGAAGCAAATTCCTTAGCATCTCGGAAAACTGAAAGTATCTTTTCAACAGATTCCATGCACATTTTTTTTTTTTCTTTGATAGCAGAAAATAAATAGAGAGACAATTCCACTCTCTTTACTGCCTTTTTATACTGGTGTACTCATATTTTATAATTTTTCATGAATGTTGACATAAAATTGGTTGGCTTGCTCTGGAAACATGTTAAATTTTTCTTAGAAATTACATTTTTATTTTTTTTTTGATCAGATATAAATATTTGGGAAATATATCTTACATATATAATTCCTCTTAACAAAATGTGAGGTGTGCATTCAGGTGAAATGGTTACAGCTTTGTCAATTTCTTCAATATCGCATCATACACTTTTTCTACAACTTCAAATTTTGGGGCAGGTTTCGAACCTTCATTATGAGCATCAACTCCCAAGATGTCATTGTCCAATTTGAAAGCATATAGTGTATAGTTTCTAAAAGTATTTCCCTTGTTAACTACCATACAATATTTGATATTTCCCAATGTATGCACATCTGCACTGAATTTTTGATCAAATAGAGGAGTAGTACTACACATTAACTAGCTCTTAAGAACTACCTGTTGTTACCCTCACAATGTTAACTTAGCCTGCCACACAAACATATAAACAAGTGACGCATTTTGTGAATAATAAAGACCTTTTTTAAATTACTTGCAAGTATAGAGGATGTAAATGATATGCTTTTGGTATATGTTGCAGCCAAATGCAGAAGAACTGGACAGGAGAGTAGAAGACTTGAGAAGGCACTATCAAGAAGCTAGATTGAAGGCGCGCAACAACTCAGGAGGGGGCACTGGTGGTACAGGTGTGCAGTCTGGAAATAATACTCCTGGGGGCAGGAGCAACAGTCCAAGTTCTCCCTCAGGGCGTTCAAGATCTCGCCACAGTTCTCCAACTCGCTCCAGCAAGGATAAGCACCACAGTAGTGTGTCACCTCGTTGGGGAGGTTTTATAAGGTTTGTTATACCTTTAGAAAATTTTTAAATTATGATCCGAAAATTGTTCATAGTGTTTGGGCGTAATATCATTACTATCATTTATTTGACATCCAAGAATTTACCCATGTATTTGTATATTTTAAATTTTCATATTTTTTAAAATATATTATTTGGATATTTTTGCAGTTGTAACAATGGGTCTTTAATGCCAAGCCTATTTATCACAGAAGACATGCAATTATTGAAATAGAACTTGGGATATATCATTTAGGGCACAACCAGTTTCTATCAACGTGCAATCAATAAAAATAAGGACAGTACAGCATATTTAAAAATCTATAACATACTATTTTTCATTTTAATAGTAGTTTCCCTCACCTGCCACTTCTACATGCATTAATTATAGCCTCTTTGTATATGGTTATAGGTTAATAACACTTTTATTAAAATACAAAGAAAAAACTGTCATTTAGATGGATATACTTTTAAAAGAATAGTAATTGATATACTATACCAAAACATTGCAGCATTCTTTAAAATCAACTGCCATGGGTGTCTGAGGTTGAGGTGAAACTTGTGAGTAGTAGGTCTGGGGTTTGATTCCCATTAGTGCCATCCTCTCTGAAGTTTTTTCCAGGTCTTCCTCAGTCCTCGTAAATGGCAAATGTCAAGGACTTACCCTAAACTTAGGCCTGGAATGCCTAATAAAAAAACTAACCTTTCCCAGTTTATAATTTCATCTCGTGTATCATCAGTGTCTGCCACCTGTAATGCCTCAGTAGTTAAAATGAGCATTAAACACTCTTCAAAAAAAAAAAATCTCTAAAATCCCTAGCAATGAAGATGAATTTAAAAAAAGGAACCAAAAATATGAAATCTGCAGGCATCAGCAGAATAAAAGAAATTTTATGTTATCACTGCCTGAAATTGCTAGAATTGCATTGTATCTACATTATTTCACAAAGCTTTGCTACTGTTAAAGTGCACATACTCCAATACCTGATGTTGATAATAGGAAAAGTAACTAAACATGTCAATATTCTATTATTGTCAAGGTAATTCAAATTTTCATATGCTACAAACACCTGACATCTTTCCCAAAGATCTTAGGGTCTATATAGTGCATTATTGTTACAATCCCTGAGGTATGGCTTTTGAAATTCATATACACGTTCAGTAGAGAGATTATCTCGGGCACATTACTATAGATGATTGGTCTTTAGTTTAGTAAAGAAATATGGTGATCATTTATGTTCTACATTGTCACTGACTTATTTGTAGCAAGTATTCAAGTGTAACTTACATTTTCCCTTGTTATTGTTATACCCTTTTAAGATTTACTGGAAGGATGCAGGTTCATCTTGAATCGGGTGGTGTTGTGTAGAGAAGATTATCTTGTACAGCTTTAATAATGTTGGTGGCTTTTGAGAACCAACTTCTTACATAGTGCATTGAGATTTTGAATATTCTTTGTACTGAGCTACAATATGAAATGATTTCGAATATTCTTTGTACTGAGCTACAATTGTCTTTGTACTGAGCTACAATTGACAGGATTTGTACATTCACAGCTTAGTTTAGTTTAAGTTCATCATATAACAGTCATGTCGGTCCTGGTGGTGTAGTGGTTACCATACTTGCCTCCTAAACCCAAGATCGCGGGTTCGAACCCGGCCAGGACTGATGGATTTTTCCGGGGCGTAAAAATCCTTAGTATGGCTTCCTTCGGAAGGGAAGTAAAGCCGTTGGTCCCGTGTCGTACATTTACGGCACGAAAAAGAACCTCAAGCCTGAAAGAGAGGCCTCTGAGCAAAATTTGTAGGCCATTTCACGCCCTGAGTTGAATGGGACGCTGATGACCTGAGCTGTTAAAGAGCGTCCATAAATAAATCATTCAAAAAAAAAAAATATACAACAGTCATTAAGATTTACAAACATAGATTATATGTCTAAATACCAAGCTTTTATGTAAAAACTGTCCTGCATGCATGTTTTGATTGTCAGAAACTAAGCATGTTACAGCCACCTGAGAACATACTTTAACTTCTAAAATTGTGTATAAAATCTTACCTCATAGAAAATGCTGGAAATGTTATTCCCCTTCGGCTAAACTGCATTGTATCGAGAAAACATATTCTGATTGACAAGTTTAAGTTTGACCACTGTAATGCTTCTGATTTCATTTGTGATATTTCCTTTAGTTCCTACAATGTAGTCTGGGTTTATTTTATAAACTCTGTCCTTCAGGCAACCCCTCAGGTAAAATCACACACTGTTAAATCTGGTAAGCAAGAGTACTAATTACTCTCATGCACTAATTACTCTCATCTTCAAACATTGTCTTAATTTTATTGATGGACTTCACTGCTGAATGAACAGTTGTAGAATCATGTTGAAACCACTTATATGATATCCCTTCATCTGTAAGCTGCTGAAAAATTGACCGTTGTGTACCTTTCTGCATCTATTGTCATCTTGTAAAAAATCAGACTGATAATACGCCTTGCACAACACATCAAACTCCAACTTTCCTATCATAAAGAGTCATAATGCAGATTTTAGGTATACCAGTGGTGCATGTTTTGATTGTTCACATGTTCGTTTAGGTAAAACCAGGGTTTGTCTGAAAAGAACAGTAGCTTTGGGTTCATTAAACCTTTATTCACAGATGGAAAATAACTGTTCACAATGCTATTTAGCCGCCTTGTTTTAAATAATGGACAAGTGTACACTTGTATGGTTTTAGGTTTAATAATTTTGTTGTTTTATGCGCAGTACCCACTGAAACCCCCACTAATTGTGCTAATTTTGGTAATGATATTTTGGCAAATGTTCAAGGTTTGCACCATTATTGTCTAGTTTGTCCTTTGTTAAAACTGTGCTGTGCATTGATCTGGTAGAATCAAATTTATCTGCAATAATATGAATGCTTTTCTGGAAGGATACAATTGACCAGGAAACTGCAAACAAAATTATGCATGAACATGACAAGCTTACTCTGCATTGCTGTAGAGTCAGTTGTCCAATCTTGCTTTGGTGAAACTCAAATATTGCACTGATTCAAAGCTAGGTTCAGGGACAGGAGAGGGGCTTGTAGGAAAAAATATTGTGGAGCACCACTTGAAACTGACAGGATTCAAAACACATTGTGTGCTGGATAATTTTTACGTGAATGCTGAGCTCATGATTACACACAGATTAATTTAAAATATACAAAAGTTATACATCAACATGTCTGTTGCTGTAAATTATAATTAATCTGTCGTGTAACACACTTTTATGCTTCACTTACTTTTAAATACGGTGGGACCAGTTTCGAAGAGACCTCCCCATCTTCAACCAACTTGACGACAGATTAATTATATAAACAATGTAATACAGTTTTTTTTACACAAACTCTTACATAAAAATATGGACACATGTTTCGTTTATAGTTTAGCACACAGATCATAACATCCCACTCACAGAAACAGAGTACAAATTGGAATACCAACAAATCATAAAGATAGCAGAAACTAATGGATACAACAAAGACACGGCAATAAAAATCATCAATAAAACCAAAAAACAATAAGTGATGTTTCCACACTTAAAAGTGCAAACGAAAGATACAAATTCAAAAGTTTCACATACCACCCCACCCAATTTACCACAATAAGTTCAAAAAGGTATTCAAAGAACAAGGAATTATGTTAGCCCCAAAGAACAATTTTAATATAAAGAACCTATTAGGTTGCAGAGTAAAGGACTACAAGGCAACAGAACAAAAGTCAGGTATTTACGAAATAAAATGTGCAGAGTGCGATAAAAAATACATTGGAAAAACAAAGAGGAATTGGGGAATCTGGAAAAAAGAACACTTTAGAAATATTCGCTTAAAACAAATTGATAAATCAGCAATAGCAAATCACTTTTGGAATAAAAATCATGAAATTAAACCAGAGATGAAACTACTGAAACAACTTCATAATGCAATAGAACTTTTCATTGCAAAAAATAAGGATATTTTGATGAATTTCGATTTCCCTCCATTGGATGAACTCAGCAAATTCCTAATAGAACCAACAGATGCCGCCACAAGAACATCAAGATACCCAACCGCCACGTATAACAAAGTTTATCTACAGGCTGAAGATAGAAGGGATCACTCCCGAAACATATGTCCAGATTTTTATGAAAGTGAATGGAGTTAGTGTGAAAAAAACTGTATTACATTGTATAAAATATAGTGAACCTCCACCAGAGACGAATCGATCTATCACAAACAACGAGGCCGGCAGTCGACCAGGAACTGATGATAGGAGCGATGGCTCCCGAAACTAGTCTTCCATTTAATTCAATTTTAGTGGTGTGTATGTTACTATTTCGACTCAATTTCTCTTAAATGTATTACATTGTTTATATATATACCATTCCATTGTCAACAGCTTTGTAAGTACATTTAATTGAGATTAATTATAATTTACATTACATTACAAGCTTCACTGTGTGAGTTCCAACAGAATTTTTTTAAAAAAGTCTTATTTTTCAAAAGTTATTAAAAGAACGTCTATTGTTATTTATATAATAATCTACAGAATAACCCTTTTTATAAAGAAGCTTTTAAGAGCAGTTATGAAGGATTTACCATTGTTAGTGAAGACTTTCATGTTAGAGGGAAGAACGTTATGTGTTAAAATGTAAATTGGAACTTGCAGAGTGGAGTCAATCATATAATTGATATTATTGTATTATTTAGTAGAACTATATACTCTTAATGCTTCACTTTTCATAATATATAAAACCGGTTTTAAGAACATTTCGTTCTCATCATCAGCCAGGTTAAAATTCAATTCTCAGATAATTTGTTAAACTGTGGGAATGTGTATTCTGCTCTGGTGGCAGTGTGATAAACTTGTAGTTTATGTTTTCATCCCCGGCAGTGTCAAAGTTCATTAGACTGTCTTTATATTTGTAGATGTAGATTTTCTCTCAGATTGCTAGTTCCATAGGTCCTTGTACTGATTTCAATAATATTGTTTTATTCACTATGTTGTAATTTTCTGTCCAAAAATGATTTGCTACTACTGATTTCTCTATTTGCTTGTACTTATGTTCCTGAAATATTCCTTTAACCATGTGCCTAATTTTCTCTTAGTTTTTCCATTGTAGATTTTTTCACATTCTGCACAATTTATTTTGTAAATACCTGCTTTATTCTCCTGTGGAATACTGTCATTAACATTGTCTGTCAGTAGGTTTTTAACATGAAATCTGTTAATCGGTGTGAACCTGATATTAAAATCTTTAAGAATATTCTTAAATTTTTTTGTAGCCCATGGATGACGTGTGAATTTTTTGAAAATTAGCCTATCTTTTCTTGCTGAAAGTGTTGTGGTTTCTTTGATACATTTTTGTCTCTTGAATTTCTACACCTTTTTGTGTACTAGTTCTTTAGTAAAACCATTTTTAACCGCTGTTTCTTCTATTTGTTTGTATTCATTAAAATAATTATCTTTGCTAATTTGTAAGTTAACTAGTAGGCATGCTGTTGATAACTGCATGTTTGTGCACTGTGGGGTTAAAACTGTCAGCTTGGATGTGATTATCTGCATGTGTATTCTTTCTGTATATTCCAAATTCTAGATTTCCTTGATGTTTCATTGTTTTAATATCCAAGAATGGCAACATGTTATCTGTTTCTGTTTCACATGTAAACGATATGTTTCTATCTTGTATATTCAAAAGTTTTAAGGCATATATACAAGAATACATTCTACATCTGCAGAAATATAAAGACTGCTTTTATTGTGGGTTTTGAGTTCGAGCTTAGAAGTACATGCAATTTCTTTGTATCTGCTATCTGCTATTTTGAAGCTGGTGAATGAGATGTGTTTTGTGCAACCAATTTAAAATGTGCCACATGTGACAGTATTAATAAAAGTGTGTGTATGAGCAAAATATTGAGATAATGTAGAGAGTTATTGTTTGATATCAAAAACCCATCTTTAATTATTTCAGTAACTTCAGTTTTAGCAACTGCAGATATAGTTATAAGAAGGTGTAATAACCATACATTAATTTTAATTGATGTGTGCAGAAGATGGTTATTGATGCATAAATTCTGTCACTACCTTTGTTGGAAGTAACTTATTTACCCAAATAGCCACCTTCTTGTTCCAAAAAGATTGCACAAATTCACCACTATGCAATAACAAAACTTTGTACTGCATAGAATGCTATCAATTATGAAATAACATTGCAGCACAAAGCTATTTTCAGTTTGATGTCAGTGTTTCATACTAATGGTCGAGCAGAGAGTACAGATTCAATAATATGAATTAAATAGCTCAATAAATAAAGCTGCTGAAAATGTGGAAGTTCTCCCAAACAGGACTGTCCCCTTTTTCTACTTAAAGGAATGGGTAAAAGGGGACTTAATGTGTAAGTAAATATGGTACTCTAGTTCATATCTTAAATGCTGAGTAATAAATGTTTTCAATTAAATGTACTTACGAAGCTGTTGACAATGGAGTGGTATATATATAAACAATGTATACAGTTTTTTTCACACTAACTCCATTCACTTACATAAAATTTGGACATATGTTTCGGGAGCGATCCCTCCCATCTTCAGCCTGTTGTAAAACTGTTGTTAAACGTGGCGGTTGGGTCTCTTGATGTTCTTGTGGCGGCATCCGTTGGTTCTATTAGGAATTTGCTGAGTTCATCCAATGGAGGGAAATCGAAATTCATCACATTATCCTTATTTTTTGTAATGAAAATAAGTATAATTTGATGAATTTCGATTTCCCTCCATTGGATGAACTCAGCAAATTCCTAATAGAACCAACGGATGCCGCCACAAGAACATCAAGAGACCCAACCGCCACATTTAACAATAGTTTGTCATCAGGCTGAAGATGGGAGGGATCGCTCCCGAAACATATGTCCAAATTTTATGTAAGTGAATGGAGTTAGTGTGAAAAAAACTGTTTACATTGTTTATATTTAAATAAATGTTTTATTAATGTACAAAAATAGATCCATGGCAATACATGCATCATCAGATTTCACGTTCCAATGTATGAGTAAATATGGCACTTTGCGTCATATCTTAAATGCTGATATATTTTATTAGTGTACAACAACAGATCCATGGTGATATCTGCACCATCAGATTCCACCTTCCATTCTGTTGAAGAGAAACATTGGACAAGAACAGGCCTCATCTCCAAATGGTTATGTGGGCAACATTTGTTCATACATTGCCAGTGATGTTGGTTTTGTACGCTGTATAACATTTCATTTTATTTGCCAATGTTTTATCATTTTACATGGTAACTGACTGCAGCTTTATGTTATGTAGATCATTGAATGGCAATTACAAATAAATTAAACAAGCTTCAGTTGTAGCCATTAGAATAACCCTTGCTGTGCTAGATGCAACATTTGCCTTTAGCACATAATAAAAGTGCATACCATGTTAGAAAATATATTACATAGTTCTCTTTGTTGCTTCAGGAACAACCATACATCAGAGAAGCACAGAAGTCGAAGCAGATCAAGGTCCATTACTCACAGCCCCCCTCCATCAAAGCATAACAAAAAGTCAAAGAAAAACAGGTAATAATAATAGTTTTGTAACAGAAATATTTTGTGTTCTTTGAACTATAGGAAGATTTAAATAGTGGTATTTTAACAGGGTGAGGTCAATCTCAAGATCGCGGTCACGATCTCGCTCCCATGAAAGGAAGTCAAAGAAGTCGCACAAGAGAAGGAGCTACTCTCGATCCCCAAGCCTATCACCTCAAAAATCGCGTAAGGCTTCCAGGTAAGAGTAGCACAACTTCTTACTGTATTAAAATGAAAATGTTATTATATTCCATCCAAAGTACATTTCCAAAAAGGTATGGTTGCTGCAAACACGACTTGTTATGCAAGTCGTATGCATTTTGAACATATAACACTTTTCAAAATAATCACCTTATTTCCTAAATACCCAGGATCGTAATGCAGTGCAAGACACTTAAGAAATCTGCTGTTTTATACAAAATCTAATAGATTTATATAAAACAGATGTTTCCTATAAGCCCTTAATTAAAAGACTAATGATTATTCTAAAAGCTGTAATAAATAATCAGGAAAAGACCTACCAAAGCAAACCAACAAATAAACACCTGCAGTTACCAGAGTAGAAGAATGAATTAAAGCCGACACCAGAAAGAGTTTTAGAGAACTTTTCCTTTTGCAGACCATGCCTCAAGCACTGCTCAGAACTTGTAAGTAATGATAATATTTCTATGCCATCTTAGAGTGAAGTAGTAGTTACATGCAACTAGTTTACTGTGCAATGTGAGTCAACTTGGTGCTTACACAAGTCCATATTTTTTCTATTTTTATTAATGTGCAGCTCAAACCTCGTGATGTTTGAGGCATGTCCACTTACATGGCACTAGCTCATATCAGTAGTGCTGTGTTGCTGCTTCATATGGACACTCAATATGACTGCCATTATGGATGCTGCACAACTCATACTGCATGAACACATTGTGCCATGTTGCAAGTAGCATTTATGGAGTGGTCTTTTCAAAGGTTGCTGTTATCTTCTGTCCCAGGTTGACTTTATTCTGTGGATTTTGTGTATAAACTGTTAAGTTGACATATCCCAAACAAATCAATCTAAAGGTATCATGCCTTTAAAATTGAAACTGGTGTCATAATTAAACTGCATCCATTTCTGCTTTTGCTGAATGTGATACATTAACATGTTGAGGTACTGCCTGACAATTTTTGACATGTTACATATGGAGTACCTCTATTGATAAGCAGCCGAGTGACTTCCATGAGGTTTGAGACATGGCTTGTCAATTGACTTACTGTACCATGTACCCTTCTGCTTGTGCGAGGCAGTGTCTGACAATTGGCCAGGAAGCATGTTGTACCACTTAACAATATCTTAAACCGCCACGGGTGGCCGAGGTCGTTAAGGCACGGACTCGTGAGCGGGAGGTCTGCGGTTCGAATCCCGCCAGGACCGTCCTCCCTGACTGGGGTTTTTTCCAGGTTTTCCTCAGTCTTCATAACTGGCAAATGCCGGGGAGGTATCTAAACTTAGGCCTGGAACGCTTCCTTCCTTAAAAAAAAAAAAAAATCCTTTCCCAATTTATCATTTCATTTCATGTATCATCAGTGTCCACCGCCTGTGGTGCCTCAGTAGTAAAAACGGGCGTTAAACACTACTCAAAAAAAAAAAAAAACAATATCTTGCTATCTTCTTCTTCAGCCAACGCCCGTCCTTGGCTGGTCTGCCATTCGACGCCTTGCCTCCCAGTACAGCCGTGACCTTCCTTCCACTGAGTCTTCAACAATAGTTGTCTGCAGGGCAGTGCAGAGGGGCAGGTGGTCTGCAGTGCCTTCCTCTAGTAGGCAGAGGGGACAGATTAGGCTATCGACCACACCGATTCTATGCAGATGTTATTGCAAGTAATCGTGTCCTGTAGCCATCCTAAAGGTGGCTACTGCCAGCTCCCGGGACAGGTTATTGGGGATGGGGTTTGAAGCAAGTATTTCCCATCTTTTACCAATTGCCGCTGTCTTCCGAGAGTCTACAATTGCTCCTTTAATTCGGGATGTTATGGCACTGCTGATGTTAGAGTACGTAGTTGGTACAACTGGCTGCTCCATTGAGCACCCTTCCTTAGCTAAAGCATCGGCTTTCTCGTTCCCGTCAAGGTCGCAGTGACCCGGGACCCATTGTAGACAAACTTCAATCAATTTTTGCAATTTATATAGATCTTGGCATTCTGTAACCAAGTCATCCTCGTGTTGGTTTCCTTGTGAGCAGAGAGCCTGAATGGCTGAGGTGGAGTCGGATAAAAAGACCACTTTACACTGTGCGTTCATTAGTATCAGGGCGTTAGCTTGCTTGCATATCTTGCTATGAAAGGTCATAATACATCTATAAGGTCACTGGGTCCTTACAGCACTTGAAAATCTTATTTACCACACAATGCCTGGAGTGTTCTGAAACTTAAATCCTTTCGGCATATATTACACCAAACTATTTGGAGATATGTGTAATAATCTCTTGTGTTATAAAGTTCTATTTTTCTAACATCTCAAACCGGTCACCCTGAGTAATATTGATATAGATTTGGGTTGGTGAAGTTTATACATCAATTACTTGTTATTTTCCTTTAATTGAAATACAGACTAAACCAATTCTGTATCAACATTGTTGTACTACTTCACTGTTAATTGCTTCAAAAGTATAAGTTCTTATTAATTACTGGTTAATATCTGCAAAGAGTGTGAAAAACCGGGTAATTTCAATTTTGGTCGAAAATAAATTATTGGTATCCAGCAATTCTCCACAAGGAGTTTCAGATAGTGAAAAAATGAGTAGGGCTAATTCCAATTAGTTGCGAAGATATTGAACTATTAAAAAACGTGTAGAACGCAGTTTGCAGTAACATTGTAATAAATCAACTATGCTTATTTTTCACCAACCGAATGTGGACAGGAAAAACCATGCAAGATCAATTACTTGAACATTGTCTCCTTGTTCTTCATTTTGGTTGCTTGAAAATCCGGAAAAGAGGATTTACCCAGTTACTGAACGCCTTTCCCTCGGCCTAAGGAAATGAGCGAAGCAATTAAGTTGTTTAGTTCTCTTTTTACAATAAAAACTGCTTTTGGCACTATTAATCTTAAGAGCAATACCTGTTAATACTGATCAACAGCATTTTCCATGATTACTATAAAAATTTAAGAGTAGACAAAATTCATAATACTGACCCTAACTGGGAGGAACTAAATGAAGATACATGCAATGCAAACTGTATAATATCTTGTTTTTGAAATTTTGCAATAAAAATTTAAATAAATGCATGTTTAATGTTTGAGTTAAAAAGAGGTAAATCTTAGGAAACATGTGAAAATAAATATTTATAAATCTATTTTACTTGCAATTGTTAAATTGTTTTTGATATAATTTAGAGTATGTTCTTAGAAGTATAATTCATAAAGAGTTGGCTATAAGAAAAATCTGTGCAATTAAATATAGTGTAGTACATCCCTGCTTATAACTTGGAACATTTTCCAACAAGAATGAAAGTAAACGGTTAATGTTTGACTGAAAGTGTGTTGTTTAATATGAACATAAGTAGGTGATGATGATTATTGCTTAAGGGCGCAAAACTGCTATGGTCATTAGCGCCCAACATAAGTAGGTGAATCACCCAAACGCTGTATAACAGATGGGAAAAACTGATATAGTTGAAGAAGCTACAAAGCATTGTGAACTGTAAACATTTCTATTTGAAAGATAGTGTTTATGTTATATACCCCAAAACCATTTTTTAAATATTAATTCTTGGTGGCATTTCCAAACTTTGTTTTCTCTCGCCTGTAAAATTTGCTTTTGGAGAGTTACCCAATTTTTCACACTTTCTGCAGATATATAGTGTGACATTTTTCTTTATGTACAAACAAAAATCCTACTTTTTCTGAAACAAGTGGCTTGCATTTATGAATAACAGTAAAAGCCATATTTATTGCTTACATTTTATACTGCAGAATTTTATATAAATTATAGTTTTGTATTATTATAAATTGATGGTTTAATGTTGCCTAGTTTAGAACTTCTAAAGAGGAATATCTTTTAAACTATGCAAATAAACTTCATTCAAATGACACTATCTAGTATGGCAATCAGAAGAAGGCAAGTGAGGGGAATGTGTTTCTTAAATATTTTCTACCCTCACTGTATTTGTTCATGTTATTGCTGTTAAAAATAGAAATGTTGTCAGGTATTCACCCATGTTTAGAAGTCCAGTAGGCATGCAAGATCGGAATCTGAGAGGTCCTCATTCATGTGGCAGTATGGATATCCCACATACACTCATAAACAGTACAAGCTTCCCTCACACTTCAGCCTGCACTTCCCTTTGGTTGCCAGACTGCAGTAGCATTATTTACAAATAACCCTTTACATATAACACATGGCAAAGGAAGCACATTCAGCATAGACTGAAAACTTAGACTGTTGCATGCAACTGCTACCTTAGACTTGCTCACTAGGTAGCACATTTAAGTCACTGGCACAGAACTATTGTCTCTACAAATATTCAATGGCTCAGGTCAGAATTGCTGGAGCCAGTAAACTTCATACTGTAAACTAGGCTGTCCCTACAACTGGCAGTGGTATGGCACCTTAGATTATGGCACATGTTTTTCAAGGAGGAAATGAGGAATTGGGGCAGAATAATGGCCTCTTGAGGACCTCTAAGCTATCTCATGAGCTTGAGTCATAAACCTTGTATTGGTATAATTGATATTATTGTATGATTTACTTGAACTATACACTCTTAATGCTTCACTTGTCATGCTGTATAGAACCAGTTTCGAGAATATTTTGAAATCACCAATCAGCCAGGCTGAAATTCACTGTTGGATAATTCGTTAAGCTGTGGGAATCATATGCTTTGTGCATATTCTAAGACTTAAAAATGCTCTTCAGATATTATAATAAGATGCTTGTTAATTAACATTAGATTTAAATTTTATTTCCAATGGCATTGGGATTTGCATTTGTCTGAATAGAGGAAAATAATTCATCCTTTCAAGAATGGACAGCATAGCATTCTGAAGATAAATACTAATTTGTAAAAGTTTCTTTTCATTACAGAGGTTACTAAAATATGTTCTATAGTAGTAACTGAATGAAGATATTGCTGACAGTTCAAGAGTAACAATGTACACCCAAAGAGATCCTGGTGTACAGCACATATAGGTATATAAAGATTTTCTTTGGGGAACTAGTCTAAACATGCACATAAATCATTTAAGAACTTTTGAAAAATAAGACATTTTAAAAAAATTCTGTTGGAACTCACACAGTGAAGCTTATTAAATGTAAATTATAATTAATCTGTCGTCTAATATACTCTCAAGCATAATCATAAGAGCATTATAATTTACATGCACATAAATGTTTGCTAGCCTAAGAGATAAGAGTATGGTGATTTATTATAGAAGTTTTAAGAAAGAGTGAGGCAGAGAAAAATATATTGAAGCTTGTGACAAAATGGGAAGGGAGGGTATGGCATGGGCAAGAACAAGAACAATGGTGTTAGGTGAGGTAAAAGTTGATGAATTGTGCCTACTGTGTGTTAAGGTATGCAAGAACTGCACTGTATATTAGAATGTACAGAAACCGAAGGATGGAGAGAGGAAATATGAAACAAAAAGTGGGATAATTTGCAGGCTGAAATCCTGTTCATTTTGCAAATTATATAGGGAAAGTAAGAGAAAAGCGGTGGAGGAAAGTGATCAAGACAACGGAAGAAGGTAATAAGAGGGAGGAAGTATTTGTAAAGTTCACTTGATAATGGTATAATTTGCAGGCTGAAATCCTGTTCATTTTGCAAATTATATAGGGAAAGTGAGAGAAAAGCGGTGGAAGAAAGTGATCAAGACAACGGAAGAAGGTAATATGAGGGAGGAAGTATTTGTAAAGTTCACTTGATAATGGTATAATTTGCAGGCTGAAATCCTGTTCATTTTGCAAATTATATAGGGAAAGTAAGAGAAAAGCGGTGGAAGAAAGTGATCAAGACAACGGAAGAAGGTAATATGAGGGAGGAAGTATTTGTAAAGTTCACTTGATAACATGTGTAGTTAGAATGATGTAGAACTCATGCACACAACAATCAGGGTGTTAGTTGTATAAAATCGTGAATTAACAAGCACAGGATCAAGGAGATATTAAAAAACTGTAGTTGTAAATGTGTAGAAATAATAATAATAATAATAATAAATATTCATAGTACAAATTCAACATGTACATAAATAAATCTTGAGATCATTTATCATTAGCTTCACTGTGCAATGTTCCAATTAACATTTTTAGTTTTGAAATAAATATTCTTTATTTTAAATAACGGTTAACCAAAATCAACTTCTAGTGTCCTTTAACTAATAAGTTGAGGTTCAGTAATTTGTTTTAGTATGAAAATCTGTGAAACACATAAATAAGCACAAGACCACATCATAACACATTAGAATTTTGATCTTCAGATTTTTTTCTTTATTTTAAATAATGGCAACATCAATCCACCTCTAATGTCTTTTAACTAAAAAGTTGAAGTTCAGTAATTTGCTTTAGTATGAAAATCTTTGAAACACACAAATAAGCACAAGGTCACATTCACAACACATTAGAATTTTGTTCTTCACATTTTATTGTTATCAGAACAAACTCTGCCATAATGAGAGCTTTATTTCACTGACTTCTTCGCTTCTAGGCATGAGATCCTTTGATTGATTTGAGTTATTCACAGATGCTCTTTAACATCTTGAAACATCAGCATTCCATTCTATTCTGGGAGTGAAACGGCCGACAAATTTTGCTCAGAGACCTCTTCTTTCAGGCTTGAGGTTCTTTTTTATGCCATAAATGTACAACATGGGACCCATGGCTTTACTTCCTTTCCATAGGAAGCCATACTTATGATTTTTGCACCTGAAAACATGCATCAATCTTGGCCGGGTTTGGACCCACAATCTTGGGTTTAGAAGGCAAGTATGGTTACCACCACACCACCAGGACTGACACATGAGATCCAATCCTGTGTATTATTTATAGGATTTCTTATACCCCATTCTCTTAAATTTCTTGTGAGACAGCTGTCCTTCATATGCAGTAATATCAACCAAGGGAAAAAATGTCAGATGTCACTTTCCAATTCAATGCTACTGATGCTGCCGATGTTTCAAAGTTCAAACACAGCCTGTCTACATCCATATTTTCATCAGAATCAGCATCCATAAAGTAAGCTCGTGCTTGTAAAATAAGCAGGTAATGTATCTTGCAATGATGAAAGCTTGATATTAAGTCAATTTCTAAATGTTTTTACTGAATCAGAAATGTTTTGTAATTTTGAGTATCACATTAAAAATTAATACGTTAGTTACTTAACTAACCCATGGCATACATAGACATAATGAAGCAATTTTCCTTGATCCTCTTAAAGTGAATAGAACTGTGTTCCACTGTCAATATATTGACAAGCTGTCCAATTGAGAATGGAAAAGCGTGGTCAATATGTTAGCTGTATGTGCTGACTCCACTCCCAACTTGCTGGTTAATAGATGGACCAATAGTCCATAGAAACTAAATTCAGACAATCTGTTCATCAGTTGAGGGAAATTTGTTCCCATTGTCTGTAAAAAGCATTTTGATTTGACCTCCCTCTGAATCTTCAGTTGCTTGTTAGCAAGTTCTCATCCTTATATTTGCTTTTTTCTCACAGTAGTTCTCTGCATACAAGATTTTATTATATAAGCAGGCTCTTTGCTCTCACAATCAGATAGTCTGTTAAACAAACCTCTTGTGAAGTTGCTATAAAGACAAAAATTAATTTCAAAGATTATTTGCAAAATCTCATTTAGATGTAGGGGGTAGGCTGTTAACGTCCTGGCCTATTTTTCTTTTAGAGTTCAGAGAGAGAAAGCACACTTTTCAAATCTTTGAACTGACATTTCTATACTCTTAAAAAGCTAGTTTGAATTTTTGCCTGCAAAATGTCCTTCATTAGATTTTTTGTACTTATATTTCTTCAATCCTGAGAAAAGATAGTAATCATTCAGGCTGGGTTGTTTGGGTGAATTGTCAATTTTGCCCATTCCACTGTTCTTCACAGCATGGACAGATTGCATTGGTACATTGTCATGAAGAAGATGAACATCATGGCTCCTTAACAGAAGAACACATCAAAGAATACATCAAATTCATTAGGTTGTGCATAATTCAAATATTTTTAATTTTTGTGTATCAATTCTTTAAACAGAAAGCAGGTCTTAAAATGAGCAGTTCATTATCACCTTTCCTAGCTGGCTTATTCATGAGCTATTTTGAGATGCACATTACTGAGGCTTTTCCCCACATTTTTAAGGTTTGCCACAGATATGTACATGTGTTTGCTATTATAAATAAAAAGCATGTTGAAGATGCACTAAAACTTTTAAAGCTGCAAGAGACTAAATTAAGTTCACTGTCGAAATGGAAAGAGGTAATATGTTGACATTTTTTGATCTGAAGATAATAAAATGTAATAGTAAACTTGCATTTGACATCTATAGAAAGGACACTCAAAGCCCGTGATTTCAATCCAAGATCAAATAAGGAAGCAGCATTCAACAGCATGATATAGACTGATAAATACACCACTGAGCAAAGAATACAAGAATGAATATCTACACAGTATTAGAAGCAACTAAATCCATTGGGTTTAACAAACAGAGGGTAAAACAAAAAATTAAAAGATTCCAGAAACAAAAAAGAATTAAATAACTTTTTGAGTGATTTATAAGGGAAAAAACCATTTAAAAAGTTCACTTACCACCAATCACCTAATAAGAAATTTCAAAAAGTTTTCAAGTAGTACACCATCATCATAGCACCTCAAAACCGATACAGGGTAAAAAAATTTATTGACATTAAACCAAAGAAATTCCAGAGAAGAGGTTAAAACAGGTTACAGCATAGTAAAAAAAGAAACTATCATTTACAAGAAATATACTTATCCTTGGGCCACCAAAAAAATGTAGAAAATACTCCTAGAGTTTGAAATTACTTGTCTGAAGTGAACAAATTTAGCCTAAATAATCTACTCTACATAAAATCAATTGTTCGGAATGCAACAAAGTATGTATTAGCAAAACAAAAAGAAGCATTGGAATTAGGCTAAAGGAACACAGGAGAAACATCAGGTTCAATCAGATAAATCAGCAGTTGCAATTACTTTTGGAGATATAAACATTATATGAAAATGGAAGATAAAATTATTGAAATTCATAGCTAGACCCTTGGAGTTTGAAATTTGGGGGAAAAATTTTATAAAAATAATGAAGATAAGGTTATGAACTTTGATAAAAATAATGAAGATAAGGTTATGAACTTTGAGATCCCAACAGAAGGCAAATTAATCCAAAAATTCATAAAATGTCCATGAAAGCTACACCAAGTTCATCCAACCAACAACAAGTCCTACGGTTGACTCACAGCTGATGATGCTGGCCAAAGCCTGTGAAACATGTGCTGTATAATTCAATGCTAAGTGGAGCATAAGAGTATTAAATTGACTCACTAGCTAATTAAGAATAAATTAAATGCTTCACTGTATGTTTCTGATATAAAATTAATTTTAAATTTAATAAAATTATGTGCTGTATAATTCAATGGTAAGTGGAGCATAAGAGTATTAAATTGACTCACTAGCTAATTAAGAATAAATTAAATGTTTCACTGTATGTTTCTGATATAAAATTATTTGTAAAATGAGTAAAAACAGTATGTTTAGTCTATATAAACTGTAGATACCAAATTCCTAGGAATCAGTGCAATAATAAAAATTAAACTTTAATAAATGTGGAAATTAATATATCAGTATAATAAATGGAAACTGCTGGGAAGCTTCTTTTTTCTACTAATTGTTCTTCAGTAAATCCCACTGCTCAGCTTTATATGTAAAGAGAGAGATGTTTCTATTCTCTTATTGAAATTAGAGTGTTTTGGTAGCTTTTGTTTGCCATTTTTGTTAGTAATTTTGATGTTTTTATTCAATGTGTTTCAGAGATAAAACGAGGTACCGGTCAAGATCACGAAGCCATGATGGAAGAAGAGGTATGGAACGCTCAAGATCACAAAGCTATGACCGCTATGACAAATATTATTCAAGTAGCTCAGAGAAACTTAGCAGCAAATCACGTAGTAAACATGATGACAGAATACGGAACAAAGACCGTAGATGAAACTGACTTCAAAAAGTAGCAGAATGTAATCATTCCTAAACATGACATAATTTACGTTTTGTTAACTTAACGGTGATCAATTTGAGAACAGCAGTGTGTTACAGTATCAAACACATGTTCCTCTTGATAATCAGCTCCGATACATAGACAAGCATTTGACTTCTCCCATTATATGGGTAATGAAATGTTTCTTTTGCCAAATGCACTGATGTTATGAAGAAGTACTTAAACAAATGGAAGCAATGTCTACTGGGATGTGTTAATCATCACTTGAGAGAGCCCCTAAATGCAAAACTTCGGGAAATTTGAGCAAATTATAACTACCAAATGTTCTGTTATTTTGGAGTCAGTATTCTGAAGTGATTTGCCATAAACTTTGAGTTTATAAGAGAAAACTGAAATTATCATTTTGTACATTTTATATTGAGTGCATCATTCATCACAACATTTTAGTTGAAGTATTTGCTTCAGGGCAATATTCAAGTTTAGCCCTTTTAAAAACACTTTGAGATAAATGGTACCAAAAGGAAAATGCTCCTAGTACAAAGAAGAACTGTTGTAAAACAAGACTTTTGTAAATATCTCTTGTAAGTAATAGTACGTATGTGTGCAAGCTGAGATAATAACAAGGAGTAAGTGTTCAAATTTATAAAGTTGCTGTACATGTTGAACAGAGTAAATGGTGTTTAATTTTTATCCTCTGCTCTCTTTTGCAGTACATTTTCTGCTTTTTCTATTTCCTTAAATCACAAATTTCAGGTACTCTTTACACTGGCAGTACCAATGATGTGCATGATTTGGAAGTTAATAGGTCGCTGTTAATCTACAATGAATTAGAAGGCATTTCTGTATTTTAGGATTCCCATGCTATAGATCAGTGATTCTCAAACTTTTTTTTAACTTGCAAACTCCCTTCATAAAGATCTTAGCTCAGTGAACGCTTTAATATAAAAAAAGTGTGCATCTTAAATTAGTTTAAAGTTGCTGTAGTTAATCTCCTACAAAAATAATGCACCAATGCTTAAAATTAAATTATGTGACCGAGTCAAACTATACTCTCTTGTGGTTTCACTTGTTTATATCTAGAACATATTTTGCAGACTGTTGTCTACATTCTCTGCTAGATAAACCATTATTTGTGGATGCATATTCTGCTCTGCTGGAGGTGTGATGAACTTTCAAATTGATTGTTTTGTCCCTCACACTTCAAAGTACTAATGCTTATAATATTATACCACATAAGTTCAAATAATTATACCTTCCATTTAAAATATTTAAATTAAAAAACAAATATAAGTTTTGTACTTACGAAGCTGTTGACAGTGGAGTGGTAATATATCCTAAACATATTCATTTTTTAAACTAAACTCCACTTGCATAAAAGTAACATGGGTTTCTGGAGAATCTCTTCCATCTTTAGTTGCTCACTGAACTGCCGTTACTCAAAACAATGGCTAGACAACTGGATGTTCCTGTGGTGGCTGCTGTTGGTTGAAGTAGGAAGTTGCCGAGTTCATCCATAGGAGGAAACTGGAAATTCATTAGGTTTTCTCTGTTTTTTAATATGAAAAATTTTTCCAAAGTGGATAACTCCAATGGGTTATGAAGATGTTTCAGCAGTTTTATTTCGGTTTTATTTCATGATTTTTGGTCCAAAAGTGAGCTGCTACAGCTGATTTATCCACTTGCTTAAACTGAATATTCCTAAAATGTTCTTTCCTCCGAATTTCCAAATTTCTCTTTGTTTTGCCTATGTAGCTATGTTCACACTGAAACAAAACGGTAATTTTTTATATAATATAGCTCTTATTTTATATGGGTCCTTATTGATTAAATCTTATTAACACTCGCCCAATGGTAATTGTTTGCTCTTCTTGTATTATATGTATGGCAGTTTTTGTTGAGCATGTTAAATTCCTTTTTATGCTTGAAGCCTTTAGTCTCTCGTCCACTTTGCTGTAGAAATCTGATATCTATGCCCCTAAGATTGAGGGTAATTATACATGCTGAGGGTTCATACACCCGATTATGATTTGCATTTATTTATGTGTTTGCACTATAGAAGATAAATGTTTCTGTTCACGTATTTATTTTGTTATTTGTAAAGAATGTGTTAGTTTCTGATCATAGGTAATGCCATAATGCTGAAATGATACAATGATATTAAGGAAACCTGATGTTCTACATATACTCTTATAAAACCAATAATAAAAAAAAAAAAAACATAATTGTTGGGAGATTTGAACCCAGCAACTTGGACAGAAGGGCAATGCATATAATTATGTTTACTGGCAAAGCGCCCATTGTAGTGTGCACTTGTGAATTCAGAATTTACGAGTGTCCCCAAAGTTCTGCAATTCACATGTAGAATTTGTAATGACCGTGTTTTTTTGGGGGGGGGAGGGGGTGTGTGTCAAAGGGTGTACCTAGTGACAAGATTCCATGTAGTCTTTGTACCCACTTGTTCCTCCCTTCCATTGCCTGGAATGCATATTCATGTCCATAATCAAAATCTCCTTTAACAGGCTAAGGAAAACAATCCCTCTCAGCAATTGTCTGAATACATGTATCATTTCAAGAAACTGAAAACAATATTTCTAATCCTGGTGGTCAGGATAATCAATATTCCAGGTGTAAATTAAATAGTTATATTGAAATAAACTCAAAAAGTACCATCAGAGAATTCAGGACCTCCCAGGGGGTTTGCAAACCACATTTTGAGAAGAACTGCTCTAGATATAAAGTACATTCTTAATTTTTTACTATTCCTTTTGCAGGAGGGAAAAGGGATCGTTACAAGCAAAATCTGCTCAAAAAATATTCATCCATTTAGTATTCACAAAAAGAAATCAACATTTTAAACTTAGTTTCTTAATGAAATGTACAGAGATATCTGATGCTCATCTCATTAAAAGATTATACAGATAGGAATCCATGGTAGGTAATTCCATGATTGCTGATTTTGTTTGAAGTATCTCATAACAAATATAAATACATTAATTATGTCAGTGTTAAATCTCCACAGAATATGTAAATCTACTTAACACTTCATATAAAGTATAGATTTTCAGTAATTCCCAGTGTAAGTTCTTTGTTATTTATTGTCAATACTGTCATGCAGGTTAACACCCCTCTTTCTCTCAAAAATAAGTTAGTGCATTAAACTCTCATTTCTGCTCGTTGTTTATTGGGTGACATGGTTATTACTTATTTTATGATTGTCCATCATATGATTTTAATAAATGTGAACAAACTTTTCAGTTAGAAGAACAGGTTAAGTATAGAGTCAGATTGTATATACTGAACTTTTGTAACAGTGATGTCAAATATTAACATTTTAAAAAATTTGAGTCGAGATTGTAACATATATACCACTAAAATTTTAGTCATGTGTATGTAACAATTTCGACCCAAATTTTTTAAAATGTTAATAATTTAATGAATTCCAAAGGAATGAAGCTATTAGAACCATAACCGTATTTGTTTGTTTGTTTTTTTTTTTAAATAACAAATCCCAAAGGATTCTAACCTATTGTGAATGTACCACTGGAAAGATTTTTCACTAATCAAAATATGCATTGATCATACTTACTAGGCACCAAAAAAGATAAAAAAAACTTGTAAAATATGTCACTTTTTGTATATATAGTTTTGCTATGGATTTCTGTAAAATTTATCTGTTCTATTAATTTTATTTCATACTTTCTCTGAGTATTTTAATATGCTTTATTAAGCTTTTATTATGTATGCTTTCCATTACTTTTTGTACTATGATTAATATTCAAGGTAATGTAATGAAATTTTGGTTTAACAAATACCATTCAAAGCAATTAGCTAAATATACAGGGCAGGTTGGCTGCCTTTCGTATTGTGCTATTACTAGTGTTTGTCCCAACTGAATATTAGTTCATTTGCAGTTGTCTGCTATAGCTCCTAGTATCCATAATCAATTTATTTATTTATCACATCTTTCAGCAATTTCTACCGGTGATCCTTAATAATTGTCACTATTTGCAGCATTTCCATTTGTCTAATTTACCTAGTAATATAAAAATAGTTCTGGCATGTTCTCTTAAATATATTACCACTGTTATCTTGATGGGTGCAAATAAATTGTTATATACTCTCAATCAGAATCATCTTCGTAAACTCTAACGGTTATTAACTAAAATTGTTAATTGTAATATTGCACAGGAAACTAATAATATATAATCATACATTCAGTTGGCAATGGGCTGATGATGTGAACAAAGGATTTGTGAAACTGGTTCTACATATTTAAGCAAGTGGAGCAAAAGAGTGCTAGTTCGACTCAATCACATAATGGTCTTAATATCTGACGGTTATATTTACAATATATAGAGGAGGTATTCCTATTCAGTTTGCTGAGTCTTTTTGCCAAAACTTTTCACTGCCAATTGTAGCTTCAACACCCGATTTGGCTTATATTCTGAATTTACCATGTCCACCTAAATTTCACTCCGTTACTGCATACCATCAACCTAAGAGCAAATGTACCCCTTGTACTTCTGCTAGTAAAAGTACAGTTGTTAATTTATCTTCTGTTCCACTTTCTGATGCTGATACATTGCTTTTGCAAAAAGGCAAACTCCCAAATTTAATCATTGTAAATTTGTTTCTGATGGCATAAAATTTTGCCATTATTTAAGATGGCATTACAATTGGCATACTAAATCTACTCATCCTACTTCAAATGTCACTCCCTGCCTTCTTAAGTTTTGTCCTCCCTCCAGACTTGAAACTCCTTTACCTTCTAGAAATGTTTATTAACAGGTTTTTAACTTCAATTAATGATTCTTAATTTCTAGATAATATCACCCAGATAGATAATTCAACTTTATGCGAGAACTCTACACTAAAAAGGTTTTCCAATAATCCTACTATTGTTATTCTTTCAGCCGATAAAGGATCTTCAATAGTATTACAGGACATTTCCTCTTACATGCCAAAGTTTTCGACAGCTTGATATCACTTATTATCAACTATTGTCTTCCGATCCTAAGATGAAGTTTAATCAAGACATAGCTTCTTTTATCACTTCTTCTGGTACTGCAGAAGGACGTAGTCCCCAAGATACTCTTAATATATTTCATCCTTAAAATTCATAAAAAGAACTGTCCAGGCGACTTGATGGTAACCAGTTTCGATTCCCCCTCAGATGCATTTCTTCCCTTGTAGATTTTTGGTTACAACCATTTGTTACATCTAGGCCATTCTATATTAAAGATTCCTTCCATTTTTTTGAGTTTAACTGAGAAAGTTGATCCTTTGGCACATTCTAATATATTTCTGTTTACTATTGATGTGACTTCACTTTTTTACTAACATTCCCCATCATGAAGGAAGCGTTCCAGGCCTAAGTTTAGGGTACCTCCCGTGCATTGCCATCTATGAGGCCTGGAGAAAACCTGGAAGAAAAAAAAAAAGTACTGGTGGGAATCAAAACCCAGACCTCCCACTCATGAGTCTGTGGTGGCTATGTGGAGTGTGCTGTATAAATTAACAAGTCATGGAGTCTAATTAATCAGAATCATAATGTGTTAACAATAAATAAAAAATAACATTTTAATAATACAGAAAAAGAAGAGGGTTAATATTCCTTGGTAAATATACATAGTATAGAAAAATACACAATTTTTACATCAATTAAAGTAAAAAAAAAATTGTACAATTCATATCCAAACTTGACCCTGAGGGTGGTTAAAGAAAAAGAATTTATCAAGGAAGCAAAAATGCATTTTAATAACATTATGAAGGTTGCACAATAAAAATTAACTATAATTTTGCATTAAAATTTAAGCTTACAATATTGTGTTAGCTGAATGCATAATGTATACATGGTACTGGTTTTATTCTTATCACTTCCGGTTGCAGCCTGTGAGAGGTATGCTAGGACAATTCTCCCTACAGCATAATGAAGATGGCAAGTAACGAACAGTATGCTGCTCTGAAATTCTGCTTTCATTTCCATAAATCTTCAACTGAGGCCCATGGAAAGTTTTCTTCCCTATAGCGCAGCTCAAAGATGGTTTAAAATGTTTGAAGACAGGCAATCAATTTCAAAGGAAGGTGGATGCAGTTGTTCAGTTTGTACTCTTAACAGAAAAAAAGCATTAACACATCTTTATAATTGTGAGAGAAGATCATCAAATAACATTAAAAACATTTTCAGAAATGCTGAAAGTTTCATGGGGTGCCACCCACAGATTGGTAACTAAAAAGTTGCACTTGAGACATGTTTGAACATATATACTCTAAGAATACTGATACCAAATAAAAGGACAATTGTTTGCAGTTGAAGATGAAGATTTGCTTTTGAACGTAAATCACTGCTGATGAAACTTGGTTACATCATTTTGATTCTGAGAGCAAACAACTAAGCTCTGTGTATAAATCTCCATTACCAACACAAAAAAATTGTATATAACTACAGAGATTTCCATTAGGAGACTACAGACATTACACAAGAGTTACTATAATTGTTATTTTGTTTTGTAATGTTTCAGGAATTAAAATAATGTTTAATTGAAATTGTAGTAAGGAACCATTGTAAAACACAAATTGTTTTCTTGGAGGTTACATGTAAGAATGGCTAGTGCCCAATAGGTGAGGACCTCTTATAATTATTTTTTGTTTTAGCATTTTTCAATATTATCATTACAACTTTAGAGATGTTCTGAAAACTCTACAAGGCCACATTTTGTGCAACAACTGGATAATGCTCTCACCAAAATCAATGTGAGGTGTGTCCCTCGCCCTCCCTGTAGTCCATTTTTAGCTTGTCTGACTTCTTAGTAATCCTTACACTTAGCACTGATCCTTGCATCCTTTCACAAACAGCAGTGCAGGGTAGTGGAGAATACAAAGCCAAACTGCAGTCAACTAATGTAAGTGGATAATTACGATGTTCTTCATATTGGCCTGGTGGCTCAGATAGAGCGTAGCGCTACCAACAGAAAGATGGTGGTTTGCTTTTCCCATGGACAAACTTTATTTTTTTAATCTTTGTAATTTGTCTATACTTTTCTTACATGATAAATGTTATCTTTTTATGTATGTTGCAGGTTAGCTTAGCTTAAGTTAAAAAAAAATTGCAAAATTTATACTGTTCGTGTAAGGTTAGCTTCATTATATATATACAAGGTAAAGTTAAAAAAAATCCACAACTTATACTGCTAAGAGCGAATGTCTTTTCGTGTATCAATTATTTTCTTTACGTTTTACATTGCAGTTTCCCATTTAGTTTCACTGTATATTGAATGCAGTGAATATTAACATGATTACTATAAAGTTTTTTTGTGCATTATATCCCCTGTATTTTAAGTTCCACTACACTTTTCAGCATCTATGCAATCATTCTCTGCTGCCATTCATGAAAGGAGGCATCACTGGTGCAAGGCTCGATGCTAAATGTAACAGCAAGTGACTTTTCTGTAATTTGAAGAAACACCATGGAAAGCATTTTTCATCATCTGAAGCAGTGGTGATTATGAAGGATCTCTCAAAAAAATATTTCCAGTATGTCTGAAGACTGGCAGGTGCATTACATGTAAGGACAATACTTTTATATTGAACATAAAAATTATGAAATGGTATGGGAAAACTAATATAACCATTCTTATTGAATAGCTCTCATAGATTATATTAGCAACTTTTATGGTAAAATAGAAGTAACATGGGGCATTTTAAATCTTTTCTTCCCCCCCTCTTATTAAGTACCAGTTAAGGAAAAAAGTTCCCAGTAGTCGTGGGTCTGCAAATTAACCGTTTACGAGGTGACTAATTATTTTGGTTACAAATATCAAGCAAAATATAGTTTACAAAATTATACAATTACAATTTAATTTACAAAAAAACAAACATCTCCAAGTTCAGCAGCACCAAAACTAAGGTCCTCCCATAACCCATCCACCAGGTTGTATGTATGGTAAAGGACCCCTAAAATGAATTATTAATTTTCATCACTGCATGTACCCTTAAGATCCTCATTTACTTTTTCTCCACTTATCCCTTACTTTTACTAAAAATTCCCCTATATTACCATTTTCTCTACTATCATTTCTGATAACATTTTTGTTGCAATATTTCTTGTAATTTGTTCCATTTTCCATCCCAGATACTATACCTCCACCTTTTTACCATTTCACATTCAATTAAACAATGGAACCAACTTTGCACTTTCTTGCACATAAGGCATCCCTTTTTTACAATTTATCCTTAGTCCTTTTAAAAATAAACCCCTGTATGCATCCATGCAAAAAATATTCTTCCAAATTTGTCACAAATGTCTATATATTTCTCCATTTCCCAATTTCTTTTTAACTAATTTATATAAATCTAAGGAACTTTTATCCTCTAAGCTGGCCCAGGTCAATGGTTTCAACAAAGATACAGTGATAAAAATTATCAATAAATCTAAAAGACAAAAAGGGATAAGGGAAGTTTCCACACTGAAAAACACAAAAGAGGGAATACAAATTCAAAAGTTTCACCTACCATTCTTTTTATCACAAGAAAATCTTCAAAGAATAACGTCAGCCCCAAAGAACAGATACAACATCAAGAATTTATTAGGTTGCATAGTAAAACTCCATACCACCAGAACAGAAATCGGGAATTTACAAAATAAAATGTGCAGATTATGAACAGAGCTACATTGACAAAACAAAAAGAAATTTGGAGGAAAGAACATTTTAGGAATATTTGGTTTAAACAGGTGGATAAATCAGCAGTAGCAGCTCACTTTTGGACCTAAAACCGGGAATAAAACTGCTGAAACATCTTCACAGCCCATTGGAGTTATCCACTTAGAAAAAATGTTTATATTAAAAAATAGAGAAAACCTAATGAATTTCGAGTTTCCTCCTATGGATGAGCTCGGCAACTTCCTACTTCAACCAATACAGGCCCCCACAGGAACATCCGTTTGTCCAGCCATAGTTTTGAGTAATGGCAGTTCAGTGAGCAACTGAGGTTGGGAGAGATTCTCCCAAAACACGTCTTACTTTTGTGTAAGTGAATGGAGTTTAGTGTAAAAAAATGAATACCCAAGTTGAGGTTATATTGCCACTCCATTGTCAACAGCTTTATAAGTACAATATTTATCACATTTTGGTTATTTTGAAATAACATTCATGGTCCTTCAGAGAGCTTATACATGCACTTTAAATCAGTACATGTACACCTTTTGACAAAAAAATTAGTCATTCCCTAATTCTACATGTTGATCAGAGAACTTTGGAGACACTCATAAACGCTATATTCACTGCATGCAGTGAATACACACAGTAATGGGCAGTTTGCCTGTAAAATCAATGGTTACAATGATAAGCATCTGGAAAGAGAATGTTAGAGTAGAATAGCCAATGGCCAAGCAGTTTAGAAGGCATTGCTCTTCTGCATAAGTGCCCAAGTTCAAATGCAACCAAGAATTTTATTTTATAAGTGTATATGTGGAACATCATATTGCTATAATATGATATATTATTGCATCGTATGAATTTTATGGCATTACATTGTGCATACACAAAAATGTAATCACCCTCTAATGTATTTTTTTTTACAAATAACTAAATAAATACATGAACAGAAACATTTATCTTCTAAATAAAACACAGAAATGAACACAAATTAATATTGTATGTATAAACTCTCAGCATGTATAACTGCCCCCAATCTTTGGAATATAGAGGATATCGGATATCTACAGTATGCTGGACGAGAGGCTACAACATCCTAGGCTTCTTGAATTTATGCCCTTAAGCCATCTTTTGTGCAGGGAATGTATGTGCATATTGTATTTAGATAGAACAAATATTGAAGGAAATATAATATTCATTGTAATATATACAGAGCCCTTGTTCGGATGCATGGCTGGCTTAACAAGAATTTGCTTGGCAACAGGAAGCATGCAGTTTGCCAGCGGAGTTAGATATTCATAATCCCTTAAATTCAAGCACACAGATTTCTACAGCACACTAAACACCAATTTTTTGGTTATGTAATGGCATTTCGTATACAAGATCAAGGTTTTTCTACACTCCAGTATATTTTGTGTTGTGTTGCTACATGGTCATGTAAATAAAACTATGCTTTGTCTGTTAAAAAAAATTAAAAGTGAGTCAATAGGGCAAACATTAGCATTATCCAACATCCAATTGCAGAAATTAACTCTACTCCATTATCGCATGGTTGCAATTCCTGAATTACAATTATCATATACGGTTTTTCTTTTAAAAGTGTACTGGCATTCCAAGCTGAAGTTTGTGAAATTCCTGATTCCTGTAAGCTTTCTCAGAGATTCCTTTGGTCTTCATTGTAAATTTTCTCCAATGTCATCTAGTTTTTCCTCTGTAAGAATATAGCATTTTACTTTTGGTTTCTTATCAAGAACAGATCTGATTTCCCTAAATCTATTCACAAGATTATGAGCCATTTTTCCATGAGGCAAATGAACAACAGGAAATCTGTTTATAAATCATGGTCTCACTTCTCTACAAGAGTTTGTTGTTAAATAGGAATCAATCATAATGATTCTATGTGCTTAAAGTATATAGACTTTTTGGCATTATAAGAGCACCACATGTTGAAACATGTGGCCTCACAATGTTTAACTTTTGTACAGCTCAAAATACTTTGCATCAGCACATAAGAGAGGCAAAAAGTAGAGGGGGGAACAGAAACAGGGCAGGCAAATTCTCCATTAAGCTGGCCATGTGTCCAAATGAAGGATCTGTATATGTTAAATGTTTAAGCTTGCCATGTATGGGAAACAATATTTTGAAACTAATTTGTCATAGTATGTTACAATGGTTTGTTAAAAAAAGTTTCATACTCAGAAGCAAACCTGCACTCTTAGTCACAGCATCACTGCACACACTGCCACAGAGCTAATGGAACACATACACTAGTGCAGGTCAAATAACATAACTGCTGCAGTGGTTAAACGGTTTTGCTGGATACCTTGTGAACCACACACTGTAATAAGTAGGACTTAGAACTTTGCATTCAAAAGATGATTCATTTTTTTGGTCAAAGGGTGCATCTTATTTTTTATCCCCAGCTTTTTATTATACACAGCAGGATGTAACATGTTTTTCATTTAATTTGTGCAATTTTTCTGAAGCTAGTTGTTTTATATAATTTTATTTTAGTTTCCCTTTGCTAGGCTCCTACCTCCATGAACAGTGTACCAAACATATACATGGATATATGATTTCTTTGGGTGGAGAATCCAATTCTATTTAAAATGAAAAGAGTGCCTCACAGGTAAGCTTCCATTAAAGTGTTTTTTTAACTTGTATACTTTTAGAGTTTCAACTGCTACATATCAGAATATAAATATCCTATTTCAAACTTTTTAATAATTGGTCATTTGTAATTAGAAATGCAGTATTTTAGATTTTACTTTTGCTTTTTTTTTAAAAAAAACAAAACATTATTTGTTACATCTACTAATAAAATGTTAAATGTTATTTTAATTTATAAGTGGATCAAAAAAATGTATGCATTGTTTGGAACTAAAGTTGCCTGGTTTGTGATTCACTTGGACTACCAAGATTGCTAAGGCATGTATTTGTGCATGGGAGGTCTGGGATTTGATTCCTGCCTGGACTGTTATTGCTTGCTGAAGTATTTTCCAGGTTTTCCTTAGTCCTCACTGATGGCAAGTACAAGCGAACTGTCTTTAAGATTAGGCCTCAACACTTCCTTCTTTAAAAAATATTCTTTCCTAATTTATCATTTCATCTGATATATCATCAGTGTCCACTGCCTGTGATGTATTAGTAGTAAAAACAGTACTAAAAAAAAAAAAAATAATAATAATAATAATAATAAACAGACTCACTTGGATAGAAACTTGAGCAACCCTATAAACACAACTTTTGATCAGCGAGGGACAAGGAGGAATTTTGAAAGGAAAAAACTTCAAATGTTCACAAATATATTCCTTATTTATTAAAGATGTTGTAACTTTACCATCCTTAGGGAATGTAATTATACAAATGACTTTTAAATTGTTTACTTTTTCTTCTTTGACTTGGCTGGCTGTTCAGATGTGTCATTTTCTGGCCGTGGTTTCTGCCACTGAAGAGGTTTTCTGCGATACATTGGCCATGGTGGAATGGTTACCTAAAAAGAATGGATTAAAATTATGCACATCATACAATTTTTATAATAAAAACCTTCATTATTTTCCTTATTTGCAATAACGTTATCCTAAATTGAGGGCTTTAGTACTTTTCTTTTAATAATTGATTATTTTTGAATTTGCAACACAGTTTGAAATTAATATTAAATTGTTAAAAGCACAATGTTTTGAAGTAGTTCCCTTTTTTTTTTTTATAAAGAAAGCACAAAAGTATAGAAGTGAAATAAATAAATTCTCTTTATTACAAACAGTCCATCATCCTACATCATACCTACATGCATAAGTGCTCACTACACCTAAAGAGAAAATGTCAACAGCAGCTTTCTGCAAGCACAGCAATAGAACTATTCAAGATGGTTATTACCTATGGGCCTATAACTGTCATCTTGAAATATTGTACAAATCAAGGCTACCTTCCTGAAGTGAGATCTGTGCATTTCAAAGTGCAGAGAATGATACTGTAACAAAAACTGCATTTACAATTGCCACTACCAGCCTCCTTACATAAAACTACTACGAAACCATTACTGCAAAAAGGACAAATGAGATGACTTCTATGCTACTGATGCTATGATCAGAGACAAAAGTGAAATACAACGCCTTGTTACAAAATTCATGGTGCACGGCTTTCACCACACAAGTCATTTCCATAAGCTGTGCTCGTACTCATCACATGAGTTGTTTACAATTTACCATTGCCCCATCATTGCAGAAAGCGACCCCAGAAAAGTTGCAAATGGAGATTCCAGGTGTGTAGTGAAGAGCCTACCTCGGGCAGATTACTGTGAATGAAGCAGTAATAAAAGGAAATTTATTGCGCTTCACAACTAATAAAACAGAAGTCAAAATATGTAAATAAATCCAGGGTTCTGTTACCACGTTAAATTTGGTGATAGTTGAGGGTAAACTGGAAAAATGTTTATGTTAGTGATGTTTTTAATTTGTGACTTTTGTTTAAGTGAAAAATTTGCTCAATTTTTTAAATTTGGGACGATGCCTTCCGATTTATTGCATACCACAGGTAGCTGGAGTGTACATAAACATTGTTAAGAGCATCAAAATAAGTAATGTGATTATTAATAAGAAAATTGCTGTTATTAGTTGAAGCATTCTTCATCACTTGCGAACTATTCTACAGGCCTTGTGATCTAGTGGCAAAGATACAAGGTCACGGATTAAAATCTAGCCTGGATTCATGGGGCATAAAAATCCTAAATATGGCTTTCTTTGGAAAAGAAGTAAAGCGGTGGGTTCATGCAGTAATAAATAAAGGACTTCAAGCCAGAAACAAGAAGCTTTAGCAAATTTATCAGCCATTTCACACCCTGAACTGAATGGGATGCTGATGGCCTGAAATGTTTAAGAGAATTCTTGAATTAAATAATAAAACGGTTGATTGGGTTCACTACATCATTGTATAATTACCACCAATTTCTTTCCCAAGCTTCTCGATTGGAACCCAATGGGTACTTGATTCTGGTGTCAAATTTGTAAATCTGTCTTCCCTGCACCATTTCATTTTTTTTCCCGTCTCTCTTAAATTCATTTATGCTTATTGCTTGCTTTTGAACACATCTTCAATTTATACTGCTCAGGGCTAACCAAATCAAACCCAATCTAAAGGCTTTTGTTATGGTATACAAGGAGAAACCTTTTAATCCTTAAATCAGTTTATGGTGTGCTTATCTAGCAAGCCTTATACATGAGATAACTTTGGGGAATAGACTGTTTTAGTACTATTAATCATTAAATCAGTTTATGGTGTGCTTATCTAGCAAGCCTTATACATGAGATAACTTTGGGGAATAGACTGTTTTAGTACTATTTAATAATTGGGATAGATGCACACATTAAAGACTGTGGTCTGTTATGTTATAGATATACTGACCATTGCTGCCAACACAAATCCTGCTCCCAGGATGTACACGGTCTGTGAGAACTGCTGAATGATATAACCCCATACAAGTCCTACAACCTGAAACATTTTTTTTGTACAATTTAAACTTGCACACAGATCAATTCAGTGTGTTTTAAATTGCATGATAACAACTTACGCCAAATAAAGTGATGATTATCCTTGAAAGCTTTTCCGCTCGGCGCTGACCATCATAATCCTAAAATAAACAATTAGTTACCATTTCATACAAACTAAATAAAAACCGAATAAAGATATTACATTTTAATGTTTACTGCATGGGAAAAGTCTGTATTTGCTTACGGAATAATTATTGCTTTTAGAAAAGGATTTCATTCATTTGCACAACATATCTTCTAATATTACGTATATGCTACTGAATTTTAACACGTCAGCCTTTAGTGATGTAATCAATCTAAACGTAGTACACGAAAACTGTTTAAAGCGAAAATGTACTGATCCTGTAGACATATTAATTTGAATGCAGTTTTCTCCGCGTTTATTTGCATTTTTTTGGTGCGTAACTACATAATTGCTAGAGGCTATGCGGTGCCAGGCGTTTTAGGAAATGTAATCGTCATAAAGCATTGAGATACCAAATGTGGTTATGTTTACATTTTAATCTTACCATATGCGTGGGTATTGAATCTAAAATATACATTTTCAAAGTTTTGTTTTCACTGTGATAATGAAGTAGTTTAATTACAGCTCCTTTAGCAGTATACAATTCTGTTATAATTCCACGTCAATGTGTTACTCCCTTCATGTAATATTATCACAATTCCACGTCAATGTGTTACTCCCTTCATGTAATATTATCACACGACAACACGCGCTTCGTTTGCTAGAATTCTAAACTACAAGTTCTTAGAGCCTTCGGCATCAACGATAACGGCCTGCAAAAATGACTTGCCCATAGAGGAAGTATCGCCCTGGGGAAAGTTGCACCTGCTTTTCATGATCGGCAGCGGTGGGCCTTGGAGAAAACCGTACGCAATTCCAAGTATTGGACTGCATCAAAGCGGAGTGAATGTACAGTGTATTGTCGTAAAGCACGGGAAACAAGAAACCGTAACACCGAAGTAACTAAATAGAAAGCGTGTTTAGTAGTTAATCCCATGAAAGGAAATGGGGAACTAATATAGCAATGTAAATATAAATGAAACGATAAGCGGGAAAAAGCATGCGCTTTGAATAGTATATGTTTTGCATGCATTTTGAACTGTATAAGTGAGAAATTTCTTAATTTGAGGTGGGGATAGTGTCGTATCGGAAATTGCAAGGCGAATGTGACGAAACTTTTTTTTTTTTTGTAGCAAAAAATCTTCTCTGTGGGAAAATGTTCCGTTTTTGAGTCATTTCTTTAGTTCTGAGCATGAATGCTTGTTCATTTTGGTTGCGAACTGCGACTAAAATTGCCTTTAAGGATGCTGAGTTTCTTCGCAACTTCATATTTTCTTCTGGAAATTCCCTTGATGACATCCAACAACTCACAAGAAATTTTGTTTGTTTTTTCTGATGAGGGCATACAGCGTTCGGACTTTCTTTTTTTACTTACCTGGGCTAGTATTTCCTCCTTTTCATTGAGAACAGAAACATCTTCAGTGCCTTTTATAAGGTCATTAGTTACTCAGATAATCGTTGTATTCATATTCCCTTCCATATTTTTTATGCATTCCTTAAAAAATGAAAGAAAGAAAGAAAAAGACAGCACTCTAGTAACAACACTATCTCACATAATACAATTCAAATAAACGCCAAGGTACAATAAAGACGAAAAAAACAGAATAATGACCCGACGCGATAGCATTCACACCTCTAACACGTGCCCAACACTAAGGAGGCGAAGTTGAAGTTTAAGAGGCGTTCGGTTTTCTCCGATGCCAATCGTGAAAAGCAGGCGTGACTTTCCCAGGAAGAAACTTCCTCTTAGGCGAGTAGTAGGATGAGAACAGAATAACTGAAGTTGACTGTGAAGTGAACGACAGTTTTAATCTAAAACCTGTTAATGTTACTTTTCCTTACCTGTAGAAAAATTCTCGGAGGCTGCTAGAGCTCCATTCCCGAGCCACTGCCGAGCGACAGCGGAGAAAGCCGAATGTAGTGTAACTTTCAGAGATATAGGTAGATAATAAGGCTCTCAAGCACTACGGCATCTTAGGTCAGACGGTTAGAGCGTCATGCTATAGTTGTGAAGGTAGTCGTTTCCGGTTCTCACATACTATGTGTTTTTTTTTTTTTTTTTTTCTGCTGGAATCAAATGGGATTTGCTAACATTACAGTGATTTACCCGCCCCTATCAATTTATGTTTACGAAAAGGAGGAGAGCTTAGGTCATTAGGCCGTAGCAAGCCGCAGAAAACGAATAGGTTTACCGGTTTCTAGAATTTGGCTAGCGTTAAGATTAGTGTGTGTGTGTGTGAATTAATTGCGAACTCCAATAAGGCAACGCGCGGTAAAAATTACATTTACCCCCCTACCAACTTATAATTACGAAAAGACAACGCATAGGTTACATTACTTTTAATGAAAAATTAATATATGCAATATTTACACTTTTACAGACGGCCAAGCAAGTAGAGAAAAACGCCTCTTCCGCTACCTCCCAGGAGTTCCTCTCTCTCCGCTGTCGCTCGGGCCTGGAACTCTCCAAAATTTTCTCCGGGTAAGCGTAAGTTAAACATTTGACTCCTACTGCATACAGCGTCTCTGAAGTCGGAGGGACATTTTCGCATGCGTGGCTTGAAATGAAATGAAAGCCGAAATGTCCCGTTAATGGTTAAGGCCTCTTTTATAGGGCAGTTCATTATAAGGGTTCTCAAGTGGCGAGCTAATCTGCTATGTCGGTCCAATGTGTCTTGGAAGCTTTCTCGGAGTCAGCCCATTTTGTTCTGGGTCTGCCGATACGTATCCCACATGATGGAAACATGTGTCCATGTAGGGTTCAGCATTCATGCTACATGTCCCCATTTAAGTAGCTTGTCGTTACAGGTAGTACAAATTCTCCTGTAACGTTAAGTTGTAAGTCTCCTTGCGTGTGAACTATGTAGTGTTAACCAGTGTTCTCAATCCTTGTTACTGAAATTACCCGATATTGCTCCAAAATGCCTTCGTTTGAAAACAATTACAGCGAAGCATACATATAAGAAAAATGGCGCGATATATTAATTTTTTTTTTATTTGCTTATCTAATCCAAGTTTCCTGGGGCTGAGCGAAGCCATACACTCCTCCGCAGTTATATTTCTCGTCGGTTTGAAAGAAACACGCTCCCTTGCCTTCTATCCTCTCCTTGCAGCGATCAATGCTACTATTCTTTCCATTTTCAGTCTATTCCTATGAGCGGTTTTTACGTTTTTCAATGTATTAATGGCTCGTTTAACCGAGGCATTGGAAAAAGCAAGATAGAGGAGAAGAAATGTGGTCTTTTTGTAACTTTGTAAATATTGTAATATTACCTGCAGATTTCATACCAAAATATTTCTTCCAATATTCATCTTAAGTTTATATGCTTTTAATCCAAGTTTTTCATGCTCCACCATTGCAGGTATTTCCCTTTCGGAATCTAGTTGCTGACAGTAGATTACTTTCTTTAAATCAGTGAGCCTATTTACTGCAGAAAGCAAGAATTTTGGTTCAATTATGCAAATAGGATATGAGAAATCAAATTGCCTACGTTTAAATTCAAGAAACTTTTGAGAAAGTAATTTATATCTTGTTGCTGTTCTTCAGTGTTAGTTTTGGATTCTGTAAACGTTTCTTGGACATGGTCTACAGCATTATTGGAATTGGTTTATTGTTATCAAATTTAATACAATTAGAATAAAGATCTTTTAGCATATTTTTCTACCCATGCCCTTAGCTTATGAAGAAAAGAGACTTCACTTCGCAGCAGCGAACTGGGAGATACTGCTTTCACAAGAACAGTCTGACTGTTAGTAGGTAATCTGTTGTCACTATTTAGAAATTTGATTGCGTTAAGGTAAACAATCTTACTTATTAACTGTTCAATGTGTCAGCAGCGAAAGCAAAGAAGCAAAGAAACTAGGGAAATCTCCGTGCAAGGAAGCTCAATTGCACAATATTACATATTGCACGTGTCACTATTCTCATAATACTGTTTGTATGTAACTTTCAAAGTTGTAAAAGCTGCACTCAAAATAAACTTAAAAAGAAAATTTTATATCGCAAAAGTAAAATTATGAAATTACCCGGAAAACACTCGACATTTCGTATTATCCGCTAAAATACCCAAGGGTTAAGATTTTACCCAAAATTCGGGTAATTAACCTACAATTGGCAACACTGATCCTAACACCCTCATTAAGTTTGTAGGACATATAACCCAAATCAGTGTTTCGAGATTCTGTAATTAAAATATCCCTTTCACATGATGTAAAAGTCCCTCTACTATTTTAAAATTCCTTCGGTTTACCTTCAAGACCATTTTTGTTACTTATTGCTATTATTTCTCACTCCTCTTTGCCTTAATAAACTGCGATCATTACTACCTTGGTGGCTGCAGTTTATGGACATACCCGACAATGTGCAGAACACTACACAAATAATAATAATAATAATAATAATAATAATAATAATAATAATAATAATAATAATAATAATAATAATAATAATAATAATAATAATAATAATAATAATAATAATAATAATAATAATAATAATAATAATAATGTTGAACAATTGCATTTGTATCTTCAAGAATCAAGTACAAATAATCATAAACATGCTGAAATCTTATTTACCGCTCAGCATTTTTTGGAAACGAAACATTTTCGATTCCTTATCGCCTCCCTTGGTGTTGCACCCCACGACGGCGCACTTATATTTTAATAAATGTACGTTTAAACATACGCCGTGATTTCTCAACAGCCACTGCGATATCAAAACATGACCTGACAATGCACATTTCTTCGTTTTGGAACTGCAAATAGCCACTTTGGAAGAGATTCCGCATAAAAGTATTCAGCTTCCTTCTATTTGCCAACTCTAAAACACGTATTAATGAAAAGTCTGCCTCTGTTAGATCAAACAGGTTTAAACACGTTTTATTTTGCAGCTTTAGTGCCCTCGTAATCGAGAGAGATCTGATGGAGTTGGAGTTGTCAACAACTGAGCTGCGAGCGCATCGCCAATTTTGTAGGTATCGTACCGGAATTTCTGGCGTTTCACATGAGGTTCCAAGGTCATCAACCCAAAAGCCCGGATTAAGTGCGTTTTTTTTCGGTGTTTTTTTAATTCACTTTTCCCTACAGCTAAGTTCTTTTTACAACATAAACACCTGGATTTGTACGGATATTTAGCTTTCGACAGCCACCCTTTAAACTTCGAATCCTGAAGCCAAGAATCTTTAAATGTTTGCTTCCGCCACTTTTCGTGGTTTGTTAGTTCGCCTTTAACTTCTCTCTTCTTTGCAAGAATTTATGGCCTTGCCTCCTCGTTTTGAAACATGCTTTGCACTTAATTCTGCGCAATGACTAAGAATATTGACCATAAACCAAACACTGAAGCAATTACATTTATTCAGTCTGCACATCTTGTACTCATCAGGCCATTGCAACAGGATGGGTTAATTGGGAACCTTATGTGAACATAAGAAATCCAGAATGAGACGTACAAAATTGGTGCGCTGGCAGTTCATTTGTTTGACAATTCCAAGAGATGTCTCTCAATTACGGACCAGTGCCCTAAAGCTATAAATATAAACCACGGGACGTCGCCTAACAGAATCAATGTTAACAGGGTGGCCCAACTCCGTTGCCCATCTACATGGTTGAGGTGGCGACACCTGACGATCGTGATCGCCTAAGAACTGTTACCCCACTCTTCCATATGAAAGTCTCAATAGAGGACTACAGTCGCCCACCTATCCCAATTCAGTGCAACAAGTGCCAAAGACTAGAACATGCTGCAGAGCGTTGTGAAGCCCCAGTGCCAACGTGCTCAAACTGTGGGCAGTCACATGAAAGCAGGAGGTGCATACTCGGTACTGACCTACGAGAGCGCTACTGTATTCTCTGCCATGGGAGAGGCCATGGGGCGAGATACCGGGCCTGCCCTGAGTATCGCCGCCAACTTACTATACTCAGAGGACGCGGTGGTAGCGGACCAAACCAGTTTCCGGGACCAACCCAAGAGCTGGCATGCCCGCTTAGGCAATCGACTGTTGGAATATCGGTCACAGGCACAGTTGCTCGCACCACAGTGCGCGGCACTGCTACCGCTAGCACTCCAACTGCACCCCACACCCAACAACTATTGTGCAGCTCTGACTGGGCCACAAATGAAACGGCATAGTGATCAATCGGCCAGAGTGCACAATTACTGCAAGTTCATTGAAGCGCGCTCTGGTGTACCCTGGCCTGAGACAAGAGATAAGGCATTTGAAGTCCTTCTCAAGCTAATGGCCATGCCAGGGCAAATTGATCGTATAATGCACGAACACAACAGATTTTTCACTGTAATGTGACAATACAATTGCAATGGCGAATAAGCGATATATCAGGATAATGACATGGAATTGAGGGGCATACGCCGCCGCAAAGCAGAACTTGCTGACTTTTTAATCACTCGGAACATACACATAGGGCTTCTCACTGAAACACATCTCAATAACAACGACCGCTTCTCTTTTTCAGGATACCGCACCTACCGCACAGACAGCGACCGGTCTGGTGGCGGGACTGCTATATTGATTAACCACGAACTAGATCACCATTTGGTGCCACTTCCTATACTACTGCGCATCGAGTCAACTGCCATTAACATTACTCACAACAGCACTCCACTACAATAGTAGCTGCTTACAACCCCCCTGGCGACTTTGCTGTAACAGACCTACTCTTTCAACTAAACCACCACGTGCTAATTGCGGGCGACTTAAACGCGAAACATCAACTTTGGAACTGCACTTCCACTAACCTAGCGGGCAACAAACTGCTCTGCCACGAAAATGCCTCCGATTACATCATACATGCCCCCGAAGAACCCACTCACATTCCTTACCAGACCAACCATAGGCCTTATGTACTTGATATTGCCCTTACGCGGCACTTTACACAGCAACTCCATCTACATGTAATTAATGCACTTTTTTCGGATCATCTCCCGGTAATCATAATCACCGAGGGCTCTATTAATACTGCGACAGCAGCCTCCACACATAACTTCAATCTAGCTGACTGTGAACTCTTTGCTGAAACACTCGATTCACTATTGCATGAAAGTACATTTACACAACACAGGACCTCAACAGAACGACTCAATAACTTGAACAAGCTATTAGCTTTGTCATCTCTACGGCTGTACCGGTACAAAAGAAACCACAGTTTCCTCAGCCACTTCCTCCTGACATCCGCGCACTTGCGACAAAACGTAACAAAGCGAGACGAAGTTGGCAAACAACTAGGCACCCAGCTGCTCGTGACGAACTTAATAAAATTAAATCAAAGTGTGCCTCAAGCCGCTGCGAACTTGGTTTCTCAACAATGGAACCAGGCTCTAGCTGATCTAGATTCCGAGCGAGTCAGTATGGCGAATAGCGCGAACGATCACGAGAAAGCCCATTAATATCCCAATACTACACTACAATCAACAAATTGCTGCCAATGACAAAGAAAAAGCAGAAACTCTTGCACATGCTCTCCAAGCAACCTTAACCCCAAACACATTCCCATCCTCCCAGCAGTTCACTGCTGAAACTGAGCAAATAACACGCAACTTATGCACAAAAACAACACACAATCGCATAAGAAAGATATGCTCATCTGAAATAAAATGGTTAATTGACCACTTACCTAACAGAAAAGCCCCCGGGCCTGACAAAATTCCCAACATAGCTCTTAAGCACCTTACTGCCCGAGCGCTTCGAGTATTTACGGACATCTGTAACTACACACTTACAAATGATGTTTTCCCCACAAGTTGGAAAATTGCTGCAGTCCTACACATCCCTAAGAAAAACAAAAACACATCTGATCCGAACAACTATCGACCAATCAGCTTACTAAACTCTCTAGCTAAATTATTAGAAAAAGTCATACACAAGCGACTAAACTCACATCTCATCAAACATAAAATTCTCATCCCAGAACAATTTGGCTTCAGAGCAAAACTCTCCACTAGACTTCAACTTCTACGTGCCTCCGAGCACATAACTAATGAATTTAACATTCGAAAATCTACCGGAGCTGTATTTTTGGATATCGAACGTGCGTTTGACCGGTTGGTATGCTGGATTATTTCGCAAACTCATTCAATGCCGTTTCTCGGACACTATGATTAAACTAATTGCCAACTATTTCGGGGAACGACAAATTTTCTCAGTCGTTCACGATACTAAATCGTCAATCAGATCGATTCAAGCTGGAGTTCCGCAAGAAAGTGTTTTGGGCCCTACACTTTTCAACATCTACATAAATGACATACCCAAAACAACTGATACTAAACTGCTACTATACGCAGATGACACTGCCCTAATGGCGCAATCAGGTAAACCTGAATTTATACACCGACGACTGCAACAATCGCTAAATACACTTGAGCAATGGCTCACAGAATGGAGAATATCAGCCAACACTTCCAAATGTCAGGCCATAATTTTCACAAAAAGAACGCTTCATCGCACTGCTATTTCCCAACTCCCCTCCATTGCAATTCTTTGGCAATCCCATTTTCTGGTCCAAAACAATCACGTACCTAGGACTTAAAATGCACCAGGGGCTCATTTGGGGTCCCCAAATCCAACACTCTCACCAGAAAGCTAGGGCTCAGCTGAGCAACCTATACCCGCTGATAAATTATGGCAGCTCTCTACAATTAAGCACGGGACTAACGCTTTGCAAAACTCTCATATCACCAATAATGACATACGCTTGAGCAGTATCGGGCTATGCAGCTCCTACTCATATTAAAAAGCTGCAATCACTTCAGAACAAAGCACTACGAATGGTCGCCAAAGTACCATTTATCACACCCTCTAGCATTCCCCATGATGAACTTAAAATGCATACCATCGAGGAATTTATCAAGAAACTAGCACACGATCTTTACTTACAACTCCCCAAAACACCACAACGAACTTATCAAATATACCAAACTACCCAAACGTCCATTGTATCTTTTTGATCGCACATTACTCCATGATGATGTCGCCAGTGAAGCGCAAGCTTTCCTTACAAATCTAGTACCGCACTAAAATACTAACCTACCAGTATTCTCCACACGCATAGGCAGTTCAATAAAGAAGTACGCCACATTACTAATACATTCATTTCTGTACTTTAGGACCAACAGGATCCCACGAAAACCATGAAGAACGCCTACTTGACACAACCGCCTTCCGCAAATCTGCAACCAACTTGGTAATACCACCAAAACGGCAAGTACTACACATCATCTCATTCATTGTATGCAATCTCACAACTCAATAGCTACTAACCTGTTATTCCAATCGAACACATTCACAAACAACACCACACACTAACTTCCGAAATTTAACAAGCAACCAAATCCTCTCCCACCACCCTACATCACTGAACACACAGACAGACACACACACACGATGCATGCTTCATTCCCTTCCAGAATTCCCCTACTAAGCAAACTAATACTTTTACTAACCTATGCTAATTCTCACCTACATCAGTAGCAATTAACCTCCCGGATGCGATCAGGATGCGTCATGGTTGCAGTCGAGGATTCACACTGACGCGCTCGCATGCCAGCATGTAAACTAATCTTGACTAACCGTGATGCTTACGCGGAACCCGACCCAACCTATCTCCTAATGCTGCTCCCAACTTGCATGAACTACACTGACAGCATCAAGCACTCCTCATTCATGTTTAGTTACCAACTCCATGGGGAGGCGATGTAGCCTCTACGGATGATCGCCAACGCGGATGGCGGGTGTTCGGCCGCCCCCCTAAAAAAATCGCCTAACAGAGCATTTGTGTCTATTTGTAACGTCAACTAACAGAAACATACTTTTCATTAGTATGTGCTTTAAATTTGGCCAATAGAAGGAAGCGGAATAATATTATGTCGGCCCAAACAAAGAAATGTGCATTGCTATGTCACGTGTTGAAATTGCTGCGGTTCAGTATGCTTGGGAACAGATGAAATCGCAATATTACCAGCGTAACGGACCATGGCATACAGTTGCTATGCATAATTATTTATTATAAGTGCGCCATGGCGGGCTGTGACACCAAAAGGAAATACAATTGTTTCGTCTCCCGAAAACTCTTGTGCGGTAATTAAGATTTCAGCATGTTAATTTATGGCTATTTGTACTTGATTAATGCACCTTGCATGGGCTGCATTGAAAAAAATGTATTCTAATAACGTGTAAATATTTTTAAATGCCCTTTGCATATTTTATGTGTCATTGTATAGAAAAATGCGTTAAGAATTTGACTTTTCACAGTAATTATACCAACAGAAATATCTCGCAAATTCATTGAATTTAGGTTATAAACTTCAAAACTTCTTATTAAAATTGTTTGCATTTTACATGTTAGGAGATCCAAGGAAAGATAATAGGTTGTTTGACTGTTGTATTATACACATTACATGCATTTAATGACTTATTTAATTTCAGATATAAGCTGTAGACCGATTTTTCGGCAAAGAAAGAAAGATTGCATTTCTTAACATGAATTGCAATACACTGGTGGTGCAAAAGAACAAAAAGAGCCCTAGCAGTTAAACATATAACAATTACACAACACCTTAGGATTTTCCATCATCATTAGATTGAGTTGTAAGTACTGTAAATATTAGAACTTTAATATAACTGATATATGTGACGTAATTCAAGATGGAAGTGACAGGTCTAATTTTTTAATTTTATTTCCCACTTTGGATAGGTTTCTTTGTTATTCAGGCATGAAGTAAAATAAACCAACTTATCTTCATTACTTTACAAACAAAATGTATGCTGCAAACTACCAGAAGGAAAATAAACATAACATTTGGCAATACTCTTATTAAATGGACTTGTTGTTGTGAATCTTCTTGATAAAATCATGCTATCTTGCCCTAATTGTTTTTGTTACACACTAATAAATGTTAAACACCACTGTTTCATAACTGCACCATATTTTGTATCTAGCAGTTTATAATATACATATTTATTTGAACTTACACCTCCACAGATCTGCCAATTTTACTGCTTACTGTAGCCATTATTTCACTTTGTTCATATTTTTATTCGCAGCAAATATTTATAGGTCCATTATATTATGGGCAGCCTCTGTTTCTTTCTCCTTTTCAATTTGACCATTGTCATCGTTAGAATCATTTTTGGTTTCCTACTTGACAATTTTATACAGTCTGCATTGGAATCAGCAGTTTGATATGAACTTCACTGTCATTTACATAATCTGCAGCATCCTTGTAAAACCTTGCTTTTCACATATGGCTGATATAGTTTCTATTTCTGCTTCATCTGTATTTTCATTATATTGAGATGCAGGGATAAAATGAAACTTTAACATAGTTTTTGACTCCCATTTCCTTTTTTTTAGTTCAGTAACTTTCCCCTTATTACTTAATGATAGGCCACTATTTTATGTGACAGTGTTGATAACAAGAATCATGCTTATATGCTGTGGTTAGCCATTCGCCACAAGAAACTGTTGGTATGATGTAAAAATTCTCATTAAAAGGTTTATTTTGCCAAGTCAGCAGGACATAATAACTATTGACAAAAAACCCCATGCATCCTTGCATCCCTTGCTAAGAAGCCCTGTTTTTTGTAACAGTGACCCACAAATTATATTGTTATTTCCTTGAAACTACACATTGTTTCAAACTACAAACTATATTCTAAGTGTTTGTCAAGAATGTTGTTTCCAGCATAAACAGTGGCAGACCATTTCTGTGTTGAATTAAGGAAAAAAATCACATGGGAAACTTACACTTTTGGCGCTACCTACAACATTTTCTAAACTAGACAGGATTCTGGAACATTCAGATTTTGAAATGGGCAGGGTTCATTGTACACCCTTTGATTCCCCCCCCCCCCCCCCCCAAAAAAAAAAAAACCCAAAAGGACTGAAGCACAAAGGAAAGGAAATGGCAAGATTATGCTGTTCTGCATTTCAGTAAATTAATAATTTCATCATAGCTGTAATCTCAACTTGGTATCATGCAATTTCTTCCATTAATAAAATGTGAATAGTCTCATACATAGGCACCAAATTTTCCAGTCTGTAAGAAGCTATTGCTGCAGATGAAGAGAAGATGAATGCTATGCCACAGAATGCGTGGCATACTACTTCGAGGCAGAGGTGCTGGTATATAGAACTTGCTGTGGTGTATGTGAAATTCCAATAATATGGCAACTTCATATTGTTCAATGCTGCATATCTAAAATATTTTGTAGTGACTCCCATACATATTAAGATTCATTCACTTCAGTAATATTTAATACTGTATTTGTTGTTCCAACTTCCACACCTTGTCACAATTTCAACAGTAATTATGTGTGTGTAATGCTAGATAGTAAATGAAACACAATAGTCATAGCTCGTAAAGGAGCTCACAACACTAGCTGTAAACCTAATAAAATATTACTGCTGCAAAACCATCTTACTTGTATGCTTTTTCTCTAATTGAAGGTAATAATTTATATTATATATTAAAAATTTGATTTTTCAACATGCTAGAGATATTTATGTTAGCATGCAGATGTAAACTTCCATTTTAACATGTACTTTTGCAGTCCTTACTTGTTGCATTATGCAATGCTTTGCATTAATGTAGAACCGAGTGTATAACATTAACTGGAATTCATTTTAATTTTTTTTTCTTAGTAATAGTCGTGGGATGTGTTTGTCAGAATTTTTTAAATAATGTCTCATTGAACAGCTTATAACAATGTGTACAATGTGGGGGGGCATAAATGATTTTTATATATGACATATATGAAAATTTGAATGGAATGAATGGTGCAATTGAGGCCATTAAGCTGATTGCCATTAGACTTTTAGAGAATCTGACCAAGGCATGATTAGAATGTGCATCCTCTGCTTTTGCAGTTTATTTTGGAATGATAAGCTCCTGGCTGTGCCCAATTTCTCACAACAGCTGTATTATGTCCTTTGTTGCAAAGTTATTTATTGCATTAAACCATGGTCAATTGAATTAGAAGAGTGAACAAGTGTGATTTTTGCTTAGCTGCTGAAAATTTATCCTTATCATTAGAAACTCCCATGTATATCAGGTAGATTTCTGCTTGTTTGCCAGCCTAATATGGCTTAAAAAATATTTTGCAGCAATTATCAGTCAGCAGTCTGAACGTCTAATTTACAAGTAAAACTTGTTAATATATAAAACAAAAGTATGCTGTTTTATAGTAATCTATTGAGAAAACACTCTTAGCTCTCAACATGTAGGACTTCAGATGCCAAATAACATGTAACTTTATCCTGTGAGTAAACTTAAAGATTTTATCCTGTAAGCAGCAGAGTTATTAACAGATACTTAATTAAGGCTTACATTTGATGTACTAATGAGAATCTAAAGAGTAATTGGATTTTCAGGATCGTGTTACATAGCTGACAATATGATTTACATAATTTATTGTTTAGTTAAGGCTTAATGCCAAAATTTATGCTAACTGTTGTTACAGAGCATTTTTACAATTTGCTTTATATTTCCTTTTGCTTACATATAATGTATAACATTCTGAATCTATATGAAGTAGAACTTTATATTTACTGCATTTATCCCTCGCCAAGTACTACATGGTCAAGACAATGAATGGAGTGATTGAAAATAACATAAGCTTATCATTACTTTCATGCAACTTGACCTCAATTCTGTGAGGTTACTCTTACAGCTCATTAGGACCAAAGCATTAACCATAAGTGCCATGGTGATTGCCAAAATTACATCTTACTGCTGAGGTGGTTAAGGCGCAGACTCGTGAGGCTTGGGGTTCGAATCCCACCAGCACCGTCCGGTATTTTCAAGGTTTTCCTCAGTCTTCATAAATGGCCAATGCCACGGAGGTAACCTAAACTTAGGCCTGGAATGCTTTCTTCCTTAAAAAAAATCCTTTCCAATGTATCATTTCATTTTATGTATCATCAGTGTCCACCACCTGTGGTACCTCAGTAAAAACGGGCGTTAAACACTATTAAAAAAAAATCTTGTATATGTAATAAGAAATAACTGTGTAAATCTTAAAAAATAAAAGAATATTTCAAAAGATGCCCTGACAGCACATACATTAAGTATGCTGTTGTCAAATTAAGTAGACCCAGTACTTTTGGTAGTACAGCAACAGTGTTCAGATAAGTTTAGAACCTAATTCCTTCCATCCATGTCAAAGTATTACAGTGTATTTATAATGTATCATGTATGAAATAATTCCTTAATTTGTATGTGAGCATTAGATGTAACATAGTTGCCTTTAAAGTGCAACTCTTTTAAAACTATAGACAACATTAGGTTTTACAATGTAAATGCTATGTGGAGTATGGGATGTTATTTTTGTACATTATAACCTTCAATATAAGAAGAAAGACAAACCAGCAGGCCAGTTAGACAGTTATAGGCCTAAATCCTTAATGTCATTGCTTGCTAAAGCAAAGGAGAAAATGGTCACTACTAGATTAACTTACTATCTGGAATCTCAAAATCTCATTTCAGACCATCAAGCAGGTTTCAGCAAGCATTATTCTACAATCAAGTAAGTTTTATGTTTAACCTCTTTTGTTACTAAGATATTTATCGACTAATGTTCTAATTATAAAAATATGGTCATCTGTTCTTTTATATTTTCTGAAGTCTGGTTGAAATACTGAAATTTTCTTTTCTTTCTCTGTCCATTCTTGTAATCTTTCTGCTAAACTTCAGTGAAAACATTCCCAATTAAACTAATTCCTTTATAATTTGCTGGGTTCCTAATATCACCTTTATCTTTACAAATTGGTGTTACAATTTCCACTCCAGTTTTTTGGTATTTTTCCTTCTTCAAAGATTATGTTTAGTAATCGCCCCAGTAGTTCAAATAAACTCACTGAGTCCTAAAAAATGTACACAATTACACAGAACTCATTTTCGAACATTTGCCTCTCATAACGAGAGCAGGCAACACTAGTAGAGCTGAAATGAATGTAATGTCATTATAAGTTGAACTGTTGATTATTAATGTGTATAATTATTATTCTAATTTAGGTAAAAGAATTGCCCAACTAAAAGATTTGATTTTGTTGATTTGTAATACAGGTTAGGTTAATCATTGGTATCCCATTCAATTCAGGGCATGAAATAGCTGATACATTTTCCTTAGAGACCTTTTCTTTTACACAACATGGGACTGGCAGCTTTACTTCCCTTCCAAAGAAAGCTATACTTAGGGTTTTTGTGCCCCCAGATTTGCACCCATGCCCTCGACTTGATGTTACACTTAGCGCCCAGACTGACACAAGTCACGTCTCCTTTTACAAAGGCCGCGGAGGACAGTGGAGGAAACAGACATGCTTCTGAATAGTTAGTGCATCAAAGCCATTCGTATGCTTAGAATGCGAGAGGGAATATGAGTACAATAAATATCTGAGAAGGCATGTCTAAAGTACACCTGGAAAAGTTGGATTTTTAGCAAAGCTGGTAGTCATGAACAACTGAATTTCTTTTATTTCAGCATTTAAGATCAATACATGAAATAAAAGTAAAATCGGAAGAACTACATTTCTCATCCTTTGATGATTTTAAAAACTGGGAGCTGGAAATTTAGGAGACAACAGATAGAAGTTTGTAAAAATTTGTGGTTCTTATGCTGTTTCTGACAATATTGTAGTATTATTATGCTTGCCATCTCTCAGGCAAATTTGTTTCTCAAAGTAAAGGTGTCAGACACATAAAATGGCAAGGTAACAATAAAATTGGTGGCCTATGTCCTGCGAAGATACGAGTCAGGCAAATCGAAGATTGTAAATGCCTAGTCACATTATCTTAACTCATGCTGGCTATCAACATGACTTAAGTCACTTGGGACCTAACTTTGTTTGTTTCTCCTGTTTTACTTGTAGTTGCCTTTCTTTCTTCCAGAAAATAAGTCATTGTTAAGCTTTTACCAAACTGCAGACAACCAGCTATGGAACTACCAACAGCCTGAAGAGTCAAATACAAGATGCAAAAATCTGGCTAGCATGTTCTGAGCTGCTGTTACAGATCGGATTTTTCATCTTGTATTAGACTCTTTAGGCTGTTAGCGGTTCTGTAGCTGGTTATCTAAGTTGGGGGAAAGCTTAACAATGACTTAGTTTCATCCGAAAAAGAGAGGAAACTACTACAAGTAAAGCAAATTATATAAATAGTGAGATAATCCTGTCAAGTACCCACAGACATAATTTCTTATGCTGCCCATCTATTATATGACATTGCACCAGAAAGTTTATTTTTAAAATCATCTTCTTAGCCCAATTCTAAGCAGATTTAGGAAGGATGTATGAAGTAAAATGTAATACTTTTTGTACACAACCTGTACATAACTTAAAAATGTAAACTGCCTTCATATATAATGAGTGTAAAAACATAAGTAAATAAACCACTCAATGACAACGTACTACTATGTACAACAAATAACAATACATACAATTTTATTTAAAGCACACAGAGGTACCAATAGAAAGTATTTTATTGAAGGTAGTGGTTGCTGGTGGCCTTTGGAAATGCTGATATTTGCCATTTTTTCCCTAGCTTCCCAATAAAGAGCTTCCAAATTATTTTTCATTTGTTTCTTGCTATCTAGTTGGCTGCATTTCAGTAGATGTTCTCTATATAACATAGTATTCAAGTCCTTACACAGTGGGCAGTGGCTGTCCTTGATTAATTTCATCCTGAAGAGATGTTCTGACAGGCAATCGTAACCAACAATTAAGTGGAATTGGGCAACTTCAATTTTCCTTGATTTCAATAAAAGATGTTTGAAAGTATTTAGATCTTCATATGGTTCTCCTATAAGATTTTGTTTGATATTTTGTTGTTCTTGTACAGATATTGATCTTTTTATAAGTTTTGATTTACAGGAAAGCTGTATTCAAAAGGTGGTTTAAATTTTATGGTGGCTCCTCTTTTTTTTTTTTTTTCCCCTTTCCCCCCCCCAAAGTATTGGCAATATCATTCCCCTTCTTTTTTTTTTCCTTTCCCACCCCTAAAGTATTGGCAATATCATTCCCCTTCAATCCCACATGGCTTGGGATCCATGTAAAACTATTTCTGTATTTCTGATATGGATTGTATGATATAGTTTTCTTATTTCATTTATAGTGTATGTCGTGGGATAACTGTAATTCATTATACTTTGTAATGCTGCTTTAGAGTCACTTAAGATAACATTTCTTTTATTTATTTTAGGTCTATACAGTATATTTTGTAAAGCTGCACTAATGGCCATTATTTCACCATCAAAATTGTTAGCATACTGTCCCAAAGGTGTATATTGAGAGAATTCGTCACAGTATGTTCCAAAGCCTACTTCTCCAGTTTTAAGAGATCCATCTGTATACACTCTACACCATGCATCAGTCAAATAATAGTTGTTTAGTGTACAATACCTCGCGAGGTCATTCTTCTTGGAGAACACTGTATCCAGATTTAGTTTCATGCTGATATCTATATATTGTAAAGGATCAGTTGGTGTAGTGCCAGGTTTAGTATTGTATATTTTTAAAAATTTGTCCAAATCTTCCTTCTGTATGTACTTTTTTAAAGTCTGTTGTGTTTTTAATTGTTGTGTGCTGTCAGGAATTGGAAACCATTTATTCCTTTGTTAACTATTTTTTAATTTCTGTCTCAGTATAGCAAATTTAATATCTAGTTCTATTTTAATTGGCAGGTTGTTAATTATGTTCCACATTGTAGCAATTGGTGTTGTTTTAATGGCTCCTGTTGTTATTCTTAATAACCTAGATTGTATAGTATTCAATTTAGTTTTAAGTTGGTTGTTTATTGTGGACATTTCCATAGAGTAGATTGGGCTTTATGTACCTTTTGCACATGTCATTTAGGAGACCTATGGATCCTCCCCATTTGACTCCTACCAGTCTTCTTAATATGTTGTTCTTCTCATTCACTTTCTTAGTTATATTGTTGATCTGTTCAGAGAAGGAAAGTTTTTTCTCAAGTGTTATACTAAGCTATTTAGGCTATTTAGTATGTTCTTTCTCTTGTAGTAGTTCATTATTAAGTAATCTGTTGTGTGCTGAAGACTGAAAAGCTGGGAAACTGTCTTTTTAGTGATTATTTCCATATTGTTGGTGAATGACTATGTTTCCATGCTATTAATAATTTTCTGCATTTCATTTTCTAATTTTTTGTAGTGTTGTCTATCCTGTTTATTTTTTTAGCTAATCCATATGGCAATATCATCTGCATACAATCCCATATTTGCCTTTGGGAAGTCAGCTAATAATTTGCTGATATCATCTATGAAAATATTAAAAAAAACTGAATTGGAAACACCATCTTGAGGAAGCCATACTTTAGTCCTATGTCATTTAGAGAGGACATTATTCCATTTTTACAGCTATGTACCTTTGTGATAATAGATCTATGAACCTTCTGAGCATGTTTCCCCTTATCCTAATATTACTCATTTTATAAATAAGCTTCTCTCTCCATACTTTGTCAAATGCATTTTTAAAGTCAGCAAAGAGAGTAAGCATTATTTCTTTTTTGTTGAAGGCATTTTGAGTATCTTGTGTTAAACATAATCTTTTGGTTTCTGGACTTGGAAAAAGCTTTTGACACATTTCTAGAGAAGCGCTTTGGATCAAACAGAGAGAAAGGAGTGAGCCAGAATTTTATAAAGGTAATTCAGAATATTTATAAGGAAAATGAATTTTGTGTTAAATATGAGAGAGGGAGGGTTACAGAAAAAATATCAAACAATGAAGGTCTAAGACAAGAATGTAAATTAAGCCCAGTTCTCTTCAATATGTTTATTGATGATGTTCTAGAAGAAATTAGTAAAGGTAATGTACATTTGCCAACCATAAATTATATAGAGATACCAGCTCTGCTTTTTGCAGATAATTTTGTAACAGGTTCTTAACAAATGTAGGATTAAAATGATCATTAGAAAGATAAATGAAAACAAATCTAAGATTATTATTATTATTTTTTTGATTTGATTTATTTATGGATGCTCTTTAACATCTCAGGTCATCAGCGTCCCATTCTATTCAGGGCATGAAATAGCTGGCAAATTTTGCTCAGAGGCCTCTTCTTTCAGGCTTGAGGTTCTTTTTCATGCCGTAAATGTATGACACAGGACCCATGGTTTACTTCCCTTCCAAAGGAAGCCATACTTAAGATTTCTATGCCTGAAAAAAAATCCATCAATGCCCCTAAAAAAAAAGATTATGGTGATGAAAAAAAGTTTCAAATTAAAAAAAACAGGAAAAATGGTGGTGGGAGGGCACAAAAATTCAGGTTGTTAAGAAAATTGATTATTTAGGTGTTAGATTGTCTAGTAATGGGAAATGGAATGATCAAAAAAGGAAAGCAATAGCAGAAGGAAAAGCAGCCATGAGTGTAATCAGATCTTGTGTAAACAAAATACCAAATATGCAAGTAAAATGATTGGAGAGAATATATGGCTCAATAGTGGAGAGCAGAATGATGTATGGAATAGAAATTTGGGGGCCAGATGAAGGATGGAAAGGGATAAATATGATAAATAGATTATTTTGTAGAATCGTTCAAGGCTTACCTAAATCTTCACCTAATGAGGTAGCCCTAATGGAACTAGGAAGATTGGGCTATGAAAGCAAGGTCATAGAAAGAGTATTGAAATAAAGGTATAGAGTAGGGAGACTAGAAGAGGAGAATATTATTAATCAGTGTTTGGTAGCACAAGGAAAAATTAAAGGGAGAGAAACTTCGTTATCTAAAATCCAAAATATTCTACAAAAAGTGGGCATGGTACTAGTATGGTGTGAGGGAGAAACATTAGATAAATGATTTTAGAAAGAGATAACAATAAGAATTGGGGATATTGGAAAACAGGAAATATGGGCAAATCAACACCAAAAAATCTCTGAAATTATTTAGTACACTAAAAATGTGTGGGGAAGTGAAAGATATATTGAAATTTGTGATAAGGTAGGAAGGAAGGGTTGGCATGGTTTAGAAAGGAGTAAAATATTTAAGTGGATTAAAAAATGGATACACTAAGGGGAAATGTCCTATGTGTGCAAAATCAGATAGCACTTGGTATTGTATACTAGAATGTAAGCAAACCAAGTTTTGGAGGGAACAGTTGGAAAACTTACCAAATGAAATAAGAGGTAGAAGAATTTTAAATTTAAAATCAGATGAAAACATTAAGGAACTGGGAAAATACATAGGTAAGGTAAGACAAAAATGTTTATGGGTGTAAAATACTTAGGAAATGCACATGAGAATAATATTGCCAGATAGTGAAAGGAGATGAAATGAGTAGGAGAGTGTATGGGGCTAATTATCTAATATTAGTTAAACAGGATCCTTATACACCAATAATCAGGGTGTTAGTCTGTGTAAGGCCCTAAGGAATAAGATACTCTCAAGGATAGAAACTTAGCCAAATGGGTTTAATTAAAGAAGGAAGGTTTAATATTGTATTGAATGTATTAATTACTTATAATGTTGTGTTTTGTTATTGGTTGGATCGGAGCCATGTCCCCTGGATATTCCAGTTGGTACCTGCCGATGAACTGGGGATTGGGGGGGCTGATCCAATCAAATTGGAATAAATTTTGATTTGAGTCAGTGCCTGCTGGAATTGCTGAAGGCACTGTTTCTAATTGTTATAATTTGTGTTTAGTTTGTCTAATCTGTATGTGATGCATGAGAAATCAATACTACTACTATTATTTGAACTAGTGTTATATTTGAAGACAAATTGTAAGAAGATGATAATTTTTTTTTATATATATAACCAAATATTAAGTCACAGTAGTGACATTATTGCAAAATAATTAAACAAAAGGGTCATGACTCTGATTCACTTGGAACTTGGCTTATTACCAAGGTACATTATGCATTCGTTACTTACATGCGCCTTGTGGTAGACTTATCCTTACACACTGGATGGAAATCACTTACCTTATCTTTGTCTGCTAGTGCAACTCTTGCTGCTTCCAAGCGACAGCAGAGAGAACCAAAAAAGGAAGGAGCAGTATAGCTACAGATATTGCAAACAAAATTCATGCTGGACAAAATTAGAGATTCTGTGTCAGATGCTAAATTACAAAGAATTCATCAGTTAACCAGACAGGATTTATATAATATTGAACTTGCTATAATTTGTGTTCATCCTTTAGGCATCATAGTGATGGGACTAATGTTCAGGCATGAGTACATAAGGTGAACTTAAGTGACAGCCCCTGCATGTTGTTTTATAAACTACAAGGTACAGTCAGTGACTCCCACCCAGAATTAAAAAACACATATTTTGTATTAATTATAATGAACAACGCACGGTGCTATCTATTAAAAAGTTTGGAAATGACTATAAATGTATTGACAGAATGCATGGACTTATAACTATGGTTTCAAACTCATAGCACTACTAGTAGAGACAAGGGTTTCTGTGTGCCTTTCTTATATCCAACAGGAGTGATTTTCAGGTGCTGTCCATATTTATGCAGTGCATAAGTTGCCAGTTGGAAATATTTCCCCTCAAGTTTTTATGTCAGATTTAGCAGACCTTCTATAATGCTTGGATTTCAATAATGGAAGCACCAACAATGAGATTCTATTGTACATGGCATTTAAACAGAACCTGGGAAAAAATATAGAAAGTGTCAAAGGGCAAGAATGTTAACAGGATTGTAAGAACATTACTGGAAGAAAGTGATGCCACTGCATTTGAGATGATGCTTTCTACTGCAGTGTGACCCAGACACTTCCAAGTTTGCTTTAACAGTACATTATTTACAATTTTGGTGTCAAATTTTTATTTTTATGTTGGAGGCAGAAACACTAGTAAACTGTTTTATTGGGACTGATTTCCATATTATTCTGTAATGTCCATTTTTGTAGTTGCTGTATTGCTCCATTCATTGTTAGCTGTATAGGTGGTCCGTATCACTATGCATCTGCAAATACACACGTGCTAAGCTTATTTATATATGTTACCAACCCTTTTACAGTTAGCATTTGAAACAGTAATATTAATAAATCTAGATTGCTCCCTTAGAATTTGATTATGAATATTTTTTCAATGTTGATTGCTTGATACCAGAAACTCAAATGCACAACTTAAAAGTTTTATTTCTGTTTTGAGTATACAGTTTCTAAAGTAAATGCTAAACATGTGCTGTTGGGCAAATATCAAACAAATAATTTTAAGACAAAGTTAGTTAGTACAGGCAAATGTCCATGTATCTGTTAGGATTGGAAAAGAAACTAAAATTAGTAAACCTAATTAGGTAATTGATTTGAGCTACACACTCTTATTAGCTCCACTTATTTAAAATTTAGAACATGTTGTAACCATCATCCATATTCTGAACTAACTGTCGACTAAAAAAAATATTATATATATATATACACATACACACACAAGTTGCACCCCTGAACCAGAGATAAATTTTCTGTAATAGATGTTTTAACTTCTTCAGAAGAAAATATACCTAATGCACCATAGGTCTAAACACGAATGAGCTGTATGAGAGTATGAAAGATACAGTGAAATGAGTATAAATTAATTAAAAAACAGAAAATAAGTTATACATATTGCAAATAAAGTGCAAGACACTTGTCATGAGTTCCTGAGATATAACAGATATATAGAAAATGAAACAAAGTTTAAATATTTGTCTTTCATGAATAGGGAAGGATTGGAATGGTTATAAAATTTGGTAGTTAAAGTGATTATGACAGTACACAATATATTTTAAACATTAATTAGTGAGGAATGTGAGGTGTGTTTATAAAATGTAGCAAATCAAAAAGTTTGCTGAAGCATTTGTCATTGTTAAAAATTTTAAGATCTATTGAATTTTGTAGATATATTTGTAAATGTGGCCTGCCATGCATGTCATTAATAGAAAATTCACTTTTCACAAATGCAAACAACTGCTGAGATTCCGTTCTAGCTGAAAAAATTGGGAAGTCAAAAACATGATCTGCAACTCAAGCAGAGTGATAAATTTGTGCCAAGATTTAAGTTCATAGAGCTAATTACTTCATTATAAAAACAACTTCACTAAGAAAGTAGAGGTACATTATGTTGCAACTATCAACATAAATAAATAATACAATTTACTACTTGAATGTAAATTGGAACATGCACAGTGAAGCTAATCATATTAATTGATATCATACAATGATATCAATTAAATAATACAATATTTTCTTTTTCATCTTTAGTTTCCTTAAACATAGTATATTATTGTGTTCTTATGGAACTCATTTCTGACTTTGTTTCTTGGTATTAATGTAAGCACTACTTATTCAATTTAATATGACTTTTCATAATTGTGGGCCTTCCTACAATTATTTAAAATTATTTGAATTGCTGTGATGTCACAACTGTAGGAGCAGGCCTTATTATAACAATGGCCTTAGACTAACACATGATAATAGTTTTTCATTTCATCAATGCCCTTTCTATATGTTTTAATTAACAGGTCTCAATGGAAATGGGTGTGGTCCTATGTAAATGGAAAACATTTCATGGTGACATTCTGTTCTGTGACATTCTGAACATCAGGTCTGAAACATTTCTAATCATAGTCAGTATTTCAAAGTAAGCCAATTCAAGACACTAGAGAGTTCTGAAACAGGACAATCTTTTAAATTTCAACACCAATTTTGTATCACAATCAATACAATGAAGCAATTTATATAGATTAGGCTGATGAGTTTGCTTTTGTACTCTTATGCTCTATTACTTTTCACATCAGCTGCATGTTCATTCACTGTCAGCTGCCTTTGAAACATGTTCGGAAGAGTTCAACTGTAAGTGGAGCATAAGAGTACAAAATCAACTCACCAGCCTAATCTAGGACAAGCAAGCCATAGGCATATCATAAACTGATGTATAAATTAAAGCTTCCTCCTTTAATGGTTCAAAAATGGCAGTTAAAGCAGGTTCAGTTTGGTCAGCTCGAAGCAGTAGATTATTGAAGATGTCTGAATGTTTGAAACCAGTAGATTATTGAAGATGTCTGAATGTTTGAAACCAGTAGGTATAAAATGAGGTTTGAGGAAAAATATTTTGTATGATTTTAAAATGTGGGTTTAATGAATCACACACACTTGACATTTTCACAGGTATTCTTGGACTTTTCTGCTTCATTTTTCACGGTTTCCTGCTGATTTATTGAATTTATGATAGGGAAAACATCCCTTAAAGATGGCAGACCATCGATGGTGGTGAATGCATAATATTTCTCTGAGGCATGCAAGGATTATCTCTAAGGGTGAGGAGGAATTCTTTACTGACCATTCCCACTAACTTATATCAACATTTAAGAGTGAGAAAAATTTCTTCTTCATTGTTGCTGCACAACTTCTCAGATGGGGAGAAGAAGATTGGAGGGAAATGTAAAGATATAGCAATGGAGACTCTTAGTGAGTTTCATATATTGTAATAGACAAAAAGACTTGGGTTTGCCAATGTGATCCTAAAATAAAGCACCAATCTTCCATTTTTTTAATAGTGTAACTGCTGGAGCATTACAAATAATGGAGATTGATGATACATAAGATGAAATGATAAAATGGGAAAAGAATTTTTTTATTAAGGAAAGGAAGCATTCTGGGCCTATGTTTAGGATATCTCTATGGAATTTGTGGAAAACCTGGAAAAAAAACCTCAGTTGCAGAGGACAGTTCTGACAGGAATCAGACCCTACACTTGCTACTTAATGTACTTGACCACCTCAGTTTGTCAGTCTTTCTAAATCAACAGCCTCTGACCAAAAAGAAGGGGAAGAAAATAGGTCAATGAAAGGTTACTGTAAGTGGTACCCAGGTGTCTGTGTTAATCACAGATGGGTAGAACATTTCATTTCTGGAGAGAACACCTATGAAATTTAACATCATACATGGACGAGAGAGTTTCTAGCTGTCGCAGCAGATGAATGAGAACTGAGCTATGCTTCACATATACCCTCAATTTTCTTGTTATTTATTTATGCAAATCTCAACACTTATCCATTGATTCTCATAAATATCGAGATAAATTAATTTTTGTTGTTTCCAGGGCCTCTGAAAAAATGATCTGATACAATATTGATACAAAAAGAAATTCAGGATTTAGCTTAATTTTTGGTATGATTAGTAGGGCCCGGATTTGTATGTAAATAAATGTTTTTTTCCTAATATGTACATCCCTAAACCAACTGAGGTCCAACTAATGTATATTCAAAGTTTTATTTCACATATAAATAAATAATTTTGAGTTTTTTTTCTCATAAATATATATTTTAGTACTTTCCTCCTCATTCTATTTACAACACAAAACTTTATCTCTTAAAAATTCATTAGCCATGCTACTTGATTTTTGTTGATTCAGTTGCACATGTGAGCCAGGGGAATACAGATTACAGTATACATGGACCTGTTTGTTAATACTGGCTGAGCGGTGACGTAATACACTAAGTTAAGAAGTCTTCCTTGTTTGTATTAATTAGAATCACCTCATTCTTGTTTTAATTAGCATTATGAATTAAAAATGCCAGAAAGAGTAAATAAAAACACTTATTTTTAAGATTTTAGCACATACAAAATAAATATTTTAGTGCATAAAAATCTGGGCCCTAATGATTACTTCTTAATCAAAATTAAACAATTGTGAAAACTTTGTACATACAAAGTGAGGCATAACAAAGGGGAAAATCGACACATACTTAAGACAAAATTTGAGGTGTTCATAATAAGATAACCATTTTTACTCACCTTGCATTTCCCAATGTCATTTCAAGGTTAAAATGTTTTGTCAAATGTGTTGTGTGTGAGTTTTCTCCCTCTCCCTCTCTCAGGGAATGGAAAGACCATTTAATTTTCAGCATAAAAGTTATAGCACATCTAGTAGCTAGTAATAGATAATGTGATATTTGACATGTAAGACAGCAAATTTTTTTTCACTTAAATGAAATTTCTCTCTATTTTATTTTGTTGTTGCTATGAAAGAAACCCATTTGTTCACATCAGTACACAAACAAGTGTTCATCATTGCCAATTCAAACCCTAAAGGACATTATTCTCAGTCAGTTCCACTTCGTTTTCATTGATCGATACATGATCAATGAGGGGATCCCTATGATTTACATTTATGGCAAAGCTCATAAGAATGCTACAGCAGCTTGCAACTTATACAGAAATTGATATCCTGAAAGGGGGCAGCCATCAGTTAGATATTTGCAATGACTTGCGAACTTATTCTCTGAAATGGGAGGGGATGCACCAAGAAAACACTATCAAATGAGAAGTGCTACTGGAGAAAATACAGAAGTCTCTGTATTAGCTGCAGTTGCCGCTAATTATCACACATTTTCCTGTCAACTAGAATATGATTTGGGAATCTCTCAAAGGAGTGTTCTTCAAATACTTAAGCATCACAAATACCATTCATATCACATTGGCCTACATCATTCTTGATTTTCATAGGCATGTTGAATTTTGCCAATGGGCCCTACTACAAATTCAAAATTGTAACTTTTCCAACATTTTATTTTCTGATGAGGCAATATTCACCAATCATGCTCAAGCATAACATGCATTATTGGGCAATGGAAAATCCTAGATGTTAAGGGAAGCAGAGGAGCGTGAATGTTTGGTGTGGAATTTTGGTATTTCGTATAATTGGATCATATTTCATTGAAGGTAAACTTAATGGGCAGAAATATAAACTTTTTTGGACTAAGAACACCTGGTAAAATATTTCAACAAATTAGGAATGTATGTGCAAGAATCAGCAAAGAAATATTGAGACATATTCATCAATCTTTTGAAGCATGTTTTCGGTATTGCATCAAAGTTCATGGTCATACTTTCGAGCATTACTGAATAGAAATTGTTTGTAATGTGAACATGACACTGTTTGAATTATGCTTGTAACTATACTGTACTGTACATAAATTGATGCCAGTAAAGTTATGAGTGAAAAACATTTGCTGTCTTATTTGTCCAATATCTCATCATCTATCACCCCTAGCGATAGATGTACTAGAACTTTTATACTGAAAATTAAATGCTCTTTCCATCCCCAGGAGGAAAAAAAAAATACACCACTCCATTTGAAAAAACAATTTGAACTTGAAATGACAATAGGAAATGCATTTCAAGGACGAATTAAGTGGCTATCTTATGTTCCCTTCTTATGAACACTCCCTCAAATTTTGTCTGAAACATTTTTCGATTTTATCCTTTGTTTCTGAGTAAAATGACCGTGACACTATAAATGACTCACTCTATATAGGCATAAACATTTACCACGTAGCAGTCCATACAACTTAATGCATTCAAATGTACTGTTTTTCTGCCATAGATCCTAAGAAAAGTCTAATCCTAAGAACCCCAACTTTCAATTCTTGTGCTATGACAAATGTCTCCCGGGATGTAAGGCACCACTACAGTAGATCAACTGGATTGTTGGGCATTCCTGTGACTTCCCATATGGTAGCAGCTAGCCTGCGTGACTGTTCCAGCACACAAGAAGTTGTTGCCAATCCCAAGTGGATGCAGTACAGTTCATAGCAATGCACCTTGTTCGGGGACAGTTTTGGGAAACAGGCTTCAGTCAGCTTTCTGCAAGCATGAAAAGGAGAGTTTAGCCTCTTATAATAACAGCCTTTAGACTGTGAGGAAATCTACTTACCGGTAAAAGTCTCCACAAAGAACTCCTGGTCGTGGATAAGTTTTTAAAGCTGCATTTGGAAATACTTTAGGTTTCAATGGTGCTGCCTGCAACAGTGACAATGTTCATAAACAAAGGATAAAAATTAAACTCGGTTCAAAATACCAAGCCATTAGCTCTTGTAACTTACGGATGCATCCTCAAACCAAAGAAAATAGGCATAGTTGAATGTGGTGTCCTTCCACATAATGGCAGTGTGTCCTTCTTGAAGATGTGCTCTGCTAAACTCCACCATTGTCCATATCTGAAGAACAATTATATATGAGCTGCATATTCTCTCTACAAACTTGAAGTCTACACCAACAATTCATTCTTTACCTTTTTTTTGGTTAGTGAAGCTGTTTCTTCTGAGTTGAAGTCAAGAGTGGGTGCTGTGACTCTGTGGTTACTGCGGTCAATGTACAAGAAATGCACCAAGCCAGGAAACTCCTCCAGATACTTGTTGATGGTTAGGGAGGCTCTAGTGCTGCTAATTAAGGATCAAATATTTGAAAAGTAAAGCTCACAAAGTTAAGCAAATGGGCTGATATTGTCAATTTGGAAAGTCACTGTGCAGTTGTATGAATTTTATACATTGCAGTTATAAAATGATGAAAATTATGTTAGTGATTAGGCACCAAGGATTCAGCATTTGCAAACATACCTTACATAAATATATACCAGGCATGAGAATTAACTGTTGTGAACTGCATTATTTGACACCTGGTTTATATATATATAATATATCTTTTGTTGGCTGCTAGCCCATTTCCAAATGAATATTAAATTTGAGAGAAGTGCCAACATCAGTAAGTCAGCAGCATTACCCTCAAAATGCTTCAGCAAACCCATGGCAAAGTGTTTTGACTGGCTCTTGCACTTTGGGAATGGTAGAACATTACTGGGGCAATCTTCCCTGTAACTATGAACAAAATTCATTGACTTTTGTATAAGAATCATCATATCAATGTAACAGAAATTAGTGATATTGTCAATGATTCATTGATAACAATTAAGGTGCCAAATTTGAAATGAACCATGCCATGCCAAGTTTGCTGTCAGGACCCTGGTCTCAGGCTTCATTAGCAGGTCACCAGTGATGACAGTTGAGTATATGGCTATTGAACCAGAAACCAAAAAGCAGTTATGTATCATAACTAGCATTGAACCAATGTAACCAAGTGCATGCTCTTTGCAAAATTGAACACTGTGAATTTGTCCCCACAGACTGAAATGTTGGACACAGCATTATCTGACCTCTTGAGGCTACGAGGTAAGACATTCAGCACAAACTACTTGAACTGTGAAGCAGAAGCAAGGCTCCACTAAGACACGCCCCTTTGCTCAGATGTAGCATTCACATCAAAATGTCATTTCCCACACACTTTGTTGCTATTGCTGAATTCAGGCCTGTGTTGCTTCTTGTTCTCTAAGATGAGGCCAAGCTAAAGGACTGCTATTTTGACACTGTGGAGGAGACCCAGCACAAATCACAGATGGCATCTTCAAGCTTCAACAACACAGAGAATCAGTATATAGCAGCAAAGGTTGAAGCGATAGTACAAATTGTAGGTCAGATAATTTTTTTTTTTTTTATCTGGAACTTTCAGATCTCAGCTCCTATTTCAGTTTCAGTGTATAAGGATATGTGTAAGTGAACTTACTGCACTGTTTGCTGCTGTTGACAGATAAGAGAACATACTGACCAAGAGTCATAAAACATTTTAGAAGTACAGCTGTGTGCTACATAGTTAACTTTTAAAAACAGAGTATTTGATTTTCACTTTCCTCAAGTTTATTTATAAAATTATACAGAGTATTTTACATGAAATTATTAAATATTCTTATTGAACAAAAGATGCCATATGTTTAATATGGACTATTTAGAGCTTATATAAAAAGACAGAAAAGGGATAAGAGCATTTGCTCCATGTTCCTTATGAGTTAAAGAACTGTAACTCACCAACCATTTAAGTTAATTACACTTTGTTTTTTAATTGTGGTTCTATAAATGAAACAGGACTACTCTCATAACTATATATGTGAAGCAGCCTGCAATTAAATGTATTCTAATGTAAGAGCTGATTATCTGAAGTTCTAATGTCATCATTAGGCCCTTTGCTGCACCAAGCATTAATGTGAAGTCAGAAGATAGCAGTTTGTGTATGTGTGGTTTTCAATTTTATACTGTGTATATTGCAATATGGCAAACACCATGAAAAGCTTGCCAAAAAGCTTTTTCTGTTTAAATTCTGGAGGAAAAAGTACAGATAAAGCAGTAGGGTGACCTACTCCATATCCAAACTTAAAACAAAAGGCCATCAGTGGAGAAAAGAAAGTGGGCATGTTAGAAAATTTAATAGAGAGGTGTACAAAAACCACTGGGTGCGTGATGTTAAATTTGGAATGCTCTCTTCTGTTTTTCATGCATGCTGTGAAGCTTGAAGTAAAGGGGGTGTGGCGAATCTGGGTTATTTTGACATGTTAAAAATAACATGCAGGACATGAAAAATATCTCAATATGAGTGCTTTATGTTTGTTGTTTGTTTCCAATGGCATGATGTAAATAGAAAAAAATAATGTTTAATTTCTAAAGAAAAGACAAAAGTTATGGCACTCGAAAGCACAGAACTTTTAAGAGCTAAGGTTATGATCAACAACAAAATTCTGAAATTATTTAGGATACAGTATATCAAATAATACAGAAATAAAAGTTTTTAAACTGTCCTTAGATTTTATTACAGGGTGTTCTTTCACAGATTAAGAAATATATGTTTTCCAATATCACTGAATTAAGCTGCATAGATCATAGATCACTAAAAGGATGTAGTCTACTAAACTGTTTACTGAAAACTGATATGCATTATCAATACACACTTTTCTTGTATAATTAAGTAAAATTGTACTTACAAAGCTGTAGACAATGGAGTGATAATAAATCCTATATTAATGTGTTCAAGTTGTTAACACTAGTCAACAGCAACAGTAGCTGATGATGGAAGGGACCTGTCCCCAAACTAGTCCTAAGTTTTAAAAAGTAAGTGGAGTTAGTGTTAACAACTTGAACACATTAATGTAGGATAAACACTTTTTTATTGGTCCACAATGGTCATAATTATTTTAAATGATGATATTTATGCAGTTGCATTCATCCTCGGCTTTCTATAACTGTTGTTGTCTTACTGCTGTCTTCTTCTAATTGTCTGATGAACTTCCTGATTTGGTCGTCCTCAGATGGAATTTCAAAATGCATTGCATGTTGTTCGTTTTTTTATTATAAAAATTCTTTCTCAAATGATTAATTCTGTGCAGTTTTTACCTTTTAAGTATATATATTTTATGAATTTTCAATAGTCCACACATCCTTAGGATTCTCAGGTTGTTATGCTTAACTTTTTGGATTTCTTTATTTGTTGTCCTTTTTACTGTTTTTAATGTGACATTGACTTCCCTGATGCCCTCTTTTGATGAATCTTCTTTAATTTCAATTTATTCCTTATTTTTAGAAGGGATTTCATTCTGTTGATACTTCATCTAATAATATTATTTTATTCCCTTTATCTACTTTGATATAAATTATCTGTTTGTCATTCAAGGCTTTCTGATTTGTTTGTTATGAGGTATTTTCTGAAAATCTGCATTTAATTTTTGTTAATATTGTTTCACATTTGCTTTAAATTTCATATTTACTGGTTTCTTTTAAAGCTTGTACAGCTATTTTTATATCAGCAATGTAGTCTTCAATATTCTTGAAAAAGTCGACAAGTTTTTAAACCGTTATTTAAAATTTTTAATTTTTTTCACTTAGATTGTGTTTTAATAAATTAACAGCATTGTTTATGTTTCTAATTAATTTAAATTTGATTTTGTTCTAAATTTTGCATAACTCCATAGATTTTTGGTTTTTTTTTACACATATGCAGATCAAGTTTTGAGAATGATGAAAACTCTTAATTCTTCCCAAACTCCAGATCCTAATGTTCATATGTTAATATATTTATTTTATAATGCTAATTTTGTGCCATGAGTGAATCTGCTGAATTTGTTTTTCTCTTTTTAACTATTGTGTTATCCTATACTAGCCAACAGAGTAGCAGCTCGAATCCAGCCATTACTATATCAAGCAACCCAAAACTTACTAAGCAGCCAGTCAACAGCTGAAGATGGGAATGAAGTTCCTCAAACATATTATCGCATTTAAAAACCTTGTGAGTATAGAATATTTCAATTGCTTCTAAAAACATTAAATAACATTCTAATTCATGCAGTAAATGCTGATTGAAGTTCAAGTACAGTAAATGTTGATGAAATATAATTGTAGTTTTCATGAGGATCCATATGCTGATTATCAGCGTGTGACTTTTGTTAGCCTTTGGCTATGAAGTCTGTACCTTCATATTCCCATTCTGGTTAACAGGCAGGCAGTAAACTTGTAATTACAATCATTTACTAAACAAATAGCTGTTCTTTTCTGCTTTTTCAGACACTATTGCACTGCAGTATCTATTTTTAATGAGAAGAATGATAAGTTTCTAAATATGCGCGTCAATAATGCCAATATGGTAAATAAAGGTAAACTTCCCTGTTTGTGAATAAGTGAACTGAAAATTAGTGTATCTGCTCAAAATAAAATTTGCCCTATGGGCATAAAAAGAATAACAACATGAATGTCAATAAATAACACGTTTAAAGTGTATTATAAAACTACTCTGTTAATACACTGCTACATTAGAGAATTAGGCGTTTTCTCTGCGTGTTTTTTGTATTAAAGATGAGAAGAAACCATGGTAGGCTACCAACAGTGACTAAAAATACATTTCTTTGGAGGAGATTATAATAAACAAAATGCAGAGAGACTGACATGGGATTAGTGATTTCTTCTCGATAGATGCTGAACCTCACTGAAGGACAAAAGCAGAACAAAGTTGAACATTGAAAAGATTTAGCAGTGGAGACTCTTGATGGTTTCAGACTAGTAACAGGTATAGAAAGCTAGATTTAAAAATGTCACTGCAAAACATCTGTCTTTCCAATGAGCAGCTTCTGACAAAGGTGAAAAGATCAAGAAGCATATGAAAACCAGAAACAGGACAACTCACTTGGTGGCCATGATAAAATTAAGGCCAAGAAAAGGAGAATTTACTCAATCCTTGCAGAAGAGCCAAACAAAATGAAGAGAGGGAGTGGTATGAATACAATAACAGGTACTGTCATTGCTTTGACTGTTTTCGTACAGAGGTGTAGTTTGTCCCTAGGTTTAATGCAATATGAGAAATTGTAGTTGCAAGAGTATGGTGAATATTGACATTATTGCAGCTTATAGAAGATTTAGCTAAAGCTTGGCTGATACTGTTTATAACTTTTAATACTAATGGAATATCTGATAAGTATGAACACAATATGTTTTAAAGGATATGATCCAAGAGTGAAGTTACGAAGTGCCTTTACTTTGAGGAAATCAGAGAAATCTGCCAGGCGATGCTTCACTGTGCCTGCTACAGCCAACACTGCATCGTGGCCACGATTCAAAACACTGCAGTCCAGGCATGTGAAATGCAACAGCTCTTTAAGTGTATGCAGAAAGTTTGTTGTGCATGCCTCTATCCTCAAAATGCAGTCTGCTTCTGTTGTACGCAGAAATTCCATGTATTTCTTGCGCAAGAAATCCCACTTTGCTTGAAGCATGCGTATACAATTTTCTTGTTCTGGATGTACGTGTCGACTTTTCTTCTGGCCATCAAAAATTTTTTTAATGCCACTTTCCATTGTTTCAAAAGCATGCTTTACACCTTCCATATCCTTCTGTAGCTGAAGACTCTGAAGATTATTTAAAGAATCAAACACTTCAAATATCCCTGATGATACCATGGGATTGCCAACCTGAAAAATAATATATTAATATATTTGTAATGCTTTTGTGACATATGAGGTCAGACAGAAACTAAGATTCCTGATCTGCTAAGGGTTTTATTTGTAATTTATTTACAAATTACATGTTGACTTGTATATACATATTTTCTTTCTCTCTCTTTGAGTTGGTATTAAGAGATTACCATTGCAGTATTCTACAAGACTGCAAACTAAGGAAAAATGTAACCTGATCTTCAAATTTATTTCTATGGGAAATGAAGTATAAAGCAGATTATTAACATTTGCATTGGCTATTATTTAATTTTTACATCCCAAAGAATTATAAGAGAAAGGAGTTTTCTGATGGCAGCACTGAAAAGAGTATGGTTAGGTTAGAAAGAGTGGAAGCAGATAACGTACAACTGCTGTATAAGTAAACTTGCTTTCTGCATTTTCACGTTATAAATTTCTAGACTGCTGCTTAATGCACCAGTTGCGGAGTATAAAATGAGAGCAATGTAGTCAAGGGAGATGTGTGTCCTTGAACATTCATTTGGCGTGCATGAGGAAGCTTTGTTGATGTTGGATGACTGTAGAACAAATGAAAGTAAGGGTGAAATGATCTGTTGTTTGACTTTAGCCCAGGAGAATGAAATATAATTCAGAATCAAAGATATGTCATAATTTGGATCTTTCCAAATCAAGACTCCCTGTTAAGGTTTTGCACTGCTGTTTTCTTCTCTACAAGAGGCCATATTGCAATCATTCCACTTGAAGAAAGATCAAATTCTGTGTTGCTTCACATAAACAGTATGATTTGGGAGTATAGCTCTAGTCCCTATGAAATTTTTTCTTGTTTCCAGGACTTAAGAAAAAGCTGGTGGGGAAGGGGCTGTGATCATCTGTGGTGTCATCTCTAAAGAAGCTTGACGCAGTTACTTTTATGACTGGTTTTGTATCAAGTGCTGGGCAGACTAATTTAAAATTAAATTGATAGAGTTGTTGAGCTAGAACCTTTAATTTAGAATCCAGAAAAATGACTATTGTTGTGTATACTTCAAAATACACATTTAATTGGTCTATACATGTCAGTGGTACATATTACATGATGCTTTCAGACCTATCCAGAGAGGTGTTGTAGCAGTTCTGTTTTGGTTCTGGAATTGATTGTCATTTATTAAATTTATTATTCAGCTCTTTAAATCATTGAGTGCTTTGCAACCCAAAGATATGGGATATTTTAAAAGGATCAGTAATAACACAACCAATTCTTACAAACAACAAGAACAATAATGACAACAATATTATAATAATAATAATAATAATAATAATAATAATAATAATAATAATAATAATAATAAGCTTTAAAATATGCGAATATAATCAGTAATAGGTATACATTAATAAAATATTCTTACAAGCAAGAGCAATAATGAGAACAGTAATAAAATTGAAACTATGTGTGCAATAATTCTCCTTTTCCATCATCTGAAATACTATGTGTGTATTATTTAAATTGTACTTGGGAAGCTATAGGCAATGGAGTGGTAATATATCATATTAAATATGTTCACACTAACTCCACTTATATTCTGACGTTCAGAAGAAGGTAAGTGTGGGCTGAAGTGTGAGGGAGCTTAATGACAATGCTGCCACATAATGAGGACCTCTTAGACTCATATCTTGGGACTTTTAACCATGGGTATCTGATAGCAGTTTAGTTTTATCGGCATGAGCATAACTAGGAGGGTAGAAAGTGTTTGCATGGCACATTCCTCTTGCTTGCCTTCTGATTGCCAGATAGTACTTATATAACATTAGGACATGTTTCTAGGGCAATTGCTCCCATCATGACTACTGTATATGGTGGGTGGATCAAAAAGTACTTCTGTGGTGGTCTCTGATGATTCAAATAGGAACTTGTATTCATCTGTGGGTGGAACATCAAAATCCATTAAGTATTTTCCATTTTTTGGGATGAAAAGTTTTTGGGTTATTAAGTTCTTTCAGCAGCTTAGCCTCTGGTTTAATTTTGTGATTTTGGGTCCATAAATGAGCTCCCACTACTAATTTATCAATTTGTTTAAATCAAATATTCCTAAAGTGCTTCTTTCTTCAAATTTCTAAATCTCTTAGTTTTTCTGATGTATTTTTGATTACAATCTCTATATTTAATTTCGTAAATTCTTGATTTCTGTTCTATTAGTATAGTGTCTTTTACTGTGGAACCTAGTAAAGTTTTAATATTATATTTGTTTTTTGGGGCTAACTTTATGCCACATTCTTTGAATATTCTATTGAATTTGTTTTGGAAAGTTGCATGGTATGTGAAACTTTTGAATTTGTATCTTTCTTTGATGTTCTTCAGTATGGAAACCTCTTTTATAGATTTTTGTCTTTTAAATTTATGTTTAATTTTTATTACTTTGTCTTTGTTGAAACCATTGATTATCACTTTACTAATTATTTGTTGGTATTCCATTTTGTACTCCATTTCTGTGATTCGGATATTAATTATTCTGCATGTCATGTTGCAAAATACTGCATATTTAGTGGGTTGCAGTTATAACTGTTACTTTTTGGTAATTTTCTGTTGGTGTGTCTTTCCTGGATTACAAAGTGAAAGTGAAAGTTGATTCATTTACTGAGGGTGTTGTTAGAAGTAATTTACACCAATATTATACAGTAAAGAAAACTGTGCCAACTATAAGAAAGCTTAAGAATAATTTGCAAAGTGGTGGAAGTTTAGTATGCATTAGGAAGTACCTGAGAAAACTAATTGATGATTAGGCTTCAGATGGAAGAAGTGTGTTTCTAAGCAATAGCTGCTAATCGAAAAACCTGAAATTATATCCTGGTGTGCTAATGTCCTTTGGGCAATTTGTAGTTACTGGGTTCAAAAGAGGAATATATCTATTTAGATGAAACATGTCTAAATGTTTCTCACCTTCTGGCAGTCTCAAAATGCGCTTGGGATTACAACACCTATTGGAAAATGACCCAGATTAATAATCATCCATGCAGGAGGAGAAAACAGATTTGTGTAAAATGCTCTGCTATTGTTCAAATCCAAACAAAAAATGGACAATTGTCATGATGATATGCATGCCATAAATGGTTAGAAACACAAGTTCTTCCTCATTTGCATAGTAACTCTGTCATTGTGATGGACAATGCAAGCTATCATAGCAGACAGAAAAATAAAAAGCCATCAAGCAATGCTAAAGAAAGATATCATGCAATGGTTAAGAGACAACAATGTAGAAATGAACAAACAACAATACGCTAAAACCTGAGTTACTCCTCTTAGTGAAGTCAGTGCCCAAAGAAAAGATATACACAATCGACCAGATGTTCAATGCAAGAGGCCATGATGTATTGCGGTTTCCACCATATCATGCAGATCTTAATCCTAAAGAGTTATTATGGGAAGAAATAAAAGCTGAAGCTGTAAAAGACTTGTCCAATGCAATTTTAAGTATAAAAAAAACACTTTATGAAGAACTCTTCCATGAATTCTCAAGAATCAAGTGGAAAAAGTGTTGTGACTATATACAGAAAGTTGAAGACACTTACTGCCAATCCAATGGATTAATGGATGATGCTATTGACAGCTTTATAATAAATGCAGAAAATGACTTGCATTCAGGCGACATGGCTTCTGAATTGGATTTGCAATTGAAAATGGAAATGGACTAGTGTAACTCCGCCTAGCGGTCTGCCTGTCTATTGCTGCCTGCCCCTCCCACCACTGTCACATGATTACTGAAAAATTTCCTGTTTCTTTTCTAGCTTGTAGATGAATAGCAGTGATATGAAACACTAGCTGTTACAAATGAAACCCTATTCTGTATTGTTATAATCTAGAGATTCCCAGAAATAGCCGCAGAAATACTTTGAGAGTCTAACACTTTTATTCTTTTTATTTTTTGAATGGTATTTAATGCCCATTTTTACTATTGAGGCACCACAGGCGTTGGACACTAATGATACGTGATATATTGGAAAAGGACTTATTGAAGAAAGGAAACATTCCAGGTCTAAGTTTAGGGTACCTCCCCGGTATTTGCCATTTATGAGGACAGAGGACAACCTGAAAAAAAATCCCAGTCAGGGAGGATGGTCCTGGTGGGAATTGAAACCCAGACCTCCAGCTCACGAGTTGCACCTTAACAATCTCGGCCACCCGTGGTGGTCTTTTTATTTTGAAATGGCTGGGTTGTCATATGCAAAAAATGTGTAGTTAAAAACTAACTTTTATTCATAATTGCAGTTCAGCAGTTTGCTTATGAAATAGTAATTTATGTGAGTGAAACTTGATAGCTCTTAGGTCTGAAACTGAAAAATTTAAAATGAAATGCTAATTGGAACTGTTACAGTGAAACTAATCATATAATTAAGAACATTGTATGACTGAGTCAAATTACACATCTTATGGGCTCCACTTACATGTTTAAATATAGGACATGTAGCATTGATGGCTACCTGAAGATGCTGACAGTGGTCTGCAAAACATGTTTACATTTAAACAAGTGAAGTCAATAAAAGTGTGTTGTTCAACTCAATCATACAATGTTCATAATTGATGTGTCTGCAGCTGGCTGTTCTCAATCACATACGAACAGTAATTACAAACATTGACCAGAATTTTTTTTTAAAAAAAAAAATAAAACCATTATCACATTACCTGAATTATTGACCTGTTTTTGTACCAGGGAAATTTTTATGGTCATCAGAAACAGCAAATAAATGTTTTAACAATATGGCATACCTCAAACATGAGTAGAAGATAAACACCATCATCTAAGGGAGCTATATGAACAGCATATGGGTTGTACATCAGCAGAACCATATTACTTATGACACCATTAGACTTGATGCCCCCTAGAGCTTTTACTGGACATGTGGACACTGCAGTGGATTTACGTAATGGAGGTGGGCTGTTTTGAGGGCTTGTCTGCGGACTGTAGAATTCATCAGCACTAGATTCATCTTCACTCTCAGTGCTTTCAACCAGACTTGTGTTGGTGGGCACACAGTATAGCCCCTCACATAACAGACTGAGGAACATAACATCAGCTGCACTGAGCTCCTGTGCACCACGACTGAAACAGCATTATGAAAGCAATGAGCCATACACCACATACTGACAGGCTCTTATATATGATAATTGTAAATATAGTACAAAAATTAATAAATAGATATTCAAAATAAATAAATTTCTGTAGTACATTCTGTACTCATTTATAAGCTTTCTTTATTCTTACACTAGAATATTTACTCAAAACTATTTAAAAAGTAATTAATAACACTTATAACAAGACAGTGAATGCAATATCTTTGCAAAACAGAAAACACTGCCGTAGTTATGTTGTTCTGTTGTTTTTGCTATAGAGAGTATTGCTAACTTTCCATTGATTGGGAATCCCTACCTGTTTTTAATAGTTTGGTCAAAACCTGTAACAAAAGTGATTTGACCTCCAATATAGATAGATATTTACATTTGTTTTTTTGAATCCATTACAGATTATAGGGTTACAATTTGTTTTATCTATTTAATCATCTACATAATATAAGACTCATCAAGAAATATTACAGATTATAACAAATTAATAAAAATCTTACATGTAATCAAGTACAAATAAAATTCAATTAAAATTTTGCCCTCTGGCCGCTCTCAGATATCCAGATAACAGAAAGGGGTGTTTAAATATGTTTCAGATGTATATTTTCCATGTTGCAGAAAAACATTAATATTTCCTTTATTTGTTAACATATTTTAATAATAAAAAATTAATATTTCATGTATGATATACTGATTCTTTTAAGTAACAGTGTCATGATTTACAAAATTTTGAAAATAATTAAAATTGGGGAAGATTTATGAAAGTAATTTTCATATTTAGACTGAATGCATGCTCTTTTTCATTACACATTATGTTTAATGAGGTAAATAATGAAACGAAACTTCACTTCAGCATCTATTCTCTGTGTGTGTTCTGAAAGCGAGAATGTTTAATACGTATTTCTGACCTTCAACACTGCAGGTCTGACTCAAAAGCATTGATTCTACACTTATCACTCGTTTTTCTGCTGCCTACGCTTCCAGAAGAAGATATGTATTTCAAAGGGTTGTTGCTTAGACTTGCTATATTTTTTAGCTCTTTATACCAACAAAAGATAAAAGAATGGTAAAAGCATTATCACATTGTAGTTCTAAAATTCTGATACAAAATGGACCCACACTAATATGACCATTTTCAAGCCTGATATTTTACAGGAATATAATATCCATGTGTAAGGTGTCAATTCAGTGGATGGTGTCTTAATTAAAAACTGAAAATAACACAAAAAATTATTTTTTCACAAGTTGGACATCACTGTGCACAACTATTTGGTTATTTGGAAAACTCTAATACCACACGAATCAACCTTTAGATTTACTGGAAAATACTTACCTAAATTAACTCCACCCACATCAAAAAAGTTGCATCCAAACAAAAGTGTTTTGCTGTAATTATGGAGATATGCCTTGTGTATTTATGCATACTTCCAAATGTATCATATACATAGTAACTTTTAGAGGTAAGCTTGAAATGTTGTGTATAATTTATATAAATAGTTTCCCATAAAATAAAGCTAGCATAATGAAGGTTTTAAAGCACTGGTTTTGATGCGCATGCAGCATGTCTATAAATGCCTGTATCAGTGAAGCTCATTTAAACTTGGACATCTACCTATACACATGCATTGTAAATAAAAAATGGGATAGTACAACTTAATCAGAAGACTTACAAATAGATATTGATGGGAAATTTGAAATGGATCCAATTAAAATTTATGAATATATTCACCATTATCTCAATATTACACCTCAACTATCAGAAAATAGTTGAGATTATTCTATTATGGATACTATAAATACAACTGTGTATGTAAAACCCACAAACATGGGTGAAATTATTAAAATAATAACTTACTGAATAAAAATACATCAGGTTGCAATGAAATTAGTCCTAGACTATTAAAACACTGTAAGAATGAATAGCAAAACCCTTAGATAATCTCATAAATTCCTCAAATAAAAATAAGAATGGTTTAAAGATAAGTGTTGTAAAACTGTATTTAAGAATGATGGTAAATTTACTATTGATAATTATAGGCAATTACATTAACATCTTAGATTGGGAAAATTTATGAAAGAATTCTTCTAGCTAGGTTCCCAATTTTTTTTTAATCTTAGAAAGGTTCTCTGTAACTTTCAACATAGCTTTAAAAAGGCTTTTCAACCATTGTTACTAATTATGTTCATTAAATTTTAGAGTTAGTAGAAAAGAATAAAAAGTGGATACCTTATATTTTGAATTATAAAAGCTTTTGACAGTGTGAAAAATTATCTTTTGTTATATAAGTTGGAATCTTATGCAATTAGAGGAATTTTCCACGAAATATGAAAATCTTATCATATGCATAGAAAACAAACAACTGAAATTTATACTAAAAAAGATGATCATTGTCTAAAGTACGGTCTCATATGGATTAGTAAAATATGGAGTCCAACAGGGTTCCATCTTGGGTCCATTAATGTTTTTAATATATGTAAATGATACTGTTCAGCCTCATAATTCTATCACTTCTTATGCAAATGACACCACTGTTAATTCTTAGGGGTGAATGCAATAAGTCTGCCAGAGTTCAGAACAATTCCTAATTTTTTTTTTTTATTACAAGTTGAAGCTATTGAAATAAAAAATATGCGCAATAAAATTGATCAGATCAGGAATCGAACCCAGGTTTACTCCATGAGAAGCAATGATATTATATTATTATAATACCTTAATATGTTACATTTTATATAATACAGTAATGAATGAATAGTTTTTAACACCCATTTTTGCTACAGCGGCACCACAGGCAATGGACGCTGATGATACACGAGATGAAATGGGGAAAGGATTTTTATTTATAAGGAAGGAAACGTTCCAGGCCTAAGTTTAGGGTACCTCCTTGGCATTTGCCATTTATGAGGACTGAGGAAAACCTGGAAAAAACCTCAGTCAGGGAGGACGGTCCTGGCGGGATTCGAACCCCAGACTCAAGAGTCTGCGCTTTAATGACCTCGGCCACCCGTGGTGGTATATAATACAATGAAATATAAATGAACATAATTATATTGTAACTATGTTCATTTAGTTTGTACAGATGACTAATAATCAAAAATTAAATCTAGGCCTGAAGGAAATGATTTGCTGATTGCAGAGCTCTGTTTTCAATAATGGAAAATCTGCAAACAAAAAACAAATCTGCCAACCTATATTATTTAAGTATCTATTTAAAATGGACCGTTTAATTAATTTGAGCCTAAGGCTCAAACTGTGCTCTGTTAATTGTTGATTCAAAAACATTCCAGTTACAAGAACTTCTCTCTGTAGTACTCAAAAGAGTGAAGTGTGCAGTTTGAAATTCGATCCTTGGTTGTCCATTGCTATTGTAAGATGTCAAAACACAAAATTCAGACTAATTACAGTTCGTTAGAAGATTGTATGTTGAAGCTGAAGGTAAGGATTGGCCATTAGAAAAAGTAGTGAAGAATAATGATTGTATTACAAACCACCAATAGGGGCTATAAGTGTGAACAGGAAACATTATTAGGAAGAGGAACCATATCTAATGATTGTGATGAAGTTGACATAGGACATTTTGCGAAAGATTTTTGTAATTATGATATTAATTATAAAACCCTGACATATCTGTGGGTTTCACCAAAAAGTCAGTTATCATAAAACAGCCCTCATTAAAACTGAGAATTTTAGGAGAGTGTATGAAGGGGAAAAATGGAATGAAGTTCAATGAACAATGAAATAGGGAAAAGAGTAAATGAAAATCATATAAATTAGTCTTCATTGTGAAGACCATTATTCTGTGTGACCACCAAAACTTTCCACTTCAAGAGCACAGGGATGACGGTGTCGATGATTTAAAGCACAGATTTGAATGTGAAAATAGGTTGAATTTTAAGGAACTTCTTAAATTTCGAGTTGATGCAGGGGATGAAATTCTCAGAGGCCATCTTGCAAAGAGACCTAAAAATTCTACTCTAACAAGTAAAACAATACAAATTGATTTGATAAATTGTTGTGCTATCATAATTGAAAACAAAATTATAGCTAATGTTAAGAGAGGGCAATATTTTTCTATTCTACTTGGTGAAACTACGAACATTGGTACAAATGAACAAGTAAAATTTTGCATGCATTTTGTTCACCTAGAAATGTGTTGTTTTAAGATTTGTTGCAATGCACAATTTAAGTGATGAAGGGTTGTGTAAGTTAATACTGAATGAACTAAGAGACTTGAGTATAGTCATTTTGAACCGACAAGGATACGATAGTGTTGCAATTTTTTCAGGATAGTTTTTCGGCATACAAACCTGCAATTTAGCAGTTCAACCTCTTGCATTCTCTGCACATTATGCTGAGCATTGCTTGAATCTGTCATTTTCTAAAGCACATTTTATCACTCCCATTAGATAAGCTCCTGACACTATTTGCAAAATTGTGACTTTCTTTAGGAAGTGTAATAAATGGTCATCACTTGTGAAAGACAAAATCAGTCAGTTCAGCTATCAGCATAAAAAATTCATTGATATCACTGTGTGAAACTAGGTGGACTGAGCGGCACGATGCTGTTTTACAATTTAAGGAGATTTTTCCTACAATTGTGTTATTCCTAGAAGAAACAGAGTCTTTTGAGTAAAAATGCACATATTTTATTCAACACTATCCTAAAGTTTGAGTTCATAATTGCTCTATTTACCATAGGTTAAATATTCGCAATAACTGTAAGCCTTTGCAGACAACTACAAAATCCGAGCATTGATCTAGTTCAATGTTACGAATGACTGAAAGAGTTAAAGATACTTTAAAAGAATGTTGAGAAAATCAAACATTTCCTTCTGTTTTTGAAAATGCTATCACATTAGTAAAAGAAGTTGATTAGAAGTAAGGTACCTTGATTAACATCCAGACAAACTTATTGAAGCAATATTCTTACTACAACTTCTCCAGAAGATCATTATCGCATTAATGTTTTTTTTTCCATCCTTGAAGTGCGTTTTCAATGAATTGTCCACTAGATTCTCAAGTGATAAACACAACCATATCCTTAAACTTCAGTCCTTGATTTCAACTTTTTGGAATGACCTCAATTCATATATTGATAATTTAGTAAAAGATACAAGCATTTACGAAAAAGACTTGTCAGGAACTACAAAGCTCTGAGGTGAATGAAAAATATGGTTTAAATTTTGGGAAACTCAACAAAGAAAACCAAAAATGGCTATTGAAGCTCTTACCTTTCTCCAAACCAAAAGTAACTTCTATCCAAACATAAGGGAAATCCTAATAATGTGTGTCATACCAGTAGCAAAATGCACAGCAGAAAGGTAATTTTCAACATTAAGGCGTGTGAAAACCTATCTAAGATACAATATGCTACAGGATAGACTGAATGGTTTGGAGCTATGTAACATCTACCGCAACATTGAGCAGAGGAAGTAGTTTTTATTTACATACTGTATTCATGGAACTAATACAACATAGTCACATTTTTTGGAATGTAAACTGAATGTATGTCTTTTAAAAAGATTGGAGATTTTCTGTGGGTCTGTGGCTCATTATTTACAAACACACTCTGCATCACAGCTAGTAATTTAAATATATTATTTACTTAAGTATTTAGTTAAAATTGTTAGTATGACCTAAATTCTGATATATCCATATGGGGTAGTTAATCAGGGCCCCCTGTTAAATATTTCTAGATCCGTTCCTGTATACAATGTGGATAAAACAAAATTTATGAAAGTTGATCTAGTTAAAAGTAATGTTCTAGAGGATTTATGTATGACTAAAAATATAATCTGTGAGTAGGTAGATACATAAATTTTTAAGGCTATGAACATTATAAATTAACATGTGCAAAATATAAATGCCATATGTAGCAAAATTAGTAAATCAACCTACCTGTTGAAATTTCTTAATGCTGTGTTTGGCACCAAAGAGTTAAAAATGATTTATTATGGTATAATCTACCATCATTTACATTATGGAATATAGGTATAATACCAGAAATAGTAGAGATTATCATGTACATACTTATAATAAAATAGTATGCAAGGATGTAAATATAATGGATACTCTTTTGTACAATAAATTACCAGCAGAAATTAAAAATCCATAGAAAAATCAAAATTTAAGTATCAGTTAAGAAATATCTCATAAATAGATGTTTATATTCATTGGACAAATTATAAGTTATATTTTGTATTGCAACTTAACACTTGACAAGTGAGAAACTTTTGTTACAAGTCTATTGGTTATAAATATATTATTATTATTATTATTATTATTATTATTATTATATTGTTGTTGATGACATTCATGCATTTTACGAATTAGACTTCATTTCTAGGTAGAGTGGGCACGTCCTAGTTTCTGTTGCAGTCAGTGAATAGAAATCATTGATGCTGTAATATTTTTGTTTATCACTTTAGGTAATCCCAGCATCAAAAAATAAATAAAATGCAAAAGATGCTCATTTTTGGAAAAATAATTCATCTGGCATTTTTAAAAAGTTGTCTTTGTTCTTGCTCACCTGGAATATAAAGACAGAAATTTATTCTCAACCAGGAGAAGGGCATGAATGCGAGTGAAGTCTGAGGCAGTACGTAACTTCTCCACTGCATCCTGAAGTGCACGAAGGGAAACAGAACTGAGATCAGAGTTCACCATCAACTGTTCCACTGCCTCCACAAGGAAAGCCTGATCTGAGTCTTGGAGCTGTACCCATGTGTCAAGCAATCGTGACAGCATCAAACATTTGCTCTTCTTGTGTCTTAATCTGTGCAAAATATGAATAAGAATCAATTGACTGCAATTATTTCACTTTACAGTAATGTTACTTGAGGCAATATTAACAGAGCTTACATTGAGACGTCTGGTCCACACAAATGCTTCACAATGACAATGCATACTCCAAGTATTCGCTGCAACCAGTTCACATCATCAGTTCCAACATGAACAAACAGATATCCCATATACTGAAACAGTTTGCATTTTTAGACAGTCTTTTTAAAAAAATATAATTTATTTTTCATATTGCCAATTTCAAAAGAATTTTGAACATGAAAAAATTGAAAGTACGTTATATCAAACAATTAACTGCAGAAAGCAGTTCCAGCCAACAATAAACACCTGCTTGTCTTCTTACCTCGTCAAACACCATCTTTGTCCCATCTTTACACTGAACAGAGGTATAAGAATTCCCAAATTGACAATTCATCAGCCTCTGTGAAGTGACAATTGGCGAGAAGAGCTGTATAAGTACGTTGCTACTGATGTCATCCTCTTCCTTAAAAATATATCAGAAAACATGTAAAAGTAGCAAATGTTGCATACAATAAGTCAGATTTTACCAGCTATTGCCTTACCTTCCCTTCATCAATCAAACCTTGCTCACGTCCTAATTTTTTTACGTGTCGGGTAAACTTTTTATTACATTTCATATACAATATATCATTAAGCTGATCAAATATTAATATGCATTTCATTTTTCAAGAACTGTCAAAAACATTAGACGTAATCGTTTTTTTAATTATTTTTTCTTTCTTCTCGCACACAAAGTTACAAATAAGCTATTACCATCATAAATTTAAAAATTTGTAAAATTTTACAAGCAAAAGTGAAGATCCATTTGGCAATTAATGTAATAACACTAAACAACAATGCATTCGGTAACCAAAACAGGTCGGTGCAATCTTGCTATTGGCCTCCAGATGGCAGATCAAGCTAACATGGCGGTGGCTGTGTGAAACTTTCAGCTGTGAAACTGTGGTGTTTTTGTATGAACTGTGAAGTGTTTTACGTACTGTCGTTTAATTGAAATGGCTGATGCATCAGGAGAAGTGGTGAGTGACACAGGTGCTGCATTTTAAATATTGTTTTGCAGTTGTGCGCATTTGAATAAGCTAAAGCCAACGTTGGGAATGAAAAGCAGAAATCTGCAGAGCAATAGATGAATTGGTTTGGGGTCAAGGATCGTAATACTATTGCATGAGTAGGGAAAAATTTTTTGGAATGGCCAGAAGTGCATTATTCCAGCAGTTCGTGGAACACTGATATAGTTATACCCTATTGAATTAAAGATGCTGTCGTTCTTCGAAAAGTGTTAATTTTCCGTCATATCCTGATCATTAACACCGCGGATATGTTAGCGGGATTGAAAACAAATTATGCCGATTAGATGACGTTTCTATGACAAAAAAAAAAAAAAAAAAAAGTAACTGTGCTGAAAATTTATAGCTTGCAGGTTAAAAGTGGATTAGGACTTAAAATGTGAATTATGCAGTACCTATTCGATATCTGAAATTTGGTGTCCCTTCAGATATTAAGAGGAAATTCATATAAAACCTATGCATTATTTTGCAAATTTACCATCTTTGTATACATTCAGTTTAGCTGATAAACAGATTAACTTACAGTTGAGAATAGTAAAAAGTGCTGCATGTAATAAATAATTTGCAAATTCCATAATGCACAAAAAACCTGAATAGAGTTACAAATTGAGTACAGATTCTATTCACCGCGTTGTCTGATATATTAAACGTTTTTTGGCGATTATTTTTCCCTGATGACATCGAATGCATGAAAAGAAAATAATTGCTTCTGTTAGATAATCATAGCATATGTAGATGTGCCATGCAGTATATTGCAGCTGTTTTGTTTAGGATGATATGATTTGATCTTCCAATATGCTCTTGAGAATTGTCCCAGGCCATGAATTTTACAATGTGTTTAAACAAATTGCAGTGTACCTACTCAGGTCTTTATGTGCATATCCTGTGCAAGTTCTTTTCATACTCACTATTATATTTGGGACCAGTATTCTCAGATAAATATCTTTTTAATATGCACCACTGTAGAAACTGAAATTTACTCTTAAATTTAAGATACATATTTTCATTTGTGTAAATTATTCTGTATGATGTTGGAAATTATTCACCTAAACTACATCTCCATTTCCCCATGTTTGTTCATTTCTATTGTGGTCTGACGTATATAGTTTCTTAATCCTTATATTTTTTGTTTAGTTGGCAACTAAAATTTGTCTTTAACTTTCAGTGCCATGTAGTAGGTGTGCAATGAAATCTTACCACATCAAGTGTTCATTTAGGTTAACCCTTGATTTTTTTCATAGAAATCTACACCTGGGTTAGACTGGCTCTATGTTGATTGTTTTTACCAACAATTTGTGCATATTTAAGAAAATATTTTTTATAATTAAATCATGCAGTTTAAGTAAATAATTACCAATATTTGCATTTTAGGGTTGAAAATAATCACTTATCGAAAAAATGTAAACTTTTGAAGCTTAAACACTTCACTTACAATACTGTAAATTCATGAGCTATCATACGTCCTTTTTCTTATTCCTCATATGTATGAAGTGCCTGCACTTATTACAACAAAACATCAGATTTGTGTCTTGTTCGTTTTTAGACCTGCCATGTATGCAATCTTAATTATTTTATTCTTGATCTCTTTAGTAAACTTATTTGTACATATTTTTCTACAATCACATTTTGGCCCTGTTATTTTCCATTCCACTAATTTGCCATCAGGTATCACAAACTCTCCTTTATGCAGTTTAGCTGTTTTTTTAATTTTTTTTTTATTTTATGTTTTATTTATTATTGCTTTGACTGCATTGCTCTTATCATGATGTCTTAGATTGTGGGCTGAAAACTGTAGGTGTAGTGTGTTAGTTAATTAGTTCTTGGAGCATTCAATGAGTTTGTGGAGCAGCCACAGAGACCTAAGAACATTGAACTTGTCATATACAATTACCACAGTAGCTTTCAATCTGTATTTACAAAAATTTGTCTGCATCTACATAAATAATTTGTGTGTAGGGATGAATAATATGAAATGAATTAATGATGGCACAAATATTGGAGTCCTTGGCACCTATCTGGCATTCACATTCTCAGGGTAAGGAAAAACTCTAGAAAAGAAAAACCTTACCCACATAGCTTGACCTGGCTGGGATTAGAACCTAGGACCTCCAGATTAGTAGTCTTAAATGCTACTGTTAGACCACATGGAGACACTTTTCATAATCTTTATATTTCCACAGCTCCTCTTTTTAACTGACTCTCGTACTCAGATTCAGACATATGACGGTTGTTACACATAAGAGTGTTCCTTTTTTCCTCATGGAAATTCTGTGATGGCTACTGCGTATGAGAGAAATGTTTTCTTTTTTTATGTGAGAGGATGCAACTTTGCTAAAAAGGGCAAAATGGCAATCTTATTTGAATTGGCCAAAATACGAAATCTTTTCCTTCTTTTTCTCATCCATTCAATTATCCATCTCCCTTCATAAATATGAAATAATGTTGCATTCATTTGCTATCATTATATCTAAATAGAATCTTGTGTCTCAGAAGCCAGTGTTTTTACATCTAATGATGTCAGTCATTCTAGATTTTCCCAAAATATTGAATCATTGTAATTGACCACTCAGTTTTATGTTCATGTTATACTTATGGGCAATTATTTACTTAAACTTCACTTTTAGAAATAATTTTTTCTCAAAATTATGAGTTTAGTATGCGTTATGTTAAAGCCAAAATTATAAGGAAAAATACATGTGTATATATGTCAAATAACATAATCCATTGCAAAAAGACTGATTTTAATTTACTTCAGTAATCTTCATACCTATGACTTAGAAATAATTGCTGTATATCATTCCAAATTATGTATATATTATCCAAAAGTGTCATTTTACTACTCAAATGGTTGAATTGAATCAATCATCTACCAATAACTGTACATTCCAAATGCATCATCTAAAATCATTCCAGCTCCCCTTTTCCACTCCCATTACATTGCCTCAAAGCAGCAGACTGTAGATCCTTCTTAAAAAAAAACATAAAGTTGTGATGCAAATCTATTATATAGAAATAAGATAATACAAATAATAATAATAATAAATGTACTTTTTTACCTGGCAAAGTTAAGACTGGTCCTCTCTTCCCCTTCACCAGAACAATTATGATTACAATATACACAATACAGTTGATGACATTAACAATTTAAGCATAGTACTTTTTAAATGATGCAAATAAATCATTGTCATTGTGACCGACAGTCCTTTATATGAGATAGCAGAAAGTACCAGAGACAAGCAGTTGCAGCTGTGAAGGATGAAGAAAAGTAAGAGGTTTGTTGTAAGGCTATAGACAGAATGGAATTATTTTATCAGATGTTAAAATTGTGATGAGAATGTAAGGAATGAAAATGGGGTCAAAAGATAGTGCTGAGTTTATGTGCATAGAATTCGACCCAAAGAATGAGGGAGTGCAACTTTCATCTAGCATCCGGTTGATGCCAGGATAACAATTCAAAAACTGGAATAATATGATCTGATTTATGAAGGATGCAGGCATTGTCCAAGATTTTTGGTGATGTCATTTAACAGAATGTTGCAGTAATTAAAATGAGACATAAATAATGTTGATACAACTCTCTCTCTCTCCCTCCCCATATTGAATGTGAGAAAATTCATGAGCTTGTTTCAAGGAATGGAATATTAAAAATATTTTTTACAAGTTTCTTTCATTTGAATTTGGAATTAAAATTACTAGAACACTTTTAGAATTCTTTATAAATTATTGTCTCTTTTATTTCATTAAGTTTCACAAGAATGGGTGCAGTTTGATTAATTTTGTTCAATAATTGATTATGCCCAATTATAATTTCCTGCAATTTTCACAGATTATGATAGCCCATGTTGATATGAATCTAGGTCTTTGTTAAGTTCAGCTATGGAGTTGATGAATAAGTCTGGTTTTGAGTACAAAACAGTTGTGGGTCATCAGCATATATATATATATATATATATATATATATAAGCTGATGACCCTCCTTTTTATTTCATATATAAATAAAATAATAATAAAATAATGTAACACTATTAACAATGTAACAAATTAACAGTAATTATAACAGTAGAAAGAATAAAACACTAAGATAAAGTCACACTTGAAATCGCTATATTTCAAACTCGAGTTCTTCTATGGCAAGAAGGCAAGTGAAGGTGATAAAAGTAAATATTGAGTATCGATGGTAACGTTGTGCATGGAAACAGATGAAACTAGCAATACGAGTGTGTGGGGAGAAAAATTAATATGTAAGATTTAAACCACACCGTATATGCACTTTATGTAAAAATATAGCTGCCATTTTCCTCTTTCTGAGTAAACTCTCAGAACTATGTGTAGGTAACGCATCAATAAGAGTTAGATTAAAAGCATCATCAAAATCTTTACAGTGAGACTGAGCATGTTGGACAACTGGCAAGAGAGACTTGGTTTTCACAGAACGTCTATGATTGTTCATACGTAGGAAAACAACAGTAGAAGTTAAACCGATATAAAATGCTTTGCAAAGCTTTTATATATATATATATATATATATATATATATATATATATATATATATGGACTAAAGATAATTGAAAAATCAAATAATTGATGGTATAACTTAAATAACTACTATATCTGAAGTATGTAGCAGAAATGCATAAAGTGAAAGGCAGGACAATTATTTGTATCAACTTGAAGAATGCATGCTGAAATAAATTTATTTTGGCATTTAATATTTTAAGTATGTAGTTTTGGGTGCAAATTGTCCACCATTTGTAGAGATTCAATAAAAGAAAACCCTCTAAATTTCTGTGTGTGTGTGTGTATTCCATTCATAGCAGTGTATAACATAAAAATGCTTTCCTACACTTTTAATGTTCTTTTTGTGATAACTTTATTTTAGCAACCTTTGGCGCAGTTCACATGTAGAAATGAAGAGTGTGTTAAACTGTGTTTACCATTTTAGTTTGGTTCAAAATTTGCATTCTTTTTGACTCACTTTGCAAAAAACTACTACTTCAACCATTGTAAAATATCCATTAATATTGTTTCTGTCTTTAACGGTTTGTTTGTCTACTTTATATTTTGCCATTAAACATTTACAGTACAGTACTTACTCTTATAATAATGAAATTAAAGTTTGAGCAGTAATGAATTCTGTTTTATGAGCTAAAATTCTGAAACAAAGTCCATATATGAGAAATTATGTTCAAAAGAGAGGTGCCTAATTTATAGTATGTATGAATGTATCGAAATGTATGAACCCTAATTATTACATATATTTAGGACAATATCAATGTAGCAGGTGTTGATTTAATTCTTGATTGGGGTGTTTCCTCATCTTGAAATGGCAGTATTTGTCTTGTTTGCACCATTTTAGTTTCCTTTTGTAATACTTTTAGTGATTATGAGGAGCTTTTGTGTGATTCAGGAACTATTATTACATATCAATGATTTTCTTCCTAAACCTACCGCTTTATCATTCTGAAAACTATTGGTGGGTTCTCGATGCCTGAATACTAAACAGGTGCCAGTATCAAACTATGTACCCTTATATATGAATGAATACAACAATTTTTAATTAATATGATCACAAGAAACATGTATCTTATTCATAAGCTTCTAAATAGCAGCTAACAGGTACCCAGGCAATAAACATGAAAGCTCACAAGTTACAACATAGCTTTAATCTTTTGGCCATAAATGAACTTGGTCTTTACTGATACCTGTTTGAACATCAGCAAATTGTGAATTGCCCATCAACGAATATTTTTCTTTCTATACCTTATCAACCCACCAGAAAATTATCCCTGTGCATATAAAAAGTTGGATGATTCCATTTCCAGTGTGAACACTGTTTTATATCTGCTGATTCCAAATGTTTTTTATTATTATTGCTCTGCTTCAGAATTTCTCGAAGTTTATTCCCAAGCATTGTGTCATACGGCATTTTATATCTTTTATTTGTATTATGTTTATAATTTAACGCTACAAATTAATTCTTATCTCATTAAAAATAACGATTAGAAATTTGGCATTTAAATGTATGCCCTGTAGTGTACGACATTTAGCATGCTGACCTCCAATGTAAAATGTGTAAATTACGGCGTGATCGTCGGTAATTTCAGTTTAGAATTTTCAGGAGTGACAAATCGGGCCACAGAGAACATTGCTCATAACGTGACGTCAGCATCAGCTGGTGCTGACGGCTGCGCCTATTTCATGACGTCAGAACCTGCACACGCCTGTGAACGTGCGTCTTTCCTATCGATTTCCCCATTCCTCACTTTTTAGCCACCTTCAGTTCATTAGGAAAATATTGTTTGTGTGCTATGTGATAAAGCGTGGTCAAAGCACAGTAATGGTACTACATTTTCATGCTGGCCTCATTTTTAATAGAATTATCTCGGTTATGTGTGCAGCAGACGTGTTATATAGGATGGTTCGGAAACAATTGAGAAAACGGTTTTATTACAGAATTTCGTTAACACATGCTTATTTTTTTAAAATGCTATGCTTAACGCCTGTTTTCACTACTGAGGCATCACAGGTGGTGAACACTTTTTTTTAAATTGTGTTTAACGGCCGTTTTAACTGCTAAGGCACTGGTGATACATGAGATGACATCGTAAACTGGGAAAGTTTTTTTTTTTTTTTTTTTTTTTTTTTTTTTTTTTTTTTTTTAAATTTAAGGAAGGAGGCGTTCCAGGCCTGAATTTAGGGTACCTCCCCGGCATTTGCCATTTATGAGGACTAAGGAAAACCTGGGAATAACCTGTCAGGAAGGACGGTCCTGGTGGGATTCGAACCCCAGACCTCCCTCACGAGTCCGCGCCTTAACGACCTCGGCCACCCGTGGCGGTGTGGTGGACACTGATGGTGCATAAGATGAAATGATAAATTGGATAAAAAGGTTCCAGAGTTAAATATAGAGTGCCTCCCCGGATTTTACCATTTATGAGCAATGGGAAAAACCTGGATAAAATGTCAGAGAATCGAAACCCAAACCTCCCGTTCATGAGACAAAAATGTGTATTATTTTAAAAGTTAGGTGCTCCTCATTGCTTTTGTCAAAAGTTTTTTTTTTTTTTTTTTTTTTTTTTTTTTTTTTTTTTTTTTTTTTTTTTGCCGATTGGTATCCGTAGTTTGTTTCCCTTCTATTTCCTCTGCATGTTACATATTTAAATGGGTTTCTGCTCAGGTTGACAAACTATTACCAAATATTAAGAAAGTGCATTAAGAATAAGGAATTTCCAGCATGTATACTTACGCGCTTACCGCACAATGTGTGATGTAAGATGAAAATTTCAGCTATTTTCGAGGAGCATTTTTTTACCTGCACATGGAATATATAGAAATGGCCCTTCAGAACATCCGACAATTAAACTTTTGAATTTGGGAATAACATAGTTGTTTACTGTAAAGTTCATTTGTTTAAACTATTTTATTGTGAGTGTTATCTGCAAAACCTGATACAATGAACCGCGTGTAGCAAAAGTGTCCTATTTTCAGAAATGTAAGGTTAATGCAAATGTGTGTTGTAAAGCGCGAGCATTTTCGCGCTACAATTTACTACGACTTTAAATTCAGTTTGGAAGAGAGAATGCGTCGTGCATTTGGGGATCTTTGCAATCCTCTATTTATCCTTGTTTTGCACATTTTAGAACAGGAAGGAACTCTCTCGAAGATGAAGACCGCACAGGGCAACAAGGGATGAAAATATGAACGCGAGCTTATGTTACAGAAAGATCATTTTCTCTAATTTTTTTTAAATAAAACGACAAAAAATTTCAGCATATAAGTTGTATTTATAATGATGCATATGTTTTATATTTAACAAACACATCGTCGTGAAGATAGTAACTATGAAATATTAATCTTATATGTGTTTGGGAATTATATTTGTATGTAATGCTCGGCAGTATGTTAATAACATTTGTACTACAATAACTTTTAAATTAAATTTAAAATCAATGAAAATCCACGAAACTTTCGATTAAATAGTAATATGTTTTTGTTTCATTGAAACATATGATCATTATCTTCTTAAATTCGCAATGTAACTTGAAACATTTATTTGTCTCTATTTTAGTGCATGTATAGATGATAACAAGGATTCGGTCATTAAACATGATTGCAATTAATTAATGGTATACATTAATTTTTGTGGTTTCGTGTCAATAATATTAATTCTAAAATAGCCCATCACGCAGGAGCTGCATAAACTAAGCGAATTCCTTACCGAATTTAATAACTTTTAATAAAAATGAATATACAATCCAAATTATGAAATTAATGAAATAAGAAGAATTGGAGGTACAAAATTAGAATTCTTCCAACCTATTAAGTATTATAAAAGAGAAATCACATTATTAGAATTGTCATCATTATTGAAATTAAACGTAAAAATTAATGGTATACTATTAATTAAATGAAATTTGTGACTAATAATAGAAAAAGAGGTATATTGTGTGATTATTCTTAAACATTTTTAAATGTAACCATGTTTATGAACTGAGCCTTTGGTAACTAGTTTACTTTCACTAAAATTGAGAGAAATAATAAAAAAAAAAATCTAGTTACATAGTGCATTTAAGAATATGTTCATATGTGTCAATAAAACAAAAGCATGTTACTATTCAGAAACAATTACAATGTACAAAACAAATAAAAACAATCGAAAGTTACATAAATTTTCATTGACTTTGTAATTTAATTTAAATGTTACTGTGATAAAATTATGTAACTCAAACGTTTTCTGGAGGTTATTACAGAGCACTCTTACATACAAACATAATTCTCACACATATTAGATTAATATTTTAATTTGCTATTTTCATAAAGATACTTTTGTTAAATATAAAACATGTGGATCGTCATAAATACAGTTTATATGCAGAATTAATTTCTCGTTTTATTTTAAAACAATAAAGAGAAAATTAAATGCAAGAACACTTTTTAAATTTCGGTTTTCAAGTATATCTCTACTCCTAATAGTCAAATTTCCCTAATTTTCAGAAACTAATTTATCCTATTTTATTTAAATAGTATATTCCAAATTTTGTTGTGGAAAAACAAATATTGGTGCCGATAGAGCGATTATTAAATGTTGGGTTTCAGGTAAACCGCCGCTCCTAATTTTCAGAAACTATTTTTTTATATTTTATTTAAATGTTATACTGGGAGTTTTGTTGCAAAAAACAAACATTAATGCCGCTTGAGCGATTTTTAAATTTTGTATAAACATCTCACTAATACTCCAATTTCACTGATTTTCAATTTTTTTTTTTTTTTTTTTTTTTTTTTTTTTTTTTTTTTTTAAATTTCAATGGCATATACCGAGTTTCCTTTAAAAAAAATCGACCTATAAAGTGATTGTTAAATTTCGCTATAACCCCTACTTATTTTTCAGGTAAACCCCCAATTACTAATATGCTAATTTCATTTGATTTTTAGAAACGATTTATCTTATTTGATTTAAATGTTATATGCCAAGTTTAGTTGTGAAAACAAATGTTGGTGCTGCTAAATGTTGGGTTTCAGGTTAACATCCACTCCTAATGGCCCGATTTACATGATTTTCAGAACTATAGATATATATTATTTAAATCGTAATTTATCGCAGTTTCGTTGTGATAAAAACAAACATTAATGCCACTAGAACGAATTTTAAATTTTGGGTTTCAGATAAATCCCCTCCTAATAACCCGATTTCACAGATTTTCAAGGAAAATCTTTAACATCTCAGATCATCAGCGTCCCATTCAATTCAAGGCGTGAAACGGCCGATAAATTTTGTTCAGATGCCTTTTCTTTCAGGCTTGAGGTTCTTTTTCATGCCGTAAATGTACGACAGTGAACCCACGGCTTTGCTTCCCTTCCCAAGGAAAGCATACTTAGGATTTTTAAGACCCAAAAAATCCATCGATCCTTGCGGGATTGAATCCACGATCTGGGGTTTAGGAGACAAGTATGGTTATCACTAGACCACCAGAACCGACTGAAAATCAGTGAATTTAGATTATTAGGAGTCGGGGTTAAGGCGAAATTTAAAAGTCCCTTTAGTGGCCGTATTTTAAAATGTTTTTAAAGGAAACTCGGTATATATAATGGAAATAAAACAAGAAAAAATAGTTTATGAAAATCAGTGAAATCGGATTATTAGATGGGTGTAGTTCACCCAACATTTAAAAATCGCTCTATCGGCATTAAAATTTGTTTTTTTCGCAACGAAACTCCCAATATGATAAAAACCGTTTCTGAAAATCGGGGAAATTGGGCCATTAGAAGTGGGGTTAACCTGAAACTCAATAATTAAGAATCGCTCTAGCGGCACCAACAAAGTACGGAATATACCATTTAAACAAAATAAAAAAAATAGTTTTGAAAATTAGGGAATTGAACCGTCAGGAGTAGGGGTATACTTTAAAAACGAAATTTAAAAAGTGCTCTTGGATTTAATTTCATCTATATTCTTTTAAAATGAAAGGGCAATCTATTTCGGCATATAAAATGTATTCATAATGATGCATATGTTTTATATTTTACAAAAGCATCCTTGTGAAAATAGTAAATGTGAAATATGTGTGTGAGAACTATATTTGTATATAGGAGCGCTCTGCAATAACCTCCAGAAAACGTTTGCGTTACATGTTTATTAAGTAACATTTAAATTAAATTACAAAATCAATGAAAATTTAGGTAACTTTCGATTGTTTTTATTTGTTTTGTACATTGTAGTTGTTTCTGAATAGTAACATGCTTTTGTTTTATTGACACATATGAATATATTCTTAAATGCACAATGTAACTAGAGATTTTTTTGTTATTTCTCTCAATTTTAGTGAAAGGAAAGATGATACTAAGGGCTCAGTTCAAAAACATGGTTATATTTAAAAATGTTTAAAAACACCCGCTCAGTATAGCTTTTTCTATCAGTGGTCATACATTTCAATTATTTAATAGAATACTAATATCTTTTGTAATTTTATGTCAATAATAATAATAATAATAATAATAATAATAATAATGATTCTAAAATGTGGTTCCTCTTTTGTAATATTTATAGTTTGCAAGAATTCTAATCTTGTTCCCCTAATACCATACAGTAATGTCATAATGTATTTCATTTTATTAATTAATAAGGTCACAATTTGGATTATATATTAATTTTATTAAAATTCAAGTCGGCGGGGAATTTGTGAAATTTATGGAGTTCCTGCGCGAGGAACTTTTTAAAGTTTCTCTACATGGTAAAGAATTCCCTTATTTTACGAATCCTCAGCGTGGCGGACTTTATAAAATGTTATTGCTTGCATTCTCAAAACTTTCACATTGGCTCTCTTATAATAGTTCAATTTGATATCAGTCCTGAAACATTGTTTCATAAGATGCATGCACGAATTACCATACTGTCGGCAAGTCTACGTGGAAAATAAGGGGAGGCGAACTTTGCTTCTACATTTAATATAAAAGTATTACATCACGCAAAGCTCACGAGTACACCGTGGCATCAGTTAACAAACACGTTCCTGTATCCTGAAATCTGCCATCATCGATTTTATTTATTTATTTATTTTAGAAAATTTATTCAATTGAACTATTATCTGGACGTTGCTATTGCAGCCATATGTGGCACCATGCTTTTCCGCTCTTTGTACTAGATCAGAAGAAACTTTGCCAGTAAACAAAGATTTGTAACGAGCAGTTTATTGTCGCTGTACCGAGTTAAGACTACAGTTGTCTATATGATCACCACACTCGAACGTGAAAATGAAGAATGAGCGAAAATGCTTTAATGTTCACTGGTATTTCTTACATCGTCTTCAATCCATTATATACATTTTGGTTTCATTTTTCCTTCCTCGTGTCGCTTAGTACCTCAAATGTGAGAGTCTTGAAAAGTTTGATGTTAAAATGCAAGTAATAATTATTTTATCGCCACACATTTTATTTCTCTCCATCGGTGTCTATACACTTAGTGCAGTGAGTTTCAATTTGTTCATCCCATTGGAAAAGTAGGAACTGCTAAACTGTCATTGACGGCGGCGATCACTTTAATTTGATAAAAAGTCGCTTGGAGCTGAACCCGGAGAGTGGGGTGAATGAGAAATCAATTCATGAACTTTGACAGATGTGGCTGCAACATTGTCTTGGTAAAAGAACGTTTTTCTGTTAACGCATGTTTCCAACTATCCAGCAGTTAAGCATAATGGGCTGCAGTAATGATTCTGCCCTCTCCCCCCCCAAAAAAAAGAAACACTGACCATCACCTCTGCAGCCGACAAAACTGTTGGCGCGCTCACGCCAGCCGTTCGGAGTCACGGTATCGGCGGATTGCGATTAAACATTGCCATACCTTGTTCCGCTATCAACAGTCACCAACTTGCTTTATCATTTCTAATTTTTGTGCACTTGTTCAGTTGAGATGTCCTTACAATGCGATATCACTGATTTCCTTTGTGGTGCTACATCTTCAGTTCTTGGACCACGCCAAAACTCATTCATTCGTGACGGTGCAGAACTTCTCCAACATTTAAATAGTAGTACAAAATTTTCTTCCCAGTTTTCTAAGGCACATGTGACACTAACCACTTCAGATAATAGTCAACAACCATACCTGGCTAAAACCGTTCACGAATAACTCGCTAGCATTGGTGCCCCTTTCCTGCTTCAGAGAAGTTTTACCACATTTTTAAAACAAAATTCGTATTGCTTCAGAAAATGCGCTTGGTATTTTCATTTGTGAGTGTTGTATCACAAACTGAGTAATAACGCGGCCTAATGGTGGGAGGGGGAAAAAACTATTTAACGCAGGTATGACTTCAGTTGGTGGGAATTACTTACCTCAAACACTTCACTTATACAGTTTGAAATCGAGATCAACTGTAAACAAGGGAGGGACATGCTCCACTTTTTATTGACATTTTGCACTCCTTTGGAGGGTTAGTATATAAAAGTAAAATATGCTGTAATTTTTAAAGAGCACTTCTTCAAGTTGGTCCTTATAAATTGAGTTCTCCAAGCAGAAATGTGGTTTTTATTGCATGAAAGGGAATTTACGTGTTCAAAAAGCTGTCCATACCCTTCATGTAAAGGGAGCTTGTAAAGGAAACGAGACTGCTGGTTGACAAGGTCATTGTGTAACAGCAAAATCCTACGTAATTATTGTTGACCTCTGGCAGTGGTCGGCTAATGGCTCATTTGTTTTATTTTCGTCAAAATGTTTTGCAAATTCTTCCTTGAACCCGTGCTTGGGGTTCATGTTAAGTGACATAACGAGAGGCAGATGCGCTTGGCGCCAGGTGTCGCGACGCCCGGTGGCTATTTTTGTGAAGTGACGGGCGTCAGATGTCAGCTTGGGATGATAATGTTCTGTCGGAAGTTCAGCTGTTTGCTGGATGACGCGGGCTCATGAAACGTCATTCGTGATGTTGGATAACTGGGCGAAGCCATAAGTAAAGTTTTGTTTCTAAAATATATTTTATGGTTTTGTATTTGCAATATAGGTGACGCTACTTTGTGTTTCCCCGTAGAGCACACAAAATATACTGACACATTCATAGGGAGTATTGTTTTTTTGAGCTACCTACAAAACATGTTAAATTTGTTGCATCGAACACTGTCAATCTAGCGGCAGGGGGAACAAATAGTGCCGGCTTAACACTTCTGGGCTGTTGAGGCGTCATCTCTACATGTAGGACTTGCTGAAGATTAAAATAGGAATAACGAATCACCTCTACTTTCGCGATGTCGGTCCTGGTGGCTCTGCTAACCATGCTTTCCTCGCATACCCAAGAACGCCGTTCAATCCCGGACAGGGTCGATGGATCCTAATTGTGACTTCTTTCCGAAAGGATCGAAAGGAAAGCCGTGGGTCCCCTTTTGTAGATTTACGGCACGTACAAAAACTTCAAGCCTGAAAGAAGAGGCATCTGAACAAAATTTATCGGCCGTTTCACGCCCTGAATTTAATGAGACACTAATTCTGTCAACGCAATTTTTGTTTATTCTACGAAATGCGACATATAACAATCAATTAAAAGTTGCTGTAGCAGCCGCATTGTTTTTCTCAACAAAACTCTGCATATGCCAGTAAAAAAAGTAAGAAAAATAGTTTCTCAAAATCAGGGAAATCGGACATTTAGGCGTGAGGATATACCTGCAAACTGAATTTTTGTAATCGCTGAGGATGCCGTTTAAGGTGCTCCCATGCATATGGGAGGATTATTAGTGTTAACAATTGGGTATTCGCGCCAAGCGGTTAACTGTGTATTACGTGAAAAGGTATGGGGGGATAGTCTAATAATAGGACTTTCCCTTACAGATAGCGACCGTCCTGTGGCTCCAGTACCGAACAACAGCCCAGGGAATGCGGAAGCGACGTACTCATTTTAAGCGGTTAGCCATGTACTCTACCAACCTTGGTATAGTGTAAAGTATGCAGTAAATGTAGGCGGAGAGAAAACAACGTTTTCGGAACACCGAAACACAAGTAGTCAACGCCTAATATTAACTAAGTAGCTTAAATGTTAATCACATCCCAGTTTTAGTTGTTATACATTTAAGGACAGTTGGAAAGTTAAGCAAAAATATAATACGTAAATAAAATAATAATGATGCGGTAAAACATATTTTTAAGCCTGGAAGTTATGTTTTTCATTAAATGCAAATGTGCATCTTTCATTAGCATGAAATGTTTTCACTACATTCTCTGTTGCAGCACTCTGTTGTAACCCTGGCAAAGTGAACTTGCTTAGTAGCTCCTGCGTGACAGCTTTTTTTAAATAAGAGGGCAACAGCATAAATTAAATCTATTAATTCACTTGCATAATACATAATTAATAACCATTTAATCTCTATAAATGATGTATACAATTGCTTTCCATGTAGAAAGAAAACCACGATATGAACACAGACATTCTATTATTGAAACATCTAACATAAGTGAAAGTTTTTCCCAACACACAATGTCACTAGGTATCCACATGCGCACCATTGGTAACTCTTAATATATTCATATGAAGGTCCATATCCACCCATTTTTGATGTAACCAGTGCAAGTTTGGCATAAATGCGTTCTCAGTAGTGTGCGCCCCTTTTCTAATGACAAACTGGTTCGTCGGCTAGCACCACACACAGTAGTCAGCAACAGCCATCCAGAGGAGGGGCATTATTTATACGTTGGAAGGATTCTACCTGCTCACGGAGTGTTGTGATTAATATGCTTCTCTTTAATGGAGTTTTGACGTTTTTAAGAATTCTAGTCTAATTAAATTTCGATGTTTTGGAAGTCCTGTTTTTAAAAGCTCTTCACCCTACAACGTTTGATATTGAGTTTGTTTCCTTCAGGCTAACATACTTTCTGGGCAATTATTTTATTTCATGGCGGAAAATTGTCGACCTTCAAAGATGTGGTTGAAATAGGCTTTTTATACAAAATATTAATAAAAATTTGTGTACATAAGCATACTTTCACGGATGGTAAAAAAATTTTATTGAATGTTGTGTGTTTGTCAAATATATTAAAATAAATGCAAAAATGTTGCTATTATGCAAAAAGAAACCCTATTTAACTTTGCTATGTTGTGCCAAAAAAATAGGTCACCGCTGTGTACATATTACTGTTATGTTGCAATGCTAAAGTGCGTTAATTTCCAATATTTTAGAAAAAATATAAATAACATACCCTAAACGAACTGATGTGGTATTCCAGCGAACTACTGAGCGTGGTGAAAGTTGCTTTGGCAGTAGGAAGATTGGGTCAGCATGAAAATGGATTTGCAATGTCTGCTATTTCTAATAAAAAATATTGGTGTATGTCAAATGCATTTGCGTGTTTTGCGAATTCCTTTATATATATAAAATCTAGGACCAGTTATTTCTTACTGGATTCTTCATTCACTTTCACTGCCGCGGGATAGGATGCAAAAAACCAATCTCATTGGCTGTAAACCAAGCTGGGTCGTAAGATATTACGCATGCGCAGTGGTAGGTAAATGGTCGAAAAGATAAAGGTGTTCCGGTATAAAAGCAAGCTATGATTTATCAAGTGCATGTTCCTGGTTTTGAAATACGTATTGCATCAACTACAAACATATCAGTCATAAAGAAGAAGAATTTCCTTTTTTAGTGAAGCTATGTTCAGTACACTATAGCATTATCAGTTCAACATTAGTGTGATGAAATAGGTTTCGGATATGAATTACTACGTGCAATTATTGTGACAGTTATAGGCATACCCAAACCCACAGTTGTGTGGTATTTGGAAACCATACATTGTGTGTTTACCGCCAGACTCTACATGCTTGTAAACTATAATATGCGAAGTCCGTACACACATGTGCAAAAACATTACATGCCAGCTTATGCGCGTCTTCGTTGCGCAACTGCCAATTCGTTTTAATCCATTTCTCTGTTTATATAATTCAAATATATCTTTTTAAATTTCATATAACGACACTTTAGGAAGAAAATGTCAAGTAGACATCAATGTAAACAGTGAATGCGCTCATTCCATGGTTGATTGTGAAAGCCATTTTTTACCGATTTATTTGTCAACTTTTTACTCATAGGTATACAATTTACAATGATCATTGCAACAAAATGAACATGTACAGCTGTTCAACAAAAGTCCGGTGTTTTATCCAAAATGTTTGTACTGTCACACACTGTGTACTTTTAATCTCCTTAACATTACAGTACCATTTTTTACACACATAACTGTGTCTAAGTGCAAGCGTATCTTGTTAGTGCATGCTTTAGTATGTTTAATTTCTAATGTAGCAACTATTGCAGAAAAGTGGTTTATGTAAAAGAATGTCAGTTTTTATCACTGTTTTCCAATGCTTTTGCTTTTATGCTATCTTTTGACGCATATTAAAATATCCGAAGGAAGTCACACTTAGGATTTTTACGCCCGAAAAACGTCATCGATCCTGGTCGGGATCGAACCCGCTATCTTGGCTTTAGAAGGCAAGTATTACCATTACACCACCAGGATCGACTTTAAATTTGTTGTGCAAAGAACGCTATCAACCAATGTTAACATTTGCAAACCTACACTTCTAAGTGCAAACGAATCTTGGATAACATAAAAATAGCTATTCTGTGCCTTTTATTGTATTCACTCCTATATTGCGCGCTTATAATAAAATATACTTACTTATGATTTGCAACAGTCTTATTTTCTCATTTTACTTGTTCTTATTCCTCTGGACCATCTACCCTCCTTGCCGATATGTAAATATTTCATCTAGTGTGTGGTAGTTTCTTAAAGCCTGTTTAATTATTTCGAAATCTACGTATTACTCCAATTATAGATAGGGGCTGTCACAACCAAGTATTAGAAGAAAATTTGTTTTTATCACGATAGTTCAGTAAATTTGTCAAACGTGTCGTATACAATGTTTAACTTGGCAAAAAATAAATCTATATTTCGCAAAAATAGAACATGTTCTTACGCGATTCACTTTTAACACACGACAGTAAAACAAAGAATATTTTGGTAAAAATAATGTTGCGCAAAAAATAATTTTATAGACTTGCAGGATTTAGTACTTAATTTTTATGTTACAACTAAAAAATAATTTCACCGGCATGTGGCATTTATTGGTTTTCCCCCTTTTATTTTCTAATAGAAAAATGTAAGGAGGTGGACATATTGTGTGGTTGTAAAATATATTTAAACAAATAATTAGAACATATCTCGCATACATTGAAATAATGAGCCAAAGTAAAACTGTTTTGTTAATTTTCCAATATTTTACGGCCAAGCAAGGTGGCATGAATCTATTTTCCTCTGTGCCATCTGACTGAATATAAACGAAGAATCCGATGAATCCAGGTTATCTTTGGGAGGGGGGGATGTCACGTGAGGGCAAGTGGAGATGGTAAGAGCGAGTTGGAACATACTGATTGACTATAAATTAATAATTCATTCAAAGATACGTTTTGGAATAGAAATTAGCTGTTTTAAATCATTTAGCAAAACTTAATATCGCCGTCTCCCTTTGTTTAATGATCTCTGGCGTTACTAAGGTTTTTCACTATATTTTTTCTTCAAATAGACAACGTTAGTGAATATTAAAAATTTCAAAATTGTGTAATTTTGCCAAAAAAAAAAACGCAATTTAATATTATTTTCACTGTCTGTTAATAATTCATTCAAATATACGATTTGAAATAGAAATTATATGTTTTTTTTTTAAATCATTCAGCAAAACTATAAATGTCTCGCTATCTCACTGCATTTAATGATCTCTGGCGTAGTTCTGTGAGCTGTACTAAAAATTTGTTGTAAAGGCAGAGATATCTATTTCCACGTGTGTGAAAACGGAGTCTTTTAAATGTGATTTTATTCGATATATATATAATTGTAACTGTGAATATTACACAATTAAGTTATTCTAAAACTGGACCCGGTGCTCACACACTATGATTCGTTTCACTGTTTTATTGCAATGATAACTCTATTGAAATATTTTACTGTCGTAGTACTTGTAAACTATATACCCACAAATGTTCTCTCCAACATCCACAGCCGTCTCTGTCCCGTGTCGTACATTTACGGCATGATAAAGAACCTCAAGCCTGAAAGAAGAGACCTGTGAGAAAATTTTGTTGGGCGTTTCAGGCCCTGAATAGAATGGGACGCTGATGGCCTCAGATGTTAAAGAGCGTCCGTAAATAAACAAATAAAAAATAACAGCCGTCTCTGCATTATGGTTCGCTAGGAATCTAACCGAATGCTCTTATCTTGGTTGGGTTCCATAAATGCAATATGAAAGTCCACACTATATTTTTCGCTTACTATTATTCAGATTAAATATATTATTCTTTTGATGATTTAATTTACTCACTGCGATTTCCAAAAGTAACCCCGTACAATTCAGTTCGTGTTAAAACTTTTGGAGGCATTGGACCATGCTCTGGGCACCATACGAAGGTGGCCCATAAGGTTCCGACCTTGTCAATAAGGATTGTCGCCTTTACAAAAGCTTTATCTGTTATCATACCTTATCTGTAAGTAATTAATTGCAGCTGTAACCTCCGCTCCGCTGTGTTCAGTTGTTCACATATAATTGCATAAAGAAGGCTATGTGTAGAAGATTGTGACATGTTCAAAATGTAGTTTCGAACTGTTCTTCGCAAAAGGACTTACTGCAAATGAAATTAAACAGATTGGACAATGTATATGGGGAAGCATCCCCCTCATATTCTACTATAAAAGAATGTGTCAAACTTTTTCGAATGAGCCGAGAAAGCATTGAAGACGAAGAGCGTGCAGGTCGGCCCTTGGAGGTGCTCACTCCTGATAACATTGCTCTTATGGAAGGAGAAATTATGGAAGACCGGCGACTCAAAGTTACAGAAATAGCAGCAAAGTTGGGCCTTTCTAAAACAAGTCCTTAGAATTATTCATGAACATTTAAACATGAATAAGGTTAATGCAAGATGGGTGCCTAGACTTCTTTCCTCAGTCCAAAAGCAGCAACGAGTCATTTGTTGTCAGGCATTTTTGGTGAGAAGTTCTGCAAACCATTGTTACAGGAGATGAAACTATGTCCTCTATTATGACCTCTTGTTCAAAAGAGAATCAATGGAGGGCCGTAGTCCTGGCAAAGCACCGTCAATAAAGGCCAAGGTCACTCAGTCAACCAAGAAACCATCACGGATGGCCGAGGTCGTTAAGGCGCGGGACTCGTGAGCGTCAGGTCTGCGGTTCGCCTCCCTGACAGGTTTTTTCCAAGTTTTCCTTAGTCCTCATAAATGGCAAATGCCGGCGAGGTACCCTAAACTTAGGCCTGGAACGTTTCCTTCCCAAAATAAAAATATCCTTTCCCAATTGATCATTTCATCTCATATATCATCAGTGACAGTGACAGTGTCCACCGTCTGTGGTGCCTCAGCAGTAAAATCGGGCGTTAAATACTATTCAAAAAAAAAAATTCAACCAAGATGATGGCTACAATCTTTTGGGACTCTTCATTGACTTCAAGGAAAGGAACACCGCAGTAAATGGGGAGTACCATGCTGGCCTACTGCACGGACTACGTGCTTCCATCGAAGAGAAAAGGAGAGGAAAGCTGAGTGGTGTGTGCGCCTTGTTCACGACAACACGTCTGTGCACACAGCTCTTGTTGCAAAAGAAGCTGTGAAGAAATGTGGCTTCAAGGAGATCGACCAACCTGCCTATTGCCCAGATCTAAGCTCCCAGTGACTATTTCCTCTTCTCAAAACTCAAAAAGGACCTTCGAGGAAGGAAATTTAAGTGTGACGAAAAAGTGATTGATGATGTTTATGCCCATTTTACAATCAAGACATCACTATTTTGAGAGGGAGTAGAAACGTTAATTCAAAGACGTGAAAAGTGTGTGGCAATAAAGGGTAACTCTATTGAAAAGTGAAATATAGCTTTTGTCTTAATTATACCTAGAAAATGGCTAAGCCGGAAACTTACGGACTTGCCCTCGTATATTTGAGAATTCCTAACAGCACTTCAGTTGTTATGACCTGTGCACAGCTACGTACTATTGAATCATTATTATGTTGGTTGAACCATACCGATAGGCTGTGTAACATTTTGGATATCGTCAAGAATACAACAAATAGAACGGCAGACTGTGTCTACATACAGTGCCTAGAGCGTGGTCCAATGCCTCCGGAAGTTTTAATGCGAATAGCTGATTTCTTCATCCTGAATTGTACAGTGTTACTTTCGGAAACCGCAATGAGTTAATTAAATCTCCAAAAGAAAATATTTTAATTTGAATAATAGTGCGCGAAAAATACAATGTAGACCATTATGTTTTATTGTGGAAAGCAACCATGATATGAGCATTCGATTGGGCTCCTGGTGAACTATAATGCCGAGACAGTTGTGAAACATTTATGTGTATAGTGTACAAGTACTACAATTATAAAAATATTTCAATAGAGTTATCATTGTGTGTGAACACTGGGTCCAGTTTTACAATTATTTAATTGTGTAATATTCACCTCCTGTGTCACACTAAGTGGAAATTAACAAAAACATTCATTGCACACTACAATATGTGATCGTATTAACTTTTAAATGATTTACATAGCGAAAGTTAAATTAGCACCTTTTTCACGGCCATGTGTTAAAAAGCCTTTTGTGTGATATTGTCTTTTAGCTCAACATAAAGTTAAAAGTAGTTTGTTTTCCGCTGTCAAGTATTTTAGAGTAGCATAAAGTTAACTCACAATTTAGAGAATTATCGTGTTAGAAGCGCAAAGTTTCTCTCCTTTGTCAAAACACTTACTTTTGTGGAAATGTGCATTACAATCGAAAACATTGGTGAAGCACATTTTTCAGCCGATAGAACGTTAAAACATACTTTTATAGAAATGTGCATTAAAATCGGAAAAAAAAAAAACCGCACATAAAACAGATTTTTAGCAATAATTAATGCTTTAGAAAATTAAGTATACATTTTTTTCACAGCATATAGAAAATTAAAAATACTAAAACAAGCATTCACGATGGCCACACTTGTACTTTCAAACATAGTTATGTGCATGTGGAAATAGTGATGTAATATTATACAAGTTACATGTGCATAGTGCTTGACAATCAAACGTTTTGGATTTAAAAAGATTGGATTTTTTGTAGAAAAGCTGTCCAATTTGATTTTGGTTCATAATGTTTCTAAATTCTATATCCTCAAGTATAAAATTGACAACTTTATCGTTGGTTAAAAAAATAAAAAAAAAAAAAAACTTTAACAAACAAGTGTAAAAATGTGAATCTTCACTAAAATTATTTCTATACTGAAGTGTACTTGATATTTTTTTTTAATTAAAAATCCTACAGCGAGGACACTCATTAGTTGAGCTATAATGTTTTTGCACATGTGCGGGCGGACTTGGTATATTATATACCGGAGTAAAATTTAGATGGACGGGGTAATTTGAAAATAGAAGCCAAGTCAGAAGCTGACACTATGAGCGATGGGGAAAAGTTTTGGATGAAAGACGCGGTAAACTGAATGGGAATACCTGCTCTTAAACATTGTAAATATAAATGGGATAGTTTAAGAAGATGTTTCTGATTGAGAGAATATAATAATTTATTCGCAACCATCAAGATACTATTAACTGTGGTAATATATATATATATATATATATATATATATATATATCGCTTTAAGTTACCGCACTCCTAAAGGTCCATTTGCTGGTTTTTGAACTCGATGAATCTTGTTAATTGGTCGTTATATGCCCAGTTTCGTTGAGAAAAAACAAAATTTGCAGCCTTTAGAGTGTTAACATGTATGTGTATATATATTAATGGTCATTTTTATATATAGTAAACACTGTAAGAAAGTTTAAAGAACATTTTCAAAAATGTAGGCCGCACATTTCTTCTTACAATGCTAAGCTTACCGACAGCTTGACGATGTCACTTATGAGCTATTGTCTTCCGACCCTACAGTCAAGTTTATGAAGAAATAGCTTCTTTTATTGCTTCTTCTGGTACTGCTGAAGGACTTAGTTCCCATGATATCTCTCTACTTACTCCTCATGATGTCCCTCGTACTCCCACCATATATTTTCTCCCTAAAATTCATAAAAAGAACTGTTCAGGCCGCCCATTAGTAGCCAGCTTCAAATCCCCCACAGAACGTATTTCCGCACTAGTAGATAGTTAGTTACAGTCATTTGTTATGTCTAGTCCATCTATATCAAAGATTCTTTCCATTTTTTGAGTTTACTAAAGAAAGTTGACCCTTCGGCACATTCTGATGTACTTCTGGCCACTAGCGATGTGACGTCACTCTATACTAACATTCCCCATCATGAAGGATAAGCTGCTGTTAGACATTTCTTGAACTCTCGAACACCTCCTCATACCCCATCCACAGATTTCATTTGTCATCTTGCTTATATGGTCCTCACTGGCAGTGCGTTTAGTTTTGATAATAAATATTATCTACAAATTAAAGGTACTGCGATGGGCACCATAATGGCTCGTCTTATGCCAATCTTTTTTGTGGCTCGCTTCGAGGAGGAATTTCTAAAGTCAGAACCTTTGACACCATTATTATGGTTCAGATATATTGATGATATGTTCGTGCTTTAGACTCGTGGCTCAGAATCTCTGGATCAGTTCCTTACTAATCTTAACTCCAAATTTTCAGTTAAATTCAGTTCTTCTGTCTTTCCCAATGCTGCTACGTTCCTAGATATTGATATTTCTTTATATAATGACTCTTTTCTTACGTCTGTGCACATTAAGCGTACCAATTTGCAACATTATCTTCATTTTGATAGGATAGCTGTCATCCTTTGCATCAAAAGATCTATTCCTTTTTCGTTTTCAGTCCGTGATCATCGTCTTTTTAACAACTTTTCATCTCTTGACAAGTATATTAAAAACCTAGCTCAAAAGTTCCAATACCAAAATTATCCTTCCTCTCTTTTAAAATCCCGCATAATCCCAGTGCACAAAACTTTCCAATGCCTAAACTTCTTATAAGAACTTCATTAACCTTGTTGCTACTTCCGTGCCTGGAATTGAAAGCATCAGACCTCTTTTGAAAGAATGTCACGATACTTTGTTAATGCACCATCTTTAAATGATTTTTCTAAATTTGTACTCCGCCTTATCTTTATGAACACCCCCTAACCTTAAAAGTATATTTCGCCGAAACCTATCTCCTCCGAATTTACCTCGTCCCGTTGCTGGGTCATATGCTTGCCAACGCCCTAAATGTAAAACCTGTGCGCTAATTATGCCGTGCCATTTATTTCACAGCCTTAATTTATCCAGAGAATTTAACATTTCTTCATTTGCTACCTGTTCTTCCAAGAAGGTCGTATATATGTTATCTTGTAAGCTTCGCAAAGCATTTTATATTGGTTTAACTTCTACTGATGTTTCGCTACGTATGAACAACCATAGACGTTTTGTTAAAACGAAGTCTCCCTCGCCGGTTGCCCAACATGCCTTATCTCACTGTAAGGATTTTTATGATGCTTTTAATCTAACACTTATTAATGCGTTACCTACACAATGCTCTGAAAGTTTACTCAGAGATAGAGAAATGGCAACTATATTTTTACATAAAGCGCGTATACCACCTGGTTTAAATCTTATGTGTTAATTTTTTTCCCCATACTATCATTTCTAGTTTCATCTGTTTCCCCGCATAACGTAACTTCGATACTCAATATTTACTTTTATTACCGTCACTTGTCTTCTTGCCATAGAAGGACTCAACGAATTCGAAATATAGCGATCTAAAGTGTGACTTTATCTTAGTGTTTTATCCTTTTCTACCTTTATAATTGCTGTTAATTTATTACATTGTTAATATTGCTACTTTATTTTTATTTTTCTTTTGTTATATATATTATCGAAAACATATAAACAAGCTGAATGATAATAGGGTGTATATACAATGCCTTCATAATACAAATGCTCTTAACACGATAATATTTCAAGTCGATAGCGACTTCGATTTGGCGATACTAATGAACGCTAAAGTTCGACTCCAATTCTCAGATCAAAGTGCGATTATCGATAGCACACAAAATGGCGGCTATCGAGGTTTAGGCATGTTGTTGCTATTAAGCACATGAGTTTGTATATTTGTGTCGTTGCAATTACGAGGTGGTTTATAGCTGGAAGTAAATTAACAATAGCCAGTTCTTTTCTTTTTATATTATTAAGTTAATGATTTAGTACAATTACACCAAATACTTGTGTAATAGAAAGTGTTAAGAACAGCATGGGTCGCTCTTTTGTGCCCGATTGTATAATTATGACGGTGTACTGCATACTGCTATATTTAAATTTCCTAAAGGAGAAGTGGATAAGAGTATACAACGTGCAAAATTTGAAGTTAACGATAAAACTGTAGTGTTATTACACATATTGTATCAAAATTTACAGTTAGAGTGGACATTTTCCATGTGCAGTTTTCCTAATCTACCGTTATATGTGACCATGAGGCTTAGCAATGAAAGGAAAGATTCGGAAGAACACATGAAATGAGATGAACAGAATGTTAAGAGCTGATGTTAATAATATATTTCGACTTCTTTGCAAGTCAGGTTAAGAAAGGACAGATTTATAACTATTGCCAAGGAAAACTACATCCTTTTCATTAAAATCGATTATGATAAATATGATGTCCATTAGGTTTAAGGTGTGCAGTAATTTGGAAGTGGGAGCATGCCTATAGATAAGCGCAGTACGATCTTGGAGTTCAGTTCAAATGTAACAAATGAATCAAATTGGATAATTTTGGGAGTTGCCATGCTAATTATAATAATATCGATTACTCTCTCATTGAGAGACTTTATCAATAAACATCGTCTAGGAAAGTTTACCAGATCATGATTTGGATATAGAGAAAACTGGTAAAATAAGTTTTGTATTAGAACAAGCTTTCTTTTGCAAGTCAAATTACATATTCGACAGAGTTATTGTTATGGGCTGCAACTTTTTCTTAAACATAAGGTAAATTGTATTTTGCATTACATTTTGTTTTTATTAAACTTGTTTATGTTATTTGTAGAGAGCTTTGTAATTAAATATGAATGGCTAACCATTTTATTTTCGGATGACAAAAATCAAATCTATATAGATTCAAGTGTGTTTAAATGATCCATTAATTTTGATTGCTCAAAATTTGCTTAAAATAATTTTTATTACAAAGGTTCTTCTTAATTTTGCATGTATTATTATTTTTATTATTAATTTCATCACTTATTGCGCTGCAGTAAACGGATATGGGCAATAGTTGATTACTATTGTTGTACATGGATGATTCAATGTACGCCAAATTCATATATTTTGTGTTTCGTGTACATATGAGAAATTGTTTACAAACAATTTCAGATTTTTAAAAACCTTGGAAATATTTGCTATTGGCAGTAGTAGGGCGGCGAGGGCCTCCTTATTTATATATTGCATTGCGATCTGGGTAGTTGAATGGGTCTTGGTTAGAAATAGTTCATTCAAATTTGCGAACTTGCATATTTGAAAATGTCATAATATTTTTATTGCGTACCGCTGATTCAATATGAATCGTCCCACGAAAGATAACCTCAAAAATAACTAAAATAAAAGATATAGAAAATGCACTTCTGTTTTTTGGTAATATTGCATTTTTTTCCCCTAGTTTGTAAAAGTGTAACTTTATCTTTTCAAAATATAAATTTTGATGTGCCCAAAGTTTTCGGAATGAAACCTCGGCTAATTTTAATTGAAATAATTTATTACTTAAAAAAAAAACCCTGAGAGGGGGGGGGCAGACCTGGTCATATTATTTGAAATTCACACTTTCGCTGCTTATTTAAAATCATTTATGTTGTTGAGGGTATTATTTTAAACATATTTTTATTTATATGCCTAAAATGTTGATATTTGATTTAATGCATATTTTGCTATGTAAAACTAATTATGTTGTGTCTAAATCGGGATACTTGAGATGAACTAATAAAATGCTGAAGATGAGTAACAAGAGTTGTGCACGGCGCAGTCCCAGACGGGTCGATAAGTGTGGGAGTCGTGCTCGCGGCGGGCGGCCCGGACTGGGGATAAGGCGAATGTCGAGGAGTGCGACCTAGTGACCTTTCGGGTTCCCAGAATACTCATCGTGTTTTATATGGGTCACATCCCACATTGCCACACCTTCCTAGACTCTTATGCAGCAACAAAATGCATAATTGCAGTTTCATTTTTCAGCTATTTTTGTGATTTTGTCTGTATTTCTAATGAATGGTGTTTAACGCCCGTTTTTGCCAAAGAGGCACCACAGGCGATGGACACTGGCGATACATGAAATGAAATGATATATTGGGAAAGGATTTATTTTTTTAAGGAAGGAAACGTTCCAGGCCTAAGTTTAGGGTACCTCCCCGACATTTGCCAGCTATGAGGACTGAGGAAAATCTGGAAAAAACCTCAGTCAGGGAGGACGGTCCTGGCGGGATTCGAACCCCAGACCTCCCGGTCACGAGTCCGCGATTTAACGATCTCGGCTACCCGTGGCGGTATATTTCAAATGAAACTTATTAATAAACTGTATATGGTTATCTTATAAAAATGTACAACTGTGGATAAACACATAGGATTAGATATAAACCAAATTAAATATAGGTAACAACTAAGACGTAGGGAAAATTTTGATTCGTAAATTGAACTGATGCTGATTGCAGTGACCTTCAATTTGGAAGTGACTAGCTTTACTTTGTACATTCCGTTCATCAATCTGAACAAAATGTACGCATCAGATAAAAAAAAATGGCTATATACCCAATTTAATATCATAAAAACTAGTGTTCATTGCCTTTACGGCGTATCTTAACACCCCACCACCTCGCTGTGTGGTGCGATATATTTTTGCTTATTATCGGGTAATAATTATGTATTTTTTAGCATTATGTTTTGTAAGACAGCGCAAGAATATTCAAACATGTGGGGAAACAGAAATGACGTCGTAAGCAAGTCATGCCTGGCTGATCTTCTCCAGCACGCTATTTCTGGAAGGACGTTCACCCTCTGCGAGAACAACAACCTCACTACATTTGATAACCTGCAGTACACGACAAAACAAACTTTCAGTTTTATTACTTGTTGCACTGACATCTATTGCTTTAAATTGTGTTTGAAAATGAAAGGATGGATTGTAATATAATGTTTAAAGATTATAAATAGTTCTGAGGAGCCAATAGCCAAGTAGTGACGTCATGCATGATTCTGTCTCGAAAGTAGGCTATAACAAGGTTTTGAAATGAAATGTAAGTTTTTGCTCATAGAAAATATGACTTTACAAACTTTTATTTTTAGTCATATTTAGGGTACATTTTCAGACTCGGAATACTTAGTATACTATTGTTTATGGTTAATATGACTGATTTTACAGAAAAAAAAACACATAAAAATTAACTATGAAGCTTAATGATAATTGTAAACATGTAAATATATATCTGAAAGCCGTGTAGTATTCTGCAATTAATATTTATAAAACGCCAAGTTAAACTTTTCTGTTATAGAACAGCCAACGTGAATCATATACAAGGTTTTCAAAAAATGCCTTAAATATATATCGAGAAAATACAAATATGTGCAAAAATTGATTGAAATTATTTTTCAACTGTTGCCGATTTATTGGCTTAAACGACTTATTTTGTAAAGCACTAACCTTCAATAATGAGTTCTCCTGCACATCCACATTCTCGCATATGACAGATTGTATTTCTCGTTATTAGCGCATTGCATAAAGAAATAATTTGTTCTATGTTCATCGTTTTAAAAGTAAAGCGCCAGGATTTTAGACTAAAAAGGATTCAATATGAAAAGTTACAACCTTTTTGCACCTTCATCGTGAATTGCTTGCTTCTCTGTAGTGTCTGGTTGAGAGCAGTAAATGTTTTTGAATTACCAGGTGAATGTACTTAAGATGAAAAGTGCTACAATGCGCCTTTTGGTTTCTCCCGGAAACTGTGAAACATTGCGTACGTTGTTCCCGCCACGCCCATTGAGTTCCTCTCGTATGCCACGTGAATTACGGGAGTCTATGGTAAGATGGCCTGCCTTATGCATTATGAGCATATCATATGCGTCTGTTGGATTCGAAAACTGGTCTATGGACGATGATAATATAAATGTCGGATATTTGCTATATTTCGTATGTTCTGTAGTGTAATTGAAACTCTCGTGCGTGGAATGCATTAAGTAACCTGAGTAATGCTATTAATTGCTGGCACGTGTAGTCGCGTCACAATATGGAGTGTTGTCTGGCGTGGAATTCCCCCTCCTTCCTGTTTGGGCGGGAGCTAGCAAGGAGCCATCCCATTGGCTGCAGTCTGTCAGCGTTGTGTCATCAACCCTGCCTGGCGCGGTCAGTCGCTGTGTTAACAGCTCACGAGAGTGAAGTGCGTATGTCTATTGCAGTGCAATAACGTGCTTGTTTGATCTGGCGGGAAGTTCCTCATGGCGATAGTGGGCTAAATCTGAGCCAAACAAGATGAACACAACAGAAAGGTGTTCCCGTGGGAATGTAATTGTTGCTGCCATCACCAGATTCCTCAAAATTGGAACGCAAGCCAAACTGAAGAGAAAGGTAAGCAAGCCCGACCGTTTCACAACCTTGCGCGTTGTTTTGCTGCGTCAGAATTTATTTCTGTTTCTCTTGCTAAGTAGGTCGGCGTTGCCTGTAAATAGTTGCAGTAGATTACGCAAAGCCGTCTGCCGACCTTGTTGCAAGGCTGTGAAACCTTACGGCTTACAGGCCATGCACAGCAGCACTTTTGCCATGTTGCAACTTTTAGCATGCAACCCACATGCTCTTTTGGTATGTTGCAACTAATCCTTACAGTTTGATCGTATATCCCTGTATTGGAACATTTTAGCGATGTTGCATAGTTTCCTTGTAGTTAAGTTCAATAATAAACAACCCACGTGCTTCAATAAGGAATCTCTTGCCATGTTGCAACGTTTTCTTTTACTTGCCACTCGCATATCTTTGATGTGGGTTATTTGTGATTTTGCAACGTTTCTTTGTTTTAGTAATTTGATTATTCGTTATTGCTTCTGTAACTGAATCCTTTTGATGTTTCAACATTTCCTTCCCACTTTGATGATACAAAGCCAATGCTTCTAATTGAGGGACCTCTCTTGTCTATGCTGCAAAGCGCTAATCAGTTAATGACTTTATATTAAATACAAAATAAAATACAACATTAAGAATTATACAATGACCAGTATACTATTTTGCATTTATTAATTGTGAATTATTCTACTAATATTTTAACTCGGTTTAGTCGCTGGCTGTCTTATTGATCCAAAATTTACAGAACTGTGGTTATTAAGAATTATAATTTGTTCACAGAATTAATTAAGCCTTTTCTCTCTAATAGTTTACAGCTCATTTGGTCCCTCTCTACCAATTCTTCCTTCTACATTTTTTCTCTGTGCTAGAATTCCCTGTCTTATTCCCAACTACTTCTGCTGGAAGATTACTCCATTGAGTGGCTTCTCTTTTAGTAACTCCTTTCGTACATTCTAATAAACTGTGCCAAATATTCTTTTCTCCGCCTATTCCAGTGTTAGTCCTGGTGGTCAAGTGATAACCATACTTGCCTTACAGGTCCAAGATCGCCGGTTCAATCCCGGCCAGGATCGATGAAGTTTGTTTATTATTATTATTATTATTATTATTATTATTTCGGGCGTTAAATCCTAAGTGTGGATTTCTTCGGCGGGAAGTGAATCCGTGGGCCTGGCGTCGTACATTTACTGCACAAAAGAACCTCAGCCTGAAAGAAGAGGCTTCTGAGCAATTTGGCGTTTCACGCCCTGGTTTGAATGGGATGATGATGATCAAGATTATACATAAATAAATACCCTACTCCAGTTCTGAACCATGTACCCTTCTCTGCTATCCTTACTACAATTTTCAAAATATTTATTTTTCCTTTCCGCAAGTATGCCAACGCTTATCAGTAAAGGACTTCTTATCGATGTTGTAATATTTCCTTGTGAAGTTTGACAGTATGAAGGAAACATCTTGTGGCTGGCGTATTCATAAGATTCGTCTCCCGTTCGCTCTTACAGAGATTGAAAAAATGTTTTCTACAAAACAATATTGAAGCCTTAGTATTGCCTGCTGAGGTCCTTGTGTTGCATTCTGACAGTTGCAAAAAGGGTGCCTGCAGTAAGTGTTGATTTATGTCATTTCTTTCGCTTTTCCACTAGAAATATGGTCAATAAAAGTTAAATGCCAGTCGTTTGATTGTAAGAAGCGAGACTACATGTTCCTTGCCTGTAACAACTTCACAGGGATTTTCACAGCAGTTTATCATTAATTCATGTTAGCCGTTGTAACCTGTGCAGCGGATTGCGTTTTGCACATACCTGTTTTTTTTTTTTTTTTTCCTTCAAATTACAATGCAAATAAAATTAAAATTTAAGCTATTTCTCCTTAAGATTGAAGGGAAATTAGGTCAAGTTTCGTTTTGTGTGGTTCACTAATACCCCATAGGATGCCAGACGTCGGACTGCGCAGTAGCAGGGAATAGAACAAAAAATGTCTCCCAAACACACACGACCGGACAGCGCCATTTTGTGGCAGAACAATAGACGAGAGAGATGCCGCAGGACTCGATTCTTCGTGCTCCGGCTTTTAGCCGCAATATTGCATTTTGAGAGAAAACAAATGTCTAATATACGCCACAAATAAAATTGTTATTCTCATTTAAGTTGTAATTAATTTGCCCCACGCATATCTCTGTTAGATTTCAAAATGGCTTATATTTACTAAGGGTATTTTTTCTGTAATATCACGACGTTGTACAGCTGTTCAAGTTGTACGAAACCCCATTTCCACTCCGATGACTGCGCACTTTTAATAGCAGAAATCGCCTCTCAACTTAAATGTTGTACAGTTTATAATTGAACAAAATATGCACTGCTAGCGAAGCGCACATCTGACCGTATCATAAACGAGTCATTTCTTGTTGCATTACCATGCGTCACATTCCCCGCAGTAAATGCTGAAATAGTTTGACATAGGTCGAGTTCAATGAGATTTTTCAAGATATTTCTGAATTAGATTGGCTCAGGTGGTAACGTTTGGGATTCCTACTGTGAAGGACCTAGTTCAAATCCTGTGGATGGCTAACTTGGCGCAGGTGTTCCTATATCCATTTTACGAAAGAGTCGGCCTGTCCGTGTCTTCTATTTCTTACCCGTTTTGTTTGATATTTGTAGGATGGATTTTCGAACTGTGATGACTGTGATGATTGAGTGCACCTATGTTCGGGGTTTTAGACAAAATGATGTTTCTCAGCATACTCATACGTGGCTACTTCAATTTGAATTCGTAATATTAGTGTGTATTTAAGGAATGCATCTTAAGCTTACCAAATTATTAGTAAGAATCTATTTTGGGGTAGCCATCCAAACATGTTTTATGTTTCCTGTTTACCGTCATTTATCCGATCAGGATCGATGGATTTTTTCGGGCGTATAAATCCTAAGTATGACTTACTTCGGAAGGGAAGTAAAGCCGTGGGTCTCGACTCGTAGATTTACGGCATGCAAAAGAATCTCAAGCCTGAATGAAAAGGCCTCAGCAAAATTTATCGGCCGCTTCACGCCCTGAATTGAGTGGGACGCTAATTACCTGAGATGTTAAAGAGCTTCTGCAAATGAATATAAATCGTAGTCGTAGAATGGTATCTGACGGTAAAAGGTAGAGACGATGTTGAACTTGGCTTGGAAGAACTGCAGAAATTCGAAATATAGCGAGAGATAATCTGTATCATCTAAGTGTTTTATCCTCTTTCTGCTGCTCTAGCTATTGCTATTTTAATTTATATATCACACAGGAGTGTCTGAGATTGCCGATAAATTCACGAACATAGTAAGTGAATTTATCTGGAAAGCTTAGACCCTGGAGTCATATTTATAGGACTATTTCACGAATAAAATAAGAATTGAAATATAAATCCCCTAAACTTGAATTACAAAATTGTAATAATTGTATATTTGTATTATGAATACTTAACCTTTTCAAGCCATCTTACGATAGACGAATGTATCTGTCTTTACAGAAGAGCCAAATACTGGTTTAGGGCAATTTCAGGAATAGAACAAAAGTAATATATACCTTAAATTCTCGCATAGAACATTAGCAATTGTAAAAATGTCATACATATGAATTCATACCTTTTTAGAAACCGTGAGGGTGAAGTAGACGAAAGCGGACACTTACATTGCAACCTTTTGATTTACTGAGAAGAACAAAACATAGATAAGATTTTACCATTCTGAACGTTTTTATTAATATTTATAGTTGCTTAGTTAGGTATTATATAATTACAAAATGTCTACTAAAACGCTTAGAAGAACCCTCCATTTTGCGTTATGGCTGTCAATGGTTTTGTTATCATTACACTGCTGATGTCTGCTAGCAAAAGTGGTCAGTGATGAATTAAGTGGGAGTAAAGAGTTGGCCACAACGACGAGTAGCCGGATAAAGGGATTTAGTGACACTTTACAATAATTTCACTGCGATATCGGGCTGTGATTGGTCAAAATTATAAATTTTGTATCATTTCATCGGTCGTTTTATAATGACGTAACGTCATTGAAATAATTCATTTAAATCTGCTCGTCTTCGGGAATGTTTTTGTTCAACATTGTGTGACTTTTATGTTTATCCACCAGTCTTTGTGTAACACTTTTTGAAGGGGAACACTGAATTTCTTCACTAGAACTGTTTTAACCCAATTTATACAAATAAAAAATGAATTAATTCGCTGCCGAATGCAGGTGTCATTCAAACCCGTGTGTTCACCAGAACGAAGAGTACAATTTAAATTCCCCTTTATTTCAACTTGATTCTGTCTGTTTTTGAGCCAGGCCTCGCATTGGGCCTGAATATATACAAGGGACAACCTTTGATGTTCTTGCTGGAAGTTGACTGCTTTTCATTGCATCCACTACAACTGAATTACGGATTCGTTCCTTAAAACTTAACCGTAATGAAAATACGCCTTTTCTTTTAGTTATACATATGATGCACACAATACCCCGCGTTTGATATTGAAATAAATAAAAGGCGGGTAATTGTTTTTAAGTAACTTTCAATAGCTTAGTTTTATATTTACCGTAAATTAAGATCTCTGAAAAGCTTATATTGTGTTTTCCGCACTTTACCAAATGATATCCATTACCAGATTTATAAGGTAGTGCAAGGAGAGGAGAATAGCCATAAAAATATGAGCTTAAATAGCTTAAATTTGATTTATTTACGGACGCTCTTTAGCATTTCAGGCAATCAGCGTCTCATTCAATTCAGGGCGTGAAACTGCCGACAAATTTTGCACAGAGACCGCTTCTTTCAGACTTGAGGTTCTCATAAATGTCGACACGGGATCCATGGATTTGCTTCCCTTCCGAAAGAAGCCATACTTACGATTTTTACGTCCGAAAAATCCATCGGTCCTGGCCGGGATCGAACTCGCTATGTTGGGTTTAGGAGGCAAGTATGGTTACCACTACACCAGACCGACTTATGTGAGTGGTGTTCCATTATGCTAGTGCATATTTTATTTCACTAATACTACCTCGAATTATATTTCTTGGAAGCATTTTAGCACAAGAGAATAGCCTGAAATGGCGGCGGGGGGATCATGCTATTTGTTTTAATATTAGTATTATTATTTAATGAAACACTTTTCAGTGTTTTTTTTAATTTTTTTTCCCAGCAATGAAAAAGTATGAACTTGGAACTTATAGATCATTTAATCAAAATTAATCAAAGAAATTCGATTCTGCCTCACATTTTGTATAATTGCGCCATAACCTTTTCAACCATAATTATTCACCGGCTTTAATTCGCGGAAACCGGTGTGCAGACAGAATCACCGCCCTGGTAACTTGAACAAATAGTTGATAGTAGATAAATGTTTCGGAATGCTAACATTCGGCAGTAATTGAAGGGATGACGGGAAGAACGACGAGGGTGCAAGTAAACTTTAGAGAAAAATTAATGTTAAAGTTTAAACTCACTGCCAAGACACCTATGCATAGTACTATTATTAATTAATTTTATTACGTTGTCATTTAACAGACAGGAAAATAGTTCTAATATTGAAAATGAAGAGGGTTGGTCTTTGGTGTTTTGTACGATAATTATCGTAGTGAGTGTCCGAAGTTGTCAAATCGTCATAGAACTCTTCTGCTTCTTTTGAGATAAGTTTCTTTACGTTCTGCAGGTCCTTTACATTTTGACATTCCACTATATAATCTTTCTGGATATTGAAACTCACCAGCAACCAATGCAGGTAAGAACAATCTTAAGCCAGGACCCCATTATGTACAATGAGAGATTAGATAAGGTTCTCCATGGAGTGTTTGGAGTTCTTTAATGGGGTAAAAGGTCAGACTTAGTGCCCATGCTCAGTAACTTTGAAGGGTTATTTACCCATTCAGTAGTCCTAACCTAGTCAGGATCATCAGTCTTTTAACCCATGAAAAAGAAATCAAGTTACCGATTTGTTCATTATAGTTGTGTGCTATTAAATTTCGAAATAATGGACATTCTGTCATCCAACAATTAGTGTAGCCACCCAAAGATTGAATTATCATCTCTTCCGTAAAATAATATGACTTCCATCGTTCTTCCCAAATGGGTGTGTTTAAAAAACTTCTGCTTATCTGGGGACCTTTGTAATAGCAAAGTAATTCTCTATTAGTTTTCAACATAATCCAATAGATGGCAGCCCTAACTAAAAATGCGATTTTGTGGACCCGCCAACCCTTCAATTATTACGTTTTTTTAACACACACAGGCCTAATGTTAATTAAAAGAACAGTAATACATATTATCGGGTTGTATTTAATTTATTTACGCAGAGCCATCTGTAGGGGAGTCAATTTCCTGACCCACATTCTCGTGAGATACCCAAGCCGTCCCTTGTCCTTTCTTTCATGGAATTCCAACAGGCGTCTGACGCGGGCAGGTTCCAGGGTGTACTAATCATATGAATAAGCGGGTCTGTCATCGCTAAATAGACTTATTGAGTGGGAACTGCAGATTGTATGTGGACAGAGAATGCCGGTTCAGTTTAAAGAATCAGCTGATGTCCTTGTAAGAGACTCAGGTTGGAGGTCATTGGTCTTGGAACCGGAAGTGAAAGTTCGAAAGAAAGTTGCTAATGAAGTACTGACAAATTTTCTGCAATAACGTGATCAGTAGGCTACAGAGTTGAAGGAGAAACTTCCTGTTTGTTTTGATAAACTTGTTGACGTAGTCTTTGCTCCGAGTTGTTTGTTAGTCGGACAAGAACCATGGCGCCGCCCTTCCAGATAACGCGTGTCACTTCCATTTCATAGAAACGGCGCATTAACACCTTACCGTGTGGGCGAAGCGGTGGGTATAAATACATCGTTTCGGATAATACTGTGTGTCGTCATGCTCCAGGAAAGTGACGTAACTATTGACGGCATACAGAACAGCTTGGATTTGGTGTACGCAGAATAGTAATATACATTTTCATTTAAAATGTGCGTCCTAGTACTGTTTGCTTTACAACGAACTATCACAATATGTTTCAAATCCAAGTGATATGATATATAAAGGCTTAACCTTGTGTCGACCCTGGTGGTAACCATACTTGCCATCTAAACCCAAGTTCGCGGGTTCGAACCCGGCCAGGATCGTTGGATTTTTTTTTCGGGCATAAAAATCTTAAATATGCCTTTCGGAAGGAAAGTAAAGCCGTGGGTCCCGTGTCGTACATTTACGGCACGGAAAAGAACCTCAAACCTGAAAGAGAGGCCTCTGCGCAAAATATGTCGGCCATTTCACGCCCTGAATTGAATGGGACGATGACATGAGATGTTAAAGAGCGTCCGTAAATAAAACAAATAATTGAATTACAAATTGTCCAAATTTCTTAGCACACCGGAACGCGTCAAGTCATGCGACAGACGTTATCGATCGTGCAACATGGAGCTCAATGGGAAGCAATGCGAGTGCGATATTCGCCGCACACAGTGACGTCATGAACATGTTGCAGACATCGGCATACTGCATTCCGTGCGTTTGCAGATAATGTCCGATGATTCCTGCGAGCAATACATCTTTATGTTGCCAATTTAGTTATTTTCCAACTATATCTGGTCTTTTTGAAAGACTGTTTTAGTTGCTGCCTAGTTGAAATGTTTTCTTTTTCGTATTTGGTCTAAAGTGATTGATTGCTTAGTCATTTAGAGAATTCTGGCATATATAGCACTATTTGGATTGTTGCGATTATTCATCAATGTAATAGCGGAGACACTGGAACTTTGCAGGATGTTTTCATAAATCACGTGCTAACCGTGCTGAGCACGAAATAAATTGAAATTGTGAATACATTTTGCGCAATTTCAGTCACCTGTACATCAAAATATCGTATTCGCTCGACTAGAACACTGTCGCAGATACGTGTTGCTCCGGTGTGTGATCGCATATCTTGAATCACTAAATTTATCCGACTTGCGATCTCCCTTACATCGGGGAGTATTTCGTATTGCTTTTGGAGAGTTGCAGTTGAAAATAAACCTTGGCCCCTTTTGTTTTTATTTCTTCACACTCGGTCACCCCGAATGTTCTAAGAGTCATATGGAATATTTTCAGAAGTATTTATTGTAATCATTCGGCGGGTGTTATTTGAATAATTTGATATTTTATATTAAGGTGGTCATTATTTCTTATTTGTATATTTGAGTTAGGAGGTTTTAACCAAACATCTTTACGAAAAATTTTAGCTTATTCATCATTTAAGTTATTAACCATCACCTTGCTGCAGGTAATGGGGCCAGCACGCAACGCTAGAGAACCAACAATTCAGCAGATGCACCCCACCACCAACAGCAGCCGCGGGTGGGGGCCAGTGTGCCAAGTTCACCATGACGTCAAAGCAAACTTTCTCTGTTTCGACATGACATTTTTAGGAAGTGTTGACATAACCAGAGCAAATCGATACCCGTTTTCTCTAAGCTTTCGTAATAACGTGACCCATTAACGCGTGTAAACATCTTGCACATTACTACCCAATAATTTTAATGCAAAACTGCATATTTAGGTATATCTAAGAAGATATTTGTATTCAGGCTCGTGCATAACTGCACTTTCCTGTTCGAAATTCTGTGAGAAGAACCACTCTAAATATTTTAAAAATTCCCTCCCCTGTAAAGACTGCGCTATACGACTCCCTTTATATTTTAATAGCTTTCTTATTCTGCAATAAGCGTGAGTGAATGAAACTGCATATAATCCTCCTTTAACATCTCAGGTTATCAGCGTCCCATTCAACTCGGGGCGTGAAACAGCCGACAAATTTTGCTCAGGGGCCTCTTCTTTCAGGGATGAATTTCTTTATCGTGCCGTAAATGTACGACACGGGATCCACGGCTTTACTTCCCTTCTGAAGGAAGCCATACTTACGATTTTTACGCCCGAAAAAATACATCGATCCTAGCCGGGTTTGAACCTGCGACCTTGGGCTTAGAAGGCAAGTATGGTTACCACTACACCGCCAGGACCGAGTAGCATCAGCTTTTAAAAGAGAACCTGAACACTTAAATATTCACTGTTTTGATTTCTGAATTGAAATGTAATGCGGTTGGTTTTAACTGGGTGACTAGTAAAATTTCATACTTAAGAGAGTTGTGTGTATTTTCAAATGTAATTGTTGGCACTGTTCATGTGTAACTTTTTATTTTAAATTCTTGCTGCTATTTTAATCTTGAGGGTAATTTTCCCCTTGCCGTTGCATATTAAAACTGTTATCTGTATAATTCACAATTTTTATAGATGTAACATAATTTTATATAGTATAAATAATAAGTGCCAATGAACAGATCCTAGATGGACTTCTTTTATACAATATCAACCTCATGCAGCATTTCATGGTGAATAAATTGGTTTCTTGGTCACTTAGATTCCAATGAAGTTTTATTTGCATATTATTTTGACCTAGAAAGGAAAATGTCAGTTCTCTTAAAATAAAGATAAAATAAAATGTATATTAATGTTGCATGGTAACCGAGGCTAGAGATATTGTTATGGCTTTTTACAATTTATTTATTTTTGTAAGGCTAAAAGTACGTAATGCATTCTTCAGGATTTTAAAGTTTTTTCATCCGTGTACTTTACTGGAACTGCAATTCCTAAACGTTGTAAGTCATGAGAAAGCTCATCACAGAACACCATTGTTACCTAGCAGTTATGTGATCATAATAATTTAGCAATAGAAGGTTAACACCAACATTGAGCTATTTGAAAAGTTGCGCATCAAAGCATTCACAGTGTTGCGGGGCCTATAACTCATGTCATGGAAACTCTACCCAGGTATGTTTAAAGAGACTGTAGGATGTCTCATTGGGTCTGGCGAGATTTGATTTTTTTTAATCCTTGCACTTAATCGCTGACATCAAATGCCTTCGCTCTCTGTAAGTTTTACAAACAAAAGCAAGTTGTGTTCGGTAGATGTGAGAATTAGTGCATAGAAGAAACCATCTGGGGGCCTTCTTCACACAAGGTTACAAGTTACTACCTCCGAAATCACAACCGCATTTTTGTACCATAGCAACGCTTACAAGTACCGACCGAGCGGATATAGGTAATTACATTGAACTTGTGCAAAGATAAACGGTTATGGAGGCTCATCAAAATTAGCTCAGGTCACGCATTTCATCGATGTTGCTGCTTTGATCACGTGTGTTGTGACAGATTTAGTTTCTCTCCGTTAGAGTGGCGATTAGCCTTTAGCTTGAATAATTGCATATCATATATTTGCCTTCAGTACATATGAGCTATTGACATATGTTTAATGCAAAAACCGTTATGTAGATTGCTCATTGGCAAGGTGGTGGTGTGAAAATGTTCAACATTTTTATTTATATATAAATTATGAATATTTCCACAAGTATATGTAAAGTGACACTTAAATTGTTTCCTACCTTTGATGAACAAGTTCGAAATATAGAGCAAATATTGTGGATATATATTACTGGAAATGTTATTGCATTACCTATAGATTTTCTGTGTTTCTACACTTATCTTAATGTCAACAGTGAGTTCACAATTAATTTTTTTTATCTAAAAGTAATTATGCATTGTTGTATGGAACAGAACTTCTAAATGTTTTCCATTGCTGTGATACTACCACCTTTATTGTTCCTTTTAACGTAGGAGTCAATATGTGTGTTTAATAACAGCTGCACAAAATGGGCAAAGGAATTGAATGAACTCCTCGCAAAAATACCGTACTTGTCGCATTAGCATCAGAGGTCCTTTCTGGTCAACATATTATATCAAATATAGGATTTAACCAATGCACTGTGTCAAGATTATTGGCTAAATGCTAGAAAACTGATAATTTGGAAAGAAATAAAGGAAGAGACAAAAAAAAAAAAGTCTTCTACTGCTGCTAATGACCTGGTTTTGAAGCGGAGCTGTCTGAAAAACCGGCGTATGACATCAGTGCAGTTTAAAGGAGAGAGAGAAGAAGCTTCTAAGTGGTGGTTTACAGCAGATCCATCAGATACATACTTTTAGAAATGGGTCTGTCTGGTAAAAGGCCACCGAAGACGCCGAAGTGAAGAAAGCTGTCAAGGAACTGAAGAGATGTCGAATAAAGTTGCATTCTCAAATAAATCAAAATGTAATATCGGAGCAAACTTTGAAAAGTTATTTATCCGTCGTCATAGCGGCGAAGAATTTCAGCCAGGATGCTTGGTCTCAAATCAATTAGCAGAAAGTGTGATGGTCTAGGATTGTATTTTCGCCAAAGCAGTGGGTGCATTACATTTTGTTGAGGGACATTATGATTTAGAGAAAGTTTTATGCCAACAACTGTGGAGCAGTTTGTATCACCAGAAAACTGTTCTTTCCGAGATGACTACGCACCATGTCATACATCACTTTGACCAAATCCATGTTACATCCACATAGTGGTTTTAAAAAAATTACAAGTTTATGCTACAGGTTGAAGTTTTTGGAATTTGCCAGGGAAGAGCCCAGATCTCAATCCCATTGGGAACTGTTGGAAAATGATTGGCATTGCTGTAGCAAAGAAAAAATAAGCAAGACCTGGTTAAAGGCATCCATAGGGCCTGACCAGTGAAACATTTAACACTTTCATTGACCAGACGATGTGATGCAACACTTAAGTATTTCAGCATTTTTGTGTGTGTTTAAGGCTCATATTATAATTATTAATCATGAACTCATATCAGTTTTATGCAATTTTAATTACAACGTAACTATTTAGTTATAAAAATTTATATTTTCAGTTTTACTGTTTACTTTTAACAGATTTTAACACGATTAGCATCAAATGTTCATCTTTTTAGACTTGAAATTTCCGGGTTGTACCTAAAAATAATTATAGTAAAATTTCAAAATTCTGATATTTCTAGATGAGTATAAAAAGAAAAACAATATTTTGTGGGTAATGCAATAAATATTTCTACTACTGTAAATTATACATGAAAAATGGCCAATCCCATAAATAAGCTTCGTATATTGGTAAATACACCAATTGAACAACTTATGATTCCACTAAATGTTTTTCATTGCGAAAATAAAAGAATTTCTTTACTAAATGAAAAAATAAGAAAGTTGTGAGGGCTATAAAGAAAATAACCATCCACATCTCAGCTTGTTTACGCAAGACCCATTAATACATTGTAAAAACACTATCACCGACAAATATGTGATGCAAGAATGCAAACAATTGTGCCGAAAAAAAGGTTCTTCAATGATTCATTTAATCGGAAGTATATCAGCCAGTGCTGTTGTAGTGCCTGTTTTGGCATCCTGGAAGTAAGATGAACGTTTATACTGAAATAATTTCAATGTGTTTAAGAGATCAGCGCGGTATGTACCAAAACAAGTTACGTTTTGCGTCATTAGGATAGCTCTGTTATAATTTAAATGCGCTTATGCTGCAGAGAGCCATAGTTTTGAAGAAGGGAAATGCCACGTGTTTCTAATTTGTAGAATAAAACATGCTACAAAGTCCCGCGTCATGATCAGTGATGTGGAGGTAATTAGCACGCAAGTCGCATTCATAGTGCAGGGTTGTGATGAGCGTTGAATTCCGCGTGCGTTTATGTATCATTCAGAAGTTCCTAGACATTGCCCAGCCTAAGAAAGATTGCATAACGTTGGTAATCTTTTAGTAAATTTCCCCAGAAAATCTCTTCGTCATCTTGCACGTCTCATGTGGGTCTGTGCAAGAGGCTACTAAATTTAATAGCCTGCGATAAATTTAAAAAATATCGTATACAAGACGAACCTGCACAACAAACAAGAATCCAAATATAATATATTTCAACGCCTCATTTGATAATTTTGTCAGTAATGAACCTCTTAAATTCGTTGGTTTGTTTTGTTGTTTTACTCTCCCGCTAACGAGCAACGCACTCACCCATATGCAAACACTAAACTGATCGCAAGGTATGTATATAATGATGTCGACCAACATAATTCCGTTGTGGTGCATAATGGTAAAAAATGACAGAAAATAAATATGCCTTACGAAGCTTCCTTGGGGTCGAAGGTGCTTTTTTCGAATCCCGGTAAGCCTATTCGGAGTTTTTCTTTATCCCGAGAAAGGGATGCCAAATTTGCGCAATCATTCATTATTTCAGTCATCCCTACAGACTTTTCAGTGCACAATCCAAACGACGCGTCAAAGCGAAAATAAAGCATTAAAAAGTAGATACATTACACGAGTAGTTTACAGAAAAGTGTAAGGAATTGTTCTCGTCATTGTATGCTATCAGTGATTCGCTATACTTTGTACCAATTAGAATATTGATGTATAAGAAACATTCACTTGCTCAGAATCCGCAGTTAAACGGAAATTAAGATGGTTGTGACTTGATTGCAATTCTGGCAAAATCTGACGCAGGAATCCCAGAGCATTCAAAAATTAAATTCACTTAACATTATGCTGGGTGTCATTGCTCAACTTTTTTTCCCCGCAACAGCAGGTGATTTGTTGTCTCCCCCCTAAAAATTCTTGCCAGGAAAGTGAAAAAGGATATTCTTATCAAATATCAGGTTAGAGCAGCATAGCATGCGGTGGGAATTTGGGTCTACAGTAAGGAAAGAAAGAAGGGGTAATCCCCATGTTACAGTCCGCGGTTGAGAAACGGAAATACCAATTCATCCAAACAGGAAACGAGCCATGACCTTAAACGTAGCAAATAAGTTGACCATTGAAAGCAAGCAAGGAAGTAACGGATTATATAAAGTAACTCTGGGTTGTATGTATTATAATTTTTGTTTTATTAACTGCATTTGGCTGCAATAATTTATCTAACCTGACTTTTCCGTATATTCAGAAATTGCGTGTTTTTTTATAGGTGTACTTCGATTATCGTGCTTGGGACAGAACAGCTTAGAAATTAACCTAAGCAACATTGTCAATAACCAAATTTCATTTCAAGTAAATTCGGTAAAATTTCTGTTCTTGGGAATTCCGCAATTGCTATTTTAAAGTATACAAACAACGAGTGTAACCGAAAGACGAATTCGCATCAGTTGTGACATGAGCACCTGCAGAATTTTATTCCGTTTTGGAGGTTGCCACAACCGCGTGATGCTTTTGTTGAGGTCTGCCTCTTCTGTGTGTAAACAATTTCTCACTCAGAAAAGACGTCCTCCAAATAACATCAAGTGTATGTTCCAAGCAATGCGCTTGACGAGAAATGTCCCCCACCTCCCTATTTCAAGGATGTAACGGGTTTTAGTTGCTAAATTTAATATTCTGTTATTTGTGGTTTGAGATAGAAGAGTGCAGTGTTTGTATTTATTTTATTTTTAACAGTGTGTAACGCCCTTTTTTACTGCTGAGGAACCACAGGCCGTGGACACTGGTGATAAATGCTTTTTTGTAAGCGTTCCAGGCCTAAATTTAGGGTACCTCCCCGGCATTTGCCATTTCTGGGAAGACGGTCTGGTGGGAATCGAAACTTCCTACACTTCCGGTTAACGACTTCGGCCACCCTGGCGGTGTTTGTTACTTTGTAGAGCATATAGATGACAATGCAAAGTTATAAGGTAAACCGGAAGAAAATAAAAGAAGTGAAATAAAACAAAGACGTGTTTATAGGGTTCAGGTACGTAAAACAATGCATGCAAAGTTGGACGGTCGAGCCAATTGGTAAAAGGAGGATTATTGATATAGAAGCAAGAAAAAGAATGAATGTGTAGTGAATGCATTATTAGTATGAATTTGCACCAGTAAACGGATATGCCATTTTGGTGGCTTATAAAATGATGTTAAAAAGTTATGTAGGTTAAGGTGTGTATTGATGGAGTCACAAATAGGTCGACTTGATCCGGGACCTTGTGCAGAGCTTACTCCACCATCTTTGAGTGAATTTCGTTACTCTAACCGTGTAGTCATAGCATGCAGTGAGTGCATATAAAGGTAATTGTCACAGTCATAAGCATCTAGAAAGAGAACGTTAGGGTGTAATAGATTAGAGGTGGCCGAGCGGCTTAGAAGGCATTGTTCTTCAACGTAAGCTCCTGGGTTTAAATCCCGCTTTTTATTGTATAGATCACCATGTCGCCTGAATATATTATATTTTAACGTTTCGATTGAGTTTTATGGCACTACCTACGCACGTAACACAAACTAACGTATTCTTTACAAATAACTAAATAAATACATGAAGAGGAACATTTATCTTCTAAAGTGAAACACACAGAAATAAATTTATATCAGGTGTATGAACTCTCAATATGTATAACTGCCCTCAATCTTCAGGGTATCACATTTGTACAGTAGTGTGGACTAGAGACTACATCATCTCAGGCTTCTTGCATTTAAATAGAACAAATATAGCATTCATTTTATACATGTAGTTCCGTAATATTGTTTCCCTTACACAGCAAGCTTGAACATTAACGTGTGTGGGGGGAACTAATTTGTCAAAATATACTACAAAGGTTTATTTAAAAATGAAAGTGTTTCATGCCGGCAGGCATCACTGCATAGTTTGTTTCACTGGGAATTGATTGTCTTGCAGGAAATCTCTTAGTTGTTAGTTTCCATACAGGAATATTCACTGTAAGTACAATTGAAAAGTGGTGAAGATGCTACAGCTTGTGTTAAAAAGTAACAATGCCGATGTTTCTTTTTGTTTCATTCTCTAGAGCGTGTATGTGGTTCTAACGTTGGATGAACTGTTGCATTGTAAATCTCTTCTCTCTGCCAAATTAACTCCTCAAACTTTGCATCAAACCATCAGTCGCAAACGTGTCTTCTCTAAATTCAGAATCCATTTGGTTAGAACTATACTGTTAACATGACTTACCTTTTGGCATTTTTAGAGTGCAACTGAACTGCAACTTAAACATCCTTCTACACCAGCTAATTTGCAAGCCACCAAAGCGACTTTTCCTATTGCTATTTGCCTTAGGGATGGAGGGAGGGGAGCTGTAAAAGCAGAAGCTCTCCTGGGATGCAATGTATACTGTTGTCTCTATAATGTTTACATCGGCAGCAATCTTAACTAGTGGTTGCTTGATGAGAGGCTCTGGTTGTCCAGTATGCATGGCTGGTTTAAATTACACTTCTTGCAAATTAAAGAAGGTCCAACACTGTTTCCTATTGCTGCACTTCAAGGTTAAGGCACGTCTTATTTAAAAACTACATCCCATTCTTGGTTGAACGAATATTGAAGAATTAAAAAAGTGTAAGAGTACAAAAAATACCAATAAGGCACTAAAACTAAAATAAGAATATGTCGGAAAACGCAAATAATGCCTTTTACATTCACATCGCATTATGACATTTTAGATATGACTATCATTAACGTCCGGCTATAGCTGATGAATAATACAAAGCTCAAACATATGATTAGAATGTTATGTTATAGGTTCTATTGTAAGTTTATAGTAACCCCACACTTCAGCAAATTCATATTCGTTTCTGAGATTGCCTCAAGACTAGCATGGTATCATGAGGAATAGAAAAATAAGCACACTGCAGATTTGTTACAGATTCATGATATAACACACGTTCTGGGCCTGTGTTCTCGCATATTTTAAATCGTGCAAAGCCTAATCTGGGTTTTCCAATCCTTCATTCGCATAGAAATTGCCCCAAATTTCCTTTCTTTTTGTAGTAAGTTATTGCATGGTATCCTCAAAGAGCAGGATTGGCGTCAATGTAGAACTGCTCTCTGACGGGAAATGGGGTGTTCTGAAAGTTCTCGGCCTGATTCAAGAGGTGTCTTGAAGATGGCCAAACTACCATGACAGTTAAATATCCATCCTTAAGATGGCAGCTGTAAAATTTCAGTGTAGTCATTTTTATGACGATCGTGTCAACAAACTAATTGAACATTTTCTACAAACTATTTTGATGCCACATTAAAAGGATCCTTCCCTCCATTTTAAAAGTGAACTGCTGAATTTAAGCGTTGTACATCCATTCAAGATGATGAGCGCTCAAGGCGTCACAAACTGCTACGACCGACGAAATTGTGACTCAATAATTGCTGATTAAAGATACGCGAGTTGGCTGACAATGGCAAACTTTTTATAGGCCTGTCCACAACATTTTACTCGAAGTTTTGGGTATGGGAAAGCTTTCCGCTCGACGAGTGCCACTAATATTAATAATGGACTAAAAGCATATTCGAATGAACATTTCGCAAATGTTTAGACTTGTTTTAGGCAATTCCATTGACTTTCTCCGACGTTCATTACATATGAATCATGGACTTATAACATGCACGCCATAGATGAAGGAGCAGCCCCGAAAGTGTGTGGCAACGGATAAAAGCGCGGCAAAGAAAGTAAACACGGTTCCATCATCTGCAGGAAAAGTCACGGTTATGGTTTTCTGAGATTCTCATGGTGTGGTATTCTACCTCCAGAAGGTAAAACAACCACCGGGGAATATTTGCTTCACACTGGACCAACTGAAGGATGCTATCCATTCTGGCTAAAAGTTTGCACCTTGCGAAAACGATCACGATAATACGCCTTCACATCCGCTGGGGATTGTTGCTACAAAACTACATGACTTTTGCTTCCTCCATGTTCACCAAATTTGGCTCCCAGCGATTACTTTTCATTCCCATACCTGAAGAAAGGCAGGATGGACGAAGATTCCTATCAAATGATGAGGTTGAAACTGAGACAGGCGCTTATTTTTCACAGTTGGACAAATCTTATTTTACTGATGGTATTAATAATTTGGAAAGTCGAACTGACTGTTGGGGGAAAAAAAAGTTTTTCTATGAAATCCTGTGTTTACTTGGTTAGACCGAGAACTTTTAGAACGCCCCTCGTACTTAATATATATTTTTTTAAGGAATGTATGCATCTTCTCAAATTCCACAAGCTTAACTTCTCTCTTTTAAGAAATAAATACATTGCAAATAAATGTGCAGGATTCAGTTAACAAAGCTCTTAATGACTCTATATTCTGTAAGTTGTACAGTAACTTATTTTTAACCGTGTGCTTATGCTGAAGTGTAAGGTTATTTCTGCTGCTGCTTTTTTCAGTAATGTTAGTAGACAATACATTTGGACGTTTTTTAAAAATGCATTTGTTTGACTTTTAGTCCATCGAAATCCTAGAAAAGCTGAAGATTGTTAAATAAATCTAATGCACAACCATCCTTCAATACAATGCTCTTGCAAAGTTTGTTGGCATATTATAAACAAATATAAGGAAAAAATTAATAACTTGAAAAAATATATTTCACAAAATGAAGAAAATTGATCGTTTCTGAAACTTAGGGGTGTTTGTTATAAATTTTATTTGCTATGTACAAAGTAGCTGGTAAATTTGTACATTTTTATTTTTAAAAAGTCCTATTTAAATAACGGTTCATCTTCAGTAGCAAATTATTTTAACATTGTACATATTCATGCACGGCAAGACTATAACTAATGGTTAAGAGATCAGTTTGTCCCTCTACATAAATGAAATGTGACATTTTCTAGCTTAACGTGCTGGCAACTAAGGCAATCATAGTAATGGAACTTTATTCAGATTCATTGTGTTGCAGCGTGTGGCATCTGCAGTGCCTGCTCCAGCAGTGACAATGTCTCCTCCTCGCATTGGTAACACTGTTCCCAATAATAGACATACGTGTGCTGCTCCACCTGCCAAGCGCACTCCAAAAGACTTCATCTTTGGGAAGGTGATCGGTGAGGGCAGCTTTTCCATGGTATATCTTGCAAAGGACATTCACACCAGTCGGGAATATGCCAGTAAGTATGATGCCAGTCATTGTATTCTACATTAAGGGTGATTCAAAAAACGCGCCCGCTTTGAATCGCACACAATTTTTAATTTTTGTTTTTTCGGTTGTCGATATTGTTTTGTTTCATGATATCCGTTAACATTCCGATTGTTGCTTCACCCTGCATTTCTTCATTGTGTCGCCATGGATCGTTTACAACGGAGCAACATGTAATTGTGAAAACGTAGAATATTATGCAGCAACTGTCAGGTGGCCGTGTAATGAAGCGCCGAATGAATCAACAGTTTGCAGATTTATGAAAAAGTTCTACGAAACAGGTTCAACAGAAGTTCTTAGCGTCCTTAATCTGGCCGATCTGTTCAAAACATTGCGGTGGCTGGTGACAACGAAGTGAATGTTAGTCCAATGAAATGTGTTCGTCAACGTTATCAAGAATTGGGCATAGGAATTTCTTCAATGCGGCGAATTCTTCGGTATGATCTCAATTATCAATCTATAAAATTCAGTTAACAACGAAAGTCAAGTTAAATCAAGTGACCGATCACGAGAAGCGAAATTTTGACTGGTTTCTGAGAAGACGACGGCCCTGCGAGGAAAATAATCTTCAATGATTAGGGACACTTCCACTGAAACGGATTTGTGAATAAACAGAATTTTCGTATCTGGTAATCAGAAAATCCTTACCTCATTCAAGCAAGAGAAGTGCGTCTATAGCGCTTTTTTTTTTTTTTTTTTTTTTTTTTTGATTAGGCAGACAAGACGGATACCGTACAATGATAAGAGATTTTTTGTGACCTCATTTCAATGGAATGGATATTCAAAAGTTGTGGCCTCGGCAAGATAATGCCACATGTCACACTTTCGGCAAACAACTACTTTGTCCCATGAGAAGTTCCCAGATTGGCTCATTGCGCGTAATGGTGGCCACCATGATCATGTGATTTATCCCCTTTTGATTTTTTCTTTAGGGTAATCTTACATTGGTTTATCTCAGCAAACCCCGAAACATCCATAAGTTAAAGGAGGAAATTTGACAAGTTGTCGGCGAAATCGAAATGCAAGTTTGTGAGCCAGTCATAGTGAATTTCATGAACAGAGTGCTCTTGCATGCCAGTGTGGTAGAGGGTGTTATAAGCTCGATATTTTCCATACCTGAAATGGGAAGATGTGATGAACATGATTATGTCCTTGTATAATGCTAAAGTTCATAATTTGATATATTATAACTGGAGTATTTTCGAATATGTTTTGTCACATTTTAGTTGCACATTTTTTATTGTGCTTGTTTATTAACAATTAAATGTTACAAATGTAAATTTAGCTCTATAAATTCATTATAGAGATAAAAATTAATTATTCATAAGCTGCAATAACTAAATTTACATGTATAACAGGAAGATTGATCATATAAAACATATAAATAGGGATATTGTAGCATTTATGTATGAGATTCTACTCACTTTTTCTTTACAGTTAAGGTGTGTGAAAAGACACACATTATACGAGAGAAGAAAGCAGAATATGTGAAGCGAGAGAAGGAAGTACTTAGTATCTTGAGTTCCAACCCAAAGACAGCAGCACCGTTCTTTGTGAAGCTGTTCTGTACATTCCAGGACACAGATCGTCTTTGTATCCTTAACATGTCAGGCCTACAGGCTATTGAAAATTCACATAAATATAATTTATTTATTGTATTGCTCTCTAGGATTTGTATCACAGTACCCTGGATGAAGAGGAATTGCACATTTCCCACAACTATGCAATGAATAAGGCGGAAAAGTTTCTTTGGCAATTTAGCTGTTTTTTTTCCACAGCTGTATCTATTATATTCAGTGTGGTTTCATATTTCATGCAATGTGAGCAATTAGATGGCATCCTTTGTGGATATCACCCATCTATACTTTCTTTAATCTTTTAGTTCCTCTTGGAAAGATCTTACTATTAAGTCATGAGTTTTTATAAATTTTACAATCTTATAAAATTATCACAAGAAGGTCTGAAATTGCTAATAAATTCACTAACGTAGTGGGTTAATTACCTGGAAAGCTCAGACCCTCGAGTGATATTTATTAGAAATATTTCATGAATAAAATAAGAATATAATTCCTCTAAACTTAGCTTACAATATTGTAATAATTGTATATTTTTATTGTGAATACTTATTCTTTTCAAGCAATCTTGCAACAGATGAATGTCACTTGTCAGTAATGCCAATAGAGAAGTGTCAAAAACTGGTTTAGGACTATTTCATGAATAGAATAAGAATAAAAATAATATATATTTGAAATTTGCTCACACAATATTAACAATTGTGTAAAATGTTATGCTTACTTATGAATATCTATCTACCTATTCGAAAACTATGAAAATGAAATAAGATGAAAGTACACTGTTCAATTTTCTAATATCAACCAGAAAAACAAAACAGAAATAACATTTTGCCATTTTGAACGTGTTTCTTAAAATTTATGGTTGCTTAGGCAGATATTGTTACATAGGTTATAAAATGTTTTTATACTGTTTGGCTTAATAGGTAAAAACAATTGCTTGAGTTGCACATCAAGTTTGTTAAATGTGCAATAAAAGAGGTCAATGATATGTACTCAGGAATTATATAGTGGGGGTATAGAGTTGACTACACTGGCCATAAGACAAATGCACTTTTCATGATAAAAGGGAAATGATAAAACTTTACTATATTTTCTATGCCAAATTGGGCTGTGATTGGACAAAATTCAAAATTTTGTTTCATTTCATTGGTTGATTTTTTCATTATGTCACATAAATGAAATAGATCATATAAACATAATAACCACAGAGTAAATAGGATGATGATAGCTCTAATCCAGTAAAATGCAGTTTCTATTTATATAGTCCATAGTCCAGCTGATTAAAAATCACAGCAGCGTGTGAACTACATTTTACTGGATCTACGCCAACAATAAAAGCATAAATATGTATAATAGTTCTAATTCAGTAACCTTTATTGTCATGCACCTCCCATAATAAATCAGAAGTTTATCCTGACTTGACTCACAATTCTCCTCATTAGTCTTTTTCCAAGATTGTACACATGGAATCAAAGCCTACCAAGCGCTGGTTTTCCATTGGCATAAGCATGTGTAAGGTCTAGTTTTATAAAGCCGATCAGAACTGTTAATGAGGGCAAGGAGTGATTCAACTCTATTTCTAGCCATTTTGTATTTTGAGAGAACAGGTGTCATCTGTGTGATACAGTTTAAAGTAGGTTTTCTGATATCCCTGTAACACATTTAACAAGAATTTTAGGTGCACAGTCTTCTTGGCAATTCATGCTTAAATCATGTATTATTTTGCATTTTTTAATATGTCTTACTAGTCCTATACATTTGAATTTTTGTTTGTCTTTTTCATATTTGGCGAGTTCTTTGTGGTGGTGGTGGTGGTGGCAGCGGTGGCTGTTTTTTTTTTATCCTGCATCACATCTTTTTTTAGTATAAAATATAACAATTAGGAACAGTTCCTTCGGCAATTCCAGAAGGCAATGAATCCAATCAAAATGTATTCCAACTTGATTGGCTCAGCACCCCAGTCCCCAGTTCATCAGCAGCTACCTACTGGAATATCCAGGGGACCAGGCTTCGATCCAACCAAAGACAAAACACAACATTAAAAATAATTTATACATTAAATACAATATTAAGTTATATTTACAATATTAAACCTTTCTTCTTTTTTAGTTAAACCCATTCAGCCAAATTTATATCCTTTAGAGTTGCTTATTCCTTAGGGCCTTATACACACTAACACCCTGGTTATTGGTGTATAAGGATCCTGTTTAACTAATATTAGATAACTAGCCCCATACGCTCCCCTACTCATTTAATCCTCCTTTTCATAACTGATAATTTTATTCTCAACCATATTTCCTAAGTATTTTACACCCATAACCATATTTGTCTCACCTTGCCTATGTATTTTCCCAGTTCCTTAATCTTTTCATCTGATTTTAAATTTGAAATTCTTCTACCTCTTATTTCATCTGGTAGATTTTCCCATTTTTGTAATAGTTCTTGTAACTGTTTTTGTAACTATTCCCTCCAAAACTTAGTTTGCTTACATTCTAGTATACAATGCCAAGTACTATCTGATTTTGCACACATAGGACATTTCCCCTTAGTGTATCCATTTTTTAATCCACTTAAATATTTTACTCCTGTTCTAAACCATGTCAACCCTTCCCTTTCTACTTTATCACAAATTTCAACATATCTTTCTCTTCTCCACACATTTTTAGAGTACTATATAATTTCAGAGATTTTTTGGTGTTGCCCATGTTTCCTGTTTTTCTATATCCTCAATTCTTATTGTTATCTCTTTCCAAAATCCTTTACCCATACTAGTCCCATGCCCACTTCTTGTAGGAAAAGTTCTTTGTATGGAATTATAATTATGAATATTCTTATTCTTCAAATTATGTCATTTGACAGGAAAATGGTAAATATATTGAAAATTTGTATTAAAGTTTCCTTAACTGTAGCTTGCAGATTTTGTATTGTCATATGCCAAGAATGGGGAACTACTGCCTTATATCAACAAAGTTGGTTCGTTTGACATAACGTGCACAAGATTCTATGCTGCAGAGTTGCTAATGGCTTTAGAACATCTTCACAGTCTGGGAATTATTCACAGGTAAATGGCAAGCTCAGTACTGGATTGAACTTGAAGAGATGTTTATCAAATAGAATGCTCTAATAAGGAAATATTTTCTTTCAGAGATCTGAAACCAGAAAATATTCTTTTGGATGAGAAAATGCATATCTTAATTACTGATTTTGGATCAGCTAAAATATTGCAGGATGAATTGCCAAAAATTGGTAAGTATGTCAGAGACTACAGCAGCAAACATGGGCTATGAAATATATGTGTAGAGTTTTTGAGGTGCACAATAATAAAGAATATGAACATCCTCTTTGTTCTACCCCTCCCTCCATAGTCTCCAACCAATTCTGGAAGCAGCAACATTGCTGGTTATCCAATATATTACTGAGCTCATGTTCTTAGGAAACACCAGCTTCTATCACCAACAGAAGGTAGCAACATCTCAAGATTCACAGTAGTTTTCTGAACAAGCAATGTTTGTGAGTTCGGCATGAATTCTTGTTTTCAAATTTCCCAGCACATGACTGCTCATTGAGAAGACATAGCCCATTTCCTGACCTCCGGAACTTACAGGAGGAAACTTAAAGCCACTTGTATTTGGAATAAAATTGGTAAATCCAGTGATGTGTGGAATTCATTGATTTAGATCATTGCTAAATCTTTCAATCATTTCGCCTTCTCGTAAGGTTCAGAAAAAAATGTCCTTGCCTGTGTTGATGCAGAATGCAGAAATGCTTTGCTAACTAACCCTTAAGGATGCAGTAGTATCCTTAAAGGGTTTCTCTCATCTCTTATGATAGTCTCCATCTATAAAAATGTTTATTCAGCCATCATTGTTAGTGACCTGTTTTCTGCATGAAGTATTTTCCCTTAAATCTGGTGAAACAGAGGATAACTGGCAATGCTGGCCTGCCACTTCTCTCCTGTATGACACGTATTCCCTGTATTCTGGTGAAGTAGGAGAAAATTTTGGCAATGCCCAAGCAATTATGGGTTAGAATGTTCTCATTTGGCGCTACAGCCCAGGGTGTGCCTTGGCCTGCCGCAGTGACTTCTGCATCCTCTGTCTCCATCTCACATGCCAGCACCCTGCCGGTCACCTATTATGCAGATTTTGTGATCAAAGAATGCCACCTCTCCACATCAGGCAGCTTCCAAATTGTCCTCATGAGACTGGTTGAATCCCCTTCCTCTACTTAGTAAAATTGTTAAAGTAGGTACTGGGAATCGAACCCAGGCCAGCAGTCAGCACTGCCAGCCATTAGACCAAAGAGATGGTCATGGGTTAGAATCATTATTTGAAATTATATCCTCTAGAGCTCCATGTTTATTGATGAGCAACACAACCAAGTGCTCAGAGCTGACTATAATGGTAAGGAGAGTGCCTTTAATTGATGAAAAAGTTAATACCGTGTTATTTATTGGTGCGGAATGTTTGCAGATGATGATGAAGATGCTGGTGGGGAAGCACAACTGCAGAGGAGAAACAGTTTTGTAGGAACAGCACAATATGTGTCTCCTGAATTGCTGACTGACAAGTCTGCAACAAAGAGCTCAGATCTCTGGGCGCTGGGCTGCATCATCTACCAGATGGTAGCTGGTTTACCACCATTTCGCTCCAGGTATTTACAATATTGTAAGGATATTATGTAGGATTAGTTAAATGAATAAATTTATTATAATGCCAATAAAAAGTACAATATAAATGCAAACTATTATTACTAACGGGCCTCCACCCATCTGGCCCAGGCCATTTTAGGTGTGATGCCTCACATTTCAAAATTTGGATACAAAGTTAATTTTATTAATTTTATATTATCCCATTTATCTAAATTCTAATATAACTAAACAAAATACAAGATTTCCATCTTGTTTACTTCAGTCCCCCGTTCATCAGCATCAACCTACTGGAATTCTGGACCGAGTTCTGACCCATTCCCAATTCTTACATTGCTAATACTAATTTTATTAAAGCACTACAATATATGCTTATTAATTTATCCAGTAATATGTACCCCAGGCCATTATTTCTCTATACAATGCATTATAAATAACAAATATATTACAAGACATATTATCAAGTTCTTAAAGTACTTTCCTAGTCTATTGTTCCTTTCTTCTCTTAACAGTCCATTTGTGTTAATTTTTACTTTCTCTAAAAGTTTCCCTACATCGTGAACAATTTAGTTCACATTACTTTTCCTTCTAATTTTTAACTGTATACTTTCTTTTCTCCAAGTATCAATTTCCTTACATTCAAATATTGTGTGTTCTGCATCTTCTTTACCCCCACATAATGCACACTCACCATATGGATATCTATTTCTTTGACCTTTTTACCTCCATATTCCTACTCTTGATCAAGCTATCCCTTTTCTTTCTTCATTATTAGTGTTGTCTATATACAAGTTCAATATCCTGTACCAGTATTTTAATGCTCTCCATAACTATTCCCTTTCTTGTTACTCTTCCCATTTCAATCTGAGAGACTTCATTTACTGGTGCTATTGGGAGCCCAAGGACTTTCTTACAGAACATCCTATGAACATGGTCTATAACCTCCCAACCATTCTTAAGTCCTCAAATTTCAAAAGCATTCAGGCCTCAACCACTGAGTTGTACACTCTTTCCAGTCATTTCATCTCTATCTCAGGCATTTTATATAGGCATCCTCTCACAGCCATCGTTGCTGATTTTCCTTTTACCAATATCGATTTCATTTATTTTTTCCCATTTTCCTCCCATATCTGTTCTTATTCCCAGGTACATACAATCATGCACTACTAAATACTCTATATCCCTTCTTCCATTTCTCATGATTACTGAATTTAATACCTTTCTTAAATACTAGAATTTGGGTTTTCTCTCTGTTTACTTTTAAGTCCCATTCTATATAACATTTATCCACCTCTTGTAGTGACCGTTAAGCCCATTTATGGTAATGTAACCTACTACCAAATCATCTGCAAAGAGAAGATCAGGGATTTACAATTTATTTATTACTGTCAAGAGGTTATTATTGTTGCATGTATTCTTAAACATATCATCAACAAACAAATTGAATAAGAGTATGATTACTTGGCAATTGCACTATGTAAAGTATATCAAATTTAAAACAATTTTAAGTACAAAAGTGCATTTGTTATTGAAAATTAAAAGGTTACAAGTTCAAATTTGATGGATAGCATACTACCACAGGTGGCCGAGGTCGTTAAGGCGCAGACTCGTGAGCCGGAGGTCTGGGTTCGAATCCCACAAGGACCATCCTCCCTGACTGAGGTTTTTTCCAGGTTTTCCTCAGTCCTCATAAATGGCAAATGCCGAAAAGGTACCCTAAACTTAGGCCTGAAACAGTTCCTTCCTTAAACATAAATCCTTTCCCAATATATCATTTCATCTCGTGTATCATCAGTGCCCACCACCTGTGGTGCCTCTGTAGCAAAAATGGGTGTTAAACTTCATTCATTCATTGATGGATATCACTTGCCTACAAACCAGAAATTTGGTTTTAGCACATGTGAAGCCACACCATTGAGTCAGTAGCAAGAGGCATTGTAAAGTGCATTGTTGTTGTTATTATTATTATTGTTATTATACTTGATACAGGAAGGTGTAAAAGCAGCCAAAATTTTTTAAAAGATTTAAAAGCACATTGGGTATGGGTAAAGTATGGGTAGCTCAAAGAAACTATATATAATCTGTCACCAGACAAGCATAACAGAAACAAACATTAAGGCAGTTTGATTGATATGTAACAATTTATGAAATCACTTCTGAGTTATGTAAGTTAGATTACTTGGATTACTGAGAAGCTTCGGCAAGGTGGGTTGCTCGAACTCTCACTGCACAGATCAAGGAGAACCACAACAATATATACAGTACAGTTGGCTTGGGAATTCGCAAGATCAAATTCTGAGTTTGCATATCACAATATCGATCCTATTTACTGGATTCTTCTACAGCAGCTCTGCATAAATAAAGGGATGAAGTCACAGTTGTTTATTATGCTGGCATTACCTGCTTTTATGAATTAAAGCCTGCGATGATTTTCTAGTTCCACACTTGCACAAGTTACGACAGTTTATGTTTGATCCAATTTCTCTGAACATTTCCAACCAAATAATCCTAAAAGTTCCAAGTTCATATTTTTTTAATGCTGAAAAATTTTAAAAGCCTTTGTTTCACTGAATAATAATTAATACTGATATTAAACCAAATGTATGATCCTTTGTTGTTAATATTTCAGGTTATGATAGGCTGATCACTATGAAGAAAATGAATGCAGTAAAATTAAAAAAATCGAGGTAGTATTTGTATAGTGAAACTTGATCTTGGATAATGGCTTATTTATCTTGCAATTTTGCAGAATATAACTCTTTTATTTTCATTATGATGTTTTTTCTTCTCCTACTTGATTATCATATAATGAAACCAAAATACACATACGCTTTTAAAAGATTTTCATTTATAGTAATTATAAAACTAAGCTATGCTTACCAGTTCCTTAACCTAGTTTATATTTATATCTGGAAATTTGTAATTAAAAATGTTACACTTTCTCAACTAAACATGAAGTAGGAATTTAGGAGAAAAAGAAATGATAGTAATGCTTGAAATTGCTAGATCATCATTTAGAAACCACCAATAAATAATGAAAACCAAAAGCCTAATTAAAAAACAATATTTACCCACCTTAATTAATGTGGTGTTTTATTTGTTTTATTTGAAAGTACATTTTCATTACAGTTAAAATGTTAATTAATGGATCTGAAAATTCCATTTATACAGATGATTGCTGAACACATTTTAGTTGTAGTGATAAAATGTCTTGAGAACTAATGCAGATTTTAGAAGAAAAAAGGTGCCGCCATAAGCTGTTCCTAATGTAATATGACAAATTATACTATATTTCACAGTGAAAATCCCAGATACAAAAAACTGTTCCTAATGTATTTAGTGAATTCTTTGAAGTAAATGAGCATGGAAGTATAGGAGTAAAGGGGAATCCATTCCTATCAAAGCAAAAATTTGCCCACCAACAGAGAAGGTTCTATTGATATTAGTCTGGGAATCCCAGGGCATTTTGTTCATCAATTTCAAAAACATGCAGCATGTTCCTGCCAACTTTTGTTTGAGGCTTAATTGGCAGAAAAATGTCAACAATCTATTTGAAAATTTCTCCCAGACAATGTTCATCTGTATTTAGCTGCTTTAACAAGGAATAAGCATTGAAACATCCTCTCTGTAGTGCAGATTTATTGCTTTGAAATTGCTATTTGTTTAGGACATTAAAAGAAGCATTAGATGTTGGCAATTCAACAAGAGTGAAGGCATTGAAGATTTATGTGCAACTAGCTGGAAATCCATCCCACTATTTCTTTGATAATGGAATTCTATACATACATATGTGTTTTTCAAATACAGATACTGAAAAAAAACATTTATAACACAAAGAGCTTGAGTAAAATATTAGCAAATTATAATTTTGTTATAAAGTGTGATCAAATCCAATACATCACCTGGTCTTGCCCTTAGATTTAAGTGCAGCTTGTTACTTCAAGTGTTTGAGCAAGCCGGACAAAACAAGGGAATAAACTCATAACTATGTGGTGCCCTTTCAATATATTTGACGAATTTGTAGACTGCAATATCTTTTTCAGCTTTTCATCCATGTTATTTGTTACTCAGAGTGCAGTCAAAACAAAATCCAATGAATTATTAACATTTCTCTTGTATGGCTTTGTTGTAGTTTTACTTTAGAGCACTTTTACCAAATTTAAAGTTGAATTACTTATTAGCGTGTCTGGGCATCTACAGCCAAACGGCGGGTCAGAATAGCTTCTAGGTGCTGTCCTAATGTAAAAACCTATGGGATACGCAGACCTCTGTGAAAAGATTGAATACCACAACATCCCCTGGTAATGGAGGGATCCCCTTATTAAAGTATGGCTTTGTTGTAGTTTTACTTTAGAGCACTTTTACCAAATTTAAAGTCTAATTACCTATACTAAGAGTAGTTACACACACAGTCAACTAGTTTTTAAGAACTGACATCAGCTGTATTCAAAAAATTAAGATAATTGTTTTTATTTATTTTGGTTCAATACCATTGTGAGAAATGCAGCACTAAATGCAAAATTATGAACATTATATGTGTTTCTTTTCTGTTACAGGAGTGAATATTTAATTTTCCAAAAAATTCTCAAATTGGAATATGAATTTCCAGATGGTTTTTCACCAAATGCCAGGAATATAGTGCAAAAGCTTCTGGTAAGATCTTTAACTTCATGGTTTTCAAGCTTGTATTACTTACATAACAGAATGTTGACTGAGAGCATAAATATATTTCTGTTACAGGTTCTGGATCAGAGCAAGAGGTTGGGTGCAACAGACAAGGTGGGCTACCCTTCAATACGCTCTCATCCATTCTTCAGTGAAATCGAGTTTGAAACACTGCACAAACAAACTCCTCCGCAGATATACCCCTACCTGCCTGGGACATCAGAGCATGAAGAACTACGAAGTCAGTACAGGGTAGGTGTCAGTGTTTTTCGGGTGTTTATATGAGCAGTATGTTTACTGTAAATGATGACACTTTATGTTGCCCCTGAAGCAGGTACCTGACCACTTAGAACCTGGTCTGGATGACAAGCAACTTACTCGACTCCTGGGGCTGGACCTGCAAGATGCAGAGAGAATGCCAGAACGACCACGCAAGAAGACTGGTCTCACAGACCTACGTCCAGAAGAGATACACCAACTGTTAGAAAAACAGAAAGAAATAAGCAAGTGGCATATATTTGTGGAAGGCAATCTCATCCTGAAGCAAGGACTTGTTGACAAAAGGAAGGTCAGTAATGTCATTGGCAACTTAAACTGTGCTTAGCTAAAAAGTTTGATAAATGTAAAGTTTAATATAACAAATTATTTATGACAAAATCAGGTAAATTTCACTAATTTTGTTCCAATTACTTGGATGTGTTGAAGGATGCTGCCTTCATCATCAGCATGGTTCCACCATCAAACGTGGAACAAAATTAGTGAAATATAAATGATTTCCTCATAAATAATTTGCTATACTATATTTCACTGTTAAATTCGTGCTATTTAAATCTAAATGTAAAGTTGTTTATTGCTGTAAGATAAGTCAGCTAATGTAAGAGTTTTAAAAATAGAATAATTAAAATGTAGTTGGGTTCTGGCTGAGAACGCCTCCTGGTCTAGCTGTAGCATGTGCAACAACTAATCTGAACTTCCTGGGTACGAATCTGGTCAGGTCTAGCAGTCTGGATAAGGTTTCTTTTCAGAGTTTTTCCTTACCCTTTGTAGGTGAATGTGAGATAGCTTTAAGATGCTAAGTACTCTGAGCTCATTTTCACCATCATTAATTTATTTCATTCCTACAGAACACCTATATTATTCAGTCCACAATCTGTAGGTGTCGTGAGAAGACCAATGCAGTCAAAATGACAGTAAATAAAACATTAAAAAAAGAAAGAGTTTATCAGTTTAGTTGGTTTAGAATTAGCCCCATACACAGTTAAGATATGACAACAATAACACAAATCGTTACACACTCAACATATGTACTTTTTATATGCCAAGTACTGCAGTATAAGACTCCCAATTCCTGGCATTAAAACCACAATGGGAAAATGTTCACAAAAAAAATATATATTTAAGCCTCAACCTATCATTTCCGAAGGGGTAAGCAAAAGTGAACTACAAATGCAAAAAAACAATGGGGGAAGGAAAAGCAAATATTTGTGTTTGATAAATGCAGGAAAATGATACTTCAAGGGGTGATCAATTCAGATTTTATTCATATTGTTTATAAGGAAGTAATGTCCTGGACTATAATTCTAATAATAGATGGAGATTTCCCTGTATTTACATACTGACACCAACCAGAGTAGCATTTTATATACTTATATATTTACACACTTTCCACTCTGCCTTTTTAAAATAATGAAGATTGTTCCTTTTAGCGCATTTGCATTTTAAGTTCAGAATGTCTAGCACTATCTCGTTTACTCTCTCTGTAACAGAATTGTCCACTTTTACCTCTTAATAATATCTACATTGACAGCCGCTTCACTGGATATTCGTCATATATTCATCACCATCATCATATTTATGCTTTATTTTATCATTGCAGATTTCTTGAACATGCACAATACAGCTGGGGAATTGGCTAGCAACATATGTAGGGTGAGGAGGGCTTTATCTGCCAATTAAAAATTATTCATTGCATGTGTATCAATTATCATATACTTTTGGTGGTCCATTCTCATGGCATTAACCTAAGCAGAATATTAATTGAACAGTTGGATGTTTTAAATTGCATTTTTTTTAGTTAAGCGTTGATGTTACATATATATTGACCTAATTATATATACATACAAATAATGAATGTACCACAATAGCAAAAGAAAGGAAATGTTATATATAGTAAAGCTCGAAGAAATGAGAGTATTGATAGCTTCACGTAATAAGCCTAGGCAATAAATTTAAATTAAAACAAACTTACGTACACCCTACTATACCAGTGTAATAAGTACCAGCGTAAGAAGAGAATGGGTTAATGTCTGCAAGTCTTCTCTGTGAAATAGACCAGAGCGTACAAAAATGAATTTGAAAGCTTTTGACAATGGATACAGTGCTGCATAGATGACTTATTTATTTGAGTAGTGTTTAACGCCCGTTTTTACTACTGAGGCACCACAGGCGGTGACACTGATGATACATGAAATGAAATGATATATTGGGAAAGGATTTTTTTTTTTTTTAAGGAAGGAAGCGTTCCAGGCCTAAATTTAGGTACCTCCCCGGCATTTGCCAGTTATGAAGACTGAAGAAAACCTGGAAAAAACCCCAGTCAGGGAGGACGGTCCTGGCGGAATTCGAACCGCAGACCTCCCGCTCACGAGTCCGTGCCTTAACGACCTCGGCCACCCGTGGCGGTGTTATTTATTGAGAAAGAAAGTTCTTACATATACAAAATTTTTATATGCCTAAGGCATTTCCTTAAGGGTTCACTATCTGAGATGAGTTCTTAAAAAAAAAAAATGAGCTACAAGTGGGAAAAGTGCCAAAATTAAACGAAAATATTAATTGAAAAACCATACATAAATGGAATGGTGTTGTATCTGAAAGCTATATACTGCTTTAGCAAAAAGGAATAGTACTGGAGTGTGTGTGTGGGGAGGGCTAATTGTTTAGAATGGTACTTAACATTTGTAAATTTCATAACATTACCTTGGATAGGTGTTATACTTGGCTTCTTGCCATAGAAGAATTCAAGCAGTTTGAAGTATAGTGATTATTAATATGTGACTTTTTCTTAGTGTTTTTATCCTTTTCTGCTTTTCTAGTTATTATTTTAGTTAAATTGTTAATAGTATTACATTATTTTTCATTTATATTTTATATATCTATTTTTCTGCTTCTCTACTTCTTGTTATTTTAATTACATTGTTCCAAGAGTTTATTTTTCTTTTTTAATATGTGCATGTATATACATATACATAATATAAAAGAAAAAGAAAAATAAAGTAACACTATTAGCAATGTAACAAATTAACAGTAATTAAGAAGCTTTAAAAGGATAAAACACTTAAGATAAAGTTACACTTGAAATCGCTATATTTCGAACTCGTTGAGTTGTCTTCTTGCCATAGAGGAACTCAACAAGTTCGAAATATAGCGATTTCAAGTGTGACTTTATCTTAAGTGTTTATCCTTTTAAAGCTTCTATAATTACTGTTAATAATATTTATATATATTTGATGGGGCTTGGGTGAACAATAATTTAACAATTAGAAAATGTTTGCAAAATAAAAGTCAACCAGGTGTATTGAATAAGCCAACGTTTAGTAACCTCTCATTGTCGTCCATGCAGGATCCAAAACAGTTTTTGTAAAGAATTCATTAATTTTTCAAGCAGGCAAAAGCTCACAAGATTATCATGGTCAAATGAATATCAGTTGAGCTCTAGATCAACAATCAGCTTCTTTCCAACCTCCCAAAGGAGAGTGTTGTGGTTATAGATAATGCTCCACAATATTCTGGAAAAGAAATTCTTTCTGAAATACATTGTAAAAGAAGAGGTGAAATTATGACTGCAAGATAGCATTCCTAGTTTATCATGAGACATCTAAACTCTACAAATTGATATAGATCCATAAATGGCAAGAAAAAGTGTTCAGTGTTGACGAAATATTAAAATTATATAGCCATGAAGCATTAAGTTTGCCCAAATAATGTGTGAACTGAACCCCATTAAGTTTGTGTGGTCTAAAGTAAAACTCTTGCTGAGAGAGAGAAAAAATGTTTGTGGAGAGATTAAAATGCAAGCAAAACTGAATCATACATTTATGGCTTTTTCTTTACTCCTGAACATATGCACTGACTTTTGTTATATATTGGGGGAAGGGGGCAACCTCCCTTTGTGGTATTTGTAAATACACATCAGTGATATTAGCCAGAACACAAAGTTTGTAAAAGTTCATCTCGCTGTAAAATAAAAATTAAATCTCTATTAATGAAATGCTTGATAAGCAGACAAATTGATATAAAATAACAATATAATTAAGATCATTGTATGATTGAGTTGAACTACACACTGTTATTGGCTCCACTTGTTTATATGTAGTTCCATGAACCCTTGTTTGTATCCTCAGCTACCTGTCAACTTGAACAAGGGCTGGTGAAACTTACTACATATAAACAAGTAAGTGGAGCCAATAAGATGATTTTAATTTTATGATTAGCTTTACTATACAAGTTCCAATTAGCATTTCTAGTTGATAAGTAAGAAATTTATGATATGTAGTGACCAGAAATGAAGTCTACAAATTTGTCCAGTTATGTTTTATTCATTCATTATTAAGATAGGAAATGCTAAGCACATTAAGCTATATATGATACAAGCATTACTCATGAATAATGCACAAGCTTTCATCGGAGAGATGCCAAAGTTAGAAAATAAAGCATATTAACTTCAACCTGTAAGTAATCAATGTTTTCTAAATGCATTATAGCACAATCATAGACTTCGTTTACAGTACATGCGCTACTCGTGAACAATGCACTTCTCTAACACATTGCATTGTCAGCACATTTTTCTGACTAGCCATCTCTTCAGCTTCTGGCAGTAGATTCGTCACTAGATACTTGCAAGTCTGCTGCATCACAGCCTTGTATTCACACGGGTGGCCAAGGTCGTTAAGGCGCGAACTCATGAGCGGAAGGTCTGGGGTTCGAATACTGCCAGGACCGACAGGTTTTTCCAGATTTTCCTCAATTCTATTAATGGCAAATGCCAGGGAGGTACCCTAAGCCTGGAACATTTGCATTAAAAAATCCTTCCCCAATATATCATTTCATCTCATGTATCATCAGTGTCTACCCCTCAACATGGTGCCTCAGAGGTAAAAACGGACATTAAATACCATTTAAAAAAACCCGTCTGCATCAGTATTCACCCTTGAATATGCAAGTAACTTGAGATTGTTTTCCAAGCTCCTGTGAGTATATGCATTGCTTACAGGATGTTCATTTGAAGAATTTTCTTTTGTTCAATAATTGTAAGTTCCTTTAAGAACAAGAGCTTTGCAATATTTCCTTTTCAAGCGGAGAGCAATCCCTAGATTGGAGTTTGCCTAGTATTGCGAAGGAAAGAAATGCACTTTTACATTCTGGGATATGTTGAGTCTGCTGGGTGTGCTGGACATACGTCCATGTAGAGAAGAATCTTTGTGTTTCTTGTTCCCATTCATGCATCAAAAGTTTGCAAGAACTCATTGAATGAACTCTGGTTATTGCTGAATAGCTGCATAGCAGCATAGCATTTCTTCAGATATTATGGCTTCTGGAATTTACCAATCACAATAGGATTCAACTTATCATTGCCATCTGTGTTGTTGCATAAAAAAAAAACAGTAATTCTTTGCTTGTTCAAAGTCAAGGTTTTAGAGGACATATATATATATACACACACACACACAGATTGTTGCTCCACTTAAGCTCGATCGTTTTAGTTGTTTTTACTTTCATTTTTTCATGGTGAGATCTATCTCCACCACCAAATTTATTGGATTTGATGTCCAAATGGCTTGCAATGCAGTTGCTCTTATATGGCAATTACTCTGTTGTAGAAGAGGTAGGGAGATGATTGTTTACTTCTCGAGGCCTGCAATCATGGTCAGAGGTTGAGAAGCATGTATGTTTCAGCATACCAAATTCATATAAATCTAATGGTGAGGCATCAGGTGACTTTATTGGGATCCTTTTAAATGGTGTCAAATTGATGCCTGTTTCCACATCTTTCTAGTGGTAATAATCTTTGTATGATCAAGAAGTGTGGCTGGATACTTTATCCATTGGATCCGAACATTTGAGGCATTCTCACCATACAAATAAGGAATATCTTCATTAAAAATTGCTTTGGTAGTAAGCTGCATTACATTTCTGGCAACTCTTAAGTTTCTCCCAAGCATAGTAACCTGCAACCACAGTGAACCTCTTGGAAAACATTTCCTTGTTCTCCTGGGTGAGGTTGGAGAGCTCTTGTAGTAAACAGCACAGGGTTCGTGTGTGTCATCTAGATAAATCCATGCTTCATCCAAAGAAACTACCCATTGCCATATTTCGCCTGCTAGGTTGTGTTCATCCACTTTTCTTGCATTGGTGAAGTGTTCTCCAACTTTAAAATGTTCTTTCAAGGTGTACCCATGTGTTTTATGCTGCTGTTGTAGGCCCAAATGTTGATTGATTATCCTATAAAGATCCCTTTAGATTTTCCATTGCGGCTGGCAATGTTTCTTTGTGTTTAAGGGTTTTCCTGTAGCACTGCTGTTCTTGCTGTGGCTACTAGCCCGTTATATCATGCTAGTTGTGCCCTTTTTCTTGTTATTTTATTTACAGACTCAGGTGGCAATCCAGTTTTGCAGCTGTGCTATATGGCTCATGAATTACTTATAAGACCTTTCTATCACCATCGAAAGGCTGTAACTGGCATTGGAAATTGCAACAATGTAACCATGCCACAAATCAGCAAGTTTTGAAGCCTTTACAAAGTAATATTTGCATCAGATTGCAGACATATACTGATGAACTGGCACAATTACACATGTGTCCCACTACCAAGCATAACATAACTGGAGCAGCCTCCATAAACCACCCAGTTTCATCCACATTATAGAAGTTCTGCAGTTGGAAGTCTTACAAGAGTAATGACATAATTTCTTCCTTTCATTGTGTAACAGTTATCTCTAAGTGCAGCAATCTCTGCAAGTGATTCCACATCATTTCTTGAACTATCCAGCCAGCCAGCCATTTGATGCTTTGAAGTTCGTTAACTCAGATTTTTTCCAGATATCACAGATGCCTTCATTTTTATTAGTTTCCTTTCGATTAGTATGTTTTCTACACAAATTCCATTAAATCACTCATAAGCATGAATTCCATTTCTTTCTAGGGTGATTTTTAACATGTTTTCTTTCTCATATATTAAGATCATTTCATATTTGCATGGAAACTGCACTATACTTTGTGGGCAAAAATCTTTGTTGTGTTTTTCAAAATTTCTAATAACAAGAATTCCATTCTCAGATAACCCCTATCAAGCACTCTTGCATTTTACTCCACTTTGTGAATAAGTTCACTTTCTCAGAGAGGGAAAAAGTTTTTCTTTTCACTGCCATAAGTTTAATGGAAACTGGTTCTGATTTAACAGAAGAAGTGGGAGCAACTAAACTGAAGTCAAGCTGACAATCCATCCAACTCATTATGACATATGACCAAACGCAACATTGACTAACATGCCACAATGCATGTTAAGTACAAGATGCCAGTCCTTAGCATTGCTCAATTTGTAAGATATGCTATTTGAGAACATTTAACTGCGACAGCTGCATTTGCTTTATATATCCATAGTCAGTGCCTCATACTTTGAACACCTATACCCATCAGGGAGTCAGTTCTGATGATCCAGTGGTAACCATATATCATAAATAAAATCAAAGTGATGTTGGTAGCATTTTTTAAATTAAATTTATTTATTGGAAATGTGCCATCCAATATAAGTTTCGCATGGTCTGACAGTAAATAAAGAACTCCGCATTATATGCTGTGCTTGGATGCTCGAGATACTTAGTTGTAATTATTTGAAAAGCTAAAAACATCCATGATTTCCCTGCAGAGCACAAAAGTTCACCTATGGAGGGTGTTAAAGGTTTTTCTGTTAATTGATTTATGTCTGTTGACACACAGGGTCTGTTTGCTCGACGACGGATGCTGCTGCTCACTCTTGGACCTCATCTGTACTATGTGGATCCTGTGAATATGGTTCTCAAAGGAGAAATCCCCTGGAGTCCAGAGCTTAGAGTCGAACCAAAGAACTTCAAAATATTTTTTGTCCATACAGTAAGTATCTCTCTAGAAGACTAAAGTGTTCTATAATGGGAAAGGCTGCATTGCCTGCAGTCCAATGGAATGTAAATGCTTATATAAAATCACTCTTTCTCTCGCACTTAGGCAAGCAGCACCATGTCTGTTATAACAGTATATTATCCTAAAAATAAATCATATTGTATACAATGGAAGTGCTAGGAGCTTGACTGATTTTTAACGATAAAACATATTGCAATGGTTCAGATTTGGTTTCATTTGCCAAAAAATGAATCCCCTTTTTTTGCAACCATTGAATATCACTTTTGTTAGTTGATGCATTTGGAATTTTGTTTATAGTGACCAAATGATTATCCATCATTACTCTACTTTCCTCTTCTAAATAATGTACAAAATCTTCAAAAATCACTCTTTGCTTGGTAAGCTGTTCCTCGTGATAAGAAGTTAATTGATAGGTAGAATGAAATATCTATTTGCTTTCTGGTAGAAAACCTATTTTCCGATAGTACATGACAAATGATGAGTCTGCTGTCCCCACCCCACAGGTACCGTATTAGAAGAGTCTTGTCATATGGATTTTTGAGATGGATATGATTAACCCAAATTTCATCTAAATAAAATATGGTTTTGTGTTGCCAGATGTTCCAATTTGTGTGCAGGAATTTTAATTGTGCTGTCTCAATGTGACTCCATTAAGAATTTATGTCTTTCAGAATTTAAAGCCTAACTGAGCAATATTTTATAGAGGAATGATTTAGAGTCTTTGTATGCAATATTGGTGTTTAAAACTTTAAATATTGTCTATTATTGGAAATTTATCTTCATTGGAAAGGTCCCAAAACAGCTCTTTGTGCAAATGTGTATCCTCTTAGGAGATTCCTTTGTTTTCTAAGTGACACTACCAGAGTGACTACCTCTTTTGATCTCAACACAGCCAATGCTGTTGGGCTTTAACACTTGACTAAAATCAAGATTTTGTTTCAAAAATTTGTACACATTAAAATCTTTCGTAACTAGAAGCTCTTATATATGGTTCACTGTACAACAAGATCAACCAGTCATGCACTATTTATTACATCACTTGTCAGACTAGCTAATAGTAAATGAACTCGTTAAGGAGTAAACAGAAAGAAAAATGTATTTACATCTATACAGACTCTTGGATATTCATGCCATTTCATAATAACACTAGGATAGTCAGCTATTGTACATGCAAAATAACAAACAGTAATAAATTTGGATTCTGCAGAAGCTAAAAAGATGTTCTCGGTATTAATTAAATTTGGAATCTAACTCGGTGAAACCCTCTTTAATAATATCTTCTGAGGTGAATTGTTTAAACACACTCTTTTTTGTTAACAGTGGTGTGGACAAGGGTCTACAAAACATGTCCTGAGTGAATCTCCTGTAAGTGAAGCCAAAAAGTGGGATTAAATAGTTGACTCAGAAAGATGTTGTTTGGAGGTACTCGCCCACAAAATTTTTCTGTACTTGTCTTGTTAGGTAATTTATGTGATAAAGAAATAGCCGTACTTATGATGTTTCTCTTCTCCCCCGATTGATGCCTTAACAGAAGGGACACATTATTGCAACATTGCAAGCTGTGAATCTGAGGGTCAATCCTTTTCCCATTTGTAAAACACTACAATGTGTACACAGAACACAGTACAGTTCTAATGAAAGTTTTGGTTTTGCAGCCAAATCGGACATACTACTTAGAAGATCCTGAAGGTTATGCTCTTGAGTGGTGCAAGGCAATAGAAGAAGTTCGGATACACACGTATGGTCTACAATCATAGAGCATTTAGAAAGTATTGCTGTTCAGAGGTAATATGGACTCAACTTTGGGCAGCATTTTTAGGAAAACAATTGTGATTTTTTTCTGACTTCTCACCCCCACCAAAACTGCCAGACTTTTTTTTTTAATTGTGACGAGTTGCGGAAGTGCCTGTATCTTTGTGTGAGTGGTGATGCATATCATTCAGCAAGTTCCATTCCTTATCGACATGATTAACTACCATTGCCTTTACGTTGCACAACTTTAAAGTGAGAAACTGCATGCAATGTAAAGGCTCGTGAAACATCTGAGGTACATATTTTTACATTTAGTTGTTTTATTTATCCAGAACATTTGTAACTAAAGTCATGCTACGTTTTGAAGCTTAAAACCATATGAGAGAGGATTTCATTCTGTGGTTAGAAGACATGACAGTGCCTCGTCAAGGGCATAATCTGCTTCCACTCTGGCTTTATTTATCTCATCTGACATGTTGAGGAACAGCCAAAGTTTATGTAAATATAAAATATATATAATATAGTTCCTTAGCCATATTTGGTTTCCTCATCTAAGTTAATTTAATTTATTTTTCTAATATATAAACATAGGTCTTAATACAGTTTGCAATAATAATAATAGAGCTGCCCAGATGGCCATTTGTCAGTATTAACACAGAATGTTCATTTCACCTCTGTTAGTTAGGTATTCCTATTTACTTTGAGCTATTGTATATATTATTTATAAATATGCAGTAAACTATGCTTTCTCTTTTTGATATTTTTTTTTTTTTTGAGACCCTTATGTCATAATGTGTATGTGAAAGGAAATGCTATAATCGTACTTTGTGTTGACAGAAAAGCAAGTCTCTGCCTTATGTGCTAATTCCATTCAAAGTAGTCGGAGCAGAAAATAGCAACTATTGTGGGATCTGATTTTCATGACATTTGAGGCATGTCCATATAAATAGAAGTGCTCTCTTTTTTTATCGCAGATTAGGGAAAAGGTGCAAGAACTGGAAGAGGAGTATTGGAAGTGCAATGGAAAGTGCTATTGATAATACATTCATTAGAATCTTGATTCATTGTTTTTGGAGAGACCAGATTAAAAAAAGCTATGAATGTAGGAAAACAATAGACACAGGAAGAGCATAAATAATGTTCAAAAATTAATAAAGCCAGTATATAAGCAAACACTATACATTGTGTCAATTTTACGTGTTTGTTACTTTCCTTGGGAAGGGTTGTTAGTTGACATTTGCTTCATTGCTGCTTTTCCTTTCATGTAAAATACAAATTTTCCACTGTTGCTGACTACCGTTATTGTCATGTGCACTTGCTCTCGGATCTTTGGCATAGCTTCCTCACTCCCCTCCCCCATGTCATAAACACTTGCTACTCTTCCCATCTCATCGCATACTTCATCAACACTTCGAACCTTAATTGTGACAACATTCTTTTCCACTGCCAGGTAGGTGTCACAACTGACGACAACTCTGGCCCATTCTTTGCATCATCTTGCTGCTCCAAAAGTATCTGCAACAATGTAGAGTTGGAGTTGCACTTTCTCATCTCAAGCATTATATGAACTCGTACATGCCAAATTACTGCTTCAATTGGTTCAGTTTGAAAATGATTGTTTCAGGATAGAATTTCTTTGGAACTGAAAATTTTGAATGAATAATGAAAAACTATACTTCAAGGAACAATGAATGCAGGTTTCATTTACATAAGCTATAATGTAAAGCATTTAGGATCTCATAAATTGAACAATAGGTCGATGTTCAACTGTATTATTAACATTTCTCAGGATACGGGCAACAAAGTTGACTCAGGACTTGGGAATTAGATATAAGGTGAACAGAAGCAAAATATTTTAAAGTCATTGTATTCATATGTTATATTTAAATTTGTGTTTCTTTTCTTATGTATGCATAGAAAACATTCACAACTTTTCCTATTTGTTTTCATCTCTTTTGTTAGAAGAACTGTAGAAACCAACACACAAGTGGCACTCTTCTCTCTCCCCTGTCCCAGTTTCACCATAAAACTCATAGAAGAAAATATGCATAGTAGTACTCTGCTGGTGGGAAAGATCAAACCACAAATCACATTCCAATTTTCAGGCAATGACATCCTACCACTACTTTCAAGTAACAGACCTTCTCCCACCAGACAACAATAAAAAGGAACAAGCACTAAAGCAATCATAAAAATGTTGTGTGTAGGTGCATATATAAATAATGTTAAATGCCTGTTTTAACTGCTGAGGCATCACAGCGGGAGATGAAATGGTAAACTGTAAAGGAATTTTTTTTAAGGGAGGGAGCATTCTAGGCCTAAGTTTAGGGTACCTCCTTGGCATTTACCATTTATGAAGACTGAGGAAAACCTGGAAAATAACTTCCTTAGGGAGAACAGTCTGGTGGTATTCAAACCCTACAATAATTGTATACCATAATATTTTAGGAATCCTTAGTTAGTCCTCCGTAAAATTTCTCAAGCATAAAACTGAACAAATCTGCCCTTGTGTCTTTTGCACTTCCGTCAGGAAATGTAGCATGCAAAAGGCATATCTCTTGTTGAGGCCTAGGTAATCCTGAATAATGGAGCCCTTTCTATACCACAAATATGAGATGCTGGGCAACCAGACATGGTTAAACTTGAGAGACTGCCAGATTCATTAGTAAAGACAGGAATTTTATGCATTGAAAACTTCCGTAATGTGCCCATTTAAAAAGTATTACGACATACCAATGTAAAATAAAAATTTAACGCAGTTTTAAGTAATTTCTCCACGAATAAAAAATTACGGAAACTAAATTTATTATTTAACACATCAACGTTTATCATTAATTTTCAAGAAGTTGGGATAATTTTCCTATAAAAAATAAATATAATAAATAAATAATGGCATTTGCATTTTTACTTCTGCACTCTCGACTTCTTTACTGTTGCAATTTATGACCACCAAAGGTTTTAAGTTTTCCATAATTAGCAGCCTTCTATTGCTTTGTGACATATATTTGTAGCTGGGAAAACTTCCCCCCACCTCAAAGGAACTTACGGTGCATACACACAAGCTGCAATTTGATCTACTTTTAATGGTATTACACTAAGCAGTTCAGAATGTTTCCCTGCTAAGATTTCTTCAATTTTACACCCTGGGTTTTTTGAAAGAATATTATGTATTTTTTTCTTCATTAAATTGCCAACACTTCCAGATAATGAATTTTTTTGGAGACAGTGATTTTGAAGTACATTAACAACTAGAACAATGTAATACTGTTGGTTTCCAAAGAAAAATAGTGGAAGGAAGATGAGAGAAATGAGAATATATGTAAGAAACACTAGTTTCTACTTCTGTGTTCTTCAATATATCTTGAACAATTTTAACTGATGAAGAATTTGGATCACTACATTCCTAACCACCACACTTGGACCCAATTCCGAGAACTCCTTAACAGCCACCTTCATACCATGTTGGCACGACTACGACCAGATAAGGCAGGTATTCACCAATGTGGTATGACGTATTGATTGTGATATTTGTGAGCTACCATTAGTGTTGCCAGTTTCAAGACTTACTGGATATATTGTAATTGTAAATCTAATATGAAGATAAAATAAAAGTGTAAAACAAGTAAAGATGCACCATAATTTGCAAATTACTGAAATAATATGCTTATTAAAAAAATTAACATTATATGCAACATAAACTATTGTTTAAATTGTTGAAAATTTAGTAATTATCTCACATACCAAGTGAGTTTACTTTCTGACAGCAGAGGAGAAATATGCATTTGTATTGCTCATCAGTCACATATTAAAGAAGAATGGCAGGCATCCTGCATACATATATAGTGACAGTAAATCATGACATGAAAGTGAAGGTGCAAAAGCTGCATCATGTACTTGTCTTAATTTCAGTTTTCATTTGTGGAAGAGACAGTAGTGTGTGCATGCTAGAATACAAAGGACTGTACTCTTATATATAAAAGCAGTCTTTGTCATTAGACTAGTAGCTAAAGTCTATGGTGCTATCCTTGTACATTTAAATTGTTATATATATATATTTATTTGTATGAGGGTTGTTTCTTAATAACTGGATAAAACAAACAGTCCCTAAAGTAGCATCTGTTGCCAGCAATGTGGAAGCCATAGAATGCGTACTATGTTCTCTGGATATAGTGGTCTACCAATGTCAAACAGCAGTTCCTTTTTTTTTGAGAAATGAAAATCACAGGGGCTTAAGTTCTGGGAGTATGGAGGATGATACAGCACTTTTCCAACCTCATCAAACATATAAACCAGCTACTAATTGCGCAAATGCACCCCATTTTTTTCCTGCAAGATGATGGGAGTTTGAAAGTGTTGTCACTATTTGTATCATGCTGGCCAGAGGTGATGTTTTAAAAATGAACAGCAACCACTCCTTATGTGTTAAGTTAAGATAGTAGTCACAGTCATACAACAAAATCGCCATCACCTTCACATTGCTGGACTTTCATGGAGACCCATAATAATGATTGACATTTCAGTTTTGGCTTGCAAGATCTGGCCCACGTCATGAATCACAGACAATAGGTGGTCATTGTTTGCTCATGTGTGAAACAGCAAGGCATCACTGAATGGAGCACACGGAGACAAAAGATATATCATAGCATCATGTGTTTGTGTTCGAGGGGAAGAGCAAATAGAAATGAAGATGCACTAGATGCATAGCAGACAGAGACTCGTGCAGTACTATTGCGGTGCAAAAAGAAGAAGTTAAAAATATTTTTATCTTAGTCATGGTGCACTCCATGAAGCGCTTGAGGTCACCTAATGAAAGATCTAAAGATTGTTTTAAAATTAGTATAGCTACCATTTCTGCATTCTTTCTTTCATGTTAGTCAATAAGTCCCCTCCCAGTTCCATCCAGAGATGCCCATTATTTTGACTCCTCCCATCCATTAATTTCTTGCATTTTCATTTTTCATTTCTGAATCAAAGTTTCATTGTATTCCTGAACAAAGATCTGTAATGCTACAGGATAGATTTATCTTATCAGGAAGATTGTGGTGCAGTGATCATCCAACATAAGTGACAGTGGCTGTACTTGGAGAACATTAAATATATACGTTTGAACTTTGCATGTCTAAAACCTTGAAATTATTAACCCCGATATGTCTGATTTCCTGTGAAAGCTTCAGATCTTACATTAAAAATCAGATATGAAAAATACCCATTTTTCTCAAGGGGAACTGCAACAAGAAATGAATGTAATTATGCACTTGCAAAAATGTTTTGACCAAGAAGGCTCACCACTTCACCACCTGTGTTTAATACAGGTAAGTAAATATTTTAAGTTATATTACATTTATTGTATGTAATTTACAGCTTATATTTATGTGGATCTCTTAGCATTGCAAAACTTAAGAGAGTTATGCGAGAATATACAGGATCACAGTACTCTATAAAATTTAATACTATGCTAGGCTGTGCTCGAGTTCTTAAGATAATAGATCATGGTGTACAAGCCTGCATGTTATGGATTTTAGATGTGTTTTAGGAGATTACCTTTAAATAAAATGGCCTTCCTGTTATTAAGGCATGCTTTTTAGGTAAAATAACTGACTTACAATAGCATTAAACAGAAATGCATTAAGCAATTGCGTATAGACTTGCCAATACAAGTTTCAGCAGCAGTTGTGGAATATATAATGAAATAAATTATGTTATAACCATATATATGTATGTATGCATGCATGCAGTGAATAACAACCATTAACAAGAAATTCGCTAGAAAATTTCAGGATATTTTTAGGTATTTCAATATTACTTTTTCTCCAATAAACAAATCAGCCTAAATAACATACTTCATTTCAGAAGTAATGATAAAATTATTAACTAGAAGATGCCATGAATATATAAAATTAATTTCTCAGGTTGCAATAAGTCCCTGTATCAGGAATTATATTTGAACAAAGGACAAATTTATTTCAAGTCCACGTAATTCTTGCACAGTTTTTCTAACAAATTAATAATGTAACCTCAATTTAGGTATTCATTGTTGCCACTCCATTGTCAACAGCTTCGTAAGTACAATATTTAAATTAATTATGTGTTTAGGTTACCAATACCTGTACTACCCCAGAGTCGTATGCTAATCTAAATGAGAATAAAATATGTCATCAATAGTGTCGAAATAGTTTTAAGCCCCCTTAGCAAATAATATAATCCCAAGCTTATTTTCTTACAATTGTAATGTTGAAAGTGTAAAATGGTAGTTTCACTTATTTATTTTTAAATTATCTCTTAAAGGTATTTCAATATGACATGAATCTCCTATTTCTCCTATTACATTTTTTCTCACCCAACATTTATTCCAAAATAGTTGTGATGTATTATTTGCATTTGAAATAGTTTTATAATTCTCGGACTGGGATATCATACACAAATATAAAGTAATACAAATACCAAGAACTGAATGTTAAAAATCTACATGCTCCTGTATAAAAGCATGATGAAAATGTTTCAATCAAAGTGTTAACATATTACAATTAAACTTATAATAGTTTGTTAGATGCAAAAGGGACACTGGAGGAAGTTGGAAAACAAAAACAAATTGAATGTTGTCTAATTTTTATTGTAACTTTGACAATTTTATAGGTACTATTCTGGCCCCTGTTCCACAAAAGTTGGTCTAATACATTACAAGTGTATGGGCTTTTAAACTTGTAGTTAATTACCAAAATCCATGAAGGTTTCTGCTACACCTGTACTTTACAGTTACCCTTATAGCAGAGTGCATCTCGGAGCTTCTGGCGCTCCAGGCCCGAACGGAAGATGGTGCGCACTATTGGGACTGATGCACTACCTCACCAGGAGTCATCCACTCCCACCCAGAATTAAAAAAACACAGCTTTTGTATTAATTATTATGAATAGGACACAGGTGAACTATTAAAAAAGTATGGTAATGATTATGTAAGAAAGGAATTGGCATGGGCCAACCGGAATTTAAAAACACAGATTTTATATTTATAAATAACGCACAGGGCAAACTATTAAAAAAAGTACGGACGGAATGCATGGTTCACGCGGAACTAAAAAACACATTTAGAACGCATGGACTTCAAAGCTATGGTTTCGAACTCAAAACACAAGGTGATTGAGGAAAGGGATACTAGCCCCCACCTCAAATTAAAATATACCTCGCTTTTATTCGGAATACATGCAAAATTTATACTGTTAAAAGTGCCCGTCTTTTCTTGGTTAATTATTTCCTTTGCGTGTTGCATTGCTACATTACAGTTTCCCATTTGATTTCGTGTGATCAACTATTAGCATGCTTCGTACAAAGTTACTTTTGGCGACTAAAATTGATTGATTCTGTGCGTTACGACCGATCATACGAGTGACTTTTAACCGCTCCTCGTTGAATGCAGAGGGTTCGATTTTCTCCGCCGCCGATCGTGAAAGGCGTGACCTTACCAAGCATTGTTCTCCTTGTAACTTTAAGGCCCGGTCTTACAGTTGAAGCTTAAGCCCTAGCTAACTTAACTCTCGTACAGTTTAAGCTCCTCGAGAGTTTACAGTCATTGTATAAACTTCAGCTTTGGTAAGCTGAATTTTGTTTTGATACATCTGAAATTGCCAATGCATGAGCAAGCGCAATTGTGTGTGTGTGTGTGTGTGTGTGTATGTATATATATATTTGGTTGGGTTATTTGTTTACGATTTTGCTAAGTTAAAATAAAGTTTAGGCTATAATATAACAATATTTCGAAAATGAGCGACCAAAAAGTACAGCAAAATTTTCTACTCTTTGTTTTTAATTTTCTCTTCATGTGTTTAAGGAAAGTTTATAAATCTTTCTCTCAAAAATTCTATTTGATGCGAAACCTTCTTCACTACTCTGCTCGCTGTCATCAACATACGGTTCGGATAACCTAAAAGTTAAAAGAAGCATTGTTTCCGCCGATAGAGCCTTTCTTGTTCCTGGAATAATTAAAATCGGTATTAAACATTTTAATTATATTATAAAATAAGTTATACCTATAAGATTTATGCATTACTAATACTATGACCAATCATGTTTCATTTCATCTCCAATGATTTCCAATATGTTTGCTGTTTACTTAACCTAAGTCTCTCGTAGAATTCAGAATCGCTCCATAAATTAAAATGATCTGAATATGTTCTACATATTCTTGATCTCCTTATCCTTAATTTGAGGCAGAAGAAACTGTTTTTCTTCGACACATACTTTCTTCCGAAAACATTCTGACATACAATAATAACCTAGCTTAAACCGTGCTTCTCCTCAGCTTAAGTAAAAAACCAATTATACGATGTTTATTATTCATATCTGTAAAATGCATATGTAGCATAAGTTCCACCTTAAGTTCCGAATTAAGCTTAAGCCTGAACTGTAACGCTAGGCCTAAGTATTATATCCGTTCTGCATTGATCCAGTCACACCTCCAAAAACGCTTAGGAGGCAAGGATTCGGCAGAGGCTTTCGGTTCTCTCCCCTGCCAATTATCAAAGGAGGCGTGACTTTTGCCAGTGTGATCCTGTGTACAATGATAAGTGAAAGTTATAAGGACATACTATACACAACATCTTGCACTAATACAGTTGTATGTATTACACCATACTTTTAAGGAATAAGAGTAACGTGCCAAATTTACTGACATGACAGCAAGTTTTTGTAAAATCTAGGTCATGAAATTGTTTTTCAAGGCCTTATTTCACAAAAGTATGGCCTTGCAACTGCTTGTTTCGCGAAAGAAATGCTGCACTAGTAAATTTTGAAATTTTAAAATCAAAATACTATGGATAGGCACACACCTCTATCATTAGGAATGTTCAAACTCTAAGCAGATTTTAATATTAAAAATAATAGTAAAAACTATGATGAATTTACCAATTCGATCGGAAAGTAAAAGAGTTTTCAACGAACGTAGGTCCTGCCAGTCCCATTCATATATATTTTATAGCCTATATGTTTCATTCACGAAAGCATTGATCTCTTCTAGTATAATTGAAAAATTCATGAATACAATACGAGAACTTCCAACAATATATACTTTACTTTTAATAGAATTACCAGGAATTTTCATAGGGCATCTCATCTTGATAGCATGTTTTGTAATTATCTTCCATGCCACATCAAACAATTTGGTCATAAACAATTAAAAAATCAGTAACCAAATTCTACTAACTCATAAGCCATTCTATGTCAGTGAATATTTGCAACTACAGTTTTAAAGTGCATTGTTCGTAGTATTTTATGTGCAGGGAACAGGTGGAATCAACCTTGTCACATCTGAAGATTATGCATATATTGTAACATTATATGTACATGATCAATACTATTTATTAGTGTTTTTTGTGTAATTTTAAAACCTGACGATTCCACGAATATTTGCTTATAATTCTAACGACTAATAAATAACTCAACTAAGTGGTTAATATTGAAGTCACAAAATTATTTGGAAGCCTATTGTGTTCGTCAGAAAATGTTAATAGGGTTGAAAATATTCCAGGCGAATGACGCGCTTACTTAGTTGGAAGGCGCTCAGTTTCTCATTTGGGAAGAAACGATTATTCTTCCTACGAACAAATCTAAAAGTGCGCATACTGATTATTTCATGCAAGAGGGGTATATATTCCCGAGGGAGGTTAGTTAAACAATCTTTTGCAAAGTAAACACACAAAATTGTAATAGATATATGGAGTAATACTTAATCTTACACAGTTTCTGCCAATACTTTGACTTTGCATATTTAATCTCTCCTAAACGTATACTGATTAAATGGAACATAATAAATGCACATATTCGTAATTAGTTTTTACAAATAATACAAAACAATATTAAAATTACTTATGCTTAAGAGTCTAAACTTACCAAATTTGTCTGGGTTTGTCGCGTAGAATGATTTTTTTATTTTGTGCTTTCGCAAAAAGCATGTTTAGATGTGTGGTTGTTGTGCTTTCTCTCGGTTTTAACCAGAAACCTTCATGCAAATGGCACACCTCAAATAATAACAAATCTTTTTGATCTCTTTGAATTTCTGTCCATGTTCTTTGGCCTCAAAAATGCAACCCATTGGAAAGATTCATGGACGAGGTCCTCCGTGCACTTTGTTTATCTGGCGACATTTCTGTATACTTCTCTTGCCCAAAACGTATCTACCAACTCGTACTATCCTATCGTCCTCAATCCTGCTTCATCAGCGACCTAGGTTGTTTCTGGAGTTACAAGGTCTTTAGTGACGGTTTTCGACTTACCCATCATACGTGATACCCCAGATTACTGACTGTTAGGATAATTCTGTGAGAAACTTTTATCCAATGCCACTGCCAATGCCACTTCACACCCTTTTCTCCGGATCCAGAATCAAAACTGAACACCTAACTTCTTCAGGTATTGCAAGACAGTCTCTCACAAGCAATCTCCCTGGTCCATACCGACTGCTCCGAACCTTTCGTTCTAGTTACATGTCTCTGGCTTTGGTGCAGGTCTTCAACAGCCCTCGACTTTTTTTCTGAGAAGTTGAGACCTCAGAATTAAAAGTACAGTATGCACGATAATGAAATCTATGAGTTAGTTCAAGCACAGACTTCAACGTAGTCTTGCACTGAGAAACTTCCACCACTATCTAGGTATACATAGAACTTTTATTTATACCTGATTTCTCTAAATAACAAATTATATTCTTACAAATTAAAATGAACCACTTAAGAAATTTAACATTATAGCTTGTATTCATTTTTAAATCATAAACATGTAAAAGAGAACCTAGATATATTACTACACCCCCCACACAAACACACACATACATATTTACAGACAAGAAAGAGATATTATCTATTTTTTTTTGAATAGTGTTTAACGCCCGTTTTTACTACTGAGGCACCACAGGCGGTGGACACTGATGATACATGAAATGAAATGATATATTGGGAAAGGATTTTTTTTAAAGGAAGGAAGCGTTCCAGGCCTAAGTTTAGGTACCTCCCCGGCATTTGCCAGTTATGAAGACTGAGGAAAACCTGGAAAAAAAACCCAGTCAGGGAGGACGGTCCTGGCGGGATTCGAACCGCAGACCTCCCGCTAACAAGTCCATGCCTTAACGACCTCGGCCACCCGTGGCGGTAATATTATCTAAACTTGCCGTTTTCATTTATTAACAGAACTAAAACACAATACTCTACGCATTACAAATAATGTAATAATTACTGCTAGAGACCAGGCAAGTAAATTACAATAAGTTCAAAAATGTTATTTTACACCAATTATTAAACAACCCCATTATTCGTTGATAATAAATTCCTGCCTGGCACAATTTGAGCTGAAGCGAGTTTCCTTGGCTTTATCTCTGCAAGTTATTTAATGTGTGGACGTATTATTCTCTTTGCATATTAGAGTCGGTCCTGGTGATGTAGTGCTAACCATACTTGCCTTCTGCGGGTTTAAACCCGGTCAGGGTCGATGCATTTTCTCTGGCGTAAAAATCCTAAGTATGGCTTCCTTCGGAAGGGAAGTAAAGTCGTGGGTCCCGTGTCATACATTTGCGGTACAAAAAAGAACCTCAAGTCTGAAAGAAGAGGCGTCTGAGCAAAATTTTACTGCCGTTTATGCTCTGAATTTAATGTGACGATGAAGACCTGAGATGTTAAAAGCGTCCGTAAATAAACCAAAATCAAGTCTATGCATATTAAAGTTATAATTTATGGTTGTCTCCATATGGTTCATGAGGTCTAATTTATTTTGTATATCCAATTTGTTGTATACATTTATATTGTAATTATGTATATATTTACCTTTATAAGTTGTATATTGCAATACATTTCTTACATTTTATGTTGAAATTATAATTATAAATTTGCATTTTCTGTCAATGTATATCGGTCATTTTCAACCCGTGCAAAGTCGGCCAGCGGGTCACACAGTTGTTGTTGTTGTTGTTGTTGTTGTTGTTGTTGTTGTTGTTGTTGTTGAGATTAAACCTCAAAATTAACGATATACTATTCATTAAATCAAATACATTGCCATTGATAGACAAAGCTATACTGTGTGAGTGTTTTTATACATTTTAAATTTAACCATGTTAATGAACTGACTCTTCGATATTATCTTTACAGTCACTAAAATAGAGGAAAAATAACAGAATGTTTCGAGTTACTTTCAGTATTTAAGATGATGTTCATATGTTTCAATAAAAAAAACGTCACTATTTAAAAATGTCGATGTACTAAGCAAAATATACAGAATTAGCAAATAGGAATTGAAAGTTTCTTCGATTTTCATTGGCTCTGAAATTTAATTTAAATGTTATTATAGTAAAAACATGTAACGCAAACCTTTTCTGAAGGTTATTACAGAGCAGTCTTACATGCATGTATAATTCTCAAACACATATTAGAATAATATTTCCCCTTTGCTATCTTCACGGCGATACTTTTGTTTAATATGAATAAATGCTGAGTCAATTTCAAATTTTATTTTAAAACAATATAGAGAAGAAAAAAAAACCAAGAGCACTTTTTAAATTTTGGTATTAAAGTATATTTTTATTCCTAGTAGACCAATTTCTTTTATTTTCAGAAACTATTTTCTTATTTATTTACATGGTACAAGGGTTAGTCCATAAGTTTCCGGCCTAACCATTTTATAGGTATGATAGAGACACCAACTATATTTCACTTTTCAATATATTTACCCTTTATTACAATACACTTCATCTTTGAATTAACATTTCAACCCCCCCCCTCCGAAAATAGTCAGAAGTCTTGTCTGCAAAATGGGCATAAACAGCACCCACCACTTCTCCGTCAAAGGTCATCCTTGAGTTTTGATAAGAGGAAATAGTCACTGGGAGCTAGATCTGGGGTGTAGGGTGGGTGATCCATCTTCTTGAAGCCATTTTTATTCACAGCTTCCTTTGCAACAAGAGCTGTGTGCACAGGCGCGTTGTCATGAAGAAGGTGCACACCATTACTCAACTTTCTTAGTCTCTTCTCTTTGATGGAAACACGTAGACTGTGCAAAAGGCCAGCATAGTACTCCCCATTTACTGTGGTGTACCTCTCCTTGAAATCAACGAAGAGTATTCCTTCACAGTTCCATAAGACTGTGGCCATGATCTCGGTTGACTCAGTTGAATGAGCTTGGGTTTAGAGGCGGTTCTTTGCTAGGTTTTCATCACTTTATTGATTCTCTTTTGCACAAGGGATCATAGTAGATTTCATCTCTTGTAACAATGGTTTGTAGAACTACTCTCTCGTTGCCACGGTAGAGCTCCAATGATGCCAGTCGGTCCTGGTGGTGTAGTGGTAACCATACTTGCCTTCTAAACCCAAGATCGTTGGTTCAAACCCGGCCATAATCGATGGAATTTTTGGGCGTAAAGATCCTAAGTATGGTTTCCTTCGGAAGGGAAGCAAAGCCGTCACGATAAAGAACCTCAAGTATGAAAGAAGAGGCCTCTGAGCAAAATTTGTCGGCCTTTTCACGCCCTGAATAGAATGGGACGCTGATGACCTGAGATGTTAAAGAGCGTCCGTAAATAAACCAAATCAACAACAAATCCAAAAATGCCTGACAACAGATGACTCGTTGCTACTTTTGGACTGAGGAAAGAAATCTAGGCACCCATCTTGCACTAATCTTATTATGTTTAAATATTCATGAATAATTCGAAAGATTGTTGTTTTAAAAAGGCCCAATCTTGCTGCTATTTCTGTAAATTTGAGCCGTCGGTCTTCCATAATTTCTCCTTCCACAAGAGCAATGTTTTCAGGAGTGAGCACCTCCAAGGGCCGACCTGCACGCTCTTCGTCTTCAATGCTTTCTCGACCCATTCGAAAAAGTCTGGCCCATTCTTTTACGGTAGAATATGAAAGGGGTGCTTCCCGATATATACAGTCCAATCGCTGTTTAATTTCATTTGGAGTAAGTCTTTCTTTTGTGAAGGACTTAATAACAGCTCGAAACTCCATTTTGAACTTGTCACAATCTTCTACACATAGCCTTCTTTATGCAACTATATCTGAACACTGCGAAGTGGAAGTTACAGCTACAATTATTTACTTATCAGATAAGTTACAACGCCAGATAAGGATTTTGTGAAGGTGATAATCCTTATCGGTGAGGCCGGAAACAAATGGACCTACCCTCATATATAGCGAATTGTTGTGAAGAAACAATTATTGGTGTCGCTAGAGCGATTTTTAATTTTGAGTTACAGATATGCCCTTACTCCTAATGGACCAATTTCCCTCATTTTTAGAAACTATTTTCGTTGTTCTATTTAAAATGCTTATACGGAGTTTCGTTGCGCAAATGATATCAATGCTACTAGAGCGATTTTTAAATTTGTGGGTGCAAGCAAACCCCCTCCTAATAGTCTGATTTTCAGGATTTCGCCCCTTATTTTATTCAAATAGAGTATATGTAGAGTTTCTTTGCAAAATTTATATTAATGCCATTGGAGCGATTTTTAAATTTTGGGTTTCAGGTAAAGTTCTCCTCCCCCTCATTTCCCTCATTTTCAGAAATATTGTTCTTATTGAAATGACATATAAGGAGTTTCGTTGCAAAAAGCATAGATTAATGCCACTAGAACAAAATTTAAATTTTGGGGTGCAGGCGAATCCCCTTCATAATTTTATATTTCATATTTAATAGCCCAATTTTCCTAATTTTCAAAAATGATTTTTCTTAATCTATTTAAATGACATATATGAAGTTTCGTTGCGACAAACATAGTAATTGCACTAGAAATATTTTTAAATTTTTAGCTGCATACAAATTCCTCTTCTAATAGTTCGATTTCATTGATTTTTCCTTATATTGTTTCAATGAAATATATCGCGTTTCCTTTAAACATTTTAAAATTGCGGCCGTTAGAGCCATATTTAAATTCGGTTTAACCCCCACACGTTTTTCAGGTAACCCCTTACTACGAATAATCTGACAATTTTCAAAAGCAATGTTTCTTATTTGATTTAAACAGCATATGCCCAGTTTTGTTGTGAAATAAGAATTATTGGTGCTGCTATAGCGATTTTTATAATTTGGTTTTCAAATACCCTCCTCTTATTGGCCTGATTTCCTAGATTTTCAGCATCTATTTTTCGTATTTTATTAAAATGGCATGTAGGAATGTGCTTCATTGTGAGGAAAAAAAGAAAAAAAAAATTAACATACACACATACATTAGCCTCTAGAGCGATTTTTAAAATTTCGATGCAAGCGAACCCCTCCCCTTTCTAATAGTTGAATTTCACTAATTTTAGGAACTATTTTTTGCTCTTATTTTATTTAAAGGGTATATTGGAGCTTCGTTGCGAAACAAATACGTGCCAAAAACGTATACACACTTCAAGCAAAGAAAAAACCGTGTTAATATAACAAAATTGAATTCACACAAACAGAAAATGAGGAGCACTAATAATCTTAGTCTTTTAAAGTTACAACATTTACAACAGTTGCTCAATTGCCCACCATCGGCGTCCATACACTCCTGAGTACGTTGAACAACTGAGTGAGCAACGTTTACGAAAGTGTCCTCAGCTCTTGCAGCACATGCTGTTTCAATTTCTTATCTGTTTCAAGTGCTGCCATTGTAGCTGATTATCTACGGTATACAATCCTTAAGAGTTCCCCATAAGTAGAAGTCCAACGGAGTTAGATCCAGAGAATGCAGTGGAAAACATAATCGGACCTCTTACTTCTATCCAGTGCCTTGGATCTAGCACGCGGGGCTTGTTACTGTGCGAGGTCTCCTAGATCTGCCCTTGTGAACATCGCATACGGTACCATAAGTCTCAAATTTGTCTCGAATGTGTGCATTTGTTACCCGCGTTGGCAGTTCTGTTCTGTAAACACGTTTCCATTGCCGTTGAACTTCAACAACATTCTCATTTTACCAACACCACTTCAAAATTGTTTCCCGCTGTTCAAACGATAATCTTGACTCCATTTTGTTGTAACAACGCTAGCATAAGTAATGAGAGTCACATGTTTACAGAACCATAATACGATAATCTTGGCTTCATTTGTTCATTGTTGATATACGATAATCATGGCTTCCTTTGTTCATTGTTGATTTACTTGTGACGTAGCAACGTTATCATAATGTATGCGAGTCACATCTGTTTACAGAACATCGTGCTACATATTATTACTATTTTTTTTCCTGTCCAACTTTGAAATATATTAAATAGATATCTACTGTGAAAGTGTGTATACATTTTTGGCACCCTCGGTGTTTATGCCACTAGAGCGATCTGTAGTAATCTGTGGGTCCTAGTTAGAAAATGACATAAAATCAAAAATAAGGCGATGGACGAGAGTAGAACTGGTAAACAAATGGCCATCTCTTACTAAAAGCTAATGTCATAATCATGCCAGAATGATATGTACAGAAACCTACCTTCGTTATCATGTGTTATGCTTTCGAGCGGCATCTTCATTACTCAGTGGCACACTGGAGCTTTAAAAAACCTATAGCTCTGGCTTCGAAATTTTGACAGATAGGCCATACGTTTTTTGTATCAAATATATATGACATCTCTACACTCTGATCTAAAAACGGGCTTTAAACACTATTACTCTACACTCTGAAATTATTTTGGTGCATATATAAAACATGTGTATATCCTACAAGAAGCATAGCGAGGTGGTCTTACGGCTCCTCTAACGGTTACTGAGTGTACTGCTGACATAGTCGTACTGAAACTGGTCGTGTTTTTACTCCTTTGGAATTCTTTTCTGTATTTGTATAGCTGTTGGCAGTACTGTTGTATTATGTCGTCTGCAGTATCTTGTCATATGTGTGAACTATCTATCCATCACGAAATGTGACTAGTTTTGTAATTATCAAAGTGTACATTTAATTCGGGTTAATGGAACGTACAACACGCAGTGTGTCTATAGTTACCCGAATAACGTCTATGGCGGAATGAATGTCCTATGGGTAAACTTGCATTCAAGAACGTAGGTCTTTGTGTTTTATTTATCTGAAATACTTTGTGGTAACACACTAACAACTGGGTTTCAAAGGTTTGCTTTGTCAATTACAATTTAACAATTTTAGTCATGCCCAAAATTTATTCATTGTGCTGTGTGACAAACGAAAAGGGAATTTGTTAGGCAGGCAAATGTGTAGACCCTTTGTATAAGTGAAACCTTTTAAAGAGGCTGTAGCTACACAGTATTTGTAGTACTTGCATGACAGCACTGATTAGCATATTTAAGCAGTTTACATGTGTTTCAAAGTTGTTACAATTTAGAGTTACGAATATCATATGTGTATATATGATCGTTTTGAACTGCTGAACTATCAGTTTAACTATCACGTGGCTTGAAACAATACACTTTAAAATAAGTTAAGAACGATATTTTTGTGGCTTGGTTGTTACAATGAAAGACCCAAATTTGAAGAGATGAAGGTTCAGATTTTTCTGAATCAGATTATCAACTGATTTTTTTAAATTTTCCTTATTTTCTGGGCAGTTACATTTTTATTAGGACTTGTATGAAGAGAATAGTAATGTGAACAAAGTACTACTGTGTATGAGAAGCTGTAAAGAATGTTCCAGGATAACCTTATTACAGAATGCTTTTAAAAAACTGAACATTTCTGAATGATTCCATTTAGCTGCAAAACGGCAGTTTACACATTTATTGAAACTTTAATATATGCATTTTTAACTTCCCTTCCATATAATGTGAGCCAGTTAAATTCCTAGAATGATCCATGAGTTCACAAAATAAGTCATATGATCATGTCATTTATAAATCATCACAGTAGCACACATTCTACATTTCCAGAAAATACATTATACATCTGTATAAATAGTTATTAATAAAAATGAAAAACAAAGCAACTCCTAGAACAATTCTGCCAAAACAACAAAAACCAAAGAAGAAGAAAAAGACAAATCACTGTCACACAAGCTTATAATCTAATGTAATAGGAGAGAGTAGATGGAGATATTACAGAAGCAATAAACCATTGGGTCCTCCAGTTTCTAGGATTTACTTGAGACTAGGTCTAGGTTAGGATGTAAATAAAATACTGGGACATACTTTGGAGATGAGTTCCTCACACTAGAAATGCCTGATTTGTGAGTTATTTTTGAAAGATAATTTCAACATGTTTTTACAATTTAACAACTTAAGTTTGTTAATATGACAATTAACTTTTTTCAAACAATTGAGCAATGCTGAAAAGTTTTAATATTCATCTGCCCTTGGTCTGCAAATGCCATCTCATGCAGCTGTGTAGCTTTACGGCCATTACAATTTGTGCAATCATACATAAGATTATGTGCCTGCTATAGTTAACTACTTAGCTGTAATTTAACTGTAGCACAAGGCAAACATAAGAAGCTGACCAATCACAAATGATTAATATAAACAAATATCCATAGGAACACATCACAATGTTCATCAGCATTGATAATATTGCTCAATTGTCTGAAAAAGTTAACTATTATTATTTTAACGAATTTTTTCTGAATTTCTTCTCAAAACATATTGAATGCTATCTTTCAATAATAACTTGCAAACCAGGCATTTCTGAACATATGCTTATATTACTTTTTTTCTTGTTTTGATGTTAGGAACTTACCCCAAATTTTGTTCTAGTATTTTTTTACATCGTATATGTGAATTGATTAGAGATTCCGTTTTTGTCAACTGTTGTAATTATTTTATTTGTTCTTATGAAAAGAAAGCAATCCTGTTATTCTGGGTGAGTTTTAAAGGTTAAGGTTTTATAATAGTGGGTGCACATATAGAAGTTTCACCGAAATGTTAGTATAACTCTCAGCACATGGATTGAACAACAGCATAAATGAGCCAAAAATAAACTGAAAATATGCGTTACACTCAGAGTTAAGTATTAGGATTGCATGAAAACCATTCTTCATTGAAACAAGTATCATTTGCTAATAAATCAAAGTAAATTACATTGAAGTTTTCAAGAAAAATGCTAACTTTCTCAATATTAATTAAATTTGGAATCTGACACAGTGAAGCACGCATTAATAATCTCTTTATGAGCTGAACTATTTAAACACACTCTTTTTGGTTTCACTACTAGAGATTTACTCGTGACAAGTTTCATGGACCCTCATCCACATGAAAAGTATTTTGAGAATGTAGAAGAGTGTCCACAAAACATATCCTGAGTAGTAAGTGAAGCCAAGAAGAATGTGTTTATATAATTGGATGCAGAAGAGCTGTAACTTTTTGTTTACCTAATAACAACTTTTCAGGATTGTGCAAAAGTAACATATAGTAGATCCTATGCTAATGTGTTCAACATGTTCATACTAATTGCACTTACTTACATAATGCTAGGACATGTTTTGGAAGCAATCATTTCCATCATCAGCTTGCTGGCCGATTACTGCTACTAGAATTGGTGATAAGTTGGATTGTTTACCATCCAATTTACCACATCAAATTTAAGATATTCAAAGAACATGGAATAAAATTAGCCCCAAAGAACAAATGTAATTCAAGAATTTATCTGGAAAATTGCTGTCTGGAACAAACTTTTCAGTATACACACAAAGAAGTTGGTATTGGGTGACACTATACTTCACTAAGTGATTAATTTGTCAGAACATGTTTAAGAGCTTTTGCTCTCGTCTTTAGCTGCGGACCAACTAATGCTGGCAGATGGTGATGTGACCTCTGGTGGTTCCAATATTCAGCAAAACAGGAAGTCCTGTGGTGTGATATCAAAATTCATAGCATAATGTTTTTTATTAACATCATTGTATGATTGAGTCGAACTACAGACTCTTATTGGCTCCACTTACTTGTTTAAATATAGAGCATATCAACAGTTAGCTAAGGATGCAAATGTGGTTCTGCGAAAAACATATTATACAGTCAAACAAGTAAGTGAGCCAATAAGAGTGTGTAGTTTGACTCAGTCAAATCATAATCTTAATTATATTCACTGTACAGTTTTAATTAGCATTTTAAAATGATGCTTATTCTTTAAGATGAAACTCTTTTTCCATATTGCTAATTACCTGGGATTGTTGGTAGCTTTCAAAAGTTTGGTTTCTGTTGTAATGTCATGATTTTACATCCAAAAATAATCTGAAACTGCTGGTTTATACTGTTTATATCTTACATTTCTATAGCATTCTTTAGCCCTTGTTTCCAAATTTCTCATTGTTCTGTCTCTATATATATCTGATTACAAACAATTAATCTGGTACACTCCTGCATTTTGTTGGACGGAATAACATTCTTTATGGTTCTATTCATAAGGTTCCCAATGTTAAATTTATTTTGTCCAGCAAACGCAATACCAAATTTTTTAACAAATTTCATGAATGCATTGTTTGCCAATGGATAATATATGAAGTTTTTAAAACTTATGTCTTATGGTGAAGAGAATATGACATTTTTAATATCTGTAAGTCTTTTGAAATGCCTGACCTTCTTATCTACTAATGAACACTTGAATTCATTGTTGAAGGCAGTATTGATTATATACCGGTATTCCGCTGTGTATTACTTTTTGAGTGGACTGTTGACTAATCTATGAGCGAGGCTGTTAATTATAGTATGTTGAGGCGGTAGGGTTGAAGCTATTACTCTTTATGTAATTATTTGTATGTGTGGGTTTCCTACATATATCAAAATGATGTTATTTCTTCTGTAGATTTTAAAGTTCAAAAAGAGCAATCATCCATCCTCTTCAATTTCTATAGTGAATTTAATGCTGTGTCTAGCAGATCCTCTATTTGTTTGTTTTTTATTTTGGTAATATTGCAAATATGTCATCCACATAATGAAATCATGTTTTATAAATAAATGGAAATGCCTTTGTAATATGTGCTTCTACTGTACTCATGAATAAATGTGCCAGAAACCACACCAACATGCCATTATAACAGCCTTGCTCATAGATTAGTAAATATCCCACTCAACAAGGAAGAATACCAGATGAATATCGGTACATCATCAATACTGCCTTCAACAATGGATTCAACCATTCGTTAGTGTATAAGATCAGACATTTCAAATACTTAAGAGACATTAAGAACACCACCATTCTCTCCATGATAAAGAAAGACAAAGGTTTCAAAAAATTCACACATGGGCAAACAGCATTTGTGAGCATTTTTAAAAAAGTTGATATTATGTTGGCTGCACAATATACATTTTTAACACTGGGAACCTTTTGAACAGAACTATTATTCTGTCCAACAAAAAGGCAAGAGTAGTCGGAAGCTTTCACGGCCGGAGTCGGACTTATAACTAGAAGTTTCTTCCGGGCTTGGAAGCCATGGTCTGTTGGAGCCAAGGAGTTCAAACGTTTCATCCCCACCTGCGGAGGACATCTTCAGTGGCGCAGTCTGAGTCAGTAGGTGGGGATGAAACGTTTGGACTCCTTGGCGCCAATAGACCACGGCTTCCAAGCCTGGAAGAAACTTCTAGTTAAAACGGCAAGAGTATACCAGATAAATTATTCGGATTGTGATAAGATATATACAGGCGAGTCAGAATAACACCGAATAGCTCTTAAGACGTATTTCAGGGGATCAATTTGAGCATTTTTTATAAGCAATGTATGCTCGTAAATGTCATTATCGAGCTAGAGGGCGCTAAAATTTTCAAAAGACTCGTCCGGTTAGAAGAAATTCCGCCGAAAAGATGGCTACCCATCTTTTGCTATAAGGCATTGGAGAGTTTTGGAATAAGAATAGCCGCGTATCTTTAATATTAAACAATGCAAACATTCTTAATTTGACTTAATAACTTGTGAATATTTAAGTTTGTTTATACGACACTACAAGAACAAAACAATAATTGGGGAAGGAAAAAAAAAAAAACAAGAATTGAAAAGTGCATAAGTGATTTTAAAAGATTTTCAAAATGCCGATGCGCTTATTTTCGTCAGGTTCCTGTTTCTTGCAATAGTTGATGGACGGCAATAAAGTGATGTGATGAGGCAAATGTCTCCTTGGTTAAAGCTCCGCATAAAGATCTGATGCCTTTTTCTCATTTCCCCAAGCAGCATCGTAAATATAATGCATGTCTGCCAGTTCTGTATATTTAAAGTTGAACATTTTTACAATAGCCTGTAAAAATTAAATTTCTTTCAATAAACGGAGCACTTCAATATGTTTGGTGTATGCTGTGATCGCCTACCTTAGGGCTTCTTATAAGAACCTGAAAGTTGTTGTATAATATGCGACGCAATCTCTGTACCACGTAAATGTACGCAGGTGTTAGCTTAATGATATAAACAATGTTAAAAACAGAACACAAGCAATATTCTAAAACGCAAATAAGAAAATTGCTGTGGAGTATCTGTTCGGCAGAATTTCAACTAACCAGACGCATCCTTTGAAAAATTTTAATTCCCTCTAGCTCGATAACAAGACATTTACAGGCATATTTTCCCTGAAAGAAAATCCTCAAATGCATTTCCTGAATCACTCCTTAGAATTGTTCGGTGTTATTCAGACATAGTCTGTATTTAGGCAGAACAATAAGAAATTTGGAGACAAAGGCAAAAGAACATTTAAGAAATGTGGATAAACCACCAGTTGCAGATCCTTTTTGGACTTACAATCATGACATCACAAAAGAAACCAAACTGTTGAAAGCTACAAATAATCCCAGGGAATTAGCAATATGGGAAAAGTTTTTTCATTAAAAAAATAAGCATCGTGTTATGAATTTTGACATTCTTCCAATGGACTTTCTGTATATTGGAACTGCTAGAGGTCACAGGATCATCTACCAGTGTTAGTCAGTTCCCAGCTGAAGATGAGAGCAAAAGCTCTGAATATGGTCTGAAAAATCAGTTAGTGCAGTATAATGTCATCTAATACAGACTTCTTTATGTGTGTAGTTTAGTTTAGTTCTCGGAGCATTCAGTGAGTTCGTGGAGCAGCCACCGAGACCTATAAACATTGAACTTGTCATATACAATTACCACAGTAGTTTTCAATCTGTATTTACAAATATTTGTTTGCATCTACATAAATAATCAATCAATCTACTTCACTGTTTCTAACTTCTATTGAGTTTACAAGCTTTTGTGTGTTGTGCTGTTCATATAAATTTAAAAAATGGACTAATTATATTAGTATATAGAGGTCTATAGGAACTTTTGAAAACTTTTTATATAATGTAGATACTGTTTTAAAAGACCTCTTTAAACTAAAGATTGAATTTTCCTTTGTGGTGACTAAGTATAGAATTCATGATAGAGATGTAATCAAAAAGAACAAATTCGTTCTTTACTTAGAACACACAATGAATGAATTGAATTTATTGAAATGCTAGGGAAAAGTATAAATAAAAACCACAAAGAGGCCTCCACCCATCAGGTCCAAGTCATTTTATGTATAACCCCTCACAGTTACAAAGAAATTAAATATAATAATTGATTATATATGATCATGTTTATCTAAGTTCTAATATAATGAAACAGAATACAAAATTTCCACCTTGATTGCATCAGTCCCCAGTTCCTGGTTCATCAACCTAATGGAATTCCAGGGGTCCAGGCTCCGATCTAATCCAAGGTTATAAAATAAAGGTTTTCAATTACTCTACCTTTGTTATCTGTCTACAGTCTCTACAAACTATTAATTCCTTATTGCTCAATGCCTGCTATAATATTACATTTATTCACCTTCTAAAAAACAATTTCCTATCACAAGCTCAATAATTTAATCAAATTTAATATATTTCCACTCCCAGCCATAATACCTTTATCTAAATTCCACAAGGTACAACCCTTTAAGTTATTTGATTTACTTCCCTTCTTAGTGCCCAATTCCATATATTTTTAACTTTACTAAGGAACTCCCCTACATTCCTGCTGTCTTACTGAAGATTTTCATTAAGGCTATTTTTCTATCTAATTTAAACCATTTCTGGTTTATAAACTCTTTCCTCCAGAGTCCCGTCCCATCCCTTTGCACTCAAACACTATATCTTCCATATCTTCCTTTCCCCCACATATTAGCTACTGATTCTGAGGAAGCCTTTTCTTATTCCTTTTGATCTCCACACACTGTTGTTAACCATGCAATACTCTCTCTTTGTTCTTTATTTAATTTATCAACATACTTCCATCTTTTCCATTTATTTTTTTATTGGTATTAAAATATTAAAAGATATTGTACTTGCTATCTCACTAAACAGTTTTTTGTATTTCTATGTCTTCCAACCTCCTTCTTACAACTTTCTAAAAACCATTTACATTTACCATTTCTCTCCTTCTCCAAATATCCCCTATTCCATTGTTTTACAAAATTATTAAGTCTAATATTCCACCCATTCCTCCTTAGACTCTTTTCTTGAAATTCTAAGCATTTCCTAAACAATTATCTTTCATTTAAATTTATAATTCTAAACCAATATTTGAGAACTGTCTACACAATTGCATCTTTCCTTGCCACTCTTCCTATTTCAATTTGTGTAACTTCCTTTGCTGTTGTGCTTGATACACCTAAAATTTCTCTACAATGCACAACATCCACAATTTCCCATCCTCCTTCCAGTCCCCAATTTTCAATACCAGACAATGTTTTTGCCTCAACCAGCATATTATATATTTTTTTTAGCCACTTAACATTTATATCTGGTATTTTATATTTACAACCCCTAACTACTGCCATTACTCCTTTCCCTTTTTCCCAGAGATAATTTTTTCTGCTTTTTCTATTTCCCATTCCCATCAATTTAACTCCTAAATAATCTAATAAACTCCTAACTACCTAACTATCTTATATTCTTTATCTGCTTTCCTCTACTTTTCATATTTACTGAATTTTGTCCCTCTTTTGAAAACTACTATTTGAGTCTTCTGCTGATTTACCTTCAAGCTCCAATCATTACATATTTGTCTATTTGTTGCAAGGGTTGCTTTAAGCCTATTGTTGAGATGGATCCAACAACTAAGTCATCTGCAAATAAAAACCCCAGGATTGTGACATTATTAATGACTGGCATTGAATGAATTGTTACTCTTTCTTATCTCTGTTAATATGTCATCATTAAACAAATTAAATAGCATTGAGCTTAACTTACAACCTTGTCTTAACCCCTTCTCTTGAATTATTTCTCTTGTTACCATTCCTTCCCCATCTTTCACACAGAAGGTATTTCTCTTGTCTAACGCTTTAAGAATATTCACCATATGATAACCTTACTCCTTTACTCAGTAATTTATCTCATAATAATTGTAACTCTATGCAATCAAATGGCATGTACAGCTTTCCTCTATTGTCTTTTAAATATTTATGCACTAATGTTTTTATAATGAATATATTATTCACCATGCATCTCTCTGTAATGAAATCTAATTTGAGATTCTGAAATAATTTTATATTTCTCAACCCAATTTAGTAGCAGATAGGTCAAAATACCTGTAAAATCTTTTCCAACATTCAATAATAATGCAATACCTCTGTAATTTTTTGGCATATCTACACTTCCCTTGCCTTTATATATTGAGTAAATGATTGCTTTCGTCCAACTTTCTGGTACATTTTCCTTTGCCATAATTAAGTTAAACAGACCTGTAAGTAACTTAACTCTTTTTACATCACAACAGCATTCTTTTATAAATTCTTGTGGGTTATCATCCATTCCTGTTGCTTTATTATTTTTCAAGGAACACGTAATCTTATGCATTCAATAAATTTTCTGACTAAAATCCAAAATAGGTATTGATAATGTTTTCATAGGTATGCCTAAAATGGGGTACAATGAAATGCAGCCCCTAATTAATCATGATAAACAGTTAATGATTCTATTCCAAATTGCAGAATAGCAAACCACATAATCAGCTATAGAAATATTAACAGCGAAAGTATAAAACTTTATAATGACCAGCTTACAGAACAATTATGGGAAGAAATATAAAAGACCAATAATATAAATGACAAGTTAAATACTTTCATAAGGGTCCACAACTTAAGTTTTCCATCTCATGCAAAGAAAACAAATAATCTCCAGAAATGACTGGCTAACATAAGATGTCAAAATATCTTGCAAACACAAAAGAGAAATTTACATAGCTACTAGAGAACATAACTTTGCCAGAGGTAGTCAGCACTATAAAAATATTGCAAAATTCTGAAAAAAGGGTTATTAATACAACTAAATATCTTTACTATGAAAGACAAATGCAGTCCTTACATAATAAACCTAAGACCATCTGAAATACTATTAAAAATAGAGGGGGGGGGGGACAGATTGGTAAATAATACTGAAGAAATGAAATAAAAGAAATTGTGTTAAATCAAATTACCACTAAATGTGTACAACAATAGCAAATTTATTTAATGCATATTTCATTTAGGTAGTAGAAAATTTATTGATAAAGAACCAATATTAAGAATAGCTAATTTTCAAACCTAAACAAACATGATAGGAAAATATTGCAATTTTTATGAGAAACTCGTTCAAATTTCATTAATTTTGTTCCACTTACTTGGACACGTTTCAAAGGCTGTTGCCTTCATCATCAGCATGGTTACTATGTTAACTTCTCAATCTGGTATTAAGATGTTGCTCTGTAGATTTTATGAACTCAGTGATGAGGTTACTGTTGTTTGGAAAATCAAAATTAACTATAGTTTCGTTGGTTTTGTTTATGCATATCTTTTCTCATTATGCAGTTTATGTCTTTGCAATGGTAAATGAAAAATAGAAAGAGGATGCAATAATATTACTTAACCTACAAGACAGTAACATTAAATTCACAATGGAAATAGAAAATAACAACATTCTACCTTTCCTGGATATAAACTTGATAAAAAATGGCAATATATTGGAATGTGGCATAATCAGAAAAGATAACCATTCAGATATGTTTACGGAATTTGGGAATCCACACAGTGAAACTTTTGTTAATCTTATTTTGATTTAAAGCAAAACACTAAAAATCATGTCGTCACATTAAAACTCTCTTTAAGTTTCACAAACACACTTATAAAAGTAATTTTGGTACATGTTTCGTGAGGTACATTCCTCACATTGTCAACCAAAACGACGACTCAACCAAAACGATCTCGTCGTTTTGGTTGACAATGTGAGGAATGTACCTCACGAAACATGTACCAAAATTACTTTTATAAGTGTGTTTGTGAAACTTAAAGAGAGTTTTAATGTGACGACATGATTTTTAGTGTTTTGCTTTAAATCAAAATAAGATTAACCATTCAGATAATTGCATAAAAACAACATACAATAATCAATAGCTTACCATTCACATTAACAATCCTACCAATACACAAGACAGAATACAAATCTAAGCATATCCAGAAAAATGTTAAAGGGGAAGAGGGCAGGATTCAATCTACTACATATGTTCAGAAACAGAATTGAAAGCTTTAAATTTTATAAATATGGAATTCAGTATATTTGTACTCACCTTGTGCAGATACCAATTTTAGAAAAACTGGAAAAATTTACTTCTTTTTTTTCTTTCACAACTAACTAGACTTAAGTATCCAATGCATAAAATCCATGTATTCCCTACAACACTAGATAGATTTTAACAATGCCCCATTAAAATAAAAACTAACAGTGAAGGCACATATATAGGAGTGCAACTGATTTTTCTGTGCAAAGATATAAATTATTTCTTTTGGAGTAATGTCGATGTACTGCTGTATATTTAAAAGCCATTTAATCTCTCTTCAGTCATCATTGAACAAAGAAAAGTTTTAACTCTTATAAGAGAACAAGATGACCATTCTGCTGATCATGTAGTTAATTGCAATTATTTGTAGAAGACATCGTATGTTGGGAAGAACCATTCCCAATGTAAGAGAACCCATTGGCAGCTGCTTTTTGCTTTATCAATGTGTGACCTAGTTCCCCTGTATGACTGCCATAAATGTATTTCTCCTCGCATTTCAGTGACCATGCCAGTAAATCAGCCTCATATTTCTCTGCAATTTTTAATACCCTTGCAACATCAACAGCTGATTTGAAACAGGTATAAGTGATGTAAAAAGGAATATACATTGTAGTACAGTATTATATTATCAGGTCACTAAATGGAGGGCTAGGTCTATGAATTTGGTTCATTAGTTCTCCTGCTTTATGTTATTGGCATTTTAAAATTCTGCAAAATCTTCTTTTACACTATAACTTTGCATATCTTTTAAGTACTTAATGCACAATATTAATTGCTGGCAAGTACTTTCATCACTATTGCAAAATGTTGACTACTTTTTACACTCCCCACAGCAATCAATAAAATCATTTTCAATGTTTTTGCGGATGAGGGTTGCATTTTGGGAGCCATTTCTAAATGTTCTTTCCATATAGCATCACCCCCACTTACTTGGTATCAGTTTCAGATGCCAGCTTGAATTTAGAATAATTTTTCCATCATCCCTATGGCCCCTGAGAGGAATATTTTGACAAATGCAGAAAATAATTTCTATAATTGGGACTATTTATGTTTATTTTGTTCTACTAGTTCCTTCAAATGGTTATCAACTTGGATGGATACATTTTGACATTTTCCTACCATGTATTCCTTAAAACAATAAGCTTAAAAAGAGCAATTTTGTGATACTGACATGCAGATTGGTTGTTGGACTCATGTATTGTATTTTTATTCTGTGTGAATAATTTTATTGAAAGAGCTCCAAGATTTTGATCATCCCCTACCCCCATCATTTCTGCCAAATAACAACAAAAGTAATAGTATGCACCATTATCTTTAGCACTATAAATTAGGTAAATGAAATCCTTCATCTATTTTGATTAAAACTTATTATACCCTTTGCTAGATTCACGAGGAATTCATATTTTGAATCAGATGCCCAACACAATAACTGTTATTTCAGCCTATCAGAAATATCATTGATGTAATATTAATATGAAATGAGTTCGATATTAATGTTCAAATCTGATACCTGTAGGCCCACACTTTTATCATTTCCTGCACTCATTTGATCAACTCCCTTTTGACATTAACACTACTTACACTGCTAACACAGTCACTGTCGCTGTTATATATCTGTTTCTATGAAAAAACGTGCAGAGTTGCTTGATTGCTTAATTTAATTTTTTACTAGAATTTAATTTCGACATTCTTAGAATCAAACATGAAACATTTTACAATATCTGTACTTTGATGCATACACTAAGATCTCTAATTAATACTAAATCCACTTTCTGTTCTGCATACCAGTATTTTTGAACAAAATAATGGACAAAATCCTCGAGCCTTGACATTTTTATTGTATATAATCCCAAAGGAAAACAACTAGTGGGTCAGTTAACTTTCAGTAAAACTAGATAAAGCAGGGTTTGTCAGCTGAGTATTTACTGTTATGCAGGAGACATACCTGCAAAACATGCCTAGTTATTTACATTTTGAATGTGAAGTTCCCTTACTAGAGAAAGTTCGTTAGAATATTTTCAGCAGGTAGGTGCATAACAGCAATAAAATTAAATTATAAAGTTCCCTTACCCAAGAAATTTTGCTGAAACATTTACAATAACAGTGTGTCCAGATACCTGCGTAACAGAAACGAAATATATTAAAAACATTGTTTATCACTCATACATTGAAAATCTCTTTGTTGAACTATGATTTTCTTAAAACTAATAAATACAATTAGTCAGCGGATTTAATGCTTAAGATTTAGAGCTTTAAGCTGTAAATCATCCCCTGTTAAGTAATCATAGATGAAGCACAGAAAAATGGGTACATAATAGATCTGGTCAACAAGAAAATATAAAATTTCAAAAAACAAATAAGACATCACCACACTAAAAGGGTATAAAGGAGATCATATAGGTGTACAAGAAATTCACATTCCATTAATGAGCACTTCAAAAATTTCAGAATATTTTTTTAAAGATGCAAACATTATTTTGACTCCAGTAAACAATTGCAGTTTGAAAAATTCCCAAAAAATTCCCACCAGGAAAACAATCAGACATTTATGAAATCAGTTACAAAGACTCCATTGTGAAATATATAGACAAAATAAAGTGAAACATTACCCTATGATGTAAGGAACACATGAGAAATGTAAAATATAAACACACAGAGAAATCAGCAATAGCACACATTTCTGTCAAAAAAACCATAAATTCCAAAATGAACCAAAACTCTTAAAAGCCCTTCAAAAACTCATATATTTAGCAATGTTAAAAATATATTCATAAATGAAAACAAGGAAAATGTAACAATTAAAGATGAATGTAGGAATCAACACAATGAAATGATTTTAAAATCTTAGGTGGATTAAAAGTAAAAATACTTAAAATCATGTCAGAACATTAAAACATGTTGATGTTTCACTCTTAAAACTTTTTAAAAAACTGAGACGTGTTTCATGAGACCTTGCTCACATTGTCCACCATGAATGACTAACGGATCAGTCTAAATTGACGGTATAAGTGACTGTGAGTGCTCTGGTGGTCTATTGATGAACTTATTCCAGAAGCAGAGAACATTTTGTATAAGTTCTTTCATAGACCACCAGAGTCCTTCACAGTTACCTGCTCTCCAACCCAGCATGACTCGTTAGTCGTGTCAGTTGACAATATTGAACGAAGTTCACGAAACATATCCTGAATTGTAGTAATTTAAAGAGTGAAATGCTCAAGAGTGTTGAATATTTTAACCATTTTAAACTTTCCCTTGGTAAAGAAGTTTCAGCTGGTTTGATATAGGTTTATAGAAAGAAAATAAAAATAAGTTCAGGTTAGCATTAAAAAGATACCTTATCACTTCCACCTTCTATATATAGGAGGATTTCGTGCAATCAAAAAAAATGTACTCATTTTTTTCCATTGAATCAAATAGTTTTTTAAATATACAAAATATATACTTTAAGGTACCATTTTGTAAAATTCTAGAGGTGAATAATTTAAGTTACCATTAATATGTATTTTTTTAAGATGGCGTTTTATATATAAAAAATGGCTATCTCTGACAAATTCTACACCATGGTTATAATTGTAAATATGAAGGGTGAGATTTTCATTAAATGTATTATAGTTTATGACAAACTGTTAAATGAACTATTTTGGAATTAGCCAAACTGATTATATGATCCACAGAATGAAGTGATATTGACAAAAGTAAAGGATGTCTTTCTGCAGTGTATATTCAGTGCACCTGTTATAAAAATGACAACCATTCTATAGAAACCGTAAATGTTTTTATTAATGTGCCATTTAAAAATTTTAGAAAAACACTGAAGATAATGGAAAACAAAGAGCATGGCAAGTGACCTGAATTTCATAGAAATTGTAGAGTTGTAAAAGAAAATGTTTACACAATGCATGAAAACAAGCCTATTCATACTGTACATCAGCAGACTAAAGCTGAAATTGAAAATATCAATTCAGTTAAAATTGTAATGAGTAGTTAGTATTTTCTGATTAAAGAGGAGATTCCTTCATAGAATAATTTGTGGTTTAATACCACCATATGTTTCAAGTTTAAATGACTGACTTCAGAGATAGAGTGAGCAGGCAACAATTATTAGAATGCATGGAGAAAGAAATTGATAAAATGGCATCAAATTAACTTCTGTAAAAACCCTTCTTTTTAATGGTTGATAAATCTGCAAATATTACTAATAAATATGAAATGAGATTTTTTGATAAGAAAGGGTACACTATAGGAAAATGTTGGTCCTTAATTCCTCTTTAAAATACCACTGCATAGGCAGTATTTAACTATATAGAAACTGAAATGAATGAGAGGTACTTATCCTTTGATATTTTTGCTGCTTGTGAGTTTGATGGAATCTGAAACTTTTTGGAGTGCACAGGAGAATTTCTGACAGAGTTGAAAGAAAAGTTTTTTTATATGCTGCAGAGCTCATATTTTATCACTTACAGTGGCAGTGCCAAAAACCAATTTTCTTCAGTTAAACTTTTTTTAATGTTTATGTTGTAAAAGCATAAATTGTCCCATTAACTCCTGAATGAGAGACTATTTTTCACAAACAAGTTTCTGAACATCATGTACTTTAAATTCCAGAGCCAACAGATAGATACATGTTGGCTTAGCAGTTTTAATACTACAACACAATGAAATATTATAAGTCTCTAACAATGACATGTAAGCATTTGCATGTAAGTGGAGCAGACTTAGCTGAAATCCACTTTTCCTTTAACTCTTTTCTAATGGTGAACTCTCGCTAATCTAAGCAAATATCTGCAGAGAAATAGTTTTCTGCCAAAACTGATTACAAGTACAACATGCCATATTCAGTCCATTTCTGAAGACTTGAAAAAAGTTTCAGCACAAAATAACTACCTTTACACAAATTATGAAGAGTCTTTAATTAAAATACCAATAAAATCAAATATTGGTGAAACTAAAAAAAGTTTTTTTCCAGTCACTTATTTTAGTCTCCATTGAAATTTTTGAAAGATTTAACAAATAAGCAATGAATTTCATTTCAAGATGCTCATTTTTTAGAAGTTTTGAATTAAATTAAAAAAATTTATATATATATACCTTGGCAAGAGTTAAGGCCATAGGGCCTTCTCTTCCACACTACCGACAAATAAAACCAGGGAAAATACAGGGTACAGTATACACTTACGGGCAAAAAAACTGACCATTTACAATAGTTACTAAAAATCAAATGTAAATGTAAATTTCGAAGTAATTACAGAAATAGCATTGTTGCAAACATCCACATTTTAAAGATTACACTTTAATGAACTATAACACATCAATTTGCGTTTGTTTCCATTAATTTTGAAACAGCGACCTTCATAAACGAAAATATACACTTTTTGTCAAAATTTTCACTTAACATTTATGCTCAATATTTATTCACTAAGCTTCATTAATGTTGAAAATGGAAGCGATGTTAATGCACACAACTTATGTCCACCCTATAAATAACAAAACAAATCTCAGTATCTGGTGCCATTCTCTCGGGAATTTTTTCAATTAGGGTTCTGATGTCTCTTTGATCGATACTGTCCCACTCCTCTTGGAGTACCACCCGTAGTACCTGAATGCCTCTGCCCAACCTATTCCAGAGATGTTTAGGTAGGGGCTGCGAACAATCCCACGTCGACAAGATATCGCGATACATATGCACTGTGTGTGAATGAGCATTGTCTGCATTCTTCTCCAACAAATGGAGCATAGGGCACGACGTGATCGGCGAGAACCTTTTTGATAAAGCGGTGAGCGTTGTGGCTACTGTTCTCAATGAATTGCTTTGGGCATCCATAAAGATATTACCTCACACCATTCGGAACCTCCGCCAAATGGGGAGTCCTTTTGGAGAATGTGTACTCTGCGAAGCGCTCACTAGGCCGTCTCCAGACTCTTTCACTATCGTCTGGAGATTTCAGGGAGAATGTGAATATCCGAGAATTCTGCATAGTGCATTGGACGTGATAGAAAAGCTACTGGGCTCTCGGGGCAGAACTGGTGACGTAGCACATTGTCGTGACTCAAGATCTTGTTCTGAACAGTCCTCTCGCTCACATGTTGTATGGCGGTTTCATAGAACCTGGGAGAAGAGAAAGCGATTATCTCTGGAACGTAGTCTTCCAGATCTTCTGGAATAGCTCTGCGTTTCTCGGAACCGTTTCACAGCCTCTTGCACTGCGGTATAACGGAGATTGCGTTCATCATCAATTAGTCGCACTGGCAACTTACTCAAAGGCATGCTTTCAACTGTGCAGATTACTTTTAACTGTCATTTAAAAGGTGACTAGAAGTTAGTCATCATTTCTGATGCATAAAAATAATCTCAGATTGTGCAACCTCAAGTTTCCAATAACCGTAACACCGCCTAATAAGCTCGTGTTTAGAGCCAGCTGATGTACCTGAAAAAATCAATAATTATTTCAGTTTTCAGTTAAGAGTGTGTTTCATTATTCATTTCTCATTACACTAGCTTACAAATGAAAACTTTTTTCCTGCAGTACGATTAAAAATAGGTAACTCATATTAATTTCGGTGCGCAGAATTCAAAAATGCATTCCGTTTTTCCGTACCACATCTCGTTTTGGCAATATGACAATGTTCAATGAAAATATAATTGTAATTGCAAAAATATTACACACTCATATACAAATTTTAAAGAAAATAAAGAAGAATAATAATAACAAAAACATGCCTGAATTTGAGAATGTATGTTAGTTATCTTGTGTACCTCTTTTTCTTTTCCTGTGGAACTGCAGTGTACGTGATTTTCTCCAGTGTTCTCTGGTAGGTTCGTCGCGTGCAAGACACCAGCAGTAATCGGCCATCATATGTACGTCCCTGATACCATCGTTCAACATTTTTCAAGTCCTGGTGAAACCTTTCACCTTGCTCTTCTGACAGCTCCTAAATTCGACGGGAAGTAGTCAAGACGTGACTTGAGGAAATGAAGCTTCAAACTCATATTACAGCCGAGCAAACTGAAATTTTCCAGCATATTTCTGACAATTTCTTTGCAATGTGGGTCTTTCACATTGCTCAGAAATTTCTTAACAGCCTCTCTGAATCCATTCCACGTATCTTTTTCAATTTCATTTATAGAGCTGGTAAAGTTGACATCTTTCATCAATTTCCTTATCTGTGGTCCATCAAATATTCCCTCTCTGCCTGTGACAATGATGGAAACTTTGTGCATAAGTGCTGGAAGCAAGGGCAACTTTTGTCAAGAGTTTTAGTTTTCACGAGTTGTTTCATCATGCCAAGTTTTATGGTAATGGAGGGAGTGGAATGTTTTGACGATCAACAAGAGGCACATTAGTAACATTTTTTATCCAAGTTCCAGTTGCTGCTTCTCAGGCCATTGGTCAGTTTCCCAATGTTTGTCCCTCGTCCTGCTATCCCATTCGCAAAGAAAACAAGGGACTTTTGTGTATCTTCCCTGTTGTCCTAGTAACAGACCAATAACCTTCAAGTCACCACATATTTGCCACTCATGGTCGCAGTACTTAATTTTCTCAAGAACATGCTTCAGAGTTTCATAAGACTCTCTGGGTTCACAGAATGTGCAAGCAGTTTGGAAGCTCACTTGTTGTCATTATGAAGTAACACTGCCTTAAGACTTCGTTTGGAAGAATCAATAAAAAGACGCCAGTGACTTTATTCACATGTCTCCCTGTCCAACTGTTGAATAAGATTACACATCCACACAAAACACAAGTTGATCATCTTCTGCCCAGTGCTCTTAGAATGATACTTCGCGATTCCTATACCACGAAAATATAACACTAGGTGATAAATTCTTCTCCTGTAGTCTTGAGCCCTGCAATTCACTTGTTTGTTTGTGAAGCCTAAATCCCTCACTAAATCATTTAATTCAAATTGATTAAACTGTTATGGTGAATTGTCAAATTCTTCTGGATCAGAAACCAACTCAATGTCGGAAGTCACGGAGCTGCTTTCAGATTCACTAAAATTGAGGTCTGTTGGTGTAGGTATGGGTAGTTCCTGTCCATGAGGAATAGGCCGTGTAGATGGGTTCAGATTTGGATACTTATTTTTTTTTTTTTTTTTTAAGCCAGCAACTTTGCACATGCATAAGTACAATCGTCATGGCAATTCTGCTACTCTCCCCATATTGGTTTGGCAAATGGTATTGTCTTCCGTTTTCCTTCTTATTAATAACATAATCCCTCAATACATCTGTTACATGAGCAGCGAATGATTTATCCTGGTCACCAACTTTCTCTTTGAAATATGAGTAATATTGCTTCTTTGTTTGTGAGTCTATTTTACGTATCTTCACATCAAACACGTAACACCCACAAATGTAACAAAACTTCTGAGCATTGTGTAGACACTGTCTCCTGCGTAATCCTGATGTAGAAGTCGTACTCAAACTTTTATTTAACACATGTAGAAGACGAACACAAGTTTTCAGCTCAACTGTAAGTTGAGTTCTATGATAGCTGTAAATATAAACATAAACATCTCACAAGAAGACAGCCTGACCCATAGAACAAAACTGATAAATGCTGGGAATATAAGCATAAACATCTGGGTGATAAGGGAGGACGGAAGTGAGCCGATTAGGAAGAAAATCAACAACAGATTTAGAATACAAAATGAAACGTAGAGTAAGCTGTATAAGCTGAATGAATTTAGCAAAATATAAAATCTAGATGTGATAGCCAAAAACGAACTTCTTTTTCGAACTCTGGGCAATGATTTCCATTAAAGTCACATATTTTCCTTTATACCGCAGAATCAATGTTGACCAGTGTTACCATTTTTCTCTCTTTGCAAAAGCTTTAACTTGGACCACGCAAGTTTTCTGGTCGTTTAGAGTTCAGATTTTCCCTTGTCTGTTGAATAAGGAATGCTATTAGTGTGCAGCCAAGATATAATTTCTTGTTTTACAGCGTATTTCGAAGGGGGTTTGTTTTCCTGAACGTTATGCTAGGGAGCATTGTCCATAGCAGTTCTCAATGAAAAAAAACTGATTTTTAATACAAAGCTCAAAGTTTCTGAAATTCATTTGACTACGGTATTCTCCCGAGCTTCTTCCTGGTAGAAAAATTAATAATAAATTCTTCACAAATCCAAATTCGGATCCTGCATGGACGTCAATGAGGGGATTGCCGGAATTCGGCTTAGTCAATACGCCTGGCTGAGTTTCACTTTGTCAGCATTTCCTAATTGTTAATTATTGTCCATCCAAGTCTCATATATATATATATATATTTATATATATATTATAATATAAAATAAAAATAAAGTAACACTATTAGAAACGTAACAAATTAACAGTAATTATAGAAGCTTTAAAAGGACAAAACACTAAGATAAAGCCACACTTGAAAGCTTCTATAATTACTGTTAATATATATACTATTCACGGAATAATAAAAACTTCTAAAAAGCATAAAATCCATAAAAACACTCAGAATGCAATATAAAAAAGTTTACACTAAAAACCGTAGAACTGAACACTAAAACCACACGATATTTCGAGCTTGGCTCTTGCTCTTGGAGCACGTGTCCAAGAGCCAAGCTCGAAATATCGTGTGATTTTAGTGTTCAGTTCTACGGGTTTTAGTGTGAACTTTTTTATGTTGCATTCGGAGTGATTATTATGAGCGCGCGCGCATGCACACACACACCCGGAAATTAAATTCATTCTCGGATACCACATAAGACTTCCTTTCTCACTAAATAAAATCGTCCATGCAGCAACGTGTCACATTCTTGTCAAATTCATTTTTATATCGTGCGGTCTATTTCCTTGAGTAGACAGAGAAAACTCGTTCTCTTCTTTTGGCATTAATTATTCTCACTGGGACACCGGCATAGTGGGATAAACGTAAGTTTGACTCTCTCAAATTGTGTTCTTGCTTTCCTCGTCTCCACTACTTATCACAAGCAGCAATCACTTATTTCAATATTTCTCGTGCTTCACTATGTATAATTTTTCGTTTCATTCGTTTTTCTGGTACATTAATTATTACTACATCAATATCTGTGTAAAACTACACACTAAACTAACCGAACTACGCAGTGCAAAACGTCCAACTATTCATTATTAATATACTGCAAATGCTTTAGATTCTGACCTAGAATGTCACAGCCAAGTAATCCATATACATGCAATAAATTATTTTCATTGATTCACACGTTATAAAATGTAACTAAAAATCTATCTTTCTATCTCATTTATGTGCCTCACTTTGATCATTGTGATGTCTTGTACTCTAACCTGAATACTGGGCAGATCGACAGATTACAGCAAAATGCGATTTCGTTTCGTCTTTAACACTCGTAAATTTGCTCATGTGACACCCCTATGCAATCATGTCACCGCTACCTCTAAAAGAACGTAAGGGCATTCCATTCCCATTTTGCTCCTGGTTCAAAATCCTCCATACCTCCACCCCTCAGTATATCGCCTCTCGCTTCGTATTATCAGTCATTACCTCGCACCCGGAATATAACTTGACTGTCTATCCCTCGTCACCAAATTCATTTCTACTCAAACTCTTTCAGCATTGCAGCTCCCAAAATCTGGAACTCCGTACTTCTGCAGTCAGAGATTGCCGGATAATAAAGCATTTAGACGTAGATTAAATTATCACCTGCTCAATTCCAGGAATCTCAACTGTAAGTGTCGGTTGTATAAAGAGTTAACTTGAGTTTAGGGTATAAAATTAGCCATCAGTTACACTTAACTTGGAATTTAGTTGTATAAAAATCAATGTAAGATTATTTCGTCTTAACCTCAAAATTAATTTAACCCGCGAAATTTCGTAAATTGAAGTACTAACTAGAGCTTGGTAATTTAAATAACGCATTTCCCAGAGGACAGCATAACACTTATTTAATAAATAAAATAGTAAATCACGCTTATTTTAATTTCATACAGCCAAAGTTTCTTCAATGTTTCACTTTTTATTTCTGCGTAATAACTACTGAGTTGCGTTAAATTGTAGGTTATGTTTGGCTAACCTTATAAGCGGAATATTGTATATATTTCTGATTATTCTAACATCTCATCCGATGATGAATTTCACCGTGCTCTTCGTATGTTTCACGAGAAAACTAATCTGTTCCTAGAACTGAATGACAAACAATTCAAAATGAGATTTCGCTTAGCAAAAGATGTCAAAGAACTGAAACAGACCACAAGCTATGCGAAAGCATTATCGTTACCTTGTGTATGCAACGCTGCTTTCGATTTTTTTTTTTATTTCTATTTTATATGATTAGTGTTTAATGCCCGATTTTACTACTGAGATATCACAAGCGGTGGACACTGATGATACATGAGATGAAATGGTAAACTGGAAAAGGATTTTTTTTTAAAGGAAGGAGGCGTTCCAGGCTAAGTTTGGGGTACCTCCCCGGCATTTTCCAATTATGAGGACTGAAGAAAACCTGGGGGGGGGGGAAAAACTCAATCGAACCCCAGACCTCCCGCTCACGATTTCGCACTTTACTGTTTGCAGTCACGCCTACTTTCACGAACAAGTGCGAAGGGCTGTGGGGAACCGAATGCATCCTAAGTCGCCTCCTTAGTGCTAATCTGGAGTCGTGAAAGTTATCGCGCCTAAATCAACCCTGTTGTAAACAAATCTTTTTTGCGTCTATGCTACAGTGCCTCTTCTGAAAAAATCTCTTTCTTTTAGCGTGGAGTGTGAGTAAAAGTGTTAAGTGTGGAAGTAGTGTGCTGTATTTAGTTTTACTTGTTTATAATGAGTGCATCAAAGCAGTTCGTATGCGTGGAATGAGGAAGGGTATATGAGTACAATAGAAATCTAAGACAACATGTTTCTAAAGTACATCCGGAAAAGTTGGATGTTATCGCGCCGGTTCTAAAAATAACAGCAATCGTACGCTTATCAGTGAAGTGTACAACAAGAATTTCAACGACACACACAACTTCACCGAGATTACCATGGTGAAGGATCAGCTAGAAAGCAAACGATGACGTGAACTTATGTAGTCATGAAGCGACAATGGAGTTTCTTTTATTTGAGCATTTAGAATCAGTACATGAAATAAAAGTAGAATCATCCTTTGACGATTTTAAAAACTGGAAGCAGAAAATTGAGAAGACAACGGGGCCGAATATGTAAAATATGCTGGTTCTCGCACTGTTTCTGGAAAAGAAGCCGTTACCCCCAACTCAAATTAAATATATCTCGCTTATACGTTTCGGACCATATGCAAAACTTTTGTTGTTAAAAGCGCATGCCTTTTCCTGTATAATTATCATTTCCCTAAGTGTTACATTGATGCAGTACAGTTTCTCATTTGTTTTCACTATATACTAAATGTATTACTACTATTATGCTTCCCACAAAGTTGCTTTTTGTCCGATTGATTGCTTTCCTTGCCTAACGAGCATTATTTCCGCCTGCATTTGTTGAAGACACTCTACACTTCCACGCTTCGTCAACAGCCGTTCCTGATGTAACAAATACACCTTCTCCGCTGCCCTCCGCACTTGTTCGTGTGATTGCATCAGCCATTACGTTCATAAGTTGCAAAATCATGCTTTGAATTCAAAGTTCAGGATACCACTAACTTTTGGGTTCTATGCAACAGAGAACTTCCAAATGGTTATTGAAGATATAATGTAGAAAGGAACGGTCAGTAGAACCACACATAAGAGAAATTGCATTTCTGATACCTTTGTTCATTAAAATGCCAACAGAGGAGCTTGAGGTAAGGAAATTTTTTTTTTTTTTTTTTTTTTTGAGTAGTGTTTAACGCCCGTTTTCACTACTGAGGCACCACAGGCGGTGGTAAGGAAAATGATAGCCTTATATAACATTTCCAACTTTCCTGCCGTTTTAGGTACACACACATATCCATTATATTGCCTGCAGAAGTATATTCAGAATAGGTTACCCCCCCCAATGTATGTTCTTTATTCTTTTTTGAGATGGAGTTTTTAATGTTTAATTATTTTCTGATATTTTAGCACCAGATCGATGATGATGATAATAATAATAATAATAATAATAATAATCATCATCATCATCATCATCTCACGGTGTTGGAAGACATATTTTAAAAAATGTCTTCCAACACCGTGAGATGATGATGATGATTATTATTATTATTATTATTATTATTATTATTATTATTATTATCATCATCATCATCGATCTGGTGCTAAAATATCAGAAAATAATTAAACATTAAAAACTCCATCTCAAAAAAGAATAAAGAACATACATTGGGGGGGGGGGGGTAACCTATTCTGAATATACTTCTGCAGGCAATATAATGGATATGTGTGTGTACCTAAAACGGCAGGAAAGTTGGAAATGTTATATAAGGCTAGCTAGCATCATTTTCCTTACCACCGCCTGTGGTGCCTCAGTAGTGAAAACGGGCGTTAAACACTACTCAAAAAAAAAAAAAAAAAAAAAAAAATTCCTTACCTCAAGCTCCTCTGTTGGCATTTTAATGAACAAAGGTATCAGAAATGCAATTTCTCTTATGTGTGGTTCTACTGACCGTTCCTTTCTACATTATATCTTCAATAACCATTTGGAAGTTCTCTGTTGCATAGAACCCAAAAGTTAGTGGTATCCTGAACTTTGAATTCAAAGCATGATTTTGCAACTTATGAACGTAATGGCTGATGCAATCACACGAACAAGTGCGGAGGGCAGCGGAGAAGGTGTATTTGTTACATCAGGAACGGCTGTTGACGAAGCGTGGAAGTGTAGAGTGTCTTCAACAAATGCAGGCGGAAATAATGCTCGTTAGGCAAGGAAAGCAATCAATCGGACAAAAAGCAACTTTGTGGGAAGCATAATAGTAGTAATACATTTAGTATATAGTGAAAACAAATGAGAAACTGTACTGCATCAATGTAACACTTAGGGAAATGATAATTATACAGGAAAAGGCATGCGCTTTTAACAACAAAAGTTTTGCATATGGTCCGAAACGTATAAGCGAGATATATTTAATTTGAGTTGGGGGTAACGGCTTCTTTTCCAGAAACAGTGCGAGAACCAGCATATTTTACATATTCGGCCCCGTTGTCTTCTCAATTTTCTGCTTCCAGTTTTTAAAATCGTCAAAGGATGATTCTACTTTTATTTCATGTACTGATTCTAAATGCTCAAATAAAAGAAACTCCATTGTCGCTTCATGACTACATAAGTTCACGTCATCGTTTGCTTTCTAGCTGATCCTTCACCATGGTAATCTCGGTGAAGTTGTGTGTGTCGTTGAAATTCTTGTTGTACACTTCACTGATAAGCGTACGATTGCTGTTATTTTTAGAACCGGCGCGATAACATCCAACTTTTCCGGATGTACTTTAGAAACATGTTGTCTTAGATTTCTATTGTACTCATATACCCTTCCTCATTCCACGCATACGAACTGCTTTGATGCACTCATTATAAACAAGTAAAACTAAATACAGCACACTACTTCCACACTTAACACTTTTACTCACACTCCACGCTAAAAGAAAGAGATTTTTTCAGAAGAGGCACTGTAGCATAGACGCAAAAAAGATTTGTTTACAACAGGGTTGATTTAGGCGCGATAACTTTCACGACTCCAGATTAGCACTAAGGAGGCGACTTAGGATGCATTCGGTTCCCCACAGCCCTTCGCACTTGTTCGTGAAAGTAGGCGTGACTGCAAACAGTAAAGTGCGAAATCGTGAGCGGGAGGTCTGGGGTTCGATTGAGTTTTTCCCCCCCCCCCAGGTTTTCTTCAGTCCTCATAATTGGAAAATGCCGGGGAGGTACCCCAAACTTAGCCTGGAACGCCTCCTTCCTTTAAAAAAAAATCCTTTTCCAGTTTACCATTTCATCTCATGTATCATCAGTGTCCACCGCTTGTGATATCTCAGTAGTAAAATCGGGCATTAAACACTAATCATATAAAATAGAAATAAAAAAAAAAATCGAAAGCAGCGTTGCATACACAAGGTAACGATAATGCTTTCGCATAGCTTGTGGTCTGTTTCAGTTCTTTGACATCTTTTGCTAAGCGAAATCTCATTTTGAATTGTTTGTCATTCAGTTCTAGGAACAGATTAGTTTTCTCGTGAAACATACGAAGAGCACGGTGAAATTCATCATCGGATGAGATGTTAGAATAATCAGAAATATATACAATATTCCGCTTATAAGGTTAGCCAAACATAACCTACAATTTAACGCAACTCAGTAGTTATTACGCAGAAATAAAAAGTGAAACATTGAAGAAACTTTGGCTGTATGAAATTAAAATAAGCGTGATTTACTATTTTATTTATTAAATAAGTGTTATGCTGTCCTCTGGGAAATGCGTTATTTAAATTACCAAGCTCTAGTTAGTACTTCAATTTACGAAATTTCGCGGGTTAAATTAATTTTGAGGTTAAGACGAAATAATCTTACATTGATTTTTATACAACTAAATTCCAAGTTAAGTGTAACTGATGGCTAATTTTATACCCTAAACTCAAGTTAACTCTTTATACAACCGACACTTACAGTTGAGATTCCTGGAATTGAGCAGGTGATAATTTAATCTACGTCTAAATGCTTTATTATCCGGCAATCTCTGACTGCAGAAGTACGGAGTTCCAGATTTTGGGAGCTGCAATGCTGAAAGAGTTTGAGTAGAAATGAATTTGGTGACGAGGGATAGACAGTCAAGTTATATTCCGGGTGCGAGGTAATGACTGATAATACGAAGCGAGAGGCGATATACTGAGGGGTGGAGGTATGGAGGATTTTGAACCAGGAGCAAAATGGGAATGGAATGCCCTTACGTTCTTTTAGAGGTAGCGGTGACATGATTGCATAGGGGTGTCACATGAGCAAATTTACGAGTGTTAAAGACGAAACGAAATCGCATTTTGCTGTAATCTGTCGATCTGCCCAGTATTCAGGTTAGAGTACAAGACATCACAATGATCAAAGTGAGGCACATAAATGAGATAGAAAGATAGATTTTTAGTTACATTTTATAACGTGTGAATCAATGAAAATAATTTATTGCATGTATATGGATTACTTGGCTGTGACATTCTAGGTCAGAATCTAAAGCATTTGCAGTATATTAATAATGAATAGTTGGACGTTTTGCACTGCGTAGTTCGGTTAGTTTAGTGTGTAGTTTTACACAGATATTGATGTAGTAATAATTAATGTACCAGAAAAACGAATGAAACGAAAAATTATACATAGTGAAGCACGAGAAATATTGAAATAAGTGATTGCTGCTTGTGATAAGTAGTGGAGACGAGGAAAGCAAGAACACAATTTGAGAGAGTCAAACTTACGTTTATCCCACTATGCCGGTGTCCCAGTGAGAATAATTAATGCCAAAAGAAGAGAACGAGTTTTCTCTGTCTACTCAAGGAAATAGACCGCACGATATAAAAATGAATTTGACAAGAATGTGACACGTTGCTGCATGGACGATTTTATTTAGTGAGAAAGGAAGTCTTATGTGGTATCCGAGAATGAATTTAATTTCCGGGTGTGTGTGTGCATGCGCGCGCGCTCATAATAATCACTCCGAATGCAACATAAAAAAGTTCACACTAAAACCCGTAGAACTGAACACTAAAATCACACGATATTTCGAGCTTGGCTCTTGGACACGTGCTCCAAGAGCAAGAGCCAAGCTCGAAATATCGTGTGGTTTTAGTGTTCAGTTCTACGGTTTTTAGTGTAAACTTTTTTATATTGCATTCTGAGTGTTTTTATGGATTTTATGCTTTTTAGAAGTTTTTATTATTCCGTGAATAGTATATATATTAACAGTAATTATAGAAGCTTTCAAGTGTGGCTTTATCTTAGTGTTTTGTCCTTTTAAAGCTTCTATAATTACTGTTAATTTGTTACGTTTCTAATAGTGTTACTTTATTTTTATTTTATATTATAATATATATATAAATATATATATATATATATATGAGACTTGGATGGACAATAATTAACAATTAGGAAATGCTGACAAAGTGAAACTCAGCCAGGCGTATTGACTAAGCCGAATTCCGGCAATCCCCTCATTGACGTCCATGCAGGATCCGAATTTGGATTTGTGAAGAATTTATTATTAATTTTTCTACCAGGAAGAAGCTCGGGAGAATACCGTAGTCAAATGAATTTCAGAAACTTTGAGCTTTGTATTAAAAATCAGTTTTTTTTCATTGAGAACTGCTATGGACAATGCTCCCTAGCATAACGTTCAGGAAAACAAACCCCCTTCGAAATACGCTGTAAAACAAGAAATTATATCTTGGCTGCACACTAATAGCATTCCTTATTCAACAGACAAGGGAAAATCTGAACTCTAAACGACCAGAAAACTTGCGTGGTCCAAGTTAAAGCTTTTGCAAAGAGAGAAAAATGGTAACACTGGTCAACATTGATTCTGCGGTATAAAGGAAAATATGTGACTTTAATGGAAATCATTGCCCAGAGTTCGAAAAAGAAGTTCGTTTTTGGCTATCACATCTAGATTTTATATTTTGCTAAATTCATTCAGCTTATACAGCTTACTCTACGTTTCATTTTGTATTCTAAATCTGTTGTTGATTTTCTTCCTAATCGGCTCACTTCCGTCCTCCCTTATCACCCAGATGTTTATGCTTATATTCCCAGCATTTATCAGTTTTGTTCTATGGGTCAGGCTGTCTTCTTGTGAGATGTTTATGTTTATATTTACAGCTATCATAGAACTCAACTTACAGTTGAGCTGAAAACTTGTGTTCGTCTTCTACATGTGTTAAATAAAAGTTTGAGTACGACTTCTACATCAGGATTACGCAGGAGACAGTGTCTACACAATGCTCAGAAGTTTTGTTACATTTGTGGGTGTTACGTGTTTGATGTGAAGATACGTAAAATAGACTCACAAACAAAGAAGCAATATTACTCATATTTCAAAGAGAAAGTTGGTGACCAGGATAAATCATTCGCTGCTCATGTAACAGATGTATTGAGGGATTATGTTATTAATAAGAAGGAAAACGGAAGACAATACCATTTGCCAAACCAATATGGGGAGAGTAGCAGAATTGCCATGACGATTGTACTTATGCATGTGCAAAGTTGCTGGCTTAAAAAAAAAAAAAAAAAAATAAGTATCCAAATCTGAACCCATCTACACGGCCTATTCCTCATGGACAGGAACTACCCATACCTACACCAACAGACCTCAATTTTAGTGAATCTGAAAGCAGCTCCGTGACTTCCGACATTGAGTTGGTTTCTGATCCAGAAGAATTTGACAATTCACCATAACAGTTTAATCAATTTGAATTAAATGATTTAGTGAGGGATTTAGGCTTCACAAACAAACAAGTGAATTGCAGGGCTCAAGACTACAGGAGAAGAATTTATCACCTAGTGTTATATTTTCGTGGTATAGGAATCGCGAAGTATCATTCTAAGAGCACTGGGCAGAAGATGATCAACTTGTGTTTTGTGTGGATGTGTAATCTTATTCAACAGTTGGACAGGGAGACATGTGAATAAAGTCACTGGCGTCTTTTTATTGATTCTTCCAAACGAAGTCTTAAGGCAGTGTTACTTCATAATGACAACAAGTGAGCTTCCAAACTGCTTGCACATTCTGTGAACCCAGAGAGTCTTATGAAACTCTGAAGCATGTTCTTGAGAAAATTAAGTACTGCGACCATGAGTGGCAAATATGTGGTGACTTGAAGGTTATTGGTCTGTTACTAGGACAACAGGGAAGATACACAAAAGTCCCTTGTTTTCTTTGCGAATGGGATAGCAGGACGAGGGACAAACATTGGGAAACTGACCAATGGCCTGAGAAGCAGCAACTGGAACTTGGATAAAAAATGTTACTAATGTGCCTCTTGTTGATCGTCAAAACATTCCACTCCCTCCATTACCATAAAACTTGGCATGATGAAACAACTCGTGAAAACTAAAACTCTTGACAAAAGTTGCCCTTGCTTCCAGCACTTATGCACAAAGTTTCCATCATTGTCACAGGCAGAGAGGGAATATTTGATGGACCACAGATAAGGAAATTGATGAAAGATGTCAACTTTACCAGCTCTATAAATGAAATTGAAAAAGATACGTGGAATGGATTCAGAGAGGCTGTTAAGAAATTTCTGAGCAATGTGAAAGACCCACATTGCAAAGAAATTGTCAGAAATATGCTGGAAAATTTCAGTTTGCTCGGCTGTAATATGAGTTTGAAGCTTCATTTCCTCAAGTCACGTCTTGACTACTTCCCGTCGAATTTAGGAGCTGTCAGAAGAGCAAGGTGAAAGGTTTCACCAGGACTTGAAAAATGTTGAACGATGGTATCAGGGACGTACATATGATGGCCGATTACTGCTGGTGTCTTGCACGCGACGAACCTACCAGAGAACACTGGAGAAAATCACGTACACTGCAGTTCCACAGGAAAAGAAAAAGAGGTACACAAGATAACTAACATACATTCTCAAATTCAGGCATGTTTTTGTTATTATTATTCTTCTTTATTTTCTTTAAAATTTGTATATGAGTGTGTAATATTTTTGCAATTACAATTATATTTTCATTGAACATTGTCATATTGCCAAAACGAGATGTGGTACGGAAAAACGGAATGCATTTTTGAATTCTGCGCACCGAAATTAATATGAGTTACCTATTTTTAATCGTACTGCAGGAAAAAAGTTTTCATTTGTAAGCTAGTGTAATGAGAAATGAATAATGAAACACACTCTTAACCCATGTTCTTCCTTCCCTCACTCCTGAAGACGGTTGGGTAACTGCAATCATGTGAAAAGGGTGGAGAAACGAATTTTGGAAAAAGGATGGGTTACTAGAGGATGCCATCGAGTGTCATTATTTCTTTGGGAGGAAAAACAAGTATGTCCACGAGGAAAATGATTTCTTTGATCTTTCCGCACTTCTAACTGACAGCGAAAAAAACGAAACAAATAGACATTTCAGAAAGAGAGTACCCAATTATATTGTATTAAGTTACAACATTAACTTCAAATAAGTAAGATGTGTATATTCCAAACGCATTATAGCACAAGCATAAACGCTGTTACATAAATATTTATGATACGTGCATTACCAATAACAATGCACTTCGACACCATTGCTTTATCAACACATTCCTCTAACTAGCCATTCCTCCATTGTCAGCTGGTCCAAATACTGAGCCCTGGGGAGCCCCGCCTTAATGAGACGCCAAGAGGATAACAACCATCTGCAAATACGTATTGCTGAAGTACCAAGATAGGTTTCGAACCAGGTAGTAACACTGTTGGAGAGATTATAGTTCTTAAATTTGTACAGTTGGAGTTCATGATCATTAGTGGCAAAAGCTTTACTCAAGTCTAGTAAAACAAGTACGGTTAGTTAGGTTTGCTCGTCGAAGGCTGAACGAATGTCTTTCTAGTAATGCCGCGGTGTTATGCCCTTGGTGGTGGTTGTCAAGAATGCAGTACACATTAAGGTAGTGTGTCATCTATCTATGTCAATGCTTTCCATTACTTTGGATAATTCAGTGAGGTGGTTTATATGTGTAGGAAAATGGACATTTATTAGCTCTTAATTGCCATTTCCCTTTATGTTATTTGGGATCATTGGCTACGTCGTTACAAAGTGCGTCAAAGATAAGCAATATGCTGTGTACCTGCTATTCCCAATCCTATTTTTCGTAGATCTTTCCATATATCCGTTGGGAGAGAGAATGAAATGAAAGTGTCGTTAAGTTTCACGTTTCGTATAGTCTGGTTCGTTTTATTCCTTCAATGCTCACAATCCTTAAAGTTAGCACTTGTTTTGTTGCGTTTGTATTTATGTAATAGTGCTGAAAACGGTTCACAAGCAGACATTAACTCATTTAATTTTCTTGCTTCAAATGTGAAAGAGTGAATTATCTACGAAGTTTATCATTAAATTGCAAATTGGAAATGAGCTTAAAAAGTTTAGTATCAAGTAATTGATGGTTGCATTTGAAAAATCACCCGCTACCATTATCAAATAATAACGGGATCACTGTATGAGAATGTTCATCAAAGGAGAAAATATTTAAATTGGAGAGCTATGGTTGAAGAACTTGACAGATTGAGGACTGGCCCTCAAGATATGGCACTGTTCAACACTCTTTTGTTGTAAATGAAAAGTTATAAATATCCCGACAGAGCATTTTTTCTGAGAGAAACCCCATGTACCTTTTTGGAATTTTCCATCATTCTGGAATGCCAAAAACTCTTGACATGACTACCTTATTAATTCACTCCATCAACAATCTTGAAAACCAATGACAATCAGTCTGGGAAGTTAAGAGAGCTGGGAAAGTTTTCTCACAAGTACAAGAAATGCCATTATCTTCGTTAATTCAAATTCCATTTTAATTAATCCTGGTTTTTTTATGGTACAAACCTTAATGATGGGTTAATGCATTAATATTAGTAATGATGCCTTCTGTAATGTTTCCCACCTGTATTATCAACCAAAATTTATTTGTCAAAGATATATGCCTGTGAAAATGATACTTTACAATAAACCAGTGCCCTTTTCATTTCCATGCTGTGGAGTTATGCGGCAATTAAGCAACACAGGACAATTTTTACAATATAAATCCAAGTTCAGATAAGCAAATCAAATGCCAGAAAGAAACCTGTTCACTGGAAACATTCTTGTAATTTTAAGTCATCTTGTATTAATGAATAATGGTATATTAGCTAAATATTGGTAAATGTGATGAATTTTCTCAAATACTACTTCCTTTACTTCAAATAAACTGCATTAAAACTACAATTTATTTACTTGCACAACCATATAAAATTACTGGAATGCATATAGGAACTTTTTGAGAGATGTACATCTTTGCCATTTTACATAGTAGGTATTTATATTTTGCTCAGGTTCAAAGTTTCCTTGTAGATAGGATGTTATGTGGCACTAGAATATATGTATATTATTTTTCAAATAATAATAATAATCATCATCCTTAATTCATCATTTAACATGCTGCAATAGATTTTGTCTGAAGTCACATGATTACAATAAATTATTCACAGTAACATACAAGATAATTTCACTATTGTGAATACAATAAAGATACAGGACACTACAGATAATATGCAAACTAGGTATATGAAATCATATTCTATTTACTTAATTCATAGTACTGAAAAGTAATTACAAAGATTTAAGTTAACTATGGCATATACAAAATAAGTGTAAGCAAATCGAATTCATCAATATTGAGCAGTTATTACAATAGAATAAAAAGATTAACTTAACAATAGGAAAAAAGCTGTATGTTTACCAACAAATCATAAGCTCTCCAGTAGATAAAATATTTTAAAATACTTAAAAACACCTTTGTGGTCTTACTCTTAATGAACAAGGAAACAGACCGAGTTAAAAACATTTAATAATTAATAAAATGCTCTTAATGTTTCATTTTCAAAATTTAAAAATTCAGGACATGTTTCATGTGACTTTTGCTAACATTGTGAACATTGAGTCGTTTAACATTTGACAAAATGAGCGAAGTTCTCCGAAATATGTTCTGAATTTTTAAATTTTGAAAGTGAAACATTAAGAGTGTTTTGTCATTAAATTAATATTTTAAATTTTTTATCTCAGTCTGTTTCCTTGTTCATTAAGAGTGAAGCCACAGAAATGTTTTTAACATTTTAAAATATTTTATATACTGGGGATTTTATACTTGTTTTCACTATGTTGATTCCTGAATAGATTAGAATTGAAATCATAAACTGTTTAAGTCATCCTCAATATTGTACATGGCTTTATGAATTAGCTGCTTTTTGATGAACTTTACAAAACTGGGTATGTTCAAATTTCTTATATGTGATGGAGTTTATTATAAAGTCTTACAACTAGAAATTTATAACAAAATTTTGATTTGCACAATAGTGTATATGGAACATCCAGGTAATTTATCTGTTTTGTGTCATGATTTTATATTGAGCTACACATGCTATATGGTTGTAAGTTATCCTTAATACACCGTAGGCAATGTTAGAAATATAACAAGGGAAGAAGCAATTTTAAGTTGCTGAAAAACTGTTCTGCAAATTGAGAAGAGGACAACCCAATAATAAATCTAATAGCTGTTTTTTTTGCAAATAGATAGAATGGATACAACATTCATGCATATTTTTATTTTCTATAAGAACTGAAGTTTAGTTATTTTAGTCCAAAGAAAGTGGACAAATTGGATTTAAGTACAACACAACAATTTAACATGAAAAAATTAAAATGCCTTGAGTGTCACTTCCAGTATTTGTAAGTAAATGGTCACTTTAATTTTTAAATATTAACTAGTTTTTATGGTTGCCAAAGAAATTTATGCAGTTTTTACTTATTGATTTAAATTAATTTTAATTAGTTTTAATCAGTTTAATACAGTTTGTAGTGTAATAAAATAAAAGTTCTCAATGACTCAAGAATGTTAATAATCTAGTGACATTAAAGTTCCCTAAATTCATAGGATGGTAGTGCAATTTATAATTTTCACATTTTGGTGCAGTAGTAAACATTTTATGGTGCTTTCAGTACCGAAATAAAAGGTAAAACAAATCCTAAGGATTTGCTGGTCTTCCAAAAATCGGTTCAAAGCAACAGGAGGGCTGTTAGAGTTGAATTTAATTTTCAGTTAAATTGTACTGTTTGTACATTAAAGTACTTATTAGAAAAGAGAGGAACAATTAGGGATAATGTGTGAGACTCATTTTCTGGCAACCTCAGTTAAAGCCACAATATGGACTCTATATCATTTAATTGTTTTCCTAGTTGCGAAAGCAAATGACATGTTGGATGTCTTACCATGAACTTGAGCATGCAAAACTGAATTGGTGCTATGAGGCAGCTATGAAACAAAGCTCATCTATGTGAAAAAATGAGCACTATGCTGCTGCGGCCAGTCTTATTCAAAGAGGTAATGGATAACGAGGGAGGGAGAGGGGTGAAATATTATAACCAGGGGATATGAATATTATTTACTTCTTGTTCGGTCACTAAATTTTCATAAAATTAGCAGAAATTTTTAAGCCATTCACATGAAAGAACTTTAATGTGTTTTTGGGGAAGGAATATATCATTCAGGCAGTTCAAGTATGAATGTACTTATCAGCCACAGCCCCTGTGAGATTCAACTTAAAACAGGGAGTTAGGTGTCAAATAACTAAGAGAGCATGTGTGGAGGCTTGTTTATAGTAAACAGTGCTTGCAGTAGGTTCCATGGAATTTGACAGAAGCTCAGGAAAAGGCAAATGAATTGTTTGATATAAATAGTCTTTTTCTTCTAATAGCAGCTTTGAAATTTCATCCCATTTGCTTCCCAGTGGTCCAGTCCATTTGGCCCCTTACCAAGTTTTCTGCAGTTTAGTAGGTGTTTGCTTTCCATCCTGCTGTTCGGTTCATTATGAAGTTTACATTTTTCTTATTTCTTATGCAGGTGGGCAGTCATGTCATCATGTCGTGTTGTTATTCTGAACACTGGTTGTTTCATATCTGTGTTTGTTTTTTTTATTTCTCCCAGTTCTGATGGATATTTTTTCCTGGTTTCTCCCAGTTCTGGTGGATATTTTTTCATGATTTGTTTGATGCTAGCATCTCCCTCTCTCTCTCTTTAATTCTGATGTGCATTTCAATTTAATCTGGGTTCTTATTGCTTTCTTGTCCTGTGCTTTTACTGATCGAGGTAGTATGGTTCTCTTCTTGGCTAGGAGGCCTGCTATCTCATTCCGTATTATTCCATATTCCACATGGTGAGGGAATGTTATGGTTTTCTGAATGTTCAGTGATCTGGTAATACTTTTGATTTCTTATGCAGCACATAGTTGTTTGGTTTTGATTGGAGTTTGATGCCGCTGTCTGAATTGCTGTTTTGTATTCTACCAAAAATATCACTCTTTGGAAGGAGTATATTATGAATAAGAGGTGTGCCAGTGCATGGAGTATTGCTTTGAGTTCTGCAGAATAGCTTGTGTTATTTCCCCCAGTTGAAATGAAGGTTGAATATATTTCATCTCTTGTTTCTCCTTGATCAGTGTAGATGTGTAATGATTCATCTGCTGGGGATCTCTTAGCAATGGTTTCTAGTGAAAGTCATTTATATTTTCTGGGTCGATATCATGCTTCTTGATTTTATTATTAGATCCAGATGTATTTCAGTTTTTTGATATTTTAAAGTATGTTCTGCCTTGACATTTATTCTGATTTGCAAGTTGTGTAGACTATTGATTATGATGTGTTTTTAGAGTGTTTAGGGTTTGCTATTCAACCCATTTTTGAACAGAAAGAGATGTAATGTTAAAATACATTGATACAGCCTGAATCTTATTTCGTCTGTTATTGATTTATTACTGGTATATAGTTGTAGTGTTGTTTTTACTGCTCCACAAATGAGTCTTGATGCTTTATTTTGTGTGCATTCAAGCTTTTAGATTTTACATAAGTGTTGTGGGTTTAGTTCAACAATTCCTAAGAGCTTCTGCCAAGTGATTATGTATAACGTTTTTAGTAGATTCAGATAGGATTCTGTTTTCTGTTTTGTAGCCATGTGCTTCCAGTTCAGTTTGCTGTTTAACTGCATGCCTAGGTATTTTGTGTTATCTTTCTTGATAGTGTGTTATTTACAATTTTGTTTTATTTTGGAGGGAGGAGCATGATATAATGTTTTGTTGGGACTGATTTCCATATTATTCTCTAATGTCCATTTTTGTATTAATTGTATTGCTCTCTTCATTATATGTTCTTGTTCAGCTTATATCACTGTCATCTGCAAATACACATATGCCGAGCTTAATTATGGTTTTTAACTCTGTGATTGGATCATTCTGATAAAGAGGGTTGTACTGGTTACGCACCTTGGGAAGTTGTTTCCATGAGAAAGTGAAATCATTCTTTGACTAAGTAATTGTTTAAAGCAGTTTAGCATGTTATTTTTATGTTAATGTTCTTTAGTTTGTTGATTAGTTTCCTTCTCCATATGGTGTCATTTGCTCCTTCTATATCAGTGAAAACTGCCAGCATATTTTCTTTCCTAATGAAACCTTCTTTTATAGACTGTATTAGTCGTATTAATTGTTGATGCAAATAGTTCAACAATTCAATCAGACCTTTCAAGTTGTTTTAGAATTGTAACAAGTGATAGAGCATGGGTCCAGATGTGCTTACATATATCCTCCATCACGACACCAGAGAACAAAGGCTATTCCGATTATTAAGTGTAAAGTTAATTATTCATCTTCCCCAAAGTACTGGCCTTGAACTAGATGCCCTTTTTTTTGGTTTGAAGTTGCAATCAAAGTTGTCAAAGAACTGAATGATATTTGGTGTCTCTGGAGTTTAAGTACAAATTTTTGAGGCTGCGTGCTTCAACAGGCACGTGCATAAAATTTAGTTAGGGATCTTTATAAAGCATATCCAAAAGAGTAATATTTTGTTCTTACATGTAATATCAGTTTGTGGAAACCTTTATTGGAACCTATGATTAGTGAAATCATATTTATTGACTATAAAGAGGGTAGAATGGTTTTAAATAAATAAAAGTATGGATAACTCAGAACTTTTGAGATATATAAAGGGAAAAAAATAAAACAATTTTTATAAAAGTATAACATCTAATTTTTTATATTTCTGTTCACATATGACACATTAAGAATTCAATGCTCATATTGCACAGGTCAGTTAAACCACAACTATCAGTGTTTTGCATCAGAGCGATACTCCCTATGATATAACAGGGCAGTGGGCTTGGCAACAGAAATGTAGTAGGCTATTCTTGGGACAATTTTGAGCTGATCCTGGTCAAACATCTATTCTTAGGTTCTCTCTGTAGTATAATTGTTCTATATTACATTACAGTGGTAACACATTTTGTTCTCATGTTAATGTTAGAATATGCTTCATTTTGATTAATCAAAGTTTTGGTTAAAGGAAGTCTGTAACAGTATAAAGTTCTTTGAATAGGTATAAAGCAACTAATATGTTACATCATCAAAAATAAAAAGCGCATCATGAACTTAGAGGCACTATTTTTTTATATATTCAATAAATTTCTCCGGCTGCCCACAGAGTATATTTTTACAATTCTGTTGATGATGAGAGCAAATGTTTCCGAAACATGTTCAACTAAAAAACCAAGTAAGTGCCACCAAACCAACTCTATATCAATATTAACTAACATCTGTATTGCAACCTTTCTACAGTGACTACAAAATATGCTAGAAGAAAGATGAAGAAAAATAAAAACCTTATGCTGATAAATGCAGCATTGACTCAACAGATAATTGCCATTTTGTGGACAGATAAATAGTCCATTAGTTGTATAAAATATAGTGAACTTTTGTAACAGTGGTGTAAATTATTAACATTTAAGAGAAATTGAGTCGAAATAGTAACATACACACCACTAAAATTGAATTAAATGGAAGACTAGTTTCGGGAGCCATCGCTCCTATCATCAGTTCCTGGTCGACCAGGAACTGATGATAGGAGCGATGGCTCCCGAAACTAGTCTTCCATTTAAGTCCATTAGTTTTTTGAGAACCTTCTTTTGATGAAAAGAGTGTTCTAAAGCATGCATTCCATCTTGTGCAGTGGTCTAGAAACTGAGAGCTAAACCAGATAAACTGAATTTGAACATGAACTTCTGCATTGTTATAGGTGATAATGTCTCTTTTTATAGTTTTTCATTTCATTTATTTGTCCAGTAAGACAATTAAATTTATAAGAAAAGCATATTGTTTTATGTAAAGATGTTTTGAAATATCTCATTAACAGCCCTCTACAAACTTCTGTATACTAGAAAAACAGTTTTCACACATAAACTTGCTTAAATTACTTTTGAAGGAAGTGAATCTCTTAGCTGCTGGAGGTATGGTGGAAACTATGTAATAATAATTATAGTTTCATCAAGCCATAGACAGTTAGATGGACTTTGATGGCATTTGTTAAGTCTTGCTTTTTTATATGTAGGCAATGGAATTTCTAAGCACTAAAATAAAGTTATATTGATACTGGATTGCAGACAACAGTTGGTCAGAGTACAATAGCTCATGAGCTACAAGTACTACTTTCTCTCCTTATGCCTTCCACCATCAGTTCTTGTTTACCTCCAGGCAGTCACTCATAGCCTATGTTTGGCTGTACCTAACATGGTGTGATTTGCTTAAGAATTCCAATGCATATTTACATGTGATCCACACACCAAATCCTCCCTTCTATCTGAAATATGTATTTTTTGTTTCATGTACAATATTTCCAGTATATGGTTTGGATTTACTTGCCTTAAAAATTTTTTGTTTCATGGACACTGTTTCCAGTATATGTTTTCGATTTTCTTGCTTTAAAGAATTCAATTTTTTCCATTCCAGTTTCCTCCAATTGCCTTGTAATAACTCAAAGGAAGAATCAAACTTGAAACATTTGGGACACAGCCAGAATTTGAATCACAGATCTTCAGCCTTCCATGCTGATACTCTACCAATTGAGCTACCATGTCCTCCTCAAAGCAGTCGGTCCTGGCGGTGTAGTAGTAGCCATACTTGCCTTCTACACCTAAGATCGCGGATTCAAACCCAGCCAGGATTGATGGATTTTTTGAGGCGTATAAATCCTAAGTATGGCTTCCTTCGGGAGGGAAGTAAAACCGTGGGTCCCGTGTTATACATTTATGGCACGATAAAGAACCTCATGCCTGAAAAAAGTGGCATCTGAGCAAAATTTTTCGGCCGTTTCACGCCCTAAATTGAATGGGACGCTGAACCTGAAATGTTAAAGAGCATCCATAAGTAAAACAAATCAACAAATCAACTCCTCAAAGCATAGAACCACAAATTTCTCTCATCTGATTCTATATACGTTTAAGGTTTCTCTACAATGAGAGATATGTCAGTTATAATGCTACAAGGATTTTTGACCCAGACTTCTAATTTAACCACCTAAATTTAAAAATAGAAATTGTACTTTAACATCTAGCCATTAGTTGGGAAGGAAAACTCAGACTTTCATCTTAAAGATTATATCTCTCATAGGAGGTTTCTAGGTTTAATGAGCGAGGTTCCTGGTTTTTTGCTTGGTGCAGAACAGGGTACTCATTGATTAGCTTGCTAACATGGAAGACTGAAGATCCATGGTTCAAATACCTGTGTGACCCAAATTTTTCAAGTTTGATTATTCCCTTCTAACAGTGTCCTACACACAGCCAGTGTTTAAGAAAATGTTTCATATATAAATCTAAATATTTCTTCTTCAAATAAAATGACCAATTTTAGAATATCAAAGAAACCGTTTCAATAAACGTAAACATTATCATGAGAGACGTTTGTAGAATATGCTGTTACAATAGCTCAATTAACTAGACCCAGCTCCCTTTTTTGCAGTTTCATTCCATGACATTCATCTCATTCATATATTCATGTGACTGGGCAGTTGATCTTTCAATGATGAAAACCTGCCCATATCTGAAATCTCCAGCTTGAAGAGCCTTGGATTTACCAGGTTAGGACACTTGGTTGGGCTACCGAGCAAAAAGTCATAAGGCTAGTATGACACTGTAGACTTTGCTCATCTCATTCCCCATTCAGGTTAGTATGAAGGTAATGTAAGTGCTTAAGGACTGTTCCCTCATTACTTCAGATGTAGAGCAAAATAGAAAGGAAATATGTTTATTTTCTTCTTTTGCTTGGCAAATTCTCTCCTATGTGATATCCACTGCATTATATGAGGGACATTCAAAAAGTTTTGCAACCATCTTAGACCAATAAAATGTAACTAATGCAGCGGGCAACAACGGACCTTAAGCTATAAAAAAGTGCATAAGTGCAAGTTTAAACTTGCATAGTCACTGTCATACTGTCTGTTGAGTTCAGTTCTTTGTCAATAGCTGGTGAAAAATCAGGAATATTTCTAAAGAAAACTTTAGATTCTACATAATAACAAGCTATAAACTAGGTGGAAGAATGAAAAAATTCATGAGAAATTAGTAACTGTTTATGGTGATCAAACGTGTCCATTTGATACCATAGCAAGATGGATTCGATCATATGAAAAAGGGTGAGAGAGACAACCATCATTCTGATGGGCCTTGGGAAGCTGTGAAAGAAAGAACAATTCAAAGAGTGAGGAACTTGGTGGAGGAAAGTTGACATATTACTGTTGAAATACTAAGTATGGAAATGGTATTAGTGTTGGCAGCATTGATGGACTCCATGAACATTTAAAGCTGCAAAAAATCTGCACAAAATGGGTTTCACATTTCCTAACAATGAAGAGAAGCATAGGAGAAAGAAATGTGCAAGGAAGCTGTTGAGCATGTTTCCACCAAATGGTTCTAAACATTTGACAGATATATGTACTGGTGATGAAAGCTGTACCATCCCAAATAAAGCTGAGAACTGTGTGTGGGTAAATGAGAATGACCCAAGACCAGTTGTTCTTGACAAGATTTTTAGTTTTCGAAAGCAAATTTTCACCGTTTTCTTCAATTATGAAGGACCATTTTAGTTGATTGTATCTCAGAAGAAATAACAATGAATGGAGAATGCTATAGTAATTATATTTTGGATCTTTATTTGAAGAATTGAAATGGCAGCATCCAAAGACAAGAACTTCAAGACTGTTGCTTTTGCACAACAATGCATCTCCTCACATGACAGGTGCAAATTTGAGGAAACTGGAAGTTGCAAAAGTCCACATGCTTGACCATCTACTCTATAGACCTGACCTTGCACCGTGTAATTTCTGATTGTTTCCTCAAGTGAAATATTGCATTGTTGGAAAACCTTTTAGGCGAGTGCAGGACTTTGCTCAAGCTATAAATTCAGTTCTGTTGACAATACCTCAGTTCGAGTACCATAGTGTTTTTGACAAGTGGTTGCACCGCCTACAACTGTGTATGGAGAGTACTTTGTGAGGATAAGTTTTCAAATACAGTCCTTAGCTTGGACTTTAAGGTGACACTTGTAAAACTTTTTGAATGCCCCTTATAGTGTGTTCTACAAAAGTTTGGGGCTTCATTGGTGAGCCATTTCAATGCTGTTTGCTCCAGAATGTATTATGTGAACAGTTACATTTTAATGTAATACTCAGTAATGGTGCCTGTTATCCTAGTTAACAAAACTTTTAAAATGTAATACACTAGGATTAAGTTACAAGAAGGTAGTGTTATATGACATATCTGTGCTGAAAACACTTTGCCGGTATTTAGGTTTCTCTTGCAGACAATCAAACATGGGTCATAGTATGTGCAGTGACACAGTGTTGCATCAGACTAGAACTGGCTAATAGCATGTTCATACTTCAAACTGAATAACTCAAGCAAGCCACACTCCCAAGTTTCATGCCCCTCAGAAAATATTTACATGCCACAAATATGAAAACATTTAATATTTATTAACTACTGTTGCTGTTAATTTCTGTTGAGAAATATTATATTTATCAAAATGTGTAAAATGTAGTCACATTCTTGAAATGCATGAAACAAATAATAATATACTAATCAGCTGCTAGTGCAATGCAAAGATTGAGTATTTTTACCTTCTAACTTAAAGTGTGACATTTATGTTAAACATTTTTCAGAATCTCTTAAACTTCACTGAATATTTAGGAATTACCTTTAATTAAAAAAAAAAAATGGCAAGTTTTGCTGCTCAAGCTGCGATTAGATCTAAATGGACAGATTTGGTTGAATCTTCTCCATTTGATGTTCCTGGTGAGGTGTCGTCAGGCGTGAGGAGCGTGGTGGGATGGCTGAAACAGGTTAACATACTTCTTCTTTATTTACACAATTTAATTTGGGGCAGTGGTGACCAGAGGAATAGCAGTTGCAGTTTTACATGCATTTTACATGCACACATTTCATGTATTGTTCAGAAAACTGCAAATTGAAATAACATGTTTGTATTATAGCAAAAAAAAAAGGTAAAATGTACAGCAAAAACTAAAGTTTGCAAGTTAAATATTTAATGCAATTCTATTTAAAGCTGTGCTTTTTATTGTAAAAGTAAAAAGCTGCTAACCAATGCAAAACCATAGAACACATTTTAGTGAATATTGCGAACTTCTGGGTTATCTATTTTTAATTTTCAACAACATTAATGCCCTTATGTGATGTTGTAAAGCCTTTGTACTATAGTGGAAGTCAGGTTCCTTCTATGCTCAAAATTTTAAATAGCAGGAATTTTCACAGTGAAATATAGTATAATATAACAAATTATCTAAAATTTTACTAATTTTGTTCTACTTACTTGGAAACGTTTCAAAGGCTGTTGCCTTCATTGTCAGCAGGTTTCACTCTCAGCTTCCCAGGATGATACGAAGATGTCACTCTGTGGATTTTGTGAACATTGTAGTGAGTTACAGTTATTTGGAAGATCAAAATTAACTAAATATTACTTGTTTTTATATATGAATATATTTTCCCACACTTCTATGGGTTTTTGAAGAGCTTTTAAGAGTTTAGATTCATTTTGGAATTCATGGTTTTTTGCCAGAAATGATATGCTACTGCCGATTTTTCTGTGTGTTTATATTTTACATTTCTCATCTGTTCCTTAAACCTTAGTGTAATGTTCCTTGTTATTTTACCTATATATTTCATATTGCAGTCTTTGCAACTGATTTCATAAATACCAGAATGTTTTCATGGTAGAATTTTGTCTTTTGTGTTGGTTTTTAAGAGGTTATTTAACTGCATTTGTTTGCTGGAGCCAAAATAATGTTGGCCTTTGTGTGGGGAAAATATATTCATAAACTAAAACAAGGAAAATTTAGTTAGTTTTGATCTTCCAAATAACAGTAACTCACCACAATGTTCGCAAAATCCACAGAGTGACATCTTCATATCACGCTGGGAAGCTGACAGTGAAACCATGCTGACAATGAAGGCAACAGCCTTTGAAACATTTCCAATTAAGTGGAACAAAATTAGTAAAATTTTAGTGATTTCCTCATAAATAATTTGTTATATTATTAAACAGCTGTTTGAAAATCTTTTGGCACTAAAAAAAAAAAAAAAAAAAAAAAAAGATTGTTTGATAAACTGCACCTTTTCTTGACTTGAACATTTGTTTCCTTCAGTACCAGCCTGAAAATAATCACTAAGTTCCCTTTAACATACCAAAAAATTGAAATCATGCTCTTTCTGGCCAAGCTCATTACCTTGATTTTCTTTGGCAGGGGAGAACAAAGATGTTTCTTTTCGTTGTTTCAATTGTTGTTTTGTATCTGGTATATATCTAATTTTATCATTAATACCATCAATCTTTTAATGGTGACTGTATTTCCAAGTACATTCCTGAGGCTTGACAGAGACATTGTTAGTTGACCTGCAGAAGTTTGTAGTAGCCTTTCATGATGGACTGGGGTAATTACAAAAATTATGTAACTGTAATAGTGCTGCTTAAGGAAAGCAAGTAAGCAGTTGAGATTTTCAAAATGCTCTAGAAGCTCAAAATATTCAAAATGTTCATGTATGGCACTATACAGTATTTTGTGAAGACTAAGGCCATGCACAATATCCAAGACATTGAAGGCCTTGTGCAATATCCAAGATGTTCATGTATGGCACTATACAATATTTTGTGGAGACAAAGGCCATGCGGATGTTCATGTGTGGCACTATACAATATTTTGTGGAGACAAAGGCCATGCGGATGTTCATGTGTGGCACTATACAATATTTTGTGCAGACTAAGACCATGCACAATATCCAAGACATTCAAGGCCTTGTGCAATATCCTAGATGTTCATGTATGGCACTATACAGTATTTTGTGGAGACTAAGGCCATGCACAATATCCAAGACATTCAAGGCCTTGCGCAATATCCTAGATGTTCATGTATGGCACTATACAATGTTTTGTGGAGACTAAGGCCATGCACAATCAGTTAAAGCAATGGCACCCTATGTGTTCAGAAATCCGGTAAGATGACAGTCACAGATGACCAATGAATTTAAAATATCTATAATATTTATGTCTCATTTAATTAGTGCCCTGCTTATTAATGGAATTGTCAGAGATTCATAATTAATTGTTGTACAGCGAATGGTCATTGACAAGTTTCTTTTACTGATGAAAGCAGGAAATCTTCATTGCTCAAAATGACAGGTATACTATGCCACAAGTTCAAAAGTAGCTAACAAAAAGGCTGCAAGGGTTCAGAAGGGTGAGATGCAAGTTATGAGGATACACAACTCTGCTCCATTTCTGCAAGAAAGTGTATCAGGAGTCATTCATTGCTGGAGAGACTGGTCAGACTTGGACAACCCATGTGTTACACTTCATTTCCACCTATACTTAGTCGGTCCTGGTGGTGTAGTGGTTACCAGGTTACCATACTTGCCTCCTATACCCAAGATCGCGGGTTCGAACCCGGCCAGGACCGATGGATTTTTTCGGGCGTAAAAATCCTAAGTATGGCCTCCTTCGGAAGGGAAGTAAAGCTGTGGGTCCCGTGTCGTACATTTACGGCACGAAAAAGAACCTCAAGCCTGAAAGAAGAGACCTCTGAGCAAATTTGTCGGCCCTTTCACGCCCTGAGTTGAATGGGACGCTGATAACCTGAGATGTTAAAGAGCGTCCATAAATAAATCAATCAAAAAAAAAAAACCTATACTTGATCGGTCCTGATGGTGTAGTGGTAACCATACTTGTCTTCTAAACCCAAGGTTGCGGGTTCAAACCCAGCCAGGATCAATGGATTTTTTTCGGGCGTAAAAATCCTAAATATGGCTTCCTTCTGAAGGGAAGTAAAGCCATGGATCCCGTGTCGTACATTTACGGCATGAAAAAGAACCTCAAGTCTGAAAGAAGAGGCTTCTGAGCAAAATTTGTCGGCTGTTTCACGCCCAGAATTGAATGGGCTGCTGCTGACCTCAGATGTTAAAAGAGTGTCCTTAAATAAAACAAATTAAAAAAAAGAACCTGTGATTGATTGACTTTCTGGTAATCTGAACTGAAACCCTCTCTACTACAAATTGTGGTTTGTGCTTGCAAGAAGACACATTGAATGTTGCCAGCTTGAAGCACTCTCTTGTGAAGGCAGCAGTTGTTACAGTGTTTATGATAAGACTAGGTAGCAGCATACGTATTGCTCTGGAAATATACCAACTTGTTCAGAAATTTTCATTCTTATTTTATTTTGACTTGGGGCCTGTTTTGTAAAAGTTGGCAATCTGACAGGAGACAGGCAATAGTTTTACAATCCAATAACAGGAAAGTTTCTGTTTCGTAAAACATGACATTTACAAAATTATCATGACAAATTTATCGTGTTCTCTTTCATAAAAATTTTAGTGTGACTGATAAAAAGTGACAATTTTTAGAAATACACTGCTCATAAATATCACAGGAACACATGTTTAAATCAAAGCCCCAAAATAAATATTGATATAATTTAATTTTTGACAGTTTATAATTATAGATTTAGGAATTGTATAAAATTAGTATAAGCATTCTTAACAAACTTTTATTTCACAGATTTAGAAATTAAACAAATTATTGATTGATGCAGAAAACAAAGTGGAAATGCAAGATTACATTGTTTAATAATCAATTTTTCCATGGCTATTTCAACACTCATTATCTAGTGTATCTTCCATGAGCTGGCATATTTTCAAAATACCTCTTGGTATGTGTTGTATTAGCCTCCTAATAAAGATTTATGTTATTCCCATTCATGTATGAGTGCATTTGCGAGTTCTCCCAGTTTCTGTGGCTAGTGAACAAGTTTTACCTGCTTATCCCACAGATGCTCAATGGCATTGAGATCAGGACTGCAGGCAGGCCAATCCATTACCCAAATTCTTGTAGGACATCTTTGGTATTCCATGCTGTATGAGATTTAGCATTATCATGCACTAGTAAAAAAAAGAAAATATATATATATAGGGTCCATACCATAAGCAAAGTGTACAACATGTTGAAGGATATTGTAATTGATGTAAACATTAACATTCATGCGCTGTGGGACAACAACAAGCTCTGTCTGAGACTCAATAGTAATACCAGCCCAAACCATAATCGAACCACTTCCAAATCTGTCATGTTCAATAACGTGACTTGAGAAAGACAAGATCATCCTCATACACGTGTATGACCATCACAACCTGTCAAACGAAATCTTGACTTGTCAGTGAAGAGAACAGCCTTCCATTGGCTGAGCTGCCAGTTGAGATGATTCTGAGCAAATCTTAGCCAGTCTTATTTGTGCTAACGTGTCAAACGAGGGGCTTTAAAGGGAATTTTAGATCTCAATCACGCATTTCTCAGTCTGTTTTGTACAGTCTAATCAGAAATCATCACTGCAGTTGTTCGTACATCATTTTATAGATCTCTGGCTGTGGATTTGCATCTGTACGGAACTGATAGGACAAGATACCTATACTGTACCTCTTCTCATGCCCTTGTCAGGGCTGTATCCACCTGCCTCTATGTATCATGTCCAAACCCTATGGATGACAGAAGAATCCTGGAGACAAAGCGAATGGAGCAGCCATCTTCAATCCATGCAAACTGCTTGTGTGACTGATGTGTCATTGTTCTGTACCATCCTCAGAGAACACAATACAACAATTTCCTGCCATATATTGCTGTTAAAACCTGTTTTAAAAAAATATAAGTCAAAAAGCACTCACTTTCATTTCAACAGTTCTTGAAATTGCACTAATTTATTCAAGGAAAAAATTAACAAATCCTAGAAGATTATTCTAATTTTAAACAATACTTCAAAACATAACATCTGACTGTCAAAAATTACATTGTATCAATATTTATTTTGGGGCTTTGATTTAAAGATGTGTTCCTTTAATTTTTTTGAGCAGTGTATTTTGACATATTTGTTTTATGAAACATAATATTGTCACATACAATAATGACATGCTGATATATTTGCAAAATTATCAAATTATCAAACAATGTGACATGATTTTTAGTGTTTTTTTTTTTTTAATCAAAATAAGATTAACAAAAGTTTCACTGTGTGGATTCCCAAATTCCGTAAACTTATCAAACAAATTTGACTGGAGAATGTTTACATATCACAGCATATGCATTAGCGATGTGCAATGTGTGATGTGATATCTAATTTTAGCTTTAATGTGATGTATACGATAGTGCCTGCAAGATTATAAATGTGCAATAATTTTTAATTTTTTTTTTTTTTCAAAATATTTATTAGGAAGAAGAGATAATTGTGCTTTTTTCATCGCTCCTGTAGTTTATCTGACTTTATTTTGTAGCTGAGTTGGCCATAGCTAACTTATGATTTGTATTGTTGTTTACATTTATTATAAAATATACTGTAAAGCAATAGAGATCATTCTTTTAACATAGATAATAGTGTGCTAATAAGACTAATTTAATTAGGTAAGTATTATCAAATATATTTCATTTCTTTAGATTTAATTTACATTATAATATATTATTTATTATAATATAAATGCAAAGAAAGTAAATATTAACACTCTATAAATAGCAAAGAGTCTGGAAGTAATACAGCTAATGCTCTATGACCATAGTAACAAATCTTTTGTTGACAATTTGTTTTACATAATTGTAAGATGTATGACACAGCAACTTGCTCTGTAACAATTTAAATTTTATACCTGTCATATGTGACATATTTATATGTTATAAGAAACAGCTGATTGTGAACTTTTATGAAACAGGGCTCACATTGTACCCATTCTTGCAACTTATTTTCATGCACAATTCCTCCATCAAAATGTGCAATGTACACCCTTTGACAAAAAAAAAGAGAGAGCCATCTGCAGATTCTACGTGTAGATCAGAGAACTTTGGGAATGCTCGTGTATTCATAATGCTTATGCAGCAAATGGCACTGCAGTGGGCATTTTGCTGTAAATGTACTGGTCACAAACATGTGCATCTGGAAAGAGAACGTTAGGACAGAGTAGTAGTGACCGAGCGGTTTAGAAGTCATTGTTCCTCTTTGTAAGCTCCTAGGTTCAAAACCCATACAATTGTTTAATTTTTTATTATTGGTTTATAAGTATATGTAGAATATCATGTTATACTTTAATATATCATTGAATTTTATGGCATTACTATGCACACACAAAAATGAAATCACAAAATAATGTAATCTTTACAAATAACTAAATAAATACATTTATCTTCTAAAGTGAAAACATGTAGAAATAAACACAAATTAATATCGGTTGTATGAACCCTCAGCATGTATAACTGCCTTCAATCTTCTGGGCATAGATGATATCAAATTTCTACAGTAGCATGGACGAGAGACTACAACACCCCAAACTCCTTGAATTTGTGCCAATATTTTATCCTTCATGCATGTGCAACATATTGCATTTAGATAGAACAAATACTAAAGGAAATATCATATTCGTTAGAATATATATAAGTTAATGGTAAAGCTTGTTGTGTAGGTGATACTTCATTATGAAACTAACTTGTAATAATACGTTCCAAAGATGTATTAAAAATGGTGCTTCTTGCTGGGAGGCAAACCCATGCATATAACCACAGTATCATTGCACAGATCTAAAGGCACAGACACACACTCTAGTCAGTGTCTTTAGTGCAAACCATATAACACAACTACTGCAGGGGCTATGCAACTTTGCTGGATACCTTATGAACCGCACACTGTAACAAGTATGACTTAGAAGTATTTTGTATTCAACAGATGACTTATTTTTTTTGTAAAAGAAAGTACATTCATATGAAATGTCCAAGATTCAATAATATCAAATATGATGGTTGGATGCCTACTATTAGAGTCGTTCTCCAAATTCTTATGGCTTCATTATGCACTTTGAAATAGCTGAGAATAATAAAACAGAGTTTCGTAAACTTTCTCTATCCTCTTGACCAAATAAAGTATTACTGCAAGTTTCTAGGAAAGATAACAGCTTTATAACTACCACTGCCATCTGTGGGTCATTTTATGTACTTTAATTACCCTTGCAAAAAGTAATTGTCTTACACTACATTATTGTAATGCAGATGCTGCAAAGATAAAAGTCAGATTTTCTTTTAATGCTATTATTTTGTTGGGTAACAATCTGCTGTATCTGGTCCCCACAGGCCCTATTCAACACTGTCTTTATTGTTAACACTTAGCTGTAACATACTGCACTGTATAGCTCATGCTGGAGTTTAATATGATAGCCACTCAGTCCATGGAAACAATTATGTGAGAGGTAAATTGTAATTGTTGACTGGGGTAAGTTTTAAGAAATGCTCTTATCTTTTACCATCCTTAATACCAATATTTGTTCACAGATTTCTGGAGTAACATGCTGAGCATTCCTAAACCAAAATACTGGGAATCAAATCTTTTCCATTTTTCTAACAATTTTAAAATATTTGCATATGAGATATACAGAATGTCTCAGAATTCAACCACAAAATTCAAAGAGCTACAGAGAGATCGAAGGCAGTGGAATAAAATGTAATAAGGGTAGCATGCAACAGATTTGGCTTCCACTTGATGCTATGATAAATGTAGGCAATTCTCACAAACTACTCTGTACATAACAGCTGTATTTGTGCTCAGAGAAGGGAAATGAGCATTCAAATCTCCACGAGTGCGTTGTGTATTTCTTTTGTTGGAAGTGGGGGATCATTTTGAGTGTGAAAGGGTTTAGGATACTAAGAATAAATGAATGAATTTATTCCATTTCTCTTTTCTTACCTGTAGTCCCCATCACTTCATTTTTTCACACTATAGTATGCTATGGTAATCATTACCAGATTCACCACACATGTGGGACATTCATTCCTACAGACTTTTCTTAGTCCTCTTAAATTCCTTACACCTGATCTGGCCCATTTTATCAGAAATTTCCCCCAAATTCTTTTCTCTCTATAAATTCGCAATGAACTCCTATCACTAAAGCTTCCAAAGATTTCTTGTTTCTTAATCTTAAATTCTATCCCTTGTTTCTTTCCAAAAACCCCTATATATTATATTACTTATTAACCCAAAAATCCCCCATACCAATTTTTTCAACAATACCCGAGTTTAAGGCAACCATGACATTTTCCATTTAAATTTTTTCTGTACACCAAGATATCCCTTAACAATTTCTCTATCATGTAACATATTTATTCTATATAGTTATTTCACAATTCTTTCAATTATTCTACCTTTGCTAGTTAACCTATCCATTTCTACCTAGGCTACGTTATTAGGTGACACTCTTGGTAACCCCAGTATTAGTTTACAAAATTATCCATTTATTAATTCCAGGACCTTAGAGCTATCATCATATCTCGAAATTTCTATTTCATATGTCATTTTCACCTCCACTATGGGTTGTACCATCCATTTGACATTTATTTCTGGTATGTTCCTTACAACTCCCATAGACATTTTTCCTTTAGCTAATACTAACTTTCTCTTATCTTCCAACTATCATTAGCACTTAACCTCACCCCAAGATAATCAAATTTCTTAGTCACTTCTATTTCAAGCCCATCTAACAACCATTTCTCATTCTTTCTCAATTTAAAGCCTTCTTGAAGATCTTATTTTGGATTTTTTACTGTTCACATTTAAGCACCATTTTTTACATTAGTAGTGAATAACTTCCATGGACAACCAGTCATCTGCAAACAATAGAGCTGGTATTTCGTAAATATTAAGTACTGGTTAATGTATATTTTCTCTTTAAATCCCTTCAATAATATCATCAATAATTAAATTAAATAAGTTAAATAGCACTTCTGATAAACTCTGCATGCGCTCTGTTATCTTATCTCTTGACATTTCACTCAAAATTTATCATATGAATAGATTGCTTGTATAATACTTCTTAGGCTTTCATGGCCAATATAATTAAAACAGTTAAAATCTTCCGGGCTGTTTTGCCATGGTCCATGGTTTAAATTCCTACCATGGCTTTCACCAACTACTTCGGTTGACATCATCAGTGGATGGTGAATAACAACTGACTTCTACTAGACAACAATATTGATTTGTTTTAACTGTTTTAGATTACTTATAATACATTATATACATTTATATTCCTTTCCTTTGTAACTTAATCCACAGTGCTTTTCGTATCTGTAGTATCAAAAGCCTTCTCCAAATCTATAAATACCATATATACTCTCTTCCTTTTGGCACTTAAATATTTATCAATAATTATTTTTATTATGAAAATATTGTTGGCTGTTCTTTTTCCTTTTGAATGCACACTGGAACTCTTCTCCCTTTTGACCCATTGCTGTAATCTATTTGCCTTTCTTATTACTAAATAGCTTTGTTAATAAATACATTGTATTGCTATTCTTGCACCACAACTTCCAAGATTCCCCTGGAATTCTGTCAGTGCCACTCACTTTATTTCTTTTTAATTTTCTCCCACATTTCTATTACACTAATTTTCTTATAAAGTTCTTCAATATTTTGCTGATACTAGCCCCTAATATTTGTTGTCTCTCCTACAGTCTATGATTTCTTGTTCAATCCGTTCCTTGAAATGTACTACCATGGATTTAATATCTTCCAGTTTCATATTTAATTTGTCCTCTACTCTGTTTTTTATTTGTTATAAGTTCTTTATCTCCTTTGGTATGGATTTGAATATTTTGACCATTTGATCTATTTCTAATCCCGGGTTAAGCTCAATGTCTCCTATAATGAATATGATGCTATTAAAAGCACCAACCAGAAATCAATTGCATTCCATGTTTCTTCTCCCCCGCTATTATACAGAGCATGTTCGCTTCCATTACTCTTCATGCATGCTCTCCCTATGACCGTCTCATCTCATAAGCAACTGTAACTGTACTGTATGTAATGAAAAAAAAATAATTAATAAAATAATTCTATAAAATATATTGTTTTTGACTTTGGGTTGTAGTGCATAGTGTGAATGCAAATGTTTAAGATGAGAAGGTTAAAAAAAAGTAAGAAGAATTATCAAAAACCAAATGTTCCCCACTTCTGTAAAGGAAAAGGAAAAAGATATAAACACTTAGTATCATGAGGAAAAGGAATGGCATATTTCATATTTAGTTTGAGGAAACATTTTAACAAAGTGAAGAAAGTAAATAAAAGAAAACAAATGTTATAATTTTCACTTCTGAGTGGAACAAATATTAATCAATATGAACAAAACAGGATTGTGTAGAAAGCCTGTTCAATTAATAAAGTACAATGCTTTTGCATGAAGTGACTTTATCATATCATTATTTCCCCAGTTAACAGAACTGTTGACCTCCATCCTCCTTGCAGAATTACACTGCACACAATTCAGTATGCTCAGTTTTATGATAATACATAGCCCTAACTCACATTATGCAGATAATTTATTAAATGTACCAAGTTCGGTGGAACAGTTAGACAAAGTTTTATCAGCAAGTCTAAAAACTGAAAGTATGTAAGATGCAGGAATATGTTACAAACAAAACAGGGGAGCATGAAATAGAACAAACCTTTTGTTTGTAAAGTGTACACCATGCTGGATAACTACCTACTAATTAGCTTACACAATCAAAAGTAATTAGCACTGTTATCAGTGGCATGCCTACCCTTGCCAGAAGAAAATTATTACCGAAACAGCAATGGTCATACCTTTGATAATCTATAAACAACGTTTCCTCACTATGGTAATAAAAATTAATATTTTGTATGATAAATAATATTCATGATTATAATAGAAACTTATCATTCATTATTAATATTCTGCTTGATAATTTCCACATACTTTTAACTTTGGCTCCAAACACTATAAATTATGTGCAAGTATTTGTCTGCATTTGACAATTTCAGACCATCAAGCAGGTTTCAGAAAGCACCATTCAACAGTCAATTAGATTTTATGTTTAACACAAGATATTCAAAATGACTTAAACAAAAAAGAAACAATGCTTACTCTCTTTGTTGACTTCAAAAATGCCTTTATCAAAGTAAGGAGAGAGAAGCTTATTTATAAAATTAGTATTATTGGAATAATAGGAAACATGTTGATAGTTCATGGATCTATTATCACAAAGGCGCATAGCTGTAAAAATGGAATAATGTCCTCTCTAAATGACATAGGACTAAAGTATGGCTTCCTCAAGATGGTGTTCCTAATCCAATTCTTTTTAATATTTTCATAGATGATATCAGCAAAATATTAGCTGACTTCCCAAAGGCAAATATGGGCTTGTTTGCAGGTATCACCATATGAATTAGTTAAAAAAATAAACAGAATAGACAACACTATAAAAAACTAGAAAATGAAATGCAGAAAATTATCAGTAGCATGGAAACACGGGCATCCACCAACAATATAGAAATAATCACAAAAAAGACAGTTTTCCAGTTTTTCAGTCTTCAACACACTACAGATGACTTAATAATGAGCTAATACAAGAGAAAGAACATACTAAATATCTTGGTATAACATTTGACAAAAAACTTTCCTTCTCTGAACAGGTCAACAATATAACTAAGAAAGTGAATAAGAAGAACAACATATTAAGAAGACAAGCAGGAGTCAAATGGGGAGGATCCATAGGTCTCCTAAATGATATGTGCAAAAGGTACATAAAGTCCAATCTGCTCTATGGAAGTGAGATAATGTCCACAATAAACAACCAACTGAAAACTAAATTGGATACAATACAATCTAGGTCCTTAAGAATAATAATAATAATAAGAGCTGTTAAAACAACACCAATTGCCACAATGCAGAGCATAATTAACAACCTGCCAATTAAAATAGAGCTAGATATTAAAATGGCTATACTGGGACAGAAATTAAAAAATAATCAACAAAAGAATAAATGGTTTCAAATTCCTGACAGCACACAATAATTAAAAACACAACAGACTTTCAAAAATTATATACAGAAGGAAGATTAAGACAAATTTTTAAAAATAAGCACTTGTCACTACACCAACTGATCCTTTACAATATGTAGATATCAGCATGAAACTAAATCTGGATACAATGGTATCCAAGAAGAATGACCCCCTGAGGTATTAAGATTGATAGCACTTAGTACACTAAACAACAATCTGTCCTAAACTTACGTATTCAGTTTTTTTACACTAAACTGCATTTACTTACATAAAAGTAAGATGCATTTCTGGAGAATCTCTCCCATCTTCAGTTGTTCACGGAACCTCTATACAAGTTTTTAGGCCTTTATTTAGGAGATTGATTTCATTTTCCGAAAATGTGGCACTCAAAAGTTTAACTACTTTATCTGTCGTGTGTGTGCATGAGGGTGGAACCATTTTTAGTTGATGTTTTTGTAGGTTCTGGAGTTTATTTTTTAATTTCTGGTTTTTGTTTTTCATTTGTACACTTAAATTTTGATTTAGGTGGTGGTGTAAATTTTCCCATATGTAAAATCCTAGTTTTTTCATTTGTTTTAAATACAGATTGTAAATACCTACGTCTATTTCATGTAGTTTTTTATACTGTAAGCTCTTTTCAATTTCATTTACCTTGTTTCTGCTGCCTTCTGGTGTATGCAATTGTTCATTTTAACGGTTTTCCTCATAAATACAGGTGTGACTTTTCTTATAAGACATGATTTTAGGAAGTTAATGTTGGCCGCAATGTGTCTTTTTCTGATTTGTAATTTTATGTATGTTTTAATCTCCCATTTTGTATTGTTAAGGTTTACGTTATAAGTTGTGAAATTGTCCGTGTCTGTATTCGCCATTTTTTCTAACCAATGGGTGTTCAATAATTGCTTCTAGACTTGTTTGTCGTGTATATAAATATTGTACTTACGAAGCTGTTGACAATGACTTAGGTATTAATTTTTGTATACTAAACTCCATTTACTTACATAAAAGTAAGACGAGTTTCAAGAGAATCTCTCCCATCTTCAGTTGCTCACGGAACCCAAATATTATCTGACTGATACATGGTGTAGAGTGTATACAGATGGATCTCTTAAAAATGGAGAAGTGGGCTTTGGAACATACTGTGAAGAATTCTCTCAATATCTTTGGGACAGTATGCTAACAATTTTGATGGTGAAATAATGGCCATTAGCACAGCTTTACAAAATCTACTGTATAGACCTAAAATAAATAAAAGAATTTTTATTTTAAGTGACTCTAATGCAGCACTACAAAGTATAATGAATTACAGTTACCCACCAACATATGCTATAAATAAAATAAGAAAACTATATCGTACAATCCAGTTCGGAAATACAGAAATAGTTCTACAATGGATCTCAAGCCATATGGGATTGAAGGGAAATGATATTGCTGGGGGGGGGGGGGGGGGAAGGAGCCACCATAAAATTAAAACCACCTTTTGAACTAGAACTTCCCTGTAAATTAAAATTTATAAAATGATTAATATCTGAACAGGAACAACAAAATATCAAACGAAAACTTAAAGAAAACTATATAAAGATCTAAATACTTTCAAACATCTTTTATTGAAATCAAGAAAAATTGAAGTTGCCCAATTCTGCTTAATTGTTGGTCATGACTGCCTGTCAGAATATCTCTTCAGGGTGAAATTAATCGAGGACAGCCACTGCCCACTATGTAAGGACCTGAATACTATGTTAAATAAAGAACATCTATTTAAATGTGGCAAACTAGATAGCAACAAACAAATGAAAAATAATTTGGAAGCTCTTTATTGGGAAGCCACTAGCAATCAATCAACCATATTTGTCTATATACCTTTTAATATTCTTGGAAATTGTGTGACTGAATTCTGAAATGCCCTGCATATTGGACATGATGCTCAAATCTAAACATGCACATGCTGTGTGTGGCATGCCCATGTTACTTCTATCATGCTTGGAATTTGTATGGTTGAATTCAGAAACACTTTGTATATTACATTGTATCCAAATCTAAACATACATTTTTTTCTAAACTTAGGTATATATTACCACTCCATTGTCAACAGCTTCGTAAGTACAATATTTATACTTTTTTTTTTTTAAATTTGTGAATAATTCTATAAATAATGGTATTTTTAAAATCTTTTATAAAACTGAATATTTATTCTTGAAAAGCATCATCATGATATATCATTAAACTACAGATGTTTAACTTTTGCACTTAATCTGAATTATTTTTATATAGTTTTCCCAAAATTGTGACATTCTAGCATTCATTCAGTTACTCAAAACAGTAACACTCTCTATCCTACACTTATGTATTCAACTTGTTTACATAAAACTAAGAAATGTTTCAAGAGTAATCACTCCCATCTTCAGTTGTTGACCGACTACTGTTACTTGAAATGGTGGTGGCTAGATACCTGGATGCTCCTGTGGCAGTGTCTGATGGTTGTAGTAGGAAGTTGCCGAGTTCATCCATAGGAGGGAAATCAAAGTTCATTAAGTTTTCTTTATTTTTTAAGATGAAATTTTTTTCCTAAGTGGATGGTTCCATTGCATCGTGAAGTTCTTTCAGCAGATTAACCTCCGGTTTAATTTCAGGATTTTTGATCCTAAAGGAGCTGCTACTGCTGATTTATCAACCTGCCTAAACTGAATATTCCTAAAGTGTTCTTTTGTCTGAATTTTCAAATTTCTCTTTGTTTTTCCACAGAAAAAATTGAGCAGATCTATTTGAAATTCAGAGAAATTTTTCTTTCACCACATTACTGTCTGGCACTCTCTGCTACATGTTTTTCTCTCTTAAAGTCAGTAAACTAATTGAAGGTGTGATATGTGAAGAACAAAGACTCCCAAATGCTAAATGCTCAAGTAAATGAACTTGCTCCATTGATTTCAAATGCTCTGACAACTTCAATAATCTACTATTCAGATCTAAACCAAATTCTTATTATGGCATACTATCAGTTTGTAGTGTGTTTATCACCAGATGGTTATGTCCCAAAACTTAATATCATTCACTAATATTCAATCAATGTGCATCACAACAGATGATATCTATACTTTTTGCAAGAGACTCTTCTTAAATATTGTGCAGTCTTTAAAATGCTTCTACCATACAAGCAATCAAACATATCTTAGGAGTGACTACCTCCTCTTTACCAAGAAATTCAATAACTGTACTCTGACAAATTAAAACAAAATTCACATGATGCCTTGAATAAATTGCAGGACAACTATTGTTGGTACTAATCATTCATTCTTTTTCTATTGCAGATTTGCTTTACACATTGGCAATATCCTAATAGTGTTGCATTATCAGAATTAAAAGGTTTCATAGGCAAAATAACTTGTCTCTGAGGGAATAGGACAAATTTTCACAGACTATAATTGAAAACATTTTATGATACAGTCGAACTACACACTCTTATGCTTCAAGTAAGTGAAGCATAAGAGTGTGTAGTTCGACTGTATCATAAAATGTTTTCAATTATATGATTGGCTTCACTGTGAATGTTCCAATTAACATTTTAGTCTCACAGAGTAGTTTTCATTGATTTTTTACTTTTGTGGGTAAACTGAACACATGTAAGATGTCGCAACTTCAAAGGGGGATTACATTCTGAATGCAACATCACTCCACATGTTGTGATGTTTCAAATTTTTTGAATATGGATGCTAACCTGTATGCCTTTACAATCTATAAAGAAAGGTTATTTGTTTTCCCTGAGGGTTTTTGATTGATTGATTTATTTATGGACGCTCTTAACATCTCAGGTCATCAGCGTCCCATTCAACTCAGGGCGTGAAACGGCCCACAAATTTTGCTCAGAGGCCTCTCTTTCAGGCTTGAGGTTCTTTATCGTACCGTAAATGTACGACACGGGACCCACGGCTTTACTGCCCTTCCGAAGGAAGCCGTACTTAGGATTTTTACGCCCGAAAAAATTCATCGGTCCTGGCCGGGTTCGAACCCGCGATCTTGGGTATAGGAGGCAAGTATGGTATCCACTACGCCACCAGGACCGACTTCCCTGAGGGAGCAGGTCAACATGCTGCATGGCCACATTAAACTGAGTGCATGTAAAAAGGAGGACAACTTTGCATGCCCTGTATAATATCTTTGTGCAGAACAGATATTTTATGCTGTTGCTGGAAATAAGAAACATACAGAGTATAATATTTCATTTTTAACCATTGATGTTTATACTTTCCAGTGCTGCAGATTGGTAATGGTTTTTAACAGTAAAGTGATATCACACTTGCAAAGGATTGTATTCAGTGTGATAAAACATAGGTAACTGAGACTTGCAGTTGTGAATGGGAGACTTGACAGGCCTGTAACACATCTTTCTGCTACAAAAATATTCTCTCCCAACTTATCATTTTATCTCATGTTGTCGGTCCTGGTGGTGTAGTGGTTACCATACTTGCCTTCTAAACCCAAGATCGTGGTCGAACCCGGCCAGGAGCGATGGATTTTTTTCGGGCGTAAAAATCCTAAGTATGGCTTCCTTCGGAAGGGAAGTAAAGCCGTGGGTCCCGTGTCGTACATTTACGGCACGAAAAAAAACCTCAAGCCTGAAAGAGAGGCCTTTGAGCAAAATTTGTCGACCGTTTCACGCCCTGAGTTGAATGGGACGCTGATGACCTGAGATGTTAAAGAGCGTCCATAAATAAATCAATAAAAAAAAAAATCTCATGTCATCAGCTATATCATGATGACTCAATAGTGAAAACAGATTAAACACTATTAAAAAATGCAAAACTTATTGGGAAGGCTACGTTCTGCCTCATCCCTTGCATAACAGAAGAAGTAATACTTTATGGCACTTTCCTGACACTAGAATAAAAACAATAATACACTATTAAAGCTGTTGGAATGCAATTATCCTATTAATTTCACTTTTTTCCCACAAAAATGAAACTTATCCATGCTGAATGAAATGATAGTCCATTTTCTCAAATTCCTTAATAAACATTTATAGTAACCACCTTCTCCTTCTTCCTCTTCCTCTTCTTCTCCTCCTCCTCCTCCTCCTCCTCCCCCTCTACATCCTCCCCCTCCCCTTCATCTGCCTTCTTCTTCCTCTTTCTCCTCCTCCCACTTCTTTTTCTTCTTTAGGGCAGATATTTCTTGTTCTTCTGGAGCTCCTCAATTTTCAGCAGTTTGGTTCAATAGGTGTAGTAGGCATTTGCTGTCTATCCTGCTGTTCAGTTCATTACAAAGTTTACATTTTTCTGATTTCTTATGCAGGTGGGCAGCCATGTCATCATGTCATGTTGTTATTGTGAACACTTGTTGTTTTGTATCTAGGTTTGTTTTTTTATTTTTCCCAGTTCTGATGGATATTGTTTCATGGTTTGTTTGATGTTAGCGTATCTCTCCCTCTCTTTGATCTGGTAATACTTTTGATTTCTTATGTAGCACATAGTTATTTGGTTTTGATTGGAGTTTGATGCCGCTTTCTGAATTGCTGTTTTGTATTCTACCAAAAATATCACTCTTTGGAAGGAGTATATTATAAGAGGTGTGCCAGTGCATGGAGTATTGCATTGTATTTGATATTTTAAAGTATGTTCTGCTTTGACATTTATTCTGATTTGCAAGTTGTGTAGACTATTGATTATGATGTGTTTTTAGATTGTTTAGGGTTTGCTATTCAACCCATTTTTGAACAGAAAGAGATGTAATGTTAAAATACATTGATACAGCCTGAATTTTATTTCGTCTGTTATTGATTTATTACTGGTATATAGTTGTAGTGTTGTTTTTACTGCTCCACAAATGAGTCTTGATGCTTTATTTTGTGTGCATTTAAGCTTTTAGATTTTACATAAGTGTTGTGGGTTTAGTTCAACAATTCCTAAGAGCTTCTGCCAAGTGATTATGTATAACGTTTTTAGTAGATTCAGACAGGATTCTGTTTTCTGTTTTGTAGCCATGTGCTTCCAGTTCATTTTGCTGTTTAACTGCATGCCTAGGTATTTTGTGTTATCTTTCTTGATAGTGTGTTATTTGCAATTTTGTTTTATTTTGGAGGGAAGAGCACTGATATAATGTTTTGTTGGGACTGATTTCCATATTATTCTCTAATGTCCATTTTTGTACTAATTGTATTGTTCTGTTCATTATATGTTCTGCTTTTGTTCTTGTTCAGCTTATATCACTGTCATCTGCAAATAAACATGTGCTGAGCTTAATTATGGTTTTTAACTCTGTGATTGTATTCTGATAAAGAGGGTTGTACTGGTTACGCACATTGGGAAGTTGTTTTCATGAGAAAGTGAAATCATTCTTTGACTAAGTAATTGTTTAAAGCAGTTTGGCATGTTATTTTTATGTTAATGTTCTTTAGTTTGTTGATTAGTTTCCTTCTCCATATGGTGTCATATGCTCGTTCTAGATCAGTGAAACTGCCAGTGTATTTTCTTAAAGGCTTCTTTTATGGTTTAATCTGTTGAACAATTTGGTCTCACTCCTGCTTGTTCTGGTGCTATAATGTTATATTTCTGTAGATAACAATTAATCAGACATTAATAATTTGTTCCATTGTGTTGGCCATGATGGAAGATGGGTCACTAGTAGCTAATGTTTTCTTTTGGATTCAATATGAGTATTATTTTGGCTTTGAGTTATCTGATGAGTTCCATATTTTATTGAAGATAGAGTTTAGCCTTGGTCCAATCTGCAAAGATTGGTTGATCCTATTTTCTTGTAGTTCTGTGGCAGAGAAGTCTTCATCTGGTGTTCCGTATTCTTGCTACTCTTTTTTGATGCTTGTATTTTTTTTGTTTTCTTTTCTAAGTGTTATTTATTTTGTATGCTACTTTAGTGTCATTTGTTCCAGTTTTGTTGTTTGTTTTTATTGGTTGCATTTTTGCTGTAGGGTATTTGTGATTTAGTTTATTTGTAAATTTGAAGGTTTTTGGTCTGTTTTATAATTTAATTTTCCTAGAAACTTATTCCATGTTTCATTTATGTCTATGATGTTTCTCCATATTAAGGCTGACTTGTCTCCAGTTTTGCATGTCCTCAGATAATTTGGATTTTTTTTGCTAGTTTTTCTGCTTCATTTTCCATATTCTATTGTACAGAAAATATAGATTTTTCTTAGTTTCATTTAATGCAGTTTTTCATGCATGAATTATATGAAAACCATGAAAGTACTAAGGTACAAATTTTCTGCAAACAGTATGCATTTAGTTTTGCTAACTAAAATGTAGTCTTGTTCTGTTTGTTGTATACTGATGACTAAAAATGTTTATGACCCTGATCATTGTTACTTCTGTGCATTAATAGACATGTCATTCATATGGTACACACAGAGTTGAAGCAAGAGTAAACATGAACTTGAAAAGTAAAATTGAGTGCTGCAAATAAATGGTAATTATGTTGCAGGCCTCACTTGAAGTGCGCCAAGCTGGTCGGCGTACATTAAACACACTATCAGGAGGCAATATGGGAAGTTCATCTCTCACAATTCTTCATTATAATGATGTTTATAACATTGAATCCCGTGCAACTGAACCTATTGGAGGTGCTGCACGATTCTGTACAGCAATAAAATCCTTCTCTCAGCTTAATCCTTTGATACTCTTCAGTGGAGACATATTTTCACCCAGCATGTGTGAGTACAACATAACAATTTCAGTCTTTACATTTAAATGTCAGATCATGTTATTTTATTGCATCTTTGGTCTCTTCTGTTTCAGTAAGTTCATTTACCAAAGGAGAGCAAATGATTCCAGTCTTGAATGAGTGCGGTACCCATTGTGCAGTGTTTGGAAACCATGACTTTGGTAATATATATACCTCTAAGCTCTTGTAATTGGATGGTTTAAAACATAAAAATAAAGTGAACAAAATACCCTGCTATGTGCTAATGTGTGTTCTCTAGTGGACAGCATTTCTGGCTGTTACTCTTGGGGTCCCAAGCTGAGTTACTGGATATGCTATGGGGATTTCTCCTTGGCTAGGAAGATCTTCAAGGCATCCATGATCTATCTAGGTTAGACTTAACTTCACTACGTTTAAGAACCCCCTTGGTGCATCATAATCATATCTTGACATAGCTGCATCTTACAGGTAGCCTGGCCTCAGAAGGCAGCCACACCAGTTTAAGGGAATAGCCCAAGTGTTCTAGAGAAAATGGCTCATTGTTTTAAAATACCTCTAAGATTTAATTTTCAGAAATGTGACAAAGCATCACGTTTTGAGGGATTGGATCACATTTGTGCATTAGAGTTTAAAATTTAAACATTTTCCGAACTTGTTCATATGTTTGCATACAGAATGTATAAATACCAAGCATGGGGAGCAAGGCTAGTAGGATGGATGTGCCTTATTTACCTATCCTTTATGTTTATAAAACATATTTGGAAGTGTAATGATAGCTTTAGTCATCACTTGTTACTATACATTATGTTTAATAAAAATTATATTATTCTTCATAAAATTAATAAAATAATCTTTAGCATTATTTCTTAACAAAATAACACTAAAGATATTTTAATAAAACAATATAATGTATTTTTGGAGCAAAATAAACTTTTCACTTTTAAAAAGTATACAGATGAATTTAATAATTTATATGATCTCAATTCCTTACCTAATTTAACTGTATCAATTAAATGCTGAAAGAACTCTGGTTAAAAATGCAAAGTATACACATTTCTTGACACATACACCATTCTTTATGACACTGAGATCTGGCAATATTCAGTAGGATATCTGATCAAGAGGCTATCGTACACCAGGTGCTTTATCTAGATAACCACATCTCTCACTCACATAACCACAACTCACCAGGACAGGCAGTGCTAGGTGAACACATGATGCAACCAGATTTCTTAGTCACTTGCCAAAGTTGTGGAACCATTCTTTGGTTATACTTTTTTGTTCAGAGCCATATGCCATATAGTAAGTTTCTGGAGAGCGAATCCTAATGGCAGGCAGTGAGGAACTCTTTCTTTGCAGTAATATGGAGGGTTCCTCCAATTAAGCTCAGCAATTTTTTCATAGTTAAGATTCCCTTTCTCCACCACTGATTGTGTTCAACGGGTCCAGAGACCCTCAATCATGGTGGGACATCAAGGAGCAAGACACTTTTTCAGCAGACCAAATCCGCAAAAATCCATTGGTAAGGCTTCTGTTGACGTCACAGGGATCCTTTTAAATAGTATCACGACACCTATTTCCAGTGGAAGTAGTCCTGGGGTGATTCAAAAGTGTGGCCGGATGCTTTATCCATGTGGATCAACATTTTGAGCATCCTCATGCAACCGGGAAATACCCTCATCAAAAATTTGATCCATGACATTGCTCTGCTAATAGGTTCCATTAATTTGTACATTTTTGGCATATCTGTGAATGTTAGTTTCCCCCTGAGAGCAGTAAGCTGCAATTACCATGAACCCATGGAAAACATTTTCTTCTTTTCTCAGATGAAGATGATGAACACTCCTTTTAACTCACTTGATCATAGTAAATAGCACATGTTTGTTTGCATATCTAGATAAAGCCATGCTTCATCTAAAGAAACCACCCATTGCCACTTTTCTTGTATTGGTGAAGCATTCTCTGATGTGCTGTTCTTTCCAAGATGTGCCCACATGCTTTATGCCACTGTTCTAGGCCCAAGTGTTGATGGGTTATCTTATAACAGTCCTTTTAGATTTTACAATGTGGCTGCCATTGCTTCTTTCTGTTGTGTCACAGTTGCCCTTACCTTGGCTACTAGCCCATTAGGCAGTGTTGCTTGTACCCTTTTTCTTGGTTTTTTTTTTCCCCTTGGTGTGTGTTTTATTTTTTGTCTCAGATGGGCACCCCTTTTTGTGCAGATGTATTATATGGCCCATGCACAATTTACTTATGATAAGACCTTACTCTTTACACCTTTCTACTACCATCAAAATCTGTGGCATCTGAAAGTCCAACAATGTACTCCTGCCACAAATTAGTGAGTTTTGAAGTTATATTTGCATCTGACTGTGCCAACGGACTGCAGGCACATACTAATGAACTGACATGATAGCATACGTAAGCATGTCTCACTGAAAGGAGTGGGAGAGCAATTTAAAATCCTCCGAGCTTAACTGGGGCAATTATGAAATCTGCAGGGTGCTGTTTGCATGCTAATTGTGCTATGGATTAAAAGGGCTGGTCTCTTACTGCAATCATCTTTGATTAATTGTCAGTTTCTTTTTCTAGGATCTTGAAGGCCCTCAACACTTCTTCTTGGCATCCTTGAACTGTGTGAATGCTGTATTGTCTCAGCAACACTATACTTTCTGTTGTAGCCTGAAATATTAGCATAAATCACAATAGAATACCACTGTAAGCAGAAGTATAAACAATTCTGCAGTGAAGGCAGGTTAAATTTCACGTGAAGCCATGTCATTTATGGAATACTAAATGGTGATTCATTTCATTTAGTTATAGTTTCTGAATATATATGGGAGATACAGATACTGGAGCTGTACACACTGAATCACATGCTGCAATATTTGCCGAGGTGTCTGAATATCAGTATGGTTGATTTCATTTCTGATATTTGTTTGGAGCTGAAAAGTTGTTCCGTATGCACTGTAGACACTGGAAGGGTTAGTCCCAGTTAGCTGATAGCAACCAAAGAAGGAACTGGTTAAAAGTGTTATGGATATGTGTCTTGTAGCACCGGTTTAATGGAAGCCAGTTTACACTTTAGCAGCTGCTCTGCCGACCATTTAAGGGGTAGGAGTAGGCAATCCTGACACATGCGGCTGTATTACCAACATGTTGTAGGCTGCTTCCTTACCGACCTTCGGTACCACCCGGTATCACCGGGGGACATTTTTTAAATTTATTATATATATCGGTTACCAGGGGCATTAAAAAGTTTTGCAAGTGTCACCTTGAAGTCCAACCTAAGGACTGAATTCGAAAACTTATTCTTAAATCTTTCAAAGTACTCTCCTTCTCCCCCTCCCCCATCACATACAGTGCAACCACTTGTCAATAGCACTACAGACTCGAACTGAGATATTGTCAACCGAGCTGAATTTATAGCTAATACAATCCTGCTCTGTTTAAAAGATTTTCTAGCAATGCAAGATTTTACTTGAAGAAAAAACCAGAAAGAAATCGCATGGTGCAGGATCAATCCTATATGGTGGGTGGTCAAGCATCTAAACTTTGACGATTTCAAGTTTCCTCAAATTTGCAGTTCTGTGACAAAATGTATTGTCGTACAAAAATAACAGCCTTGAAGCTCATGTCTTTGGATGCTGCCACCTCAGCTCTTCCAATAAAGGATCCAAAATACAAGTGCCATTCATTGTCATTGTCATCCCTTCCAGCATACAGTCAACCATAGGTGAAGAAAACAGAACAAAAATCTTGTTGAAGAAAATCTGCTCTGGGTCATTCAGTCATTCTCATTTACACATATGCAGTACTGAGCTTTATTTGGGGTGGTATAGTAATAAAACCAACTTTCAGCACCAGTGCATTTATCTGTCAAACTTATAGAATGATTTGGTGGAAACATGCTCAGCAGTTTCCTTACATGTTCCTTTCTCCTCTTCTTCTCTTCATTGGTTAGGAAATGTGGAACCCATTTTGCACACATTTTTCGCAGCTTTAAATGTTCATTGAGTATACTGTCAATGTTGCCAACACTGATGCCCACTTCCATACTTAGCATTTTAATAGTAAAAAGTTGATTTTCCTCCACTAAGTTCTCACTCTTTGAATTGTTCTCTTGTTCACAGCTTCCTGAGGCTGGCCAGAGTGAGTGCTATCTTTGAAAGTCTCTCACCCTTCTTCAAATGATCAAATCCATTTTGCAATGTTATCAAATGAAAATACTTGATCAGCATAAATAGCTACAAGCCTTGTTGATTATTTTTGCTCTTTGATCTAGCTTATAACGTGTGAAAATGTTTTCTTTAGAAATAATGATGATTTTTCAGCATACATTGACACAGGACTGAATTCAAGAGACTGTATAACAGTGACCATGCTAGTTTAAATTTGCTTTTATGCATATTTTGATAGCTTAATGTTCATTATTGCCAGCTGCATTAGAAGTGGACACTGTGCACCAGTATCTAATTTTTACAGAATCCAGTGATGTTTGTCGAATTACACAAGATTTTTATTTATTGTTATGAAACGTTATGTGCTCTGATAGTGAAACTATGTCTCATTTGTAAACCACGTTATGGAGAGAATATAATATACATTTTCATTTAGAAAACATATGCTATTGAGTTTTTAATTTTTGATTACAATAGATTTGCTTTCTTCTACAAGTTTTAGAAATGCAATGGTATTGCATTTTTCCTAAGCCTTCAATTGGAGAGAGTAATATAGTGATGAAAAATGAGTCAGTATGCACACTTGCATGGTGCAATACTAGCTGTGATGTCATGAGAACAGGTATAATCTTGTCCATACTAGTAGACTGGCAGTGTATGTGATCACAAAAAAAAGTTAATTTGAATAAGAAAACAGGAGATAAAAATAATGTATAGACTACTTTATATGTAGTGTTAACAGAAAATGTGTTCATTGTAAGTTTGGGGAATGCATTTTAAAACATAAAAGAAAAAGGACGGCCAACATACTTCAAAAGTAAATGGAACAAAAAACAAAAGCGTGAAGTAGGTTGCTCTTGCAGTTTGTTGCTTCTGAGTAACAGGAACAGATAATAGAGAATGTTCTTATAGTCAGAGAATATTCAATATATATTATGGTATTACAATACTGTGTATTAAATGAAACTTAATATTATAAATAAATAAGAAAGTATAATTATAATTTTGTGCTGTTTACAAAAATCAAAATCTAAATCAGTTTACTTAAAGCCATTGTTAAATCAAATTTATATTTGGTTGTAGTGTAATATAAAATTAAATTTTCTATATTTATTTATTTTCATCTTATATACAGTACAAAGTCTAATCAATTTTCTTATTTATTTATTTTCACTTTACAAACAGTACACAAATTTAATTATACATTTCCTATTTATTTATTACAATTTTTTTCATTTAATAACCAATACTGCAATACCATAAAATATAACCTCAACTTATGTATTCACTTTTTTATACTATACTCCATTCACTTACACTAAAGTAAGACACGTTTTGGGAGAATCTCTTCCATCTTCAGTTGCTCACTGAACTGCCGCTATTTGAAACTATGGCTGGACAAATGGATGTTCCTGTGGTGGCCTCTGTTGGTTGAAGTAGGAAATTGCTGAGCTCATCCATGGGAGGAAACTCGAAATTCATTAGGTTTCGAGGTTTCGAGTTTCCTGCCATGGATGAGCTCAGCAACTTCCTACTTCAACCAAAAGAGGCCACCACAGGAACATCCGTTTGTCCAGCCATAGTTTCAAGTGGTGGTTCAGTGAGCAACTAAAGATGGGAGAGATTCTCCCGAAACGTGTGTTACTTTTGTGTAAGTGAATGGAGTATAGTATAAAATAGTGAATACATAAGTTGAGGTTATATTGCCACTCCATTGTCAACAGCTTCGTAAGTACAATATTTATACCATAAAATATATTTATAATCTCTTTCTAATAATATTCTCTATCCCCATCAACATGGGTGACCAAAGTAATTAAGACACAGATTCATGAGTGGGAGGTCTAGGGTTCAATTCCTGCCAGGACTATTCTCCATGACAGGTTTTTTTCCAGATTTTCCTCAATCATAAATGGCAAATGCTGGGGGTATACCCTAAATTTAAGCCTGAAAAGCTTCCTTCCTAAGAGAATTTTTTTTTTGCAATTTATCATTTCATCTCATCTCGGTGTCCACTGCCACTGTAATGTTTCAATATAAAAATGGGCATTAAACACTATTAAAAAATCTATTCTTCCCTCTGAGAGTAACAACAAACCTACTCCATTCCTTACAGCAGAGTAGAGAGCTGAACTTGTGTGCTACAAAACTTGCTTAACTCAATGACTGAGCAGGCAAAAAGATAGTTTTGTTCATCACCAGTTAATAGCAAAAAAGCAAAACTATTTTGTTTTATGTGCCACTTTACATCACTTACAACTCCCAATTGACAGGAGGAGCATACCTGCTGTTGGTTAGCAAGCAAGGCACATCATAATTGAACATTTTCTATATTTTTGTTGAAACAGCTACCATGCTGTGACTCAAGATTGCTAATCCCAAATTTCAAAATATATTTTGTCATTTTTTTTTTAAAATTTAAAATAAATAAATGAAAATAAAAGATGGGTATGTCTCGACACAAGATTTAATACCCAGGAAAAATGCTCTCATGACATTCCGATTAAGCATCATTCATTATCTGGTTAAGCATTGAATAGAATTGGATCCAGTTCTTCTCTCTATTGACTGTGTAGACAGATCAGCCACTCTTAAAATTGTAAAAGTCACAGCATGAAAATGATCCCAATTCATCTCTCCTTCTTAGAAAACATCAATTTTCATTTTGCAGCAGCTACAAGTATATTCACTTTTGCTAATAGGGAATATAGGAATCCTTACTAATTATGAAAGAGTTGAATAACCTTTACTTTTTGTAACATAAGATGTAACGACCAGGATTTATTTATTTTACCAGATTTTGGTTTGGAGGTTCTGAGTGACTTAGTTGCACAAACAACATTCCCATGGCTCATGTCAAATGTAATAGATCAAGAAACTGGCAGACCTTTGGGAGATGGACGTATAACACATGTTGTGGACTGGAATGGAAAGAGAATTGGCCTTGTAAGTAGAAACTTAAAGATGTAAAACTTTATTTTGTGTTTCACCTAACTTTAAGATCTTTCTATATTAAATACTTGCTTCTTGTATATATACAAACTTTAAATAAAAGCATATGAAAAAATATGTTACTGCAAGACATTTTTCATCTGACATTCATTAACACAAGGGAAAAGAAATTAAAAAATGAACACTCCCCAGAAAAAATGTGATATTGCTGCCGTAAAGTCCAGGAATGAGGCCAACTTTGATAATTGGTGGGAGTTCAATTGTAAATGGAACATAAGAATTCAAAATGAACTCACCAGCCTAATTTAGAATGAGGGGGAAGATTAAAACCAATGTTCATTGAACTCTCCAAGATATAAATTGACATGTTTTTGTTTAAATCAAATTAATTTTAAATAGGTAGCTATTCTAATTGGGAAGTTTTGAAATGAAAGCCCTGTTTATATACAGTGTACCGCCACGGGTTGCTGAGGTCATTAAGGTGCGGACTCGTGAGTGGGAGGTCTGGGGTTCCAATCCCACTAGGACTGTCCTCCCTGACTGAGGTTTTCCTCAGTCTTCATAACTGGTAAATGCTGGGGAGGTACCCTAAACTTAGGCCTGAATGTTTCCTTCAAAAAAAAAAATCCTTTCCCAATATTTCATTTCATTTCATGTATCACAAGTGTTCACTGCCTGTGGTGCCTCAGTAGTAAAAATGGGCGTTAAACACCATTAAAAAAAAATATATATAGTGTGTCTGGTAAAATCACTACCAATGAGAAATGTGAATATCTTATCACTCAGTTAATTAGAAATATGAATTTCATATTAGCTTGTGTAAAAACTCTCCAAGTTTTGTAACAATGAAAATTATGACACTCTGCGCCTGTGAGTGGTATGACAATGCAAAGAGTTTTGTGAAATGGTATAATCAGCAGTTAGAAATAAGTTCTTTCTTAAGAAAGAAAGGAAGTGTCTGTCAATACGTGTAGATATTCTAAAGTAATGGGATATAGCAATATGATGGTTGTTTGCTATTGTGTATAATTTGGATTTTATATGCTCTAAGTGGCAATCTTTTATGGACAATATCATGAACAGTGGCCTTTAAAATACCCAGATCTGAACTGGCCCATCAAATTGATTTCTGCGCACTGCACTAAAATTCTTAGCTAACACCTTCAATGCTAGCTGCGGACACTGTTTTTATGCTACTTCCTTTCTTTCTTAACACAGAACCTGTTTCTAACAGCTGATTATGCCATTTCACAATGGTATGACTCTGTGGAGTATTTGCACCATATTTGTGCCTGAATCTCCTTTGCACTGCAATTGGGAACTTTCATTCCACTAATCAATAGCATCACTTTTCTGCAAACTGTGAATTCAGCCATTTTAACTATGTGTTGTCATACCATGTGCAGGCACATTAGCTTCATAATTTTAATTGTTATAAAACTTGAAGAGTTTTTACACAAGGTAAGATAAAAATCATATTCATACCTTAACTGAATGAGCAGATATTCACATTTTATATTGGTAGTGATTCTACCAGACATAACATGACAAGTGGGCCTGATTGTATTCTAAGAAAACACAGCATTACAGTTATTTCCACCTTTTGAAGAAAGATCATGTTTTAAGTAATGGACATTGTGAACTTCTCCTTTTTATATCTGGAGTATACAGTTATTGTATGTGTTTTCTGGCAGTTAACAGTCTGTTTAACACCCAAGGTAAAACCGATTAACTGAAAATGGGATCTTATAAGGCCCTTCTTTGGCATATAGAAACAAGTGAAAGTCATTGGGTGAAATGTGCACCAAATAAATTGGATGGATAACTGAATGATTCTCAACAAATATTCCTTTCAATAGCCCAGATCATTATGAATTGTTTTTAGCAGTTCCAGACAATGCATTATATCTGCACTCTTTATAAACAACAATCTTCAGGATATGGAGTATTGACGAGGCATTCTTCATCTTTCTCAAATTGTTATACCATTCAAAACCATGTGTTCCTGATAAGGTTTGATCCATGTTGGCTTCTTATATCATTTCCAAAATTCAGTTGCAGAATAATTGAAAAGAATGCCAAACTTGATATACAAATCTGTATTGGGTACCAGAAAGAATGGCTGCCTGTTGTATCATCTGTTAAGGTCAGGGTTCTCTATGATAACTGGTGATTGCCAGAGCATGTGCAAATGAACAGAATAAATCAGTTACTTTACTTTTTTTATATCCCCCTTATATTGGGTAAGTAAAGTTCTGCATGACAAGTGATACAGTGCTTAAACAGTAACTTGATGACAAAATCAGTTGCCAGTCATCTAGATCGTTCCTACTATATGTATTTATTAAACTCCATTATAAAAGCGTGCTGTTATCTGCCCTTGCCCCTCCTGTCTGCAGTATCACCTTTTTGGTCAGGTTTTGTGAACGATATGGGACAACAAGATTTTGAATATTGACTAGCTATAACAAAAAAAGTTTTGAAATGTATGACTGACTTGAAAACATGAATTATAAAATTACAAGAAAATTATTACTATCCAGTTAAATATAGGTAATATAGTAATAAAAATACTGATGATACTAAATTATTAGGATTATATATAGAACAAACATTTACTTGCAAACCAATATTGAAAAACTAGCAACAACACTAAGTTAAAATCTGAGATACTTGAGCAAGCATGTTCCTCCACAAACATCCAGGACCATTTACTTTGCCCTTTTTCATTCTTTCATTGCATGCATAATTGAAATATGGGAATAACTTAATCAAAATACAATAGTCTTTCAAAAAAAAGATTGTGTGATATTTTGGTAATTTGAAACAAACTGAATCTTGTAGAAATATGTCAAGCAAATAAAATACATGCTTTACCCCATTTGTGTATATATTTGTAATATAAATGAAAAATAAATTAACACTATGAACAATGTAACTAAAATTACAATAGCTAAAAAAACAGAAAAAGGATAAAACCTTAAATATATAAAGATATCTCTTGCTATATTTCAAACTTCTTGAGTTCTTCTAAGGCAAGAAGTCAAATGAAGGTGGTAAAACTAAATATTGAATATCAAAGCAACAAGAGTGAGAGAAGGAGTGAATATAAATATATTATTAAGTAAGATTTAAACACGGTGGTATATGCGCTTTATGCAAAAATATAGTCTCTCTCTCTGAGTAAACTTTCAGAGCTATGAGTTGTACAATGAGTTGTAATCTTAAAAGAAGCTAGGAACAGTGAAGTTGTTACATATACAAATGAGTCAGTATAGGTGACACTAAAACTTCACTAACTATTAATTCTTCAGAACATGTTTCAAGAGCATTCACTCTCATCTTCAGCTGGGGACTGACTAACTCTAGCAAGTGACGTAGAAGCATCTGCTGGTTCCATTAGATAACGGAACAGGAACTTCATTGGTGGAATGTGAAAATTCATAACTCTATTTTTTAAAATATAAATCTTTTCCCATATTGCCAAATCCTTGGAATTGGTGGTAGCTTTAACAGTTTGGCTTCTCCTGCAATGTTATGATCGTAAGTACAAAAGTGATCTGTAACCGCCGATTTATCCACTTGTTTATATCTTAAATTTCTGAAGTGTTCTTTGGTCCTTGTCTCCAAATTTTGTATTGTTTTGCCTATATATATCTGATCACACTCCAAACAATCTATCTGATACATTCCTGACTTCTTGCTGGGTGGAATAAGGTCCTTTTTGGTGCTGTTCAGAAGCTTTCCAATACTAAATTTATCGTGGAGAGAGTTGTGGTGTTTTTAATATCTTTCTGTCTTTTGAAATGTCTGATCTTCTTATCAATTAAAGAACTACTGAATCCATTGTTGAGGGCTGTTTTGATGATATAATGGTATTCTGCTGAATACTCTTCTTTGTTGAGTGGGATGATTACCAATCTATGGACAAGGTTGTTTATAATGGCATGCTGGTGTGGTTTAGGGTTGAAACTGATATTCTTTATGTGATTATCTGTATGTGCAGGTTTCCTATATAAGCTGAATGAAATTATGTTATGTCTCTCCACGATAAAAAAGGATGTGGTTTTTAAAAGATTCACATATTATCCGTGGGCAAACAGGGCATTCATGAAAATCTTTAAAAATTATGATATACGTTTGGCTGCACAAAATAAATTTAATATTGGAAAGCTTCTGAATAGCACCAAAAAGGACGTTATTCCACCCAGCAAGAAGTCAGGAATGTATCAGATAGATTGTTTGGAGTGTGATCAGATATATATAGGCAAAACAATACAAAATTTGGAGACAAGGACCAAAGAACACTTCAGAAATTTAAGATATAAACAAGTGGATAAATCGGCGGTTACAGATCACTTTTGTACTTACGATCATAACATTGCAGGAGAAGCCAAACTATTAAAAGCTACCACTAATCCCAAGGATTTGGCAATATGGGAAAAGATTTATATTTTAAAAAATAGAATTATGAATTTTGACATTCCACGAATGAACTTCCTGTTCCGTTATCTAATGGAACCAGCAGATGCCTCTACGTCACCTGCTAGAGTTAGTCAGTCCCCAGCTGAAGATGAGAGCAAATGCTCTTGAAACATGTTCTGAAGAATTAATCAGATGGTAAAGTTTTAGTGTCACCTAATACTGACTCATTTGTATACGTCAATGAGTGTTAAATTAAATGCATAATTGAAATCATTACGTCAGACAGGGCATTTTGGGCAACCAGCAAGGGAGACATGGTTTTAACAGAATGTCTATGATTGTTCATATGGATTTAAACAACAGTAGAAGTTAAACTGATATAAAATGCTTTGCAAAGCATAGAATCTCTCAATCAGTTCCTTACTAATCTTAACTCCAAATTTTCTGTTAAGTTCACTTCTTCTGTCTCTCCTAATGCTGCTACATTCATAGGTGTTGATGTTTCTTTATGCAATGGCTCTTTTCTTATGTCCGTGTTCATTAAGCCAACCAATTTATAAGTGTATCTTCATTTTGATGGCTGTCATTCCCCGCACACCAAAAGATCTATTCCTTTTTCTTTCAATCCATAGACACTGTCTTTGTAATAACTTTTCATCTCTTGACACACACATTTAAAACTAGCTCATATGTTCCAAGACCAAAAATATCCTTCCTCTCTTTTAGAATCTCATATCATTTGTGCACGAAACTTTCCAATGCAAACCTAAAGCTTCCTATAAGAACTACATTAACCTTGTTACATGCCTGGATTTGAAAGCATCAGACCTATTTTTAAAGAATGTCATAATACTTTAATAATGCATTCAGCTTAAAAATGATTTTTCTAAATTTGTAACCCACCTTACTTTTAAAAAACTCCTAAACTTAGAAGTATGTTTCACAATGTACCATATCTTGTTACAGACTTATATCCTTGCCAATGACCTAAATGCAAAACCCGTGCCCTTATTACGCAATGTCATTCATTCTGCAGTCCCAATTTATCCACAAAATATAACATTTTTTCATTTGCTAACTGTTCTTGTAAGAATGTCGTATATATGTTATCGTATAAACTTTGCAAAACATTTTATTTTGATTTTTAACTTCTACTGTTGTTATATAGAGTTGTTTTGCATTTAATAAAATATAAGTTTCCCATGAATACAAACTCTAGTTAATACAAACCTTAATACTATAGGTAAAGATGACCTCGCACTCCCTAGACATAAATTACAGCTGTAAGAGAAGTTGTTTAGCTATACTGAAATAAAATTATGTAATAAACTTCCTGGTAATAATAAAAATTTTAATGGGTACAATAAATTCAAAAGTGCTTGTTTCAATTCCCTATAGGCAAGACTTACTATGGTATTGAAAAATATGTAAATTATAATTATTAATAATTTCTTCTGAGTCATTTTAATAGCTGAGGATGTAGATGAGTGTTTGAAACATGTCTTGAGTAAATCTCCAATAAGTGAAACCATTAAGAGTGTTCTAAATATTTGAACTCAGAAGAGATTATTAATGCATGTTTCACTGCATTTGATTCCAAATTGAATTAATATTGAAATTATAATTATTATGTTACATACTATTTATGTATTATACTTCTATATAGTTTGAATATATGTGGGGAAATTGGGTAATTTATTAAGTTGCCACTTTTTATTGTGAATTTTGTTAATTTATACACATGACTTGGCTTAATTGTGAACAACACCATATTGAGCTGAAATAAATTAAACATAATCTTTGAATCAACTTCTACCAACTACTACAATGTAGGTTTGCCCTTAATTCGGAGTCACAAGAACATCATATGATGATTTATTATGTTTTTAAAAGCAGAAACAATTTCTTAAGAAACTTACATAAATTTTAGGGAATCTTGATGTTTTATATACAACAGTCTTCAGTTTGTACATGTGAAATTCCTTTCTAATTTATTAGCATTTAGTTTTCGTACTGTGAAATATTGAGTTTATTTTGCAGGTTGGTTTGGTGGAGCGGGAATGGCTTGACACCCTGGCAAACATAAACCCAGATGAAGTTACATTCCTGGACTTTGTGGAAGCAGGAAGGAAGCTTGCAGCTCAGTTAAAACAAGAAGTAAGAATCAGATTTCTTCTCTAATAATATTGTACATTGTCATGCAAGCAGGGACAGCTTTCATTTTATTTTATAATACTTTTATGGGTAATTTAGATTAAAAAAATCTTATGTCAGAAAAAAACTTAACACTCTACAAGAAAAAATATATCTAAATGATTATTAAGGTAACAATAAATTTTCACATTCAAAATATGAGCCTGTCAATTATCCCAGTTGTACAGTTTATTGTATTGACTATCACTTCACAAATAATGGAAAGGGGACAGTAATAATAAAATGCTTTCTGAGAAACAGGAGGATTATAACTAAATGAAGCTTGGAAATAATTGAATGTTTGAAAAAATCTGCAGAACAAGTAGTAGTTTATAATATATCCTAAACTTAGGTATTCATTTTTTTTTTACATGAAACTCCATTTACTTACATAAAAGTAAGACGCATTTCGGGAGAATCTCCTGAGATTCATGTAAAAAAAAAATGAATACCTAAGTTTAGGATATATTACCACTCCATTGTCAACTGCTTCGTAAGTACAATATTTATAGTTTATAATATTTAAAGTTTTTAGGAATTACAGATACAGATGGAAAAAATGCTCACATAAGAAATAAAGTAGCATAAGGAAATATAATAATTTAATTACTGTTATAAAATAGAATGTTTTATTTTAACTACCAGACTTCTCTTCACCTCAACTATTCCTAATTACTATGGACCAATAAAGAAGAAAAAATGTCTTATACTGAAACTGAAGTGGAATTCTCTCCACTTTCAAGATTATGAATTCTTTAGAATGATAAGGTTAAAAGCATACAGAGAGCTCCAAAACTAATATAAAAGCATTGATAAAATATAAAACTAACCATATCAAATAATGTAGCCAAAACAGCATGGAACATTGTAAATAAACAAACACAATAGATAAAAATGAAAAAAAAGTAATTGACCTTAATGACGGGGAAATACATTACAGATCCAAACAAGGTTTGTACTTTGTAAAATTGTTATTTTTTAAGTATGGGTAGAAGTGATAATTTTGCAGACATATGAGTAGGATAGGAATTATTAAATATACATACATCTGAAAGTGTATATTTGTATGACACAAGCCTAGAGAAAGTAGAATCAATAATTTGTAGTTTTAAAAATGACTACTCCTAGGTGGATGGCATAATACCAAAAAATTTTAAATGCTGTAAACACTTGTTGGGAAATATGTATAGCTGCAACTCTTTAATAACTCCATGGAACATGCATTCCCTGATTCACTAAACACTAGCATTGTCAGATCCATGTATAAACAGCAGGATGCATTCACTAAACACTAGCATTGTCAGATCTATATATAAACAGGAGGATGCATTCACTAAACACTAGCATTGTCAGATCCATATATAAACAGGAACATGCATTCCCTGATTCACTAAACACAAGCATTGTCAGATCTATATATAAACAGCAGGGTGCATTCACTAAACACTAGCATTATCAGATCTATATATAAACAGGAGGATGCATTCACTAAACACTAGCATTGTCAGATCCATATATAAACAGGAACATGCATTCCCTGATTCACTAAACACAAGCATTGTCAGATCTATATATAAACAGGAGGATGCATTCACTAAACACTAGCATTGTCAGATCTATATATAAACAGGAGGATGCATTCACTAAACACTAGCATTATCAGATCTATATATAAACAGGAGGATGCATTCACTAAACACTAGCATTGTCAGATCCATATATAAACAGGAACATGCATTCCCTGATTCACTAAACACAAGCATTGTCAGATCTATATATAAACAGGAGGATGCATTCACTAAACACTAGCATTATCAGATCTATATATAAACAGGAGGATGCATTCACTAAACACTAGCATTGTCAGATCTATATAAAAACAGCAGGGTGCATTCACTAAACACTAGCATTGTCAGATCTATATATAAACAGGAGGATGCATTCACTAAACACTAGCATTGTCAGATCTATATATAAACAGCAGGATGCATTCACTAAACACTAGCATTATCAGATCTATATATAAACAGCAGGATGCATTCACTAAACACTAGCATTGTCAGATCTATATATAAACAGGAGGATGCATTCACTAAACACTAGCATTGTCAGATCCATATATAAACAGCAGGATGCATTCACTAAACACTAACATTGTCAGATCCATATAAAAACAGCAGGGTGCATTCACTAAACACTAGCATTGTCAGATCCATATATAAACAGCAGGATGCATTCACTAAACACTAACATTGTCAGATCCATATAAAAACAGCAGGGTGCATTCACTAAACACTAGCATTGTCAGATCCATATATAAACAGCAGGATGCATTCACTAAACACTAACATTGTCAGATCTATATAAAAACAGCAGGGTGCATTCACTAAACACTAGCATTGTCAGATCTATATATAAACAGCAGGATGCATTCACTAAACACTAGCATTGTCAGATCTATATATAAACAGCAGGGTGCATTCACTAAACACTAGCATTGTCAGATCTATATATAAACAGCAGGATGCATTCACTAAACACTAGCATTGTCAGATCCATATAAAAACAGCAGGGTGCATTCACTAAACACTAGCATTGTCAGATCTATATATAAACAGGAGGATGCATTCACTAAACACAAGCATTGTCAGATCTATATAAAAACAGCAGGGTGCATTCACTAAACACTAGCATTGTCAGATCTATATATAAACAGGAGGATGCATTCACTAAACGCTAGCATTGTCAGATCCATATATAAACAGCAGGATGCATTCACTAAACACTAGCATTGTCAGATCCATATATAAACAGGAGGATGCATTCACTAAACACTAGCATTGTCAGATCCATATATAAACAGCAGGATGCATTCACTAAACACTAGCATTGTCAGATCTATATATAAACAGCAGGATGCATTCACTAAACACTAGCATTGTCAGATCCATATATAAACAGCAGGATGCATTCACTAAACACTAGCATTGTCAGATCCATATATAAACAGCAGGATGCATTCACTAAACACTAACATTGTCAGATCCATATAAAAACAGCAGGGTGCATTCACTAAACACTAGCATTGTCAGATCTATATATAAACAGGAGGATGCATTCACTAAACACAAGCATTGTCAGATCTATATAAAAACAGCAGGGTGCATTCACTAAACACTAGCATTGTCAGATCTATATATAAACAGGAGGATGCATTCACTAAACGCTAGCATTGTCAGATCCATATATAAACAGCAGGATGCATTCACTAAACACTAGCATTGTCAGATCCATATATAAACAGGAGGATGCATTCACTAAACACTAGCATTGTCAGATCCATATATAAACAGCAGGATGCATTCACTAAACACTAGCATTGTCAGATCTATATATAAACAGCAGGATGCATTCACTAAACACAAGCATTGTCAGATCTATATAAAAACAGCAGGGTGCATTCACTAAACACTAGCATTGTCAGATCTATATATAAACAGGAGGATGCATTCACTAAACACTAGCATTGTCAGATCTATATAAAAACAGCAGGGTGCATTCACTAAACACTAGCATTGTCAGATCTATATATAAACAGGAGGATGCATTCACTAAACACTAGCATTGTCAGATCCATATATAAACAGCAGGGTGCATTCACTAAACACTAGCATTGTCAGATCTATATATAAACAGGAGGATGCATTCACTAACCAGAAGCATTGTCAGATCCATATATAAACAGGAACATGCATTCCCTGATTCACTAAACACTAGCATTGTCAGAACCATATATAAACAGGAACATGCATTCCCTGATTCACTAAACACAAGCATTGTCAGATCTATATATAAACAGGAGGATGCATTCACTAAACACTAGCATTGTCAGATCCATATATAAACAGCAGGGTGCATTCACTAAACACTAGCATTGTCAGATCTATATATAAACAGGAGGATGCATTCACTAAACAGAAGCATTGTCAGATCCATATATAAACAGCAGGGTGCATTCACTAAACACTAGCATTGTCAGATCTATATATAAACAGGAGGATGCATTCACTAAACACTAGCATTGTCAGATCCATATATAAACAGCAGGGTGCATTCACTAAACACTAGCATTGTCAGATCTATATATAAACAGGAGGATGCATTCACTAAACAGAAGCATTGTCAGATCCATATATAAACAGGAACATGCATTCCCTGATTCACTAAACACTAGCATTGTCAGAACCATATATAAACAGGAACATGCATTCCCTGATTCACTAAACACAAGCATTGTCAGATCTATATAAAAACAGCAGGGTGCATTCACTAAACACAAGCATTGTCAGATCTATATATAAACAGCAGGGTGCATTCACTAAACACAAGCATTGTCAGATCTATATATAAACAGGAACATGCATTCCCTGATTCACTAAACACTGGCATTGTCAGATCTATATATAAACAGGAACATGCATTCCCTGATTCACTAAACACTAGCATTGTCAGAACCATATATAAACAGGAACATGCATTCCCTGATTCACTAAACACAAGCATTGTCAGATCTATATAAAAACAGCAGGGTGCATTCACTAAACACAAGCATTGTCAGATCTATATATAAACAGCAGGGTGCATTCACTAAACACAAGCATTGTCAGATCTATATATAAACAGGAACATGCATTCCCTGATTCACTAAACACTGGCATTGTCAGATCTATATATAAACAGGAACATGCATTCCCTGATTCACTAAACACTGGCATTGTCAGATCTATATATAAACAGGAACATGCATTCACTAAACACAAGCATTGTCAGATCCATATATAAACAGGAACATGCATTCCCTGATTCACTAAACACAAGCATTGTCAGATCTATATATAAACAGCAGGGTGCATTCACTAAACACAAGCATTGTCAGATCCATATATAAACAGGAACATGCATTCCCTGATTCACTAAACACAAGCATTGTCAGATCCATATATAAACAGGAACATGCATTCCCTGATTCACTAAACACTGGCATTGTCAGATCTATATATAAACAGGAACATGCATTCCCTGATTCACTAAACACTGGCATTGTCAGATCTATATATAAACAGGAACATGCATTCACTAAACACAAGCATTGTCAGATCCATATATAAACAGGAACATGCATTCCCTGATTCACTAAACATAAGCATTGTCGGATCTATATATAAACAGGAACATGCATTCCCTGATTCACTAAACACAAGCATTGTCAGATCCATGTATAAACAGCAGGGTGCATTCACTAAACACTAGCATTTTCAGATCCATATATAAACAGGAACATGCATTCCCTGATTCACTAAACACAAGCATTGTCAGATCCATATATAAACAGGACATGCATTCCCTGATTCACTAAACACAAGCATTGTCAGATCCATGTATAAACAGCAGGATGCATTCACTAAACACTAGCATTGTCAGATCTATATATAAACAGGAGGATGCAGAAATGGCCAATAAACGCTTAACATCATTATTTGCAAAATTATTTGAAAAGGTTAACAGGATTTCAAAAATAAAAGAAGATACTTATACAGTCTCAAGATGGTTTTCATAAAGGTTTTTCAACTGTCACTACAGTACCTGAATTTATTTACAAAATAATGACAAACCTTAATTAAAATAACAAAACTACGTATATCCCTAGATTTATCAAAAGCATTTGATTGTGTCTCTTTGAACACTCAAAACTGCAGAACTATGGAGTGAAAAGTAAAATACATGAACCTATCTTACCAAAAAAATTATTTACAGTGTACAGAAGTTCATAGCAAGCAAGGAAACTTCAAATCAAAATATGTGTGAAAATGGGAGTTCCTCAAGGCTCAGTATTAGGCTCTCTATTATTTATAGTTTATGCAAACAATATGCCATATTCACATAATTATAGTGCTATGTATAATCATATGCTGATGATGTTTCACTAATTTGTGCTGGCAAAACACTTGAGCAATTGGAAGAAAAGGTCACAATATCTTTGTTACAATTATCAAATTGCCTACAAACTTCAAAACTATGGCTCAATATTAACAAAATAAAATTCTTGCTAGTTTGTGACAGTGAAGAACTTAGTTAATAATACACACTTGTAATTTGAAAATTAGCCAAACTAGCTGCAACAAATTGATAAAAATTTAACTTATACCTTCATGTAAATATGCTTTGTAAAAAGTTGTGTGTTAATATATATTTGTTAAAAAAATTATCTTATCAGTTAGAAGGAGATGCACTAAAAATGATTTATTATGGTGTTCGTGCGTTCACATATTACATATGGTGTAGAAATCAGGGAAGGACAAGTAATTCAAATTTTAATAGAGTATTTATATTACAGAAAAGAAGTCATGGATGCAATCATCATCATCTTTTTTTAAATTTTTTTTAAAAAAAATTCCAGACCATAGACTCTACACTTGAGTTTTAGTCATTGTCAGAAAATACAATCACAAAATACATTGATAAACCAAACAATTTAAAAGCAATACGCATATTTCCACTTATACTATAAACAAATGCATTCACCTATATTTTATATTCATATTTATAAATTATTTATCTGTTCATCTATCAAGAAGTTTTTCAATTCATGGAACATTGTGAATAAACAAACTCAACCAGACGTAAATGGAAAAAAGAACATTCAGCTAAATAACAAAGGGAAATGTATTACAGATCCAAGCAAGGTTTGTGACTTGCTAAATAGTTATTTCTTAAGTATGATGCATGCATAGCACACGGGATTTGAGGCAGGAACTATCTAATATAAATGTATCTCATAGTGTTTATTTGTATGTAACAACTGAAGAGGAAGTAGAATCTATATTTTGTAGTTTTAAAATTGATGTGCTCCTGGGTGGGATGGAATAACACCAAACATCTTAAAAAGCTGTAAGTACTATCTGGTAAAAATATTAGTGCTATCTGGTAAAAATATTAGTGCAACTGATCAATAATTCAATGGAAAATTCAGTATTCCCTGAATTACTCAAAATAAGTACAGTCAGACCAATATATAAAAGTGGTGACGAAAAAATGGCAAGTAATTATAGACCAATAACTCTTACATCAATATTTGCCAAATTATATGAAAAGATAATACATAGACGGTTAACAGGCTTTCTAGAATCTAAAAATATACTTTTACAGTCCCAACAAGGTTTTTGTAAAGGCTTTTCAACTATCACTGCAATATCTGAATTTATTCATAAAGTAATGGTTAACTTAGAAAAAAAATAAAAAAGCAATAGGTATTTTCCTAGACTTATCAAAAGCATTTGATTGCATATCTCATGAACTATTACTCTCTAAACTTCTCAATATCTTTGTTACACTTGTCAATTGCAGTGATTAGTGGAATGAAAGTTCCCAATTGCAGTGCAAAGGAGATTCAGGCACAAATATGGTGCAAATATTCCACAGAGTCATACCATTGTGAAATGGCATAATCAGCTGTTAGAAACAGGTTCTGTGTTAAGAAAGAAAGGAAGTAGCATAAAAACAGTGTCCGCAGCTAGCATTGAAGGTGTTAGCTAAGAATTTTAGTGCAGTGCGCAGAAATCAATTTGATGGGCCAGTTCAGATCTGGGTATTTTAAAGGCCACTGTTCATGATATTGTCCATAAAAGATTGCCACTTAGAGCATATAAAATCCAAATTATACACAATAGCAAACAACCATCATATTGCTATATCCCATTACTTTAGAATATCTACACGTATTGACAGACACTTCCTTTCTTTCTTAAGAAAGAACTTATTTCTAACTGCTGATTATACCATTTCACAAAACTCTTTGCATTGTCATACCACTCACAGGCGCAGAGTGTCATAATTTTCATTGTTACAAAACTTGGAGAGTTTTTACACAAGCTAATATGAAATTCATATTTCTAATTAACTGAGTGATAAGATATTCACATTTCTCATTGGTAGTGATTTTACCAGACACACTATATATATTTTTTTTTAATGGTGTTTAACGCCCATTTTTACTACTGAGGCACCACAGGCAGTGAACACTTGTGATACATGAAATGAAATGAAATATTGGGAAAGGATTTTTTTTTTTGAAGGAAACATTCAGAATTGTGGAGTGAGAGGTAAAATACAAGAACTCATCTCACCTTACCTTGAAAATTGATTACAATGTAAAGAAATTTTAAGCAAGCTAGGTAACTGTATAAGGTCTTTCAAATCCAAATATGATGTTGTGAGAGCTGGAGTTCCACAGGGCTCAGTTTTGGGTCCCCTAATTTTTATACTTTATGTAAACAGTTAGCCATATTCACAAGACTATAGTATTGTATCATATGCTGATGATACTTCACTAATATGTGCTGAACAAACTTTTAAACAAGTGGAAGAAAAGGCCTCAATATCTTTGTTACACTTGTAAAAGTACTTACAAAATTTACAATTGAGACTCAGTATTGATAAAACTAAATTAATGCTGTTTGAGCTTCGTGACAAGGAAGAAAATGAGTTAACAATACATATTAATAATTCAAAAATCGAACAAACCAATTACACCAAATTTCTTGGAATCTATATTGATAAAACTTTAAACTGCAAACATCATGTAACTATGTTTTGTAAAAAATTGTGTGTCAACATATATTTATTAACAAAATTATCCTATCAGCTAGAAGCAGACACACTTAAAATGGTCTACTATGGATTGGTATGTATAGAAATCTGGAGTGGGACAAGCCTTTCTAATTTAAATAGAGTATTTATATTACAAAAAAGAAATATGAGATGCATATTCATTTAACTAGTTGCCCATCTGTGAAAGAAACATTCAGAAAACATCACATACTAACAGTCATATTGCTATATATCTACAAAGCTCTTTTATTAATAAAATTTAAAATGGAATACATATCATTAAATAGAGACCATTATGAATACAACACAAGGGGAATTAATAATTATCATAGGGAGCATAAGACAAAAATGTTGAGCAATAAAGATCCATATAGTATAGGTATCATCCTGTATAATAAACTTCCCACTTTCATTAAAACCAAGCAAGGTAATTCTTTTGAGTGTGTTGAAAAAGTATCTTATTGACAAATGTCTATACAGATTAGGTTGGGCAATTTTATCACTAATCTCTAATACGATTTGTTCATATCCTTAATAAATATTCAATGGCTAAAACTGTAAGGTTCTTTCATTATGAATTAGTCCTGATGATCTAATTCTTTGTTAATTTTATTCTAGAATGTAGACTATTATATACAGAATGTGGTAACCAAAATGTAATGTTAGTTGTAAATATGTTAATTTCCATTTTGAATAAGACAGTAAATGCAGATCTATTGTCAGCCAACAAAGTATTATTATTATTATTATTATTATTATTATTATTATTATTATTATTATTATTAGTGTGTTTTTGTTTTTTTTTTGAAATTTTTTTTCCCCTTTTGACTTTTAATTGATAGTGGCAGTTTATTATCCAAAATTTTATCGACTCTTGGATCTTTTTCAGTAGCTTTTCTGTTTATATTTACATGATAATAATTGTTCTGAGTCCGAGGCTATAATTGTGGCAGTCCTTGCCTAGGATCTTGTCTTGTTCATTGTTAATGACATATAGAACTACCCTATACACATATGCAAATAAAATAAGATATTTTATAATGTAAATAAAACCAATTTAATACAATTTTATAAACAAGTATATTAAACATATTAAAATCAAATCATATAAAATAAAAATGGCCGCCGATGGTGTTGTAACGCGTAGCAAGCAGCAGTATTTTAACATGAATAGTGAGAATAGTGCCTGAAAGTTAAGAGAAGAGGATAAATGTGTGACTGTAATGTATAAAGGAAGGTTTGGAAGTGAAGGCAAAGCCGAGGTAAACAGTAAAGATGAAAAAAATGACCAAACAGGTAACGCTACATTGGGAGGATGACAAAGGACGCGAAACGAAATGGAGGTGGTGGCGTCACTTCAACTAGTAATTGAACTACTCAGCAAGGACCTTCAAGCAGCTAATCTAGGGGGGGGGGGGAACTTGAGTCTCTAAATGAGAACTTAACGAGGGAATAATAGGCCTGAAAAAGAAAAATAACGATATCGAGACTGAAAATAACTTACTTAAATATCAATTTGAAAATGAAGACGGATACTCGGATAGTGTAATTGCAGGCAAACAGAATAAAGCGCACGTAGAATTCGGTGCTAACGTCGATTTCAAGAGAACAAACAAATTCCCCCTTTGAGTGAAGTGATAGAAACGGACAGGAAATCTGGCGATTGTGAGTATAAATCCCGAAAGGAGAAAGTGTTGTCAAACACCCAGCAAAGTTGTATTATAGGAGACTCCTTGCTAAAATTTTCTGGAGATTTGAGCAAACAGCAAGGGCATAAGGTAAACTGCTTCCCTGGAATAAAAATTGGTGAACTCAAACACAAGATAAAACAGTTTTACTTAGTTCAAAATGACACAGAAGTTGTTTTGCTACACGTGAGATCCAACGACATAGAGAAAAACTGCTACGCAGAAGAGATCATGAGGGAAACGATGGAGCTTATAACCAGCGTCAGGTCTATTGCAGCAAGGGCAAAAGTAATAGTGAATGGCGTGCTACGGAGACGAGATACAACAAACAGGAAAATACAATGTATTAATCGCGAAATAAACTGGTTATGTGAAAAACGTCACTGTGTCTTTGTAGATGGCAATTTTTGACTTCGGAATCAAGACTTTTGCAAAAACAGAGTACATCTGAACCGCAGAGGTTCCTATGAATTTGGGAAACGATTGTGTGACGTCATAACCTCACATTTTAGGGGGAACTAGCAAGGTCTGCGGTGGATGGCATCATTATAACCAAAGAAATGGCAAACAATCAAATCGGGAGGCATGATGGTTGCTACACCATAATCCAGCAAGGTCCGTAGGTGAATAATGTTCCAGCGGAAAATCCAAGTTCCAGGACTTGACATAATATAGAGAGCCCAGCATCCACAAGAGATGGTGTAAACCAAATTGGAAATAGGAGTAAAGACCAGAGACTTGCAGGTGAGGTAAATGATTGTGTAATTGTAAAGAGAATTACTAAATTTAAAAATGAAAACTCATACAGTATGTTAGGAAAAGTAAATAGGGGATAAAAAAAAACATCTTAATATTTTTCATCAAAACACTCGGTATATTGCCAATAAAAGAGTAGCTATTGAGCATGTAATTCTTGATTTACAACCAAATATAATAATATTCTCAGAACATGGGCTAAAAGATATTGAAATAAATTCAAACTGCAATGAAAATTATACCATAGCCTCTAGTTACTGTAGAGAAAAATACAAAGTGGTGGGGTAGTAATATACACAAAAGAGGGTTTGAAATGTAAAAAAATTGACTGTAAATAGTATTGTAAGGAAAGGTGCTGTGAACTGTCAACAATTAAAACTACCTTTCAAAATGTGAATCTTATATTAGTTGTCTATAGTCCACCAAATGCTGACAAATACACTTTTTAAAAATATTTGAAATATGTCTAAATAACATTGTAAAAAATAATAAAATTATTATTGTAGGAAACAGAAATATAGATCTGCAAATAGAAAGTAAACAAAAAAAGCTTTTACTGCTCGAAAGGAGTAACCTGAAAGTCTTAAAAACTGGGCCCACCAGAGTAACACTACATACATCAACCCTTATTGACCATGCATATACCAATCTAAAGATCGAAGATCTAAATATAGCCTTAATAAAGAATGGGCTTAGTGACCACTTTGGTCAATTAATAGAGAACAAGTTCTTAAACATACAAGCAGAAAAATTAAAAATTCTAAAGGAAGTTAAAAGAATTGTAAATAAAACTACATTAGAAGCATTGAGAGCTAACCTTAAACGGGCAATATTCAGTAACATAATTGAAACAACTAACATAGATGATAAATTTAAACTCTTAATGAATACTTTTATGTCATGCTTAGAGCAGTCAGCACCAGCTAAGATGGTAGTACGTAACAAACAAAAAATTATAATTGGTCTACCAAAGGAATAGAAAAATCTAAAAAGAAAATGCAATTCCTAAACAGTCTAAAAACTTCTAAATTAGATGAAAAATGCTATAGATACATAGAAAACTACAAAAACACAGTAAATGCAGTGATGAATGAAGCAAAGAAACTTCACAACAAATCATTGCTTTTAAATGCTGAAAATAAAATCAAGGAGACATGGAATATTATAAAAACAGTACATAAAGAAAACTCCTCTAAATGGGTAGAGAATTTGAAAACTGTAAAAGATGACTGCCTAATACTAGACCCAGTAATCATAAGTAACACCTTTAATGATTATTATATAAATATTGTAGCAAATATGGGAATTAAGACAAGAGGCCATAAAATAAATGAAAGCTCCATATGTAACTCAATGATAATAAGAGAAATTACACAAGCAGATGTCATTAAACAAATAGATACACTAAAATGTAAAAGATCTAGTGGCTTAGATGAATACTCAAATCAAATGATAAAATACTGTAAATGTGAAATAGTAGACACCTTTACACATGTAATAAATAAAAGCTTTAAATTTGGAACCTCCCCAAGTAAAATACAACAGGTTGTAGTTAGGCCATTTTATAAGCAAAAAGGTTCCAAACATTGACTGAAAATTATCGCCCTGTATCTCTATGCTCAGAATGTTCTAAAATCATGGAAGGCTTCTTCCTAGAACGACTCCATAATTACTGCAATAAATTTAATATCATACCGGGAAACCAGTTTGGCTTTCAAAAAAAGAAGTCAGCAATACATGCAGTGAGCATAGGTAATGATTAAATAGTTCGCACATTAGATAGAAAGGAGTTAGCTCTGGCAATCTTTCTAAAGTATTTGACTGTGTTAACATTAAGCTGCTATTGGGGAAATTGGAAAATTATGGGATAAGAGGCATACCATTAAAATGGATAAGCTCATACCTGCAAAATAGAATGCAGTGTACTGAAATAATACATAACACAGGAGAACAATTGAAGAAAATCAAATGAGCATTAAAAAGCATAACGCATGGAGTGCCACAGGGGTCCAAACTGGGACCATATCTATTTATCTTGCACATAAATTACTTATTCAAATTAATACAGGATGCCAGAGGTTTAGCCATGGGGTATGCTGATGATACAACAATAGTGGTAACAGGTAAGACGGAGGCAGAAGTGCAAGATAAAGCAAATTCCTTATTAGAATTAATTAGAACCTACTTAGAAGCATTAAGAATGGCACTAAATGCAAACAAAACTGAATGGATGCAAATTAAACAAAGTAATAAAACAAAAAGTAATAACATTCACATTAACTATACAAAATAAGCAAATTTCCCAAGTAACATACAAATTTTTTAGGAATAGTTATAGATAATAACCTAAAATGGCATAAACATGTAGAAAAGGTTAGCAACAAAATCGATAGGGGCATGTATGTATTAAAACCGATAACACAAAATGGATAAAGATAGCACATTAAAGGTATATTATGCATTTATTCACTCATATCTAAATTATGGGGTGCAGGTGGTAAGAAAAGTATGCTAAGAATATTTAGACTACAGAAAAAAGCAATAAGAATAATGGAAAAAATTTAAAGAAAACAAATGTGTAAAAGTAGTTTTAAAAAACTAAAAATCCTAACACTACCCTGTTTATATATATTTGAATATCTTAAATATGTAATAAGAAATCACACTGAAGAAAAAAATAGGAATATTCTGAACATAACATGAGAACAAAACAGAACTACTTTCGAAATAGGTTAAGGGGATCATTAATTTCTAAATGTATTGAAAGTGTTGCGAAAGATCTATACAATCATTTACCTCACTCGATTAAGGAAATATGTGAAGAAGTGAAGAAAATTAATGCACTAAAGACCTATCTGATAAAAAATGCTTTTTACTCAATGAATGAATACAAAGAGGAACAAAAATGAGCGAATATAATTTTCTAGCATTTGGTTTCTAAGTTCAGATCTGTATTTGGAGGTACTTTTTTAATTGTAATGTGAACATATGTTTTCTAGCTATTTTATGTATCTATATTTATTCAGATCTGTATTTATATCTACCTGTTTAATTGTAATGTAAACTTGAATTCTATCCTTTATAATATTGACGATGCTTTGTAAATATTATTGCAAATGGCAGAATAAAACTGAAACTAAAGTACAAAATTTTCCTTTCCATGTTCTCAGTTCATGTGAATGTACTACTAATAATAATTAACTTTTAAATTTCCAGCTTGTTCACCCTGACTTTATGGAGTTGCATTCCTTCCATACCCCATTACAATTAACCGCAGGTTGAGTATGTAATGGGAACCTATATTCATTCCTAGATAGTGCAGTTGTCAACATTGTTGTTTCCATTTATCTTACCCACTTTCATAACCATTTTTGTCTCACCTTGTCTATGTATTTTCCGAGTTCCTTAATATTTCTGGCTGATTTTAAATTTCAAATTCTTCTGCCTCTTATTTCATTTGGTAAATTTTCCCACTTTTGTCATAGGAACTGTTCCCTTCAAAACTTAGTTTGCTTACATTCTAGAATACAATGCAAAGTACTATCTGGTTCTTCATAAATAGAACATTTCCCTAGTGTATCCTTTTTTTTATTCCACTTAAATATTTTACTTCTGTTCTAAGCCATGCCAAGCCTTCCCTTCCTGCATCACAGATTTCAATATATATTTCTCTTCCCCCCAAATTTTTAGTGTACTATATAATTTCAGAGATTTTTGGCATTAAGATTTGCACATATTTCTGGTTTTTCAATATCCTCAATTCTTATTATCTCTTTCCAAAATCCTTTTCCCAGTCTTTCTCCCTCATACCATATTGATCCCATGCCCATTTCTTGTAGGATATTTCGCATTTTACATATCCAATATTCTCTCACTAATTTTTTCTTATTCTATCAAACATTGATTGGTAATATTCTCCTCTTCTAATCTGTCTATTCTATATCAATATTTCAGTACTGTATGACCCTGCTTTTATAGCCCAATCTCCCTTGCTCTGAGGTGAAGATCTAGGTAAGCCTAGAACAATTCTACAAAATAATCTATTTATCCCTTTCCATCCTTCATCTGGTTCCCAAATTTCTATTCTCTGCATGATTCTGCTCTCCACTATTGAGCCATATATTCTGTAACATTTTACTTGCATATATGGTATTTTGTTTACACAAGATCTGATTACACTCATGGCTGCTTTTCCTTCTGCTACTGCTTTCCTTTTTTGATCACTCCATTTCCCATTACTAGACAATCTAACACCTAAATAATAAATTTTCTTCACAACTTCAATTTCTGTGCCCTCCCACTTTCTGTTTCTTTAATTGAAGCCTTTTTTCATCACCATAATCTTAGATTTGTTTTATTTACCTTAAGACCCCATTCTCTACAAAATGTGCCTATAGCTTCTAATAATTGTTTTAATCCTACACTTGTTAAAGAACCTGTTACCAAATCATCTGCAAAGAGCAGACCCGGTATCTCTGTATTATTTATAGTTGGCAAATGTATATTACCTTTGCTAATTTCTTCTAGAACATCATCAATAAACATATTGAAGTGAACTGGGCTTAATTTACATCCTTGTCTTAGTCTTGTTTGATATATTATCTGTAAACTCCCCCTTTCATATGTAATACAAAATTGGTTTTCCTAATAAATATTTTGAATTATGTTTATAAACTCCTTTCTCAGTTTGATCCAAAGCACTTCTTTAGAAATTATATCAAAAGCTTTTTCTATGTCCAAAAACAACAAATAAATTCTAAATATAACATTTAATTTTATGTCGGAACCAATACAGTGAAGCAACTATTATGTTCTTAATTATCTAGCTAGTCGATTTGATAATCTTATGCTCCACTTACTGTTGAATTATGCAAAACTAGTTTCGCAGGCTTTTGCCTGCATCCTCAGTTGCAAGTTCCGGAGATGCTCCTGTAAGATGTAACTTTCACATCTCAGGAATGTTAAGTACAAACAGATTGATAGGTCAGCAGTGGCACACCATTTTTGGAAAGATAATCACAACATAAAAAGAGAAATAAAGTTACTTAAAGAAGCACATGGACATAAGAATTGGACACATGGGAGAAGATTTACATTCATATACATAAGGATCATCTTATGAATTTTGATATTATAGGAGAATGTAATAGCAATTTCCAGGTTATAAAGAAAAAACGCCACCAGGATGGAGCCACAGATCCTCTTATATGTTAGTTTCTCATACCAGTCATCAGGTTAGTTAAAGATGGAGAGGATGTCTCTTCGAAACCAGTCCCACTGTATTTAAAAGTAAGTGAAGCATAAGAGTGTGTTAAACGACAGATTAATTATAATTTACACATTGCCAACTATTCTTTTCTCTTTCCTAAAGCCTGATTGAAATACTGAAATTTTCGTTATCTCTCTACCCATTCTCGTAATCATTTTGCTAACACTCCAGTGAAGACTTTCCCAATAATTTAAAGTAAACTATATTTTCTATAGTTTACTAGGTTTCTAATATTTCCTTTACCTTATATAAATTCCTACTCTCCAGTTTTTTGGTATTTTCCTTCTTCAAAGATTAAGTTCAGTAACCACCCCAGTATGTTTAATCTGTTTAGATCTTCTACCCCAGCTTTCCAACATTCTCCTAGTATTCCACGTGTTTTGTTAGGTTTTAACTTTTTGATTTGCTCCAATACTTCATTTGAAGTAATTTTGCTGTCTAACAAATCTATTTTCCATAGATTATCAACATTCAAATTATCTTGTATAACCAAAGTTTTACTCCCAAAACTTATACCACTCTTGGTGGTACCACATTATCCCTTCCCTTTCTTTTGCAGATTTTTACCTACCATTGCCCAAATTGCCTTGTTATTATTCTTCTTCACTGCCTTGTTTAACTTCTGGCTAAGCTCTTCTTCCCACTGTTCCTTTTTTGCCTCTAATAGGCATCTGTATTTCCATCTTTCTACAAGGTCCTGTCTGTCTCTTATGTGCTCTCTCTGCACCCTTTGTCTTATGTCTGAACATTTTTTATAGTACTAGCATACTTTTAGCCTCCCCTCAAACACTGTATACTCTAATGATGCTGACAGATTTCTTTCCCTCATATGTTCCACTTCTTGATTTAACTTTATATTAAACATTTCACCTAAATCTTTATCCATCTGTAGTGTTTTAATTGGATACCTAACCCAAAGTTTTGCTGATTAGTTGCACTTATCATATCCATAATCTCAAAGCCTTCCAGACCTAAGGTATATAACATATAATCTAAAACACTTTGCCCATTTTTGTTTACAAAAGTGAATTCTCTTCCCTCATTTTTCCCTTTTACTCCATTGTACATCAAAAGGTTATTCTCTTAACATAATCTATTAACTTTCTCCCTCATTACTGAAAACTTTATCATTACTACAACACTTTTCTAAATTTGCTTCTATTGGGCCCCAAGCATTAATCTACCCAAATCTCTTCTTCCACTATTTTTGCATTTAGATCCCCCACTAACATTAATTCTACACCTGTATATTTGTCCTGTAGTTCTTCAATGCTTTGTCTTATGTGACCATTTGGTACTTTTGCTATTAACCCTTCAAAGTTCCAGCATAATATAGAAAAGGTACACAACCCTTATACTGAATCCTTTCTCACAAACCTATAGTGCTCCAACTTTGCTTTGCTTCTTGTTAGTCTCACATCTTTATCTAATGTGATTCTTCGCTGTTCTACTTGCATAATACTTCCACCAGGTGTGGGGACTACATTCAACCTTGACCCTCTCCATATATACAAGCCAGCTGTAGCACCTAGTACTTCCCTGTTGGCATCCTTGTGCAGCTGTTGAAGAGATTGTATAATGCATCATGGTGGTGTCATCAAATTTTCATCTTTCCCTTTGACAATTGTTCTTCTCTGCTGCCGCTTTGGTTTCCTGGACTTTGATTCTCTCTGCTGACTGAGCCCATAACTATAATATCTTGTCTGTTCATATCTTGTTTCTTTCTGTCTGTGAAAAGATTCAAACCCCTTACGTAAGCAATCATACCTTCTCTGACTTTTTTCATTTGCTTCAATAAACTAGCTCTATATGTCCTTTCTCTTTTCCCATAAACTTGCTTGATAAATATTTTCATATTCCAAAGTTATTTTGTACTTTCCAGCACCGTCCATTTAGATTTCACGGTGGTACACTGGACAAGTATTGGCCTTGGTCTAACTCCTTTTCTATCTATTCTAAAGGAGTCAAATATTTCCCAGCCATGTAATTAGATTCCCAACTTTTCCTTTAATATTTCTTCAACCTCTTGCCGAGTTCTTTTCCCTTTATTTTCCTGTATTCCAGAAATAATGTTTGCTTTTCTGTTATTTGCCTCAGCTTTTTCCAGCTTTCTTATCCTTCTGCCATGGTTTGCGAAATCTTGTTCCGCTCTTTGTTAATAGCTTGCAACAATCTCTCTCATATCCTCAGTAAATCTGCTTATTTTCATTTCTAACCTCTTCTTCATCTTTCTCAATTCAATTATTTCTTCTTATATCCCCTTTACCATTCTGACAACCTGTTCCATACCTGGACCGGGACTTAATTTAACCACACCATCAACACAAGGCCATATCAAATGATGGTTGCTGGATCATTGGAAAACATTTTCTCCAGCATTATATTATATTGCATTTTAAATTCCTTAAATGTTGATGGAAACAAGTTATATAAGAATAAGAAATGGTGATAGGAAAGGGCAGAAATTGAAGAGTTAATAAATTTGACTATTTGGGCATTAGGCTTGACAAGAAAGGAGGATGGAGGGAACAAAAAATAAGATTCTAGCAAGTAAATTAGCTTTGAAAGTTTTACTGCCTATAAAGTGCCACAAATGCATATAAAGTGGTTGGAGAAAATATATACGGCAGTAATAGAGGCTAAAATGATGTTTGGAGTAGTGATGAGGCAGGGCTAAATGCAGATTTGATTCACACGAATTACTGCAAACAAATTATGTGCCTACTAAAAAGCTTACCAAACGGGGTTGCACAAGCTGATTTAGGAGAGTAGGAAAAAGGCAGTAAAGGAAAAATAATGACAAGAACTCTGAAATATTGGTTTAGGATTAAGAATTTAGAAGAGAATTGTATTTTGAAACACACTCTAATGATAAGATAAAGTGATGGAAGGAAATACTTGAATTAATAGAATCAATGAAGTTATAGAAAAAATTGGCTCGAGTATGGTGTGGTATGATAGAGAAAGAAAAGAAAGAGCTTTTTGGAAAGAAATTAAACAAAGAATTAATGATAGAAAGACAGGAGATATTAGGTAGTTTTAGCAGTAAAAAGTCATTGAGGGTTTATAGGAGATTAAAGGAGATGGTAGAGAGAATTATGTGGATGAAGGTGACAGTTGGATGAGGGAGGGAATTGCATGGGCCCAGACAGGGGTAGTGAATCTGAAAGAAATAAGAGGAGGTTTAAATATAGAGGAATGTCTTATGTGTGGAATGTAAGATAGTTACTGGCATGCAATTGTGGAATATAGAGAAGCTAAAGAAATGAGAGCAAAACTTAGAATTGAGAAGTGGGATAACTTACCAATAGAGATAAGGGGAAACAAATTCGCAAATATGAAAATAAGGCAGAAAATCTTAGAGTTTGGGAATTATTTAGATAAGGTTAAAAGAAAATGGTTGAAGAAAATAAGTAAGAAATGAGGAACCAAATCAGGCAGAAATATAATTTAAGTTGGGTTTTGATAGAGTTAATTTTGTAGATGTAAGTTGCCTGATAGTTGCAACTATTTGGGCCACTTGGTTACACAGCAACTTGGGAAAATTTACTAGAGTGACTGTATGACTGAGTGATTGTATTATTTGGTGGAAATAAATTCTACATGATGCTCTCCTTTCTACCTTCTAAATATTAACAACTTTTTTGCATATTGATGCCACCAGTACTTCCTCAAACTTCAATGCATAACAAAAATATGATAGATTAAACCATAATATACTATCTGAATGTAATTAATCTGTCAAAATATTTAGAAATTAGCTGATATACTAACAGACATATCATTGTGTGTCCACTGAGTTACTTTAAGGTCATTATGAATATATGAAGAGAGGAATAACTAATTATCATTGGGAGTTTAGGGCTAAAACATCGAGCAATATAGGCATTCATATACAATAAACTTCCATTTCATTTAACCTGCACAAGCAAATGTTGGAAAATTATTTCATTGATAAACATGTGTACAGAATAGATTATTTGTAATTAGACAATGCTATTATTGTTCTTGTACATATTATCCTGACTATATATGATTGCTTGTTTATATCCATACATAAATTCATTCCTTTCATATTAAATATAATATTTGTATTTTGTATGGATTAATCTGGACTTAAAATGGATTGAAAAGGTAACTAGCTCTTAATGTATATAATACATAGCCTTCATTTGGATTCATGGCCAGCTTAACAGGGAATTTCCTGCCTTGTGCTGCACTATTTCTAACTGGTTCTGTTCCCTCCTCCACTTTCCCTTCTCTCTGTATGCTGGCTAATCAGTTGACAAGAAGTACGGAATTTGAAATGTTGTGAGACCACGTGTTTCAGTGTTAGTGCTGTTATAATACCAAAAAGTCTGTGTACTTTAGCATACTGAATCTCCATGTACGATTCCTATGTGGCAACAAACTCTTGTAGAGAAGTGAGACAGCAATTTATAAACAGGCTCTTTGTGCACCTCATACAGGAATGGTTTGTAATCTTGTGAATAGATTTAGGAAAATGGGATCTATCTTGAATAAGAAACCTAAAGTAAAAGGCCACATTCTTACAGAGTAAAAACTCAACAATGAAGAAAAGTTAGAAAGAAGTCCAAAGAAATCTATGAGAAAGTTTACACAGGAATCAGGAATTTTCCAAACCTTTCTTGGAATGCTACTAAACTTTTAAAATTAAAACCCTATAAGATAGTTATAATTCAAGAATTGCAGTCATGTGATTATGTGAGTAGAATGTAGGCTTTTACAGCCAGTGTGAATTATGTGAATAAACAATAACAATAAGTTCAAAAAGATATTCAAAGAACAAGGAATTATGTTAGCCCCAAAGAACAATTTTAATATAAAGAACTTATTAGGTTGCAGAGTAAAGGACTACATGCCAACAGAACAAAAGTCAGGTATTTATGAAATAGAATGTGCAGAGTGCGACAAAAAATACATTGGAAAAACGAAGAGGAATTTGGGAATCCGGAAAAAAGAACACTTCAGAAATATTCGCTTAAAACAAATTGATAAATCAGCAATAGCAGCGCACTTTTGGAATAAAAATCATGAAATTAAATCAGAGATAAAACTACTTAAACAACTTCATAATGCAATAGAACTTTCCACTTGGGAAAACATTTTCATTACAAAAAATAAGGATAATTTGATGAATTTCGATATCCCTCCATTGGATGAACTCAGCAAATTCCTAATAATACCAACAGATGCCGCCACAAGAACATCAAGAGACCCAACCGCCACGTTTAACGACAGTTTGTCAACAGGCTGAAGATGGGAGGGATCGCTCCCGAAACATATGTTCCAAATTTATGTAAGTGAATGGAGTTAGTGTGAAAAAAACTATATACATTGTTTATATGTGAATAGAGTTAATTTTGCAAATGGATGTTGGATTGCTCTGTTGACATGCATCTAAATTTTTATGGATGAAGCATGGTTTTATTTACATGGCCATATAGCAACACAAAACAATAGATACTGGAATGCACAAAAACCTGATCTTGTGCATGAAATGTCATTGTATGGCTAAAAAATTGATGTTTGATGTACTGTGAATGCTTAGAGAAATATAGGGCTTATATTTTTTGAAGATACAGTGAATGGGCAGAGTACAGGGATAACATATTCACACCATTCTTAAAAGAATTGTATGACATTGAATGTACACAGACATATTTTCAACAAGATTTCGCTACAGAACATTCAGTTGATTTTTCATTAAAATTAATTGAAGAAATTTTTTAAGATAGAATCATCAGTAGGCAATTATAGCCAGTGCAGTCTCCAGACCGTATCATATGTGATTTTTATTTATGGGGTACCTTAAAATAAAGTGTATTGGAATAAACCGCATACATTGGAGGAACTGAAAGAAATATAAGAAGAGAAGCTGCTGCAATTTCAGAAGAAGAATTAATGAGTGTTAATGCAAGTTTTCTTAAAAGGTGTGAGAGATGTCTGGCAGCACAAGGACATCTTCTGTGATGAAGGTGTGTAGTTATTGCAGTTATAATGTGCATGAGAAATCTATGCACTTGAATTAAAGGGGCTATGAGTATCTGACTTTGCTGGTGAACATTGTGCTTCTTGGTGCCAAGGAAATCCCTGTTAAGCCAGCCACACATCCAAACAAGGGCTCTGCATTATTTTAAATTACTTACCTGCTCTGATGTATTGTAAATATAAACTCTGTATAGTTAAGACACTTATAATGCTTAATACTTGTATTTCACAAGTCAGTGAGCAATAAAGTAGTAGTTGTTGCTTCAGCCCACTGCAGTTCTGTGGCCATCTTGTGGATGAGAAGTGTTATGGGTCAAGGGGCATTTTAATTTTGTATTAAAAGTGTGTGCTGTTTGACTGGCCTAGTAAGCCAGTCTGACTGTGCCAGACAAATAGGATATAGCATACAGGAAAGAAGGTTAATAAGGGATGTCAAACTTTCTCTCTTAAACAACTTTGTGGTTGTGCAACACTACATTGAGAATGAACATAGAAATTAATTGGGCATTGATAAGCACTGGGACAGAACAGTAAAACTTCAGGCACAGAAATCAAAATAGAAAACAATTTTAATTGGAAAGCAGGTCTACAAACCACCAGTCGTCAGCACTGAAAATGTCTGTGCTCAATAAAAGCAGGATACTGGCTGCCATCTCGTCACTGACTGCTGGACTTCCAGCGCAAAATTACAGCGCTGAAGTTCAGAGGGCATTGCAAAGTGCCTGGGTCAATCAAAGAGCTATCACATTACAAACCACAATGACAATGACATTGATGCAATCAGTTAGGATGTTATAAAGATAACCCTAGACTCATAACACCTCATTGCCTGATGACCACATGATACACCCAGATCTTTCAGCCCACTTCAGTGGATGATACAGAGAAGTTTAGGAGTTCTGTTTTTGTTACAGGGCTGTGATTTCGTTATAGCACTGACCCACATGAGAACACCTAATGACATTAAACTGGCAGAAAATGTTGATGAAGTTGACTTAATCCTGGGCGGCCATGACCACATATATGAAATTAAACAGGTCAGTATAAACAACCCCTTCTAATTTCTTAAACTGCAATTTTTGTTGAGGTTCATCCCTTTTAACAAGCATATACCCCATTTCTTCCCTTTTCTTTAGTCGCCCAGCTGCAAAACAATATTAATTTGATTTAAAATATATAATAAATCTGATACAATATTGTAACTTTTTTAATACAACTTTATGCTCTGCTGTCCTCATTTGGCAATGCAATCAGAGTTTGAATACATTAATGGAAAGTGATTGACCTTCATTGAATACAATTCTGGATAAGATTGGAGTTATAGTTCAAGTGACACAAACAGTTGAGCTTGTTAGTCATATAATTAAGATCCTTGCATGCTTGAGACAAACTACACACTCTTATTGCTTCACTTACTTGTTTATAGTATGTAGTACTGGTTTCATAAACCCATTGTTTCTATCCTCAGCTACCCATCAGACTGCTGGATAAATCGTTATGTAGTGGAAATTATTCTGCTCTGGTGGAGGTGTGATGAACTTAAAGTTTATGTTTTCATCCCTGGAAGTGTCAAAGTTCATTAAACTGTCTCTGTATTTGTAAATGTAGATTTTCTTCCATGTTGCTAATTCTGTAGGTCCTTGTACTGAATTTAATATATTTGCTTTATTCACTATCTTATTGTTTTCAGTCCAGAAATGAAACGCTACTGCTGATTTCTCCATTTCCTTGTATTTTGTGTTCCTGAAATGTTCTTTTAACCTTGTGTCTCTTTCTCTTTGCTTTTCCAATGTAGATTTTGTGACATTCTGCACAACTTATTTTGTAAATTCCTACTTTTTTCTCCTGTCAAATACTATCATTAACAGATTTTTACAGGTAGACATGAGATGTATCTGCTATTGCAGAGTTCTGTTGGAAAGTTGCCAGTATATGTTTCCTCACAGTTAATTCCCAAAAAAAGGGTTGCAAAATACTTTGCACACACCTATCACTATTGTTTCTTTAAAAAAAAAAAATTGGGCCTATTATTCTTTTGCTGCTAGGCAGACCACAATCCCTATCTTTTGATCATGCAGGCATTTCTCATGAAGCAGGTTATGTGTTTCCGAACTCCAATATTGGTTGTTTTATGAATTAACATACCCACTTCGGTTGAACCAAGATTCATCCATAAAGAAAATTAGATTAGGGCCAATATCTCCGTCATGTGTGCCATTCAAAATCTTTGCAAAATCTACTCCTGGATGCACAGTCACCAGGTTTATGTTATTGATTGCACTACAATAATTTTATAGGATTTCAACTTGAGTAGCTTTGTAGCTGTTCAAACAGTGGAAAAGAAATTCATGTTTGCTAAGAAAGACATTGAAATGATTTTTTTTTAGGGAATGTTCCAGAGCATGTCCAATGTTATCTAACATTTCTTCTGTTAATACAGTATGTGAATGTTTATACTTTTTATCAAGAATGTTTCCTGTTTCATGAAATTTGTAAATCGAACTTCAATTTGCAAGTTGAATATCAGGGAATCTCTATTGAAACAATCTCCATATACCATGAGCCAGTTTTGTAATTGGGCAGTAGAATATCTGAATTGAACCATATTAATTGAATTAATACACTGTATTATGCTGCATAAAGAATACTTTGTATATTGTCACACATCTTAAAAATATCTGTACATTCCTAGAATTAAGCTCATACTGACCTCCCCTAGTCAGCTTTCAAGCATGGAAACAAGACGAGGACTGCAGAACTCAGCAACTTTGGCAAACCACACATGGAGCAGTCCAGCGAAGGAAAAATCAGTCAGTACAGTGAATTTGTGGAGTGCAAAAGAAGTCATACCCAAGTACTATAGGAGAGAATTTGTGCTAAATTTTAAGGTTTAATATTTCCATTGGGAAGTGCAAGGTACAGATTGGTGAACAAAGTTCATACTGAAGTTTTTTTCACTGCTGAGAAGCCAAGACATGAAAACCAATTTTTAACATAAGAGGAGTTTACTGAAATAGGGTACTGATAACAGTCTTTAACAATATTTACTAAGAAAGTTTATGTATCTGAAGCAGTGCATATAAAAACTGCTGCATCTTCATCTATATAAAATTACTGCTGTCTGTGGAGGTGCTGAAACACAGTATCCAGAGGCAGTATACAATATTCAACACCATGAATTGTGGTGAGGGTATCAAAAAATATTTTCAAAAGGATTCAGGAACATCTTCAAGCATCTAATATTAAAGTATTATGTACTGTTGCTGCTGGTGCTTGGTTAGAGTGTATAGAAGTGGATATGTGGGATTGAAAGAATCTGGAAAAATATTAACCTTAATCATAAACAAATGGATTTAGAAGAGTGCTGTTACTTACAATAGGCTATGTTCACAGTGCCATCACAACCACTGATGAAGAATGGGCTATGCTCACAATGATACTTAAAATCTTTGTGTGTATACATGGTGGGCTATACACTCACTTCGTCTGCTCCAATGAGAGCTAGGTATTTTAATTAGCATAGAAATTCACTAGATTGTAGAACTGACCAAATTGTAGAAGAGAAACAAAGTTTTCTATGACGTCTCATTTCTTGTAGTACATTCTGTCAACTTCCATGACTGCAATATAGCATAGTTTAGGAAGGGTTCAACAGAGAATGAAATATTTAATAATTTTGGCTCGGCAGGAGAATGAAATGAAAAATGTTATCTCTTACTACTTGTGTGGTTTAGTAGTACTAGCACTCATTCTGCCTTTGTGGCAGATCTCAGTTTAGGTAAACTTTCTTGCTAAAGTTTTTGAGAGTTTTTCTCTCAGGTCTTAAAGTAAATGCTTGGAAAACTTAGGCCACAAAGTTCCCTAAGCTCATTTGGCCAAATTATCATAAAATCCCCCAGCATCTATCTTTGGAATAACACAACCACAAGCACCCCAGCCTTAGAAGTAGCCTTCATTCTTGCCAGGCTGGGTGAGCATCGAACAATAATGGAGCATTGGGAAAAATAATTTGATATTGATGATGATACTGAAGGTATTTATTTGTAATAGATTGAAATTAGTAATAATTTGTATTCCAGCCATGATAACTACAAGTATTCTGAAAAATTCACATGTTTCTTTCACAAAAATAACTACAGAAATTTTGCAATTTTTTATGAGGAAATAAAAAAAATCAGCAATTTTGTTCCACTTGCTTGGACATGTTTTGAAGGCTGTTGCCTTCATCATTAGCATGGTTTCACTGTCAGCTTCCCAGCTTGGTATTAAGATGTCGCTCCATAGATTTTATGAATTTAGTGATGAGGCTACTGTTTGGAAGATGAAAATTAATTAAATTGTCTCTAATAATCTCTTCTGATTTGTAATATTTGGAACACACTTTGTGGTTTCTAGAAGACACTATTAATGTGTGTTTTACTGTATTTGGTACCAAATTTAATTAATATTGAAATTTTCTTGTTTCTGTTTATGAATATATTTCCATATACTGTTAATTCTATAGGTTTTTGAAGAGCGTTTAAGAGTTTGGGTTTATTTTAGAATTAATGTTGGTTTTGGGGGGGGGGGCAGAAATGGAATGCTATTGCTGATTTCTCCATTTGTTTTATTTTTCATTAGTTCCTTAAACTGTAGGGTAATGTTTAACACACAGAGAAATCAGCAATTGCTTACGGATATGTGAGGGGAAAGTCATGGACAAGGAAAATATCAGGCTGATAAACATGTATGCATGTGTCCTGATACATAATAAAGAATTTTTATTTGCTGTTAATTTATAATTTGTTCAGTATAGGAGGAAATATCAGGAATACTTTCCTGGGTTGCACAATCTAACAGCAGCACAGCTTATAAAATAGGGAATAAATTCAAAATGACCAATTAACATTGGACAAGGACCTTGATGATGCAATTAGAACAATCTTAGAGTTAGCCAACAAATGGGAGTCAGCAGTACTTCATCACATGAAACTTATCTGCACAACATTAAGATCTCTGTGGCTGAGAGCAAAGCTAAATATGGTACAGTATTTTAAATTATAACTGAGTGGTACTGAGGCATATTTTCTGAGATTCACCATATGTCTGATGTTATTTGAATTTGTAAAATGTGTGCAAAATTTTGAGTAAAATCGTGAATGCAGATTTGTCTCCTATTACATTGTTTTCATTGCTTATCTTTCTGCTGTACACCACTTTTGGGTGTGCCAATTTTGATCCCCTTTTCTTTGAAGGCAGACATTTCAGTTAGCTCTATTTTGTATACAAAAGCTACTCACTGTGTTGTACTTTTAAAATAGTCAACAAAACTACTGCAGGTTTTGACAGCTCTTTATCATATTTATTCAGAGATTTTTTGGATTGATTTATTTACAGACGCTCTTTCACATCTCAGGTCATCAGCGTCCCATTCAACTCAGGGCATGAAATGACCGACTAATTTTGCTCAGAGGCCTCTCTTTCAGGCTTGAGGTTCGTTTTCTTTTGAGGCTCATGTTACTGGTATGAGATTCGTTTCTCAAGTCTCATTATATTTGTGCGTATGAGTTTTATTTTCTCAATTTATTATGTAAGGGAGTATGAGTTTCATTGCTGAAGTAGAGAGTTAATATATTGATTGTGCACTCATGTAGAAAATCTATACTTCAAGTACCGTGTGAGCTGCAGAACATTTATATGTATATAGTAAATAGCAGGCCAGTGAGCCTAACGTCCAGATGAAGTTCATACAACTACTATTTCCGTAGCAAAGTAAATTTCATCAGATTCAAAGTAGGCCAGGTTAAAATGCTGAATCCAGTTATTTTCAGAAACACCAGATGTTGTAAAAGAACGTTATGATCAATAATTCACAGAATGTACAATATTACATCATGTGTTTATTAGAACAACTAATATCCTCTCCTAGTCTTGTTGAGCAGGGGCTCAACAAAATAGCGCAAAATACCCGAGATGTTGTTATTGAAGCAAAGGCAACAATGAGGCAATCATCATCAACAAGACTGCTTAAAAATTTTATGCCCTACCTGGGGCCCATAATCTCCAAAATTGCCTCAAGATTTGGCACACAATTTGGCAGCCCTCCCACAAACAGCTTCAAACTCAAAAAAAAAAAAAAAAAAAAAAAAAAAGAAAAAAAAGAAAACCTTACCCAGACAGCTTAATCTAACTAAAAATAAAGTTATTAGCACTATACAGTTGTTAAATCAACACCCACATCTTAACATTTGAAGGATGTGTAGTAATCCCACTCCTGGTGCACTTAGGTAATTGCTAAGCAGATTACAGCCATGGCAAGCTTTCCAACATGTTTACATTTGAAGAAAACTTTTGTGATAATGGCTTTGTTTTAAGTATGTTTGTCACTGCTGCAACTGGAAAATATGTCAAGGTTTTCATTATGCAATTAATTAAATGAATTTATTGATTACTAATTTTTTACTTAAGCAAATTTATAACTTCTTTAGTTTAGCTAACTAATGAACCCTTAATTAAAAATCGTCAATTGATTATGAGCAAGTGACTCACAAAACTAATCCTAACTTACTTTTTAATAAAAAAAAATTTTAATGTGAAACGTCAAGAGAGTTTTAATATATTGACATAATTTTAGAAGTTTTACTTTTAATTCAACAAGATAATGAATCCTAATTTTAGACTCATCAGCAGTTTCCCACTAGAATATGCAGAAAACTTGGGATAAACTACACCTAAGTTAAAACTTAACATCTGTTTAGAACCCTAAATTTTCAATACATTTTAAACTAAATACAATAGAACAATACAATTACTTGATTGAAGACTCGGAGTTGTATTTACATAACTTGAATTCCAATTTACATAAAAAAAGCTTGGTTTTTTAGTTTCATCATTAATCCTTTTTAATATTTCAACAACTAACCATCTTAAAGTTGATTACACTTTTCTTCTTAAATAAAACCATTATCTTATACCAAGTTAATTAATATATTTAATTAAAAGGAAGCAGTAGTTATATGCCATCTTTTACAGCATTCTTCTTCTTTTTTTCTGCAGGTAAATGGAAAATATATAATCAAAAGTGGAACAGATTTCCGTCAGTTTTCTAAAATTACATTAAATTTTGATAAAGCATCTGTAGATATAACTGTAGAAGAAATATCAGTAACATCTGCTTATTCAGAAGATCTTATATTGAAGCAACTGCTGGAAAAATATTCAAGTAAGTAATTCTGATTGTAACAACTATAGTTGTAAATTCTAACTAATCTGTCGTCTAACACACTCTTATGCTTTACGTACTTTTAAATACAGTGGGGACCATATTTAAAAGATAGGTCAGCAGTGGCACACCATTTTTGGAAAATAATTACGACATAAAAAGAGAAATAAAGCTACTTAAAGAAGCACATTGACATACAGAATTGGACACATGGGAGAAGATTTACATTCATAAACATAGAGATCATCTTATGAATTTTGACATTACATTGGAATATAATACAAATTTGCAGTTTATAAAAAAAACACCACCAGGGCAGAGCCACCAGTCCTCATAGATGTTAGTTTCTCCTACCATTCAAATTGGTTGAAGATGGAGAGGATGTCTCTTCGAAACCATTCCACCATATTTAAAAGTAAGTGAAGCATAAGAGTGTGCGAGATGACAGATTAGTTAGAATTTACATTTAAAAAACTTCACTGTGTGAGTTCCAACAGAATTTTTAAAAAAAATTCTTATTTTTCAAAAGTTCTTAAATGAACCATAGTTGTGTTTATCAATTGTTGTATGAGGGAACCAGTGTTGCTATTCATGGAAATGTTCCTATTTTGTGCAAGAATTTTAAAAAGTGAATAAAGACAATTAAAATGGGGAATTTAAATAATTTCAAGTTTAGTATCTGAAGTGTTTCTAATTTGCTTACTTCTTATTATTACACAAAACAATAGGTTAAAGTATTTTAATTTAATAGCACTTCAATTCAATTTATTTATTTATTTGATCTCTCTAATCATGTACAGGATATGAAATGTGTATAAAGAAGGAGATACAATATATTGCAACCAATATCCCTGTAGTTTGTTTGAGTTAGGTCTCTTGTTACATTGCTTTATTTTACAAATGTAAACACATGTCAGAACATTTACTATTAATTCAGAAATTCTTAATCATGATACAAGAGATAATGAAAATTACATACAACGAAAAATTGTTTGAAAATAGTTTTTACTAGAATGGCATTCATTTTTTCCATAAAATAACTTATGAAATTAAAAATGCAAAATCCTTCTAAAGCTACAAGAAACATTTACAGAAATACTTAATGATTTAACTGCTATTATTCAGTTTATGAGTTTTTACATTAATAGTTCAAACATGATTAGAAAATACATAGTAATTAGTAAGATATCTAGAAAGAATGCTTTTTACTGATGCTAAAGTAAGTATAAAATTCTCTTTTATTATATTTTAATTGTGTAGATATGCTGCCTTTCATAATAAATATATTTATTGTGGTGTACTTAACCATGATACTCATCACTAAATAATTATACATAACCCTTTTGCAAGTTATTTTGTAAGGAATATTATGTACTGATGTATCCAAAAACATGTACATGTTACTATGAATGAAAATAAATAGAATGAGCAATAGTATCTTTAAATCAACTTCTGCCAGGTTTGCAAAATAGGTTGAAAGGGGCACTTTTGCCCTTAATTCAGTGTCACAAGAACATCATGCAATTATTTATTATATTTTTAAAAGCAGCTTAAACTGGAAACAATGTCTTAGGAAACACAGGCTCTAGAGAATCTTGCTGTTTTACATACTTTAGTTAATGTAATTCAGAGGGACAAATATCTTTTAAAGACGAAGAGAGAAGCAGTGACTGCAATAAGCATTGTCATGTGAAGAAGATATTGCTAAAAGATCCCCAAGTGATCGATAAAAATTTATAGGCACCTGTTAATATTGTATCTGATGGTGTCAACAAATTTTATGATTATTTAAGTATCAGAGAAATGTCTTTTTGCCTCACAATCTCGATAAATGGCAGAAAGGTGCTTGAATGGAGCAGTAGTACAAAATGCTCCAAAGATATAATAATATGAACTCTTACCTTATTTCTGAAAATAGGTGAAGAAATGTGAATCTATCAATAATAACTGGAAACAAAATGTCAGTCATCAATTTGGATCTTCCTAGATAACACACGCTCAGTGAAAAGCAAGAGAGTAAGGAGTATGGTGGTGGTGGTGATATTTCTCTCTATTAGCAGTGATTGACAATCATTCCCCTTTAAGATCAAATGACAGTTATAGTATAGTGGTAATAACTGAACATTTTCCAAATAGCTGAGAATCAGGCTGAACAATACAATGAAATCTAAAACTTCCTGGAGAGATTGCTTATAAAGCTTCCACGTTGTGTAATATTTTCCTGTTCCTGATGATGAACAATTGCTGGGTAAGCAACTTTCAGGTTCAAAAGATGCTGTAGAAATAGGATAGTGACTGATGCCAAAGTTTCCAGTCTTGACAGGGAACTATGATTCTAACAAATACTTTAATTGAATTTTGTGTTTTCTCTTACAGGTTTTGCTACATTAATTTGGAAACTATAGGAGCTGCAAATTTATAAATATACTCTTTTACAGCTCTTGTTTTACTGCATAAAGTGAAACTAGATGGTTTTATGAAGCTGCCCAAAAAGAGTGGAAATATAATTAAGATTATTACAAGACACTTATTGGCTCCACTTATTTCTTTTATATTTAGAACATGTTGCACAGACTATGTTTACATGTGATGGATAATTCAGGTGTTCCTTTGTGGATGTATATTCTACTCTGGTGGAGGTGTAATAAACTTTATATTTAAGTAGTCAAAGTTAGCTGAGGGTGCAGACGATGGCTTGTGAAATATGTTCTAATTATAAAACTACTAAGTGGAGCAAATAAGAGTGTGTAGTTTGACTCAGCCATACATTAATTTTAATTATATGATTTGCTTCACTGTATCAGTTGCATTTAGCACTCCAAGAGTGAAAATATTTAATTTAGGTGCTCAAAAGAAATAAATGCACTGTTTTTAATTAAACATGAAAGAAAAGATTTTAAAAAGTTACCAAATCATCAAAGAGAATGAAAAGAAGATAAATATGCTGTTCTCATGAAAAGGTGCAAAAAATGCAACAAAATTTGTCTATTTTGCTTCCTTTCATGTCCTAAAATACAAATCTTAAACAATTAGTATGAAAACAGCTAAATTTTTGTAAAGATGCTGCTCTGTAAAATCCATTTCATAGTAATTATGTTTTTAATATAAAATAAACAATAAAACATTAAAGAATCATAATTTTATATTTTTAAAAACAGACCTACATGAATCTCTCTTAATTAAGCCAAATATACATCTTAAAACGTTCTTTAGCCACTTAAAAACTGTATTAGCACCAGAAAAATTATCCCATAGCAGTGAACCTTATAACAAATGGGAGTGACCAAAATTAATTGTTTATGGATTCCGGATTCCTTGTCTGATATAGTAAAAATATTATTTGGGATTTTTTTTACTAATTGCTCAGGACTCAGGAAAACGTGGAGGAAACCTCAGCCAGGGAAGGATAACCTATTCAGGAATCAGTGATACCATTTAGTGCCATATTTTTAACACCAATTTTTGCTACTGAGGCACCACAGGCAGTTTAGTGCCAGTTCTAGATGGTTAAACCCATATAATAAACTCCACTAAAACCTGCCTAGATTTGATCTTTATCAATTGTACACTAGAGAATTCATCAATAAGTAACATGATGCAGGAATATCAGATCATAATACAACATTTCTCACTCTTCATTTATTATATCCTACAAAACAACCGTCATGTAAAATCCAAGTATTTAGGAAGTGACAACATGGTTCTCTTAATTTAAATTACTTTAGGTATTTACTGGGTGACCACCTCCTTGGTCTAGTGGTTAGCAATGCTAACTGCTGGCCGGGAGGCCCAGGTTCGGTTCCCAGTACCTGCTTTGAAATTTTCTAAGTTAGGATGGTCTGGAACGGGGTCCACCAGCCTAGTGAGAACAATTAGGAAGCTGCCTGATGGAGAGGTGGTGATCTTCAATCTAGTAAACTGCAATATAGTGACAGGCAGGATGAGGTGTGCTGATCACATACCCCCCTGCAATACTGCAATCTACCAATGATATCACAAGATGGAGGTAGATCAGTGATCGTCACGGTAAACTGAAGGCCCACATGGGGCTATTGGAAACCAGGCTTGAAGAAGAATAATAATTTACTAAGTAAGGAAATTTTAAATGTTAATGATGTAAATGAACAAATTAATAGGCTCGTAGGCACTGAAATCCATAACTACAATGCACATTTATGGTTAAAACTTTTTGTTTCTGTCAAATTGGAAAAGAAAAAGAAACATGGGTTACAAAAGGGATTTTAATATTGTGTAAGAAAAGGCACTTACAGGGGAAAATCAATAATACCACAAATAATCTAAAGTTTAAATGTCACCAAATCAATTCTATATTCAATATTATTGTTGCAGTATTCTAAATAAAGTTATTGCAGAAGAAAAAGAAAAGCTCAAAAATAATGGAATTATAAAAAATGGTAATAATAAAGGCAAGACAATATGGGATGCAGTTAAAAGAGAAACACATAGTACTAGAATACTACAAATAAAGTTATATTATCTTCAAAAAATATTATTACTGATTCAAAAAAACTTCCTTCTATTTTTAACAAGTATTTTGCTTACATAGTTACCAAATTAATTGAAATAGATAAAAATGATTTAGTGTTTTTCTCATTGCATTAACTATGCCTCATTATACTTGCACCCTGTAACAGAAAGTGAGATGTTACAAGTTATTAACCTTAAGAATAAACAATGCAGTGTCTATGATGAAGTTCTGGACTTTCTTGTAAAGCAGTGTGCAGAACATCTTGTTAAACCTCTGACTAATATATGTAAAACATTATTTTCAACTGGTTTTTTGCCCAAAGCACCAAAAGTAGCAAAAATTAAACCAATATTTTAAAAAGGGGATAAAATAAATATTTTAACTTTTTTTTTTTCCAAAAAACACATGTATAAGCATTTGGTACCTTTTCTGGAAAAGTATGATAAAATTTCACACTCACTATTGGCAAGACAATAAACAATGCAATATTCTCTTTTTTTGGGAAATGTAAATGCAAAAGACAATAAAGAAAATGTTCTAGGCATTGCTAAAGTCTTTGATGTGGTGGACCATGACATCTTGTTACATAAACTGGAAGCTTATGGCATGAGGGGTATTTTAAATGAATGGTTTGCTGCATATTGTAAATTTGTAGATATAAATGGAATGCAATCTGCTCCCTTGTTTACCAAATTCGATGTGTACCACAAGGTTTACTCAATATTGGAACCAGTTTTATTTATAGTCTATATTATTGATCTTCCAGCATTAACTTTACCTGCAACTACAGTTCTGTTAGCTGATGATGCCAATCTTATATGTATGAACGCAAGTAAAGTTACTTTGCAATCCTATATCATTAATGCTGTGCAAAATTTAGATAATTGGTTAAAATCTAATTAGTTAATATTAAACATCAATAAGACTAACTACATCAATTCCAATAAATGTACTTTTCTTAATAATTCATATAATATAAAAATTGAAAATACACCTTATTAGCACAAAATTTAGAAGTTGTACTAAAGGCATTTTGAGAATAGTATATTAGTGTGATGTTTGTTCTATATTAGCCTTTTTGGAAGGAGCCAGTTCATCATCTATGGTTTTTAAAAGGCAAAAGAAAATATTAAGAATAATGCAGCAATCACCATTCTATGCTCCCAATAAACCAATTTTTAAATAATTAAATGTTCTATCATTATCATATGTATATTCTAAACTGTATTATTTGTTCAGAATAATAAAACAGCTTTTTAGGAATAACTAAGGTTATCACGTGCATAGTCGGTCCTGGTGGTGTAGTGGTTACCATACTTGCCTCCTACGCCCAAAACGCAGGTTCAAACCCGACCAGGATCGATAGATTTTTTCGGGCGTAAAAATCCTAAGTATGGCTTCCTTCGGAAGGGAAGTAAAGCCGTGGGTCCCGTGTCGTACATTTACGACATGAAAGAGAGGCCTCTGAGCAAAATTTGTCGGCCATTTCACGCCCTGAGTTGAATGGGACGCTGATGACCTGAGCTGTTAAAGAGCATCCATAAATAAATCAATCCAAAAAAAAAAAAAAAAAAAATCACGTGCATTACATTAGATCAGCTGGGCTAATACACTTACAAAAAGCATCAATTATGTGCCACATAAAGGTGTAGTCATGTATAATAAAATACCAAACTTATTTAAAAGCCCTTCAAGTACAACATTTTAAAAATGTGTAAAAACGTAATGTTAAACCATAATTTTTGTACTGTGGAGGAATTCTGGAAACTAAATTATAGAGTTAGATATGTACATATATAATACATTTGTATTTATGGATTAATATAAATTGACAAAGTCAAATGTGCAAATTGTACATAATCTATGAATGAAAGCCTTGAACCTTAAACCAAAATGCAGATCTCCTGTGTCAGCTCCCTGAGACAACATGATCCAAGTTGTACTACTGCTATTTTGAAGAGTATTCTAGTAGCTATAACCCTGAAACAAACAAATAAGGTAGAATTGTTTTGGGAGAGAGAAATTATGGAAAAATATGATAACATTTCCTAAAAGTGTGATCTTGCAAGACAATGCACCTGCTCAAAGTTCTCATGGCACTGCAGAAATCTGATAATGCTGTATATGAATGCAACACTTTTTCCTTTCTTTGAATTAAAAGAAAGTTTTTTGTAATCATTTATTTGTATAATCTGAAGTTTCAGAGGCAGCATGTGAATGACATGTTTATACCATGTACTAAGAAGTACTAAAAAATTGAGTTAAGTTGACGCCACATTTTAAATTATGGTGGAGTGATAATAATGTTAGTTTTTTATTTTTATTTTATTGCATTAATTTTTAAAATGTTAATATAACAATGTAGAAACAATGACACATGAGATTAAAAAAGTTCTGTGAAAATTGTAGTCATCACTGGTTCAGAACGTGTTGTACATTGTGTATCAGTAGAATGATTTGTTGCAGGTGTAATGGAAGGGAAAATGGATGAAGTTCTGGGTTCATTTTCAGTGCCTCTTGATGGTCGATTTGAAAAGATCAGAACTTGTGAAAGTAATTTGGGAAACTGGGTATGTGATGTCATACTAGCAGCAACAGGAGCTGATTTGGTCATTTTAAATTCAGGAACTCTGCGTTCAGACCAGATTCATCCAGCAGGAAACTTCATCATGAGAGATCTGATTACAATAATTCCAATGATGGATCCACTGGTTGTAGTCTCTGTTACTGGTAGGTAACAAATATTTGGAAATTTAATGTTCTATCCTGCGAACTGCCTAAGGCTGTAAGATATATAACTTGCATACTAGTCATTCATTTTTGGACATAAGAAATAAACATATATTTCAGAGTGTAATGTGATAGATGATGTCTAAAAGTTTTTATTCCTTCACTGAACACAAAGATTGTCTTGACATTAATTGCATATCACCTTGCTCTATGACCAAAATTTTCTTTAGTACATCCATACATACTTGTGAAAGACTTTGAGCACACACTGTCCAAGTAGTAAGAGGCTGACTACTGTTAGAAAAAGCATTTATTTTCCTTCAATTTGACCTCTTGAGGAAAGAATGCCAGCTGATCTCGTTAAAAAATGCAGGGTTTTCAATTACTTATGTGAATATCTGCATACATTTTATGTAATATCAAATTAAGAATGTTGTACACTTGGTTTGATTAAAGAAAACAAGTTCAGTCTTTATGTTTCAAAATAATCCCCTTGAAGCTCAACACATTTTCTACAATGTTTCTCAAGGTTCATGATTTATTTTTGGAAGTGTCTGGCCCTCAAAATACTCATTTACCTGCTGTGAACTCTTCGCTTGACTTAAATTTGTGTCCAGCAAGGAAAATTTTCAGTTTCAAGATTACATGGTAATACAATTAGGTGAATACAGTGGATACAAAAGCAATAGAGATCGTAGTTTGGTCAATTTGCCCTGAGAACCACAGCTTGAATGACTGGCACAATGTCATGATGCGACAATACTGCCATGGGTGGCCGAGGTTGTTAAGGCACGGACTCGTGAGCGGGAGGTCTGGGTTCGAATACCGCCAGGATCATCCTCCCTGACAGGTTTTTTCCAGGGTTTCCTCAGTCCTCATAACTGGCAAATGCCAGGGAGGTACCCTAAACTTAGGTCTGGAACGATTCGTTCCTTTAAAAAAAAATCCTTTCCCAATATATCATTTCATCTCATGTATCATCAGTGCCCATCGCCTGTGGTGCCTCTATAGCAAAAACGGGCATTAAACATTATTCATTCATGATGAAACAACACCTTCCTTTTGGCCATTTCTGGATTGCTGTCTTCACTCTCTTCAAAAGTAATTTTCCCCTTCTTCAAGTAATCAATCTAGGAAGTTCTTTTAGAGTCAATAATCTGTAGCTATCATAAGATTAAAATATATTACTTTATGTCTGCATAAAGTAAATCTAAAGTAAAGGCCATCTAAAAAGTTTGTATTTTGCTTTGATACATTCTAATGAATAGGAATGCAATATGGTGTAACAGCATTAAAGAAAACTTAGTTTTTTAGAAATCCTGCCAGAAAACGGTCGAATTAAAAATGTATATAACCTATTTCGAGAACATTTGGTTCTCATCATCACCTAAAATTCAACTGTCGGATAATTTGTTGAGCTGTGGGAATGTATATTCTGCTCTGGTGGCAGTGTGATAAACTTGTAGTTTATGTTTTCATCCCTAGCAGTGTCAAAGTTCATTAGACTGTCTTTATATTTGTAGATGTAGATTTTCTCTCAGATTGCTAGTTCTGTAGGTCCTTGTACTGATTTTAATAATATTGTTTTATTCACTATGTCATGATTTTGTGTCCAAAAATGATATGCTACTGCTCATTTCTCTATTTGCTTGTACTTTATGTTCCAGAAATGTTCCTTTAACCATGTGCCTATGTTTCTCTCTTTTTTCAAATGTAGATTTTTTTCACATTCTGCACAATTTATTTTGTAAATACCTGCTTTTATCTCTTGTGGAATACTGTCATTAATATTGTCTATCAGTAAGTTTTTAACATTAAATCTATTAATCAGTGCCAACCTGATATTAAAATCTTTAAGAATATTCTGAAATTTTTTGTAGCCCATGGATGATAATGTGAATTTTTTTAAAATTAGCCTTTCTCTACATGCTGAAAGTGTTGTGGTTTCTTTGATACATTTTTGTCTCTGAATTTCTGCACCTTTTTGTGTACTAGTTCTTTTTTAAAACCATTTCAACTACTGTTTCTTCTATTTGTTTGTATTCATTAAAATAATCTTATCTAATTTGTAGATTAACTAGCCGGTGTGTTAAACTGTTGATAACTGCATGTTTGTGTGCTGTGGGGTTAAAACTGTTAGCTTTAATGTGATTATCTACATGTGTATTGTTTCTATATATTCCAAATTCCCTTGATATTTCATTATTTTAATATATAAGAATGGCAACATGTTAACTGTTTCTGTTTCGTATGCAAATGATTGTTTCTATCTTGTATATTCAAAAGGTTTAAGGCATCATCAATGAGTTATTTGTTAATTATGGCAAATATATTGTCTGTACCATACCTTAATATGTATGGAAAAGCTGTGTTGATGTATGTTTCAAAACTGCTCATGAAGAGGTTAGCTGGAATTGGAGATAAGGAGCTGCCCATTGTAAGTCCTGCTTGTTGTTTATAAAATTTTCCTTTGAAAGTAAAATAGGTTTGTGCAAAAAAGCTCGAGTTTTATGTTTTTTTTTATGTGTGTATCCTTAATTCCACTTGTTTTAAACCAATAATGTAGATAAATATTACACAAAAAGGTTAAGAAATTCAAAAGACAAAAACATATCAAAGAAAGCACACTTTCAACAAGGAAAAAATGCTAATTTTTAAAAAAATCCCTCATCATCCATGGGCTACAAAAATATTTCAGAATATTCTTAAAGATTTTAATATCCACAAGAGAAAAAAGCAGGTATTTACAAAATAAATTGTGCAGAATGTGAAAAAAATATACATTGGAAAAACAAAGAGAAACATAGGCACATGGTTAAATGAACATTTCAGGAACATAATAAAAGTGCAAGCAAATAGAGAAATCAGCTGTAGCATATCATTTTTGGACACAAAATCACAACATAGTAAATAAAACAAAATTATCAAAATCAGTATAAGAACCTATGGAACTAGCTACCTGGGAAAAAATCTGCATCTACAAATATAAAGACAGTCAGACACTGCCCGGGTTGAAAACATAAACTACAAGTTTATCACACCATCACCAGAGCAGAATATACATTCCCACAGCTCAACAAATTATCTGACAGTTGAATTTTAGCAAATGTTCTCGAAACCGGTTCTATACATTATGGCAAGTAAGTGAAGCATTAAGAGTGTGTAGTTCAACTAAATCATATAATAAGGTCAAATTAATATTTGAGTTTAATGTTTGGAAATTTTCAATAGATGTATTTAAGAAAATACAACTTGCCAATCTCTCCGTTTCACTTACAAAATTAATTATTTCATTTATTTGGTTTACCTATGAACACTCTTTAACATCGCAGGTCATCAGCAGCCTATTCAATTTAGGGCATGAAATGGCTGATATATATTACTCACAGCCTCTTCTTTCAGGCATAATCTTTCTTTAAGTGCCATAAATCTACAACACAGGGCCCATCGCTTTACTTTTCTTCCAAAGGAAGAATTTTTTACACCTGAAAAAGATCCATCAAATCTATCTAGGATTGATCCTCAAGGTAAGTATGGTTACCACTGGACCAACTTATTTACAAAATAAATCAATACTCATGTGTAAGTGTGAAAATAATCTCCTTTGTACCAAATCCATTAGTAGATACAGCAATCCTACAAAACTAGGGCAACTGAGTGACTTTTCATAGAATCTGTAAACTTTACAAATCACATAGTGCTGCCAAAACATGTAACATTTAAAAATTTTACCAGTTCTAACAGTAACTGTTCAAATACCTAATTGATTAATTTTCCAATCCACATGAACTAGTTTTGAGCTTATTTTTTTTTTATACTGGTTAATTTTTTAGTTGCCTAATATCTTTGTAATACATAAAACTCTGTAATAGCAATGAAAGAGAGGGAATTCTCTGGTTCAGATTAGGCATATACAAATTAAGAGGTGAGATGGGAAACATTTTGCAGGGCTAATACCCAATTTGTTGGGAGGAAGAAGTGAAGTAAATATATTTGTTTGATTGTAAGAGAATAAATAAATATAGGATAAAGTTAGGGAAGCAAAAAATTCATATTAAAAAGATTTTACTGATAAAAAGTAATTAGGAAATTTAGGAAAGTTTAAAGAAAAAGTGAAACTGAAATAAAAATGGTCAATAGAACAAGATTGATCAGGTAGAAAAAATATATTAAGGTAATAAATACTCAATAAGCATAAACACAAATAATGAACCTGGTAACAGTTGATTGGTTTTTTTTTTATTTGGTGCTTATTTACGAACACCCTTTAACATCTCAGGTCATCAGTGTCCCATTTAATTCAGGGCATGAAATGGTTGACAAATTTCACTCAGAGGCCTCTTTTTTCAGGCTTGAGGTTCTTTATCATGCCATAAATGTACCATGGGACCCACAACTTTACTTCCTTTTCAAAGGAAGCCCCATACTTAGGATTTTTACACCGGAAAAAATTGATTGGTCTTGGCTGGGATCGAGCTCATGATCTTGGGTTTAGAAGGCAAGTATGGCTACCACTACACCACCAGGACCGACACAATTGATAAAAAAGTTTATAAAGACATTGTCTAGCCTTATGAATGATTGGGTATTGAAGATAGAAACTCAAATACAAAATTAAATTGGAGCTAAAAATGGTTGAAATAGATGCAATTAATTTACCTATGAATGTGAGTGAGAAGGAAGATTCACTTTCTATGCCAAAGGAGCAGCTCCCCTCATTAATATGAAGATGACTTCTGGTAGCTGATTACAATACTAAGGATACATCTAAGAAAAGTGGTCAGGGCCAGAACTTATAGACCTTTTCTTTCATCTCTTTTATATTTTGTTTAGCATGTAAATAAATTAAGCACATAGAATTAGTGTCAAATTTTATGCAAAAAGTTATGACCAGATTTCCTCCCCAAAATAATGTAAGCAATGTATTTAGATGTATTTATGTTTCTTTAGGTCAACAAATCCTGGATGCCCTTGAGAATGGTGTAAGTCAATATCCAAAACTAGAAGGAAGGTTCCCTCAGGTTGCAGGTATAAGTTTTGGATTTGATCCGCGGCAACCTGTGGGGAAAAGAGTAGATCCACAGCTGGTTAGAATTGGAGATGAATATTTGGTGCTGGATCAAAGATATAGGCTGGCTACTAAAACATACTTATATTCTGGCTGTGATGGCTATGCTATGTTAAAGGACGCTAAAGTACTTGTAAGTATAAGAACATTTATAATACCATATCTCATTTTGTCATAAAATAATTTTTTGTCTAAAATGATAGCAGGACCTTCTTTATATGATAAAAGAAAATCAGTATAAACAATCTACTCAAAAATTGCTGAAATTCAAAGTAAGTTTCAGAAGTTTCCAGACCAACTTATTTGTAGAAAAGAACAATGTCACTTTTCTGCATAATCTTCATTTATTTCAACTTATTTTTCATATCTTTGAGCTAGCATTTGTATGACTTTAAAAAAATAATTTGAACAAAATGTTCTAAAATGGTTTCCTTCACCCCATTCTCATCATTGCATTTTCCTTCTCAAGGTCTTTCTTCAATTTTGAGAAAAATTATCACTGGGGACTGTAAGTGAATGGTCCAATTCACTAAATCTACAGTTCTTCACAGCATCCTTTATAATTTGAGCAGTGTGTAGTGAAGATGTATTATGCGTACAAAGTGTGGAATTTTCAGTTATTTGAACAATTTTATGGTGGATATAATGACATATTTTCATGATTCTGATAAATGCATCATATTTTCAATATTTTAATAAGTTTCATCATTTTGATCTGGCTCATACAATTGGCAGTAATGTTGCACATGATGAATTGATGATGCAACTGGTTATGTGGAGAGGAGTAATGCTAACATTGTATGTGAATCCGCGGTTGTGTCATCTTTAAATGCGTCATGCAAAGCAAGCCTAAGGCTTGTAGTATTTCTGTAATGGTGATATGAAAGGTTTGCATGCTATACAAATTAAGTTATGCAGTGTATTAAAATTGAAATCGGTCCTTCAAATGCTAAAAATTTGACTAACTTTGAGTGGTAGATTAAGTAATTTAGAGTAGTAGTTTTCAGATGACTTATACAGATAATAGGGAATTTTTTTTTGGAGCATATGAGAAAAATGTAGGGAGTCAGAAACATTTCAAGTAGTTGTGCACATAAACATGGCAGAACACAAAGAAAATTTAACCAGAAAACTCTCAAATAAACATCTTCTTGAAAAGCAATTATTAGTATATTATTCTTTTTCTGCTTCTTTATTTAGTTATTGTGTGTGTGCATGTGTGCGCGTGTGTGGGGGCTTCTTTAGTTATTATATATATTTATTAATGGTCTAGCAGTAACAATTTTTGTTTTTTCTCAACAAAACTTGGAATATGCTTTTGAAATAAAATAAGAAAAATAGTCTCTGAAAATAAGTGAAATCAGATTATTAGGAGTAGGAGTTTACTTGATATCCAAAATTTAAAATTTACTCTAGCAGCACCCTTTGCTTTTTTGCAACAAAACTTTGCATATACTATTTAAATAAAATAAGAAATAGAGTTCCTGAAAATCAGGAAATGAGAAATTAATTCAACATATAAACCGTATTTATAATGTCACGTGTGTTTTATATTTAACAAAAGCATCATGATGAAGATAGCAAATGTGAAATATTAATCTAATATGTGTTTGAGAATTATATTTCTATGTAAGAACCCTCTACAATAATCTTCAGAAAATATTTGCAGTATGTTTTTAATGTAGTAACATTTCAATTAAATTTCAAAGGCAATGAAAATTGATGGATCTTTTGATTGTTTATTGTTGATTCTGTATATTTGCGTAGTACATCAAGATTGTTTTTAAATAGTAACATGTTTTTGTTTAATTTAATCATTGAAATCACTGTATGAATGAGTGGAACTAAACATTCTTATTACTCTGCTTGCTTGTCTATAAATGTAGAACTGGTTTCACAAACCCTTGTCCGCATCATCAGCTAAAGTGTTGACTGCTAGATACTTCGTTACAGTGAGAAAACTTAATAGTCCCATTTACATCAAAATTTAATGCTCCAAATGAAAAACAAGAATCAGAAACTAAAAAAGAAACTCCACAATTTACGTAAACACCAAATGAAAACTGTACCAACACATGTACACAACAATAGATAATGTAATTAATCTCTCAAGCACCACATTTTTGAACAAAGAAATTAATTTCCAAAACAAAGGCCTCAAAACTTATATAGATTTTCTTGGAAAAAATAAAAGAATACATAGCTGACCTTGAGCTAGCCACCCACTAACCTACCTAAATGAAAGTGAAAAATTGTTTGTTAAAATTAAATGAAAAAAAAAATTGGAGAACATAAAAACCAGTGATATACACAAAAATGGATAAAGGCAACAAAATAGCCATTTTAGACCAAAAGGAATATACAATAGACTAGAAATTATGTTAAAAGGAAAAGGCTACAAACCAATTGAGAAGAATCTGATCAAATAGATGACTAAAAACTTAATCATAACATTGAATGAAGTCAAGATACTAGCCATTGCTGAAAAATAGAAAATCACACACAGCAATCTGATACTACTCACTTTATACACTTCCTAAAATCCTAAAATTGATAATGACTTGAGACAATAATTAACAATATCAATTCACCCATATACCAAGTAGTAAAAAAATTGATTAACATTTTCAGCTATTTTAAAAGATTCTAAAAGTTTGAGCATTAAAAATTCATTTGATATAATGGAAAAACTTAAAAATAGCAAAATTTCAACTGGAGATATAATGGTGTCACTTGATATAAAAACCCGCATTCCTGAGCATACCAACAGAGAATCTTATGCAGATATTAAACAAATGGTTAACATCCGTAAATTTACAAACAGAGGAAATATAAGGCTAACTAATATTTGCATTCAACAAAATTTCTTCAGTTTCAATCAAAGATATTACCAACAAGTTTCAGGCCTAGTTATAGGAATACCTTGGTCTCCGTTTCTAGCAGATTTATTCATGAGTTTCTTTGAAATACATATCACCAGAGCCTTTCCTTTATTTTTCAACACATGTTATAAGGTATTATAAGGACAATATATTTGCAATAATACCAAAAAAACATTCATTTGATGCTCTGAAACTTCTGAAACTACAACATAAATCTATACAGTTTACCATAGAAAAAGAGAGAAATGGTTGACTCCCATTCCTAGATTTAAAAATCATAAGAAATAGAGATTGTCTGAACTTTGAAATTAATAGAAAAGAAACACGCAGAGAAAATTACATAAAACATTATAGTTATAAGCTCATTCCACAGAAACAGAGTACAAAATTAAATATCAACAGATAATAAAGATAGTTAAAACCAATGGTTTAAACAAAGACGCAGTAATAAAAATTATCAATAAATTTAAAAGATAAAAATTGATAAGACAAGTTTCCACAATGAAGAACATCAAGAAAAATATAAATTCAAAAGTTTCACATACCATCTGACTTACCAGAACAAATTTAAGAAGATATACAAAGAACATTACATAATGTTAGCCCTAAAGAACAAATATAATATCAAGAATTATTAGGTTGCAAAGTAAAAGTCACCATCCTACAAAACAGAAATCAGGAATCTATGAAATAAAATTTGCAGATTGTGATCAGAGATGCATTGGAAAACAAAGAAAAATTTAGAAATTCAGAGAAAAGAACACTTTAGGAATATTTGGTTTAAGAAGGTTGATAAGTCAGTGGTAGTAGCTTACTTTTGGACCAAAATCCTGAAATTAAACCAGAGGCTAAGCTGCTGAAACAACTTCACAACACAATGGAACTATCCACTCAGGAAAAATTTTTCATTTTAAAAAATAAAAACTTAATAAACTTTGATTTTCCTCCTATGGATGAACTCAGGAAGTTCCTACTAGAACCATCAGACACGGCCACAAGAGCATCCTGGTATCCAGCCACTGTATCGTGTAACAGTAGTCGGTTAACAGCTGATGATGGGAATTGTTTCTCCCAAAACATGTCCTAGTTTTATGTGAGTAAGTGGAGTTAGTAAACATGTTGAATACCTTAGTACAGGATAACATTTATATGTTTTTGTTTTATTGAATCATATGAACATCATCTGAAATACACAATGTAACTCGAAACCTATTATTTCACTCTGTTTTAGTGAATGTAAAGACTAAATCAAAGGCTTAGTTCATAAACATTATTACATATAAAAATACCTCTTCAGTATAGCTTTGACTATCAGTGGTCATATATTTCATTTAATTAATATTATACCATTAATTTTTGTGATTTAATCTCAATAACAACAACAACAATAATAATAATAATAATAATAATAATAATAATAATAATAATAATAATAAAATCAATTATTGTAGCCTCTGCCATTATTGGAGCCATAGGAAGGATCAACCAAACATCTTTACGAAAAACCCTATCTTATTCAGATGAATATTAATTTCTTTATTATTATTATTATTATTATTATTATTGTTGTTGTTGTTGTTGTTGTTGTTGTTGTTGTTCTAAAAATGTGGTTTCTCTTTTGTGATACTTGTAGATTGCAAGAATTCTAATTTTGTTCCCCTAATAGCACACAGTAATGCCATAATTTGTTTAATTTCATTAATAAAGCGTAATTTGGATTTTATATACATTTTTAAAGTTATTCAACTTGATGAGGAATTCGTGTAGTTTATGCATCTGCTGTTTGATAGACTTTTTGAAATTGAACCATAGTAGAAGACCACACTTTCATCCTGTTACAATTTATTTCCAGAACTGCCTTCTGTTTGACACAAAATCTAAAATCTTCTGCAGTTCTACACTAAATAAATTTAAACACCTCTAGTAGTTACTCATATGGTCTCTCCAAGACATTCAGGTACATGAGCATTGTGTGATTGGTGAATTATAATAAGCAATGATAAGGGTATGTTCCATGCAAAAGGTATTCCAATTACTGCACTGCAAATTATGAAATGAACCCATATATAGCAATCTGTGTTATTACATTTATCCCTTTAACCAACATATGTTAGGTCAAAGGAAGGTAATTCCAGCCCATATTTGCATTAAAGTAGCAGTGATAACAATATTATCAACACTGATATTCTTAGTGATACTAAAGTAAAACAAAATTGACATAAATAATTCTTTTGTATATTAAAAATAGTGAAACTATTTTACAGGTTGATGAAGAAGAATGTCCAGAGCTAGGAAGAGCAATTCAAAATCATTTTCAAGCAATAAATATTCGTCTGGGAAAGACAAAACGTCATTCCAAACATCGTCAGAGCCTGGTGACACTTTCAAGAAGGTTAAAGCATTTTGCTTTAATATTATACAGGGACTGGAAGGTTATGTTGTAGATTTATGAATATATGCTTTCAGAAAATGCAGAATACTAACGTTTTATCAACTTGGGAAATAATGACAACTTTCTGCCACTGTAAGATGTTTATGTAGGTAATTTTTACACTAAACATAGAACAAAATGTCTCATTGCAGTGTGCAGTCCATCTAGAGATTTTATGAACACTCCTTCTCTTTTATATTTAGATGTACTCTGGCACTTTCCTCAAGCCACTGTTGAGAAAATAACCTCAGTAGCCAACAGTACAGACTACGAACCAAGCATCGTGACTATGTCTGAACCTGATTAGCAAACCATCTTCAGAGAGGATCAAGTGAGAGTGACATTTGTCTTTATTCTCTATAGTCCCCTCCCCTATCATTGCTGATTGGTTGCTCTGTTATGAATTGATTTTGCTTGTGTCAATAGACTGGAATCCATGCCTTATGAATCTTAAGTTATTTCCCTCCTCTGTTACAATATTTTTATGCTTCAGTATCTATAGCTTCACAGTATTGTTAAGTACCTCTACATTTTGAAACTGAATGCTACTGGGGGTTTTTCTATCTGTTCCAGTTAATACAAAATTTGTGGTTAACATTATTACATGACTGAGATGAACTACACATTCTTATTGGCTCCATTTATTTTATATTTAGAACAGTTTTGCAGACCAGCTGTATATTCCTGGATAATTCACGATGTTCCTTAAAGTTTATGTTTTCATCTCCGGAAGTGTTGAAATTCATTAATCTTTGTGTTTATAAATGTACATTTTTTTCCATGTTGCTAGCTCTGTGGGTCCCTTTGCTGACTTATATAATTTTGCTTTTTTCAATATGTCGTGATTCTCAGCCCAGAAATGAGATGCCACTGCTGATTTCTCCATTTTTTCGTGTTTTATGCTCTTGAAATGTTCTTTTAACTGTCCCCAAAAGAACACCATGATTTATCAACAGTCAACAGTTAGCTGAGAATGCAGACATTGGTCTGTGAAACATGTCCTAAATGTAAAACAAGTAAGTGGAGCCAATAAGAGTGCGTATATTCTTAATTATCTAGTGAGTCGATTTGATAATCTTATGCTCCACTTACTGTTGAATTATGCAAAACTAGTTTCGCAGGCTTTTGCCTGCATTCTCAGTTGCCAGTCAACTTTCAGATTCATTGTTGGTTGGCTAGACTTAATGTAGCTCTTGTGGATATTTTAGAAACTTCTGGATTAATTTGTCTTCTGTTGGGATCTCAAAGCTCATAACCTTATCCTCATATTTTTTTTTTATATAAAGCTTTTCTCATATTCCCAGCTAATATTGAGTTAGCATTCTACCGAATAGCTCATATTTGCTGAGATTTAAATTATGGATTATTCCACGGGCCGATCTATGAATATGGGGAAAAATTTATATAAAAAAATATGAAGATAAGGTTATGAACTTTGAGATCCCAACAGAAGACAAATTAATCCAAAAGTTCATAAAATGTCCACAACAGCTACACCAAATCCAGCTAACCAACAACGAATCTGATAGTGGACTCACAACTGAGGATGCAGGCAAAAGCCTGCAAAACTAGTTTTGCATAATTCAACAGTAAGTGGAGCATAAGAGTATCAAATCAACTCACTAGATAATTAAGAATATATTAGTTGGTTCCAACACGTAATTATATTTTATATTTAATAAGAGTGTGTAGTTTAACTCAATCATACAGTAATCTTAATTATATAATTTGATTCACTGTACAAATTCCAATTAGCACTTCAAGAATTTGTGGTCTTTAATTCTTGCATTTTATGATTCCAACATAAACATCACCGCAACATACACCTGGAGCTAACAATTCATCACATCTGTCCTTCACTGATGTCAGATTTATTTTCTTCATAGGCCTAAATACTGATTTAACTTGAAACGTTTCTAGAACTTTCCACTATGATAATTTTTTTAATGTATGGGAAGAAGATTAGCTGGCATTAACCTTTTTTCTTCTTCTTTTTTTTTTTTTCCATTGTTTGTCACATTTCCCTTAAATTTTTCCTGTAGGATGTTTAAGTTCATGCTGTAAACTGGTAAGCTCATAAAATCATTTCACTTAGTCACCGAGTGTCTTAATAGAAAATAAAGATTGAAGCACTGGACAATCAGCACTCTTGCTGGACCCTCAGCAGGAGACAATCCTTGAAGATAACTGATGGAGCACTATGTGAAACATTAGATAACATGGTTTCATGATCTATTGCATACATTTTATCATGCTGCTGTTTAAACTTCTTCAACTATATATTTTCTGCCAGAAAAAATTAATTCTGTGCTCTTCCTTTCAACTGTGGAAAAAGATTCTGTGATGTTTGCAGCCTAAGTTAAGAGATGTCCAGTAAGCTTGGGGTACTAGGTTCTGGCTTTCACATTATGTAATGTTACTTTATATAGAACCAGTTAAAAGTCTCCTTCCCATGGGGAAGTTAAAATGGCTAAAATCTTCAACACTCTTAAGCGTTTCACTCTTTAAACTGTTAAAATTCAGGACATGTTTCATGACCTATCGATCAGGTTGTCAACTGATGAGCTAATGAGTCATGCTGGAGTTGGAGAGGTGGGTGCCTGTAAGGGGCTCTGGTGGTCTATGGAAGAACATATACAGAATGTTATCTGCTTCCAGAATTTCGAAGTTCATAAGCCTGTGTTCATTTTCCTTAATAAAAATGTTCTCCCATATGCTTAGTTCTTTGGAAAATTGAACAGTTCTCATTAGATTCATATTTTTGCCAATATCTTGGTGTTCATTCCAAAAATGTGCAGCTACAGCTGATTTTTCCATTTGTTTATGTCTAATGTTTCTCATATGTTCATTCTAATCCCAAAGTTTTTCTTAGTTTTTCCTATGTATACCTTTTTGCACTCCTTGCAATTTATCTGATATATCCCTGACTTTTCTTCTTTGGGTCTGTCATCTACATTGTTTAGTTTCAACAATTTCCCAGTACTAAATCTATTTTGAGGAGCCAGTGTCATATTGTACTGATAAAATTTTTTTGAAAATTATTATTCATTTGTCGATAGTAAGTGAACTTTTTGTAGATTTTATCTTTAGTTAAAGCACTTAATGTAGTAATTTGTTTAGTTTTTTTTTTTCTGAAATTGTATGATTTTTTGATCTATCATCTGTTTTTCAAAACCATTAGAAATGGCTGTGTCTATTATGTATTCCTTCTTATACTCAAAACTGTTGAGTGGCCCATTAATTAATGTGTATATCACACTGTTAAAGGCTGCTTCTTTATGCGTTCTTGGGTTGAAACCATTGACCTTAATATAATTATCCGTATGTGTATCCTTTCAGTGGATGCCAAATTCTAGTCTGTCTTTATTTTTAATTATCTTTAAATCCAAAAAAAGTTTAATTTTATCAATTTTCCATTTCTATTGTAATGAATAATCTTACAGAACAATGTTTGAACAAACCTTATTTCACTTATGAAGGTGAATTTTACAAGCAAAAATCAGGATTAGTCTGGGCAGTCCTCTTTCACCTTTTCTAGCCGATCCATTCATGAGTGCATTTGAAACATGCATTACAAGAGCGTTTCTGTATATTTTTAAAGTCTGGTATTGATATGTGGATGACATAGTTGCAATTAAAACATTTTTTAAAAAATATATGGAACTAACATAGTGAAGCTAAGTCATATGAATAAAATCATGTGATATATGTCGTACTAAACACTCTTATTGCTTCACTTACTTGTATATTTGGAACCGGTTTTGAAGATCTTCGTCTTCATCTTCGGCCAAGGGTATGACTGATTGGAGAATCCAACGGCTCTGTAGAGTTGAAACTCCACCCTAGTGGTGTTTTAATGTACTTAAAGTTGGTGTTTTCTACCTTTGGAATATCAAAGTTCATTAATCAATCTCTGTATTTATGAATGTTAATTTTTTCCCAAGTATCCAGTTCTATATGTCCCTGAGTCTCTTTTAATAAATCCACCTTCTTCACAATCTCGTGGTTTTTTGTCCAAAAATGATATGCCAAAGCTGCTTTTTGGACAAAAAACCATCCTTCACAAATACGTGCTTTTGCACTTGTTTAAGGCAGTCTTATCCATACAGTTTCTTTTACAGGTATTGCATTTTGAAGTATAATCTACTTAGGAAAAGATATTAAATTTGAAACCTTCTCTGTAGGAGAAAGTAAGGTTGACTGTTGAACAGTATTTATAGTAAGACTGCATTCTATACATTTTAGAAATGCTGGTTATTATAGTAGTGAAACTGTTTACGAGTTATGTGCAGCAGTTATTTGCACAGAGTTCATTATTTCTCTGTAAGTTTTCTGCATCTTATTGGATAAAATCAGAATTTTTTTTGACAGCAGAATCTTGTTTTAATTCACATACAGTTGACTGAACACATCTGCTTTAATGTACAATTGTCTTATGCTGATTGATTTCTATTAACATATGTACATGCTTTTTTTTTCCCCTTTAAACTGTTTCTCTAGCCTTTATTTCCTCTGAGTTTACAGGAGTTTTAAAAGTAATGCATCATTTCAATTAAAATTATATAAGTATTTTTAAAATGTAAACTTGTATTTTGAAAAGAAATTTATTATGAAAACAGATCACTTTTCTGATCACTGCTGTGAAAGCTATAATATTTTTGAAATGTATATTATTAGGCTGACATGCAGTAAACTAAACTAAACTAATGTGTAATTTAAGTTAATTGACATGTACTGAATAATGGGTATTTTTAAGTAAGACATTTGATATAAAGTAAATTAATATGAATTGTATATAATCAAGCAATTAGAATATATTCTTAGGTTTCTATATATATTATTTTTAGATTCCCATTATTTTATTTAGTTAGGTACTTAAGGTCAAATTAGATTAGATGTAAAAAAAAATAATAATTTTAATTTCTCCACTGCCACTGGCTATAAGGCCGTTAGCCGAGTGAATAAATTACATATATACATTTTTTAAAGTAAAAAAATATCTTTAATACAAAGAAAATTTCATCTTTTATTATAAAGAACAGAAAATATGTCATGATTTAATTTAAAAGCTTGCATCTAATATTGAAATACATTTGAATTCTCCAATGTTAAAAGGAACTAATTACAAGTGTACAACATTTCAGAACTTGACGTGGTTCCTTTTAACATAGTGTTAAATAATAAAGGAAGCAAAGTTAATGCTATTATTTATTTTATATGTGAACTTATTGAAAACTAAATGCTTCAACACAAATATGCATTGCAAGGCAAATTAGTTTAGAAAGACAAGTGGCATAACAGAAAAACAAAAAATAGCTGTACATATGTTGTCCATTATAAGAAGTTTTGTATTCACTGCTTGGAAAGCTGCACTTGATTTATTCTTTGTGCCAAGCCAGTATATCATCATAAATTCCCTTTGACTCCGAAGTGTGACACACATATGATAGACTTTTTCTGTGTCTTGAATCTTCAGAGCATTGATGGGCACTTTACCTTATGAATATTGTACATATTCTCAACAGGACACTTTTGTGCAAGGGAAAAGTGTGTTCTACTTGTATGCTGTCAATGAATGGTTTGGCCTTTACTATGCCTGGTTTGTTAGCATCAAAAAATAAACTCCTTAAAAGAAGTAGGCTCAAACTGCATTATTTGGCCATGGGGTAAGAATTTTGTTTCATTGGAGATAACAACCCTCTAATACTGGTGAATGATAACACCCCTCTTATGCTGGTGAAATCTAGAACATCGTCAGGGGTGACAGCTTTTATTTGGACATTTCTTGTTCGGTTGGCCAGAAAATCTACATAAACTTTTCTTTTATAATGCAAGGGTTAATTGACAAGTTTTTTCCAATATTTTTTTTTATTAATAGTGTTTTCACTACTGTAACATCAAATGATGGTGAAATTATAAACTGGGGAAGGAAGCATTCAAGTCTCAGTTTATGGTGACTTCTCAGAATTTACCATTGATGAGAAATGAGAAGAACCTCATTCAGGAAAGAGAGCCCTGGAAGGATTCAAACAGCAAACTTTCTGCTTCAAACCTGTTACAGTACTAAATACAATGTTGTGTAGCAATACAGATGAAGAATTTCCTTTTCAAATATATGTACATATTAAGATTTATATTTTATTTACTTTTTTCTATTACATTATTTGAATTAGTGTTTAATGCCATTTTTAATACTGATGCACCACAGGTGGTGGACAATGATGATACATGAAATGAAATGGTAAATTGGGAAAGGATTTTTTTTAAAGGAAGGAAGCATTCCGGGTCTAAGCTTGGGATACCTCCCTGGCAGTTCCATTTATGAGGACTGAGGAAAACTTGGAAAAAACCTCAATTAGGGATGATGGTCCTGGTGGGATTTGAACCCAGACCTTCTGCTCACGAGTTCATGCCTTAATGACCTCTGCCACCTGTGGCAGTCTATTACATTATGTCTCACATAAAATGATCATTAAAATATTGTGGTTTCATAAAAAAAGCTTTCAAAATGTGAAGTAAAAAATTTATATTCTCCACTGATTTTCCTTTCACTTTATTTTAATTTAAATTATGCAGTACTTTTGAAAAATTCTATATATAAAATATTTAAAAGCACTAATTTATTTTATTGTGTGCTGTTAACAGACATAGCCTGGTAAAGACATTGGATGTAGGTGAATTAGATGGTCCACCACCTCTTCGCAGAGCTAGCACTGTAGAAGCAAGTACTCCGGAACTAAGACATTCACCTAGTCCATCTCCACATCCACACCCTCCTCCGTGCACACATACACAGCCCAGGAGTCGTCTGACCCGAAGAGCAAGTTTAGATGACTTAGAGCAAGAGTCTTGCCAACTGTCACCCAAAATTGAAGGCAGAATAGTTATCCTCACAGATGAGGTTGGTAGCACTGCTTTCTCTTACCTCACATACTGTAAATGATGAATGATATAATATTTATCAGTATTCAAAATATCCAACTTTGCTTAGGTCTCTGTGGTTACTGCCTCATTCACAAGAAAGCACTTACGACAAACATAGGGGTTGAGGTACTGCTGCATTGTTGAGCTACTAGTTTCCTATTTTACTGCTTTCTTGTGCAAATGCAGCTCCTTTGTTTTCTCAGACCTTTTAACTTTTATGATATACCCTGTAATGTAAAAATATTTCTGTACCTGTGTCAGTAGAAACTTCATATTTATTGCCCTCTGATGTTTTTCTATGTGTAATTTATGTGTGTTCAGTATCATGTCAACATGGGCATTTTAGAAATCTCCAGTTTGTACGCCATTGGTCACTTTTCTCATACATGCTTTTACTAGAGATGGGTCTTTTACATATCTCCTGCCTATGATAGTCACCTCAATTTACTATGAAAGCTAACCACAGACATCCGCACATTCAGATGCTATTTCACAGTCAAATATAATTTATTTAAGGTAAGAAAAAGTTCACTTGCTACTTAGTCTTTGGTGTGCAAGGCACGTATAAACTTTCCTAACCCAGGAGTAAAAGTTTTCCAGCTTAGGTGTCGAGCCTGGGAGATGCAGTACAAAGGGTAGTGGGAAATTAGATTGTTGTATACCTGTAACAAAGTTCTTTGTTGCTACTCTTAATTTAATGTAAATTTTTGTTGAGTTGCTAAAAGTTGTTTATAGAAAAATGTCTATATAAAGGCAAAGCAGTAAAGAAATTGTGTTTTGATGTACTTAATATCACCAGTAAAATACAACTGAATGACTTTATTAGCCCTGTCTTCATTGTGTTTCATAAAAATGTCTGGACTGCTTTTCCTTGAGCTACAAGTTTGAGATAATCTGAATCCTCTACTTTCAGAGAGTGTGGTCTAGACTCACTAAAACAATATTGGTAATGGCCATAAGATATACTGATATTTATCATTTTTTCCCTAACTTTCCAATAAAGAGTTTCCAAATTATTTTTCATTTGTTTGTTCCTGCATTTCTATAGACATTCTTTATTTAAGATAGTATTCACTTCCTTATACAGTGGGCAGTGGCTGTCCTTGATTAATTTCATCCTGAAGAGATGTTCTGACAGGCAATCATGCCGAGCAATTAAGCGGAATTGGACAACTTAAATTTTTCTTGATTCTAATAAAAAATATTTGAAAGTCTGTATGAGATATTCATGTTCTATAAGTGCATGTTTGATATTTATTGTTCTTGTTCAGTTATTAATATCTGTATAAATTTCATTTAGAAAAAAGTTATAATTTAAAAGTTAGTTTTAATTTTATGGTGGCTCATTATTTTGCAAGTATCACCAATCCCTTTCTCTTTAATACAACATGGCTTGGGATCCTTTGTAAAACTATTTTTGTATTTCTGATCTGGATTGTATGATATAGTTTTCTTATTTCATTTATAGTATATGTTGGTGGGTAACTGTAATTCATTATACTTTGTAGTGTTGCTTTAGAGTCACTTAAGATAACTATTCTTTTATCGGTAGATTTCGTAAAGCTGCTCTAATGTCCATTATTTCATCATCAAAATTGTTAGCATACTGTCCCAAAGGTGTATATTGAGAGAATTCTTCACAGTACATTCCGAAGCCTGCTTCTCCATTTTTAAGAGATCCATCTTTATGCACTACACCCCATGCAACGGTCAGATAATAACTTCTTAGTTTATTAAAAAGTTAAAATAATCAACACTCATGAGCGTTTCACTCCTTTAATTATTAAAATAACAAGACATGTTTCGTGAACATATTGTTCACATTGTCAACTGAGTACAACTAACATTCATGCAGGGTTTGAATAATGGGCGACTGTAAGGTGCTCTGGTGGATTCTGAAAGAATTTAAACAAAATATTGTCTGCTTCCGGAATTTCAAAATTCATAAGAATTTTTTCTTTTTCCTTTATAAAGATGTTCTCCCATATGCTGAGCTCCTTAGGAATTTGGACAGCCTTCAATAATCTTATTTCTTTTTAATAAACGAAGGAGTTATATTTCGTTTTACTGTGTGGATTCCTTCAAAGGTATAAATTAAATTAGGTCAGATAATAGTTGTTTAGTGTACTAAGTGCTGTCAATCTTAATACCTCAGGTAGGTAGTTCTTCTTGGAGATTATCCCGATTTAGATTTATGTTAATATCTATATATTGTAAAGGATCAGTTGGTGTAATGACAGGTTTAGTGCTTATTTTTAAAATGTCTAAATCTTCTTTCTGTGTGTAATTTTTAAAATCTGTCGTGTTTTTAATTGTTGTATGCTGTTGGGAATATGAAACCATTTATTCCTGTGTTAATTATTTTTTAATTTTTATCACAGTATTGCCATTTTAATATCTAGCTCTATTTTAATTGGCAGATTATGCTCTGCATTGCTGCAATAGGCATTGTTTTAATGGCTCATATTATTAATATGAATAACCTAGATTGTATTATATCTAATTTAGTTTTAAGTTGGTTTATTATTGTGGATATTATCTCACTTCCATAGAGCACATTGGGCTTTATGTAGCTTTTGTATGTCATTAAGGAGACCTATGGATCTTCCCTATTTGATGCCTGCTAGTATTCTCAATTGTTGTTCTTCTTATTCACTTTTTTAGTTATCTTGTTGATCTGTTCAGAGATGGAAAGTTTTTTTTGTCAAGTGTTATACAAAGCTATTTGGTATGTTCTTTCTCTTGTAGTAGCTCATTATTAAGTAACCTGTAGTGTATTGAAGACTGAAAAGTTAGATAAACTGTCTTTTTAGTTAAATTTTTTTTAAAATTGTAAATCTTTAAAAAAAAAGTTTTCATATGGAACTAACACAGTGAAGCTCATGTGAATTGAATCTGTTGTCTTTTTAGTGTTTATTTCCATATTGTGGTGGATGCCCATGTTTCCATGAAATTGCATTTCATTTTCTAATTTTTATAATGTTGTTTATTCTGCTAATCCATTTGTTAATGTCATTTATGAAAACATTAAAAAGATTGAATTGGAGACAGCACTAAAGGAAAGATTTAAGAAGATAATACCGGACAAGCAGTAATAAGAGCTCATGCACCAGCCTATCATGCTTGGCTTAATATTTTATTACTTTCCAGAAATTAAGTACATTGATGATCATTTCTCATAATCACTTCCATTTAGTTTTGCAAATTCTACTAGCTCACCAGCTCTGCCTGTTTCTATATAAAGTTGCATTCCTATAACTAAGAAGTGCAGTCATGCTGCTTTAGAAATGGCACCAAACTTCTCCTTTTAACTTTAAAGAGTCTCTCCCAAACTATCAAAATGATCTTTTTGAAATAAGACAAAGGCCTGAACTTAACCAGTTATTATGGAAACTGCAGTGTGACCAAGAAGCAAAATGCCTCCCAACCTGAACTTTTGTGCAAGTACTCTGAAAACTGTGGTGTATCATTGTCAGCTTCCTCAACTGGAATTCTCATACTGCTTAATCTTCAAAGAGGAAGTTCCAGATAGTTGACACCTCTTTGATACTAGGACATGCCCATTTCCCTTTTGTTCTGCTAGGTAATGGTCCGCCCAGCAGCAACAAAGGTAGTTAGGCAGGATTGTAGGTCATTCTTTTCTGTGGTTTCCACACAAATGTAGAAGACTTTTCAGGGTTCAAAACCCCATAAACCAATCAAACTGTGAAGCAGTTTGGAAACCTGCACTAGCGTTACCAGGCAATCTTGCTAGTTGAAGTCTCACTTAAAATTCTAAAACCAATTGGGTGACAGAAACTGCACAACAATGAATATATTGCAGCAGTTGCTCTGAATTGACTAAACACACGGTGGTTTATTGATGGCAAAAGAAAAAATACCTCTTAAGTTCTTTGGAATGCAGAAAATTGAATAACACTTTTAGAATAACAGAAAATAGCAAACCAAAAGTCAATAGGAGTTGAGTTGGGGCTGTAGAAATAATTATGGATGTTGTCTAAGTGGACTCAGATCATAGCAAAGGATGCTTTTGTTGGAAGCCTCTTCAACATAACAAAACATTGTGTTACAAACTATTATCCAACATGCAAATTTTAATGACATGTTTTTTTTTTTACATTCTGGGACAACTAAGCTTCAAAATTCTATTCAGAGCATGCCACTTTTGTAAAGACATGTGGAAGATATCCAAAAAGTCTATATTGCATGTTTATTTTATAAGTAGTATCACCAAACTGAAGATTGCATGTTGATACTGAGTTGTTCCTTACAAGGAAAATATCAATGTAATCATATCAAAACTTACCTTACAATTTTGGTTATAGAAATGATCAGATATAAGAAACCATATGCAAAACTACAACTGCCAGTTTTAACTGCAAGGCTAAAATCAGAAATGAAAATTATTCCTGCATATCAGCAAAATTATGTATCAGGGATGTTGAACATCCCAGCTTTAGCATGTTCCCACTCTCTTCATGTTGCAATGTCATAATGCAGTGTGTGTATATGCAACTTTATTGTATTTATTATTCCAATTCCTGTCATTACAAATATATAAATGACCTGTTTTTTTTTCAAAGTTAAATGCTGCTTATTTTTATCCATTCATTTTTTCTTCCACCCCCTTTTTAATCTATTTTAACAGTTTGTCCTTTCTATTTTGGAAGGACTTTCAGGCTACCTATGTGAATTAATCAGAACACAACATTAAATATACATTTTATATTTTTTTGCAGTTATTTGCCTAATAACATACATTTACACTTGGCTAGTAGCTAATATGTCAGCCTTTTTGTTCTTTAAGTTACTTTGTACATGATTCAACAGGCTTTAAGCACTTATTTTTAAATTCATCATGAAACCACACCTTAACTAGAGACTCTAGCATGCACATTTTTGTGGAACAATCGGTTTTGTGAGTAGCTTTTAGAAAATAGCCCACAAGTTTTCCATTGGATTAATATCAAGAGAGTTCCCTGGCCACTCTAACACACAAATGTTGTTCGCACTGAAGAATTTCTTCACTTTCTTTGAAGTATGGCAAGGAGTCAAACCTTGCTGGAAAATTCTGTCACCATCTGCAAACCTCTTCAGCAGCTCTGTAACAACTCTCTTTTGTTCCTGAAGTGTTCTCTTAAGTTGTTCTCTTAAGTGTATGCCTAAGTTTCTCTTTGTTTTTCCAATGATTTTTTTCATATTCTGGACATTTTATTAGGTAAATATGTGCTTTTTTTCTCTGGTGGAATACTTTCATTAACATTGCCTTCAGGAGATTTTTAACATTAAAGTTTATTGGTGCCAATCTAATATTAGCATCTTTTAGAATATTTCGAAATTTGTGCATAGCTCATGGATGATATTTGAATTTTTTAAAAATTATCTTATCTTTTCACGCTTAAAGTGCTGTCATTTCTTTAATAAGATTTTACCTTTTGAACTTCTGTACTTTTTTGTGAACCAGTTATGTACTAAATTCTTTTTGAATCACTTTTATTTTCTATTTGCTTGTATTCTTATTTTTTCTTGTTAATGGGTAAGTTAACAAGTCTTTGTTTTAAGCTGTTGGTTACTGCATGTTTATAGTTTTTGGATTAAATCTGTCAGCTTTGATGTGATCACCTATGCATGTTCTTTCTATATATTGGGCGTTAACACTAGAACAGCAGAAAGGGCTCATTATGACCCCCTACATATAAACATGCAAAACTTTAATATTTTAAAAAGGTAGTTCTACTCTTTGGTTTATACTCCTAAAGCTAAAGAAGACATTAGGAATATAAACCAAAGACAAGATGAAAAATCGGCAGTGGCCTGGTATTTTTGGAAAGAACAACATAGCATTAATAAAAACTCCAAATTACTTAAAAATATTAAAGGAAAAACTGAACTTACAGTATGGGAAAACATTTATATTTGGAAGAACAAGCAGAAAGTTTTTAATTTTGAAATCCCACCAAGTGAGATACTAATACAGAAGTTCATTAAACCTCCACCAGAGATGAATCAATTGACCACAAGGAGCGAAGCCGACAGTACAGTCGACAAGGAACTGACGATGGGAGCGATGGCTCCAGAAACTACGCTTTCTTTTTATTAAAATCTTAGTGACGTATATGTTACAATTTCGACTCAACTTTTAAAATGTTAATATTTGACATCGCTGTTACATAAGTTCACTGTATTTTATTTAATGCAAAACTTTATTATTATATTTATTAATAGCATCATTTGAATTTATAAATTGTTTTAGAACAGTAAATAAGTGGATATTAAATTATGTTTAAATATTTAACTTGAAGTTATATATTATTCCTAATCTGAAAATTTGGATTTTGCTTTTCAGTTCATGACTGTATTACAGCTCTTAGTTTTTCTTATTTAAGTCCATTTATTTGAAGGATTATAACTTTTTTTTTTTAACCACCTTTTGCATTATGCACAGACGATCTGTATGTTTCTTGCACATTTTACACACACGCTTTGCAGCACTTGTCTTGTTTCCTTTATACACACTGAATTAACATTTCTTTCACATCGTGAAAAGCCTATGTCCCTCATCCTCTTCCTCTTGTTGCTCTTCTTCTTGAGCTTTCACCCCCTTCAGTTCATTCACCAGCTGAAGGATGAATTTCTTCCGCTTTATCTTTCTGTTTTCTACCTCATTGTAGACGACCGATGCATTGATTGCTGCCAGGTCCAGCTCTGGTTGATTTCTCATCATATTGGAGAAATCTGAGCAGCTCCTGAAGTCTATCCGTGACATTGTGTCCTTGATGAATGTAGGTTCCCACAACTAAAGATCGTTTACTGACATATCTTTCATACAGATTACTCCTCGGGTATACAAGTTGGCTATCATCTTCTCCAGTTCCACTAGTGAAATAGTCCACTGGTGTTTCAATGTCATCCAAGAATTGGATTCTGTTTGCTTGTTTATGACGAAACATCGATTCATCAAAAAGTAGATGAAAAACACTGATGGGAGAGTCATTCACTCTGAAAGCATATGTAGTGAGGACCTTCTCACCATCTGTCTCTAGCCACCATTTTCACTGTGGAGGAATCTGATGAAGTCTAAGCCTGCTGAGATGACAGGCAATGGTTAAGGAAAATTAGCACTCGCATCCATTTTGAATAAGAAATCCTTGCTAACATTTACATCATTGTCACTGTTTTTGACAAAAAATTCACTACTGGAGTCTGTAGGTCAATTTCTGATTTACCGCCACGGGTGGCCGAGGCCTTTAAGGCGCAGACTCTGAGCGGGAGGTCTGGAGTTCAAATCTCACCAGGATGGTCTTTCCTGACAGGTTTTTTGCAGGTTTTCCTCAGTCCTCATAAATGGCAAATGCCGGGGAGGTAACCTAAACTTAGGCCTGGAAAGTTTCCTTCCTTAAAAATCCTTTCCTAATATATTATTTCATTTCATGTATCATTAGTGTCCACCGCCTGCGGTGCCTCAGTAGTAAAAGCGGGCGTTAAACACCACTCAAAAAAAATTTCTGATTCAACATCAGAACTCTCAAAAAAAAATTACCAAATCTCGTCATCTGAAAGGCCACTCTGACAATACAGATTCAAGTAGTGTGTCTTGAACACACAACACACCTAAATGGGAACATAATATTTTCAGATAAAATTCACAGTATACACACATGCCTGGTCCCAACAATGAGCCGATATTTCTCTCTGCACATTGTTGATTACTGTAACTATTATTGGTCATATGTAGAAAGTTTTACTGCGCAGTTATAGTATAAATTTATCGGGGTCAAATTGAGCCCTCTTGCCATTCTAGGTTTAAGACGTCAAAAATGAATGAAAAAATTAAATATTTTTATATCCAAATGTAACATCATAAAGAGGGAAAAAATTGAATAACTGTCATGATGTTTGATGAAAAAATATGAATACCTGAGAAAATTGTTCAAAAATAAATTTAGTTAGTGTTAAAATAATAAAACTTCAAGGTAACCAAAACTGTTATCTACAGAAAAAACATGCATACAAACAATCATAGCTGACAGATGCACAGACTCATAATCCATTAACAAGAAAGAATAATCCAAACAATATAAGGAAAAAGAATGAACTGCAAATAAAAAATGGATTTAGCAAAGAATTGGTTCACAAAAAAGTGCAGAAGCTCAAGAGATGTTAATTTGGTTTATTTACAGATGCTCTTTAACATCTCAGGTCATCAGCATACAATTCCTTTAAGGCCATGAAATGGCCGATAAATTTTGCCCAGAGGCCTCTTCTTCGGAGATTCTTTTACATGCCGTAAATCTATGCTATGGGACCCACACTTTATTTCACTTCTGAAGGAAAGGATTTTTATGCCTGAAAAAATCCATTGATCCTAGCCAGGATTGAACCCACGATCTTGGGTTTAGGAGGCAAATGTGATTACCGCTACACCACCAGGACTGATGAAGTTCAAAAGGCAATAACTTATTAAAGAAACCACAACACTTTCAGCAGGAAAAGATAAGATAGTTTTGAAAAAATTCATATATCATTCATGAACTATGCATAAATTTCAAAATATTCTAAAAGATTTTAATATTAGATTGGCACCAATAAACAGACTTAATGTTAAAAATCTCCTGCGAGAAAATCTATATTGGAAAAATAAATAGAAACATAAGCACCTGGTTAAAAGAACACTTCAGGAACATAATGTACTGGACAGAGAACTGTGACATAGTGAAAAAAGCAAAATTTTTAAAGTCATCACAGTGAACTATAGAGCTCTAGCAATGTGGGAGAAAATTTACATTTATAAATACAGAGACAGATTAATGAACTTTGACACTTCAGGGATGAAAACATAAACTTTTAAGTTCATCACACCTTCACCAGAGCAGAATATACATCCCCAAAGAAACACCATGAATTATCCAGCAGTTGACAGTTAGGTGAGGATGCAGACAGTGGTAACAATTAAGTGAAGCCAAAAAGAGCTAGTAATTTGACTCGTAATACCATAATCTTAATTTTATGTTAATTCAAATATTGAATTTTGGGGTATGGATTTAAAACTGGCAGTTAATGGAACCTTATAACATATTAGATACTTTCTTTGTTATAGAGTTGTAGTGTACAACTAAATGATGTGATTTTTACATTAACAGAAACGTCGGGAATTGTTGTTAGAAAGACAGAGGCTGGAAGAAGACTCTGTGATTCCAGAAGTTGAAGATGAATGCTCCCCTCAAGGCAGCATCGATCAACCAGAACTAAATTAAGACACCTTTGAAAAGTTTCTCATAGTGGGATACTTTTAGGTTTTCTGATAAATGTAAATAGCTTTCTGTCATGGTTATGAAAGATCGTTATCCAGGTTTAGGTAAAGAGCTGCTCTCTATTTAATATACCTTGTTCATCATTTACATCATATTACTTTAGCCAGTAAAGATTCTTAATAACAATTTGAACATTTTGTTCTCTGTATTTCAACTTCTGAGCTTTAATGTTAAGATAAGAAAAAAAATTGTAGTGTGTGTGCATGTGACTTTTTATTTCAGTTTAAAATGTTTCTTTAAAATTGTTAAGTATTTTCAGGTAAGCTGCATAAATAGATATTGGGACAGGATATCCCAATTACAATTTGTTAGTATTAACAATGTTAATATAGTTTTCAGGATGTGACAGTGAATAAGTTGGTTATAGTTTTAAATAAAATATGCATTTCATGTGAACTATGCGAAACATTTCTGGAAAAGTATAATTCCAAAACAATGGCATAATGTTTTAGACAAATATCCCTCATTGTCAGTTGCATATGCATACTTTTTCTATTCATTATCAAATCTAAAAACAATATTTTAAAAATTAAATCATCAAATTAAAGTGTTAATTATACTTTACAGTATTTCATCACTGTTACATTTCTGTTATACAGTATTATTAGCAAGCTACTGTTTTAATATGCACACTTTCCTGAAAACTAGTGAGGATGTGATAACTTTAACTTTTACTGTTCATTCATAATTATTTTACAAATTATGTAATTTTTTATGAAATATTTTTGAAATGGCTCTTAATGTATTTTATGCTTTTACATAGGTCTAAATTGTTTTGACATACAAATAGTATAAAACAAATATGAAAAAGGATATGTAACCACACTGCACAGAGAAGTTTTTGCAACGGTAGGGCATGAAACAAAGCCAGTTTGCACAACTCTTTACACAACATGTTTAGTATCATAACAAAATATAAAGCTGCAAATCTGCATGCATAATAGAAACAAAAATATAAAACAGTATAATGTTATATTACTTAACCTAAACTGAGGTATTCATTTTTTACACTAAACTCCATTCACTTACACAAAAGTAAGATGTGTTTCGGGAGAATCTCTCCCAAAATGTATCTTACTTTTGTGTAAGTGAATGGAGTTTAGTGTAAAAAATGAACACCTAAGTTTATGTTATATTGCCACTCCATTGTCAACAGCTTCATAAGTACAATAGTTATATTACTTGTATGTAATTAAGAATAGTCCTGTTATCTTTCCAGGATGCAAAATAAGACTGTACTTCACAAACAAAACAGATTCAAAAGCACCTTATGATAAATTTGCAATAAATTTGTATCCATATATCTATGAAGTGCTAGAGCTGGCTTTGCATTTACCATGTCGTTGTTTTATTGACATGTGGCAACTTTCTGTATAATGGAAGTTGTAATATCAACTCATAAATGTTTAGAACTTATCAAAGCAAAATGTTCCAACAATTTAGGAATAATTTAATGCTGAACAAAATTCAAGTTCTTGTCTCTCTTATCCATATTATTTTAATGTGGGTTTTATGTCTAAACTGAATACTTAATGGATGGTAGAAGCCAGCAAATGTTGGTCATAAATTAACTTTTCTCTAATTCAAGTTCTTTGAGCGTTATTATAGATATATGAAGTTTCTTTTATTTGTGCCTGTTGCCTTTACTTTAGGGGGTAGTGGAACAATCTCAAAATATTAATGTGGCAACTTTTCAGTTTATTTCTAATTTACTTGTATGATAATTAGTTGTTCACTTGCCAAGGTTCAGTTTTGGTTTAAAAAGTTGACGACAAGTTGCATTTCATCTAAAATCTAGACCAAAGCTACAATTATCTTCTGAAAGGAGTGATAACAAGCAAGAACCGAAGCTTGAGACTTTTTCTGAAGCTCTGTGTAATCACAAAACTTTTATATTACAAATATATATCATACCATACATTTGAATGGTACCATTCTTGGCCACAGGGTGGTGCTGGACATTTTCAAGGAATTGCATGATCTGCACAGTACTGAGTTAAGTAACCGCTACGAGTGGCCGAGGTTTTTAAGGCATGGACTCATGAGCAGGAGGTAGGGGATTTTCCCACCAGGACCTCCCTGCCTGATTATTTGTTTTTTTTTGTTTTGTTTTGTTTTGTTTTTTTCTTTTTCCTCAGCCCTCATTAGGGCAAATGCCCTAATAACTTAGGCCTGAAATGCTTACTTACTTGCAAAAAAAATCCTTTTCCAGTTTAACATTGCATTTATCATCAATGTCTACCACCTGTGATGCCTCAGTGGTTAATACAGGCATTAAACACTATTTAAAAGAAAAGTACTGAGTAAGCAGCACATATGCTGGTTGAGAAATGTCTTCCTGGGCTTGATCCAACTGATACAAGTATAGTTCATAAAATAATTAACAAAATGAAAACAAAAAAGAAAAGCTTGATAACCAGGGTTAGGATAGTTTTAAACTCAGTGGTGTGTCTGTCTTGGTTGTTAGCAATGAAGCTATTTGCACTCCAGTATTTAGAAGGAATGATGAGTGAAGGTATCCCCACTCCAAGTTTACAGAAAGCGACTTTGTTATGCCATTCCTGTGGAGATGTTTATCAAGGCTGTCATGTTAGCAATCTAAGATTTGCCACTGAGAAATTGTATTCATACTATGTTACAACTTTTCCCATAATTTTCCTGTTGTTTTCAATATACATTATTCTTTAAGTTTATTGTCTTATACGGATATAATTATTCTTTTGATAAAATGATACACCCTTGTGCAAATGAATGTAAACAGAGAATATTATTTTACTTTTTTTAAAATTATTTCACAAATTTTCAATATTAATTTTTACTAAACGGTGTTTTTAATATTCTTGTGCCTACCCTTGGACTTAATTACTATTTTCTCCCATTTGGACATAGAGTCAATGAGTTTCTTGCATATTTTATGTCTGTCCTGGTGGTCTAGTGGTAACCATTCTTGCCTCACAGACCCAAGGTCACAAGTTTGATCCTGGCCAGCCAGAATCGATGGATTTTTATCCAGAGTAAAAAAATCCTAAGTATGGCCTCCTTTGGAAGGGAATAAAGCTGTGGATCCCTTGTCATAGATTTACAGTATGTAAAAGAACCTCAAGCCTGGAAGAAAAGGCCTCTGAGCAAAATTTATCGGCTTTTTCACATCCTGAATTGAATGGGACACTGAGGACTTGAGATTTTAAAGAGCATCCAAAATAAAACAGTTAAATAAAAATCAAAACAAAAAACCCACATATTTTTGGGTCATGAAATCAAACTTTTATTACGGCACAAGTCATCTTTTCTTTGGGGGTATAGTCCATTTACCTCATCTGTTTTTTGACAGTCGTCCAAAGATTCCCCTATATGGTTGAAATCCGGTGAATTTCTAGGCCAGTCCAAACATTGAAAGTCATTTTTTGCCATGAAGTCTTTAACAATCTTTTAATGCATGACATGGGGCAGGGTCTTGCTGGAAAATTGCCTTTTATGTTCAGGCCCTTTCAATTTTGGAGCAGCCTTTTCTCTAAAACTGGGATGTACTTGTCGCTGTTCATCATTCCATCTATAAAAATCGAACATTTGGTGCCTGTGAATGCAAAACAATCCCAAAACATCTTTTGTGAAAACCTTGCGTCTGTTTGATTTGTTTCAATGAGATTTCCTCTCCATTTATATAATTTTGAAGCTGTTTGCAGTGAAGATATTATATGTAAACTAATATAATGTGGGTAATTTTTTTACATGCTTCACTTACTAACTTAAAGTTAGGATACTGTTTCGGGAACCAGCGTTCCCATCTTCAGCCGTTGACCCAATGTCTCCTGGTGCTCAAACCAGGAAACAATGGAACCAACACAAACACCAGAAAACATTGTCAGCACTTAAAGGTAGTAAGTGAAGTGTGTAAAAAATTTACACACATAGTATTCCTCTCCATTGCCTCTCCTTACATGTGAGATGTTCAACCCTGTGCTTCAAAATTACTTTCATCAGAAAATAGGACCCATCTGCACTCTCGTTGTGTCAAGTTCTGATATTTTCTAGCCCATGCTAAACTATTTTTCTTCATAGTACATGTCAGTAGCTGTTTTTTGACCAGTATTCCAGTTTTCTTTCCAGCTTCTAGAAGCTACATATGACTGTTGTAGCATTGATTTTCCCCCTGCAGCATGCATATCTTTTTGTAAATGAAAACTGTTCTTTTCAGGATTCATTTTTCTGGTTCTGATTATATAGGCATCAGCTTTCCTGGACTTTTTCATTTGGCCACATCATCCTTTTCTTTGAGGTGAAATTGACCCAACCTCATTTTTTCTCATAATTATATTATTAACAGCATCCAAACTTACATAATATTCAGCTGCTGTCTGTCTCTGAGGTAAATTACTAAATTCATGGAGGGTTATGACCTTACTTCTCTTCTTAGGTGTATTTCATTATGAATAAAAGTGTGCATGTGAAATAAAATAATTAAACAATTAGAAACATAAGAAAATTGCTTAAATTGTGGTACAACCAGTAAAAGCAATGACTACGTTGAACTATCTGAACAGTGGGTATCAATAATGCAGTGTAGAATTGGAGGAAAACAGTTACTACAACTTATAAGACTAAATTTCCTGCTTGTTCACATTAATTCACACATAAATGTAGGAAAGAGGACCAGATGATTTTAATATAATTTTGCTACCTTTCTTGGCCAGAAAAGCAGCTGTTCCATTTCCTTCTTCTATGCAGTGTGCAGATATGTATTGAACTACTATTTTATGTAATTTGATTGTTTTATAGTTTTGAGACATTAAGACTTTTGGCTGTTGTGTCAGATGCTATGGCTATGATACCCCATTTGAATTAGGTAGTATTACAGCTTTCTCAAATTTTTTATTTGATTTTAAACATGAAAATATGCATTTTCTACAAGGAAATGTGAAATATGAGTGTTGTCAAAAGTAACCTGAGATAGTATCCATTGCTGAAATGCTACTGTAACTGATTTATGTTTAGGTGCATGCTCTGACATAGGTTTCCAAGAATGAACATACTTTCTAGAGTGGATGTTGGCAGAAGTGAAATCTTCACGTAAATCTGCATATAATGTTGATGGCTATAAACACAAAATTGAACTATTTGCTTCATTTATGTTTGGCAGGAATTGTTCTATGCTCTTGTTGAGAAATATTCTTTTTGTGTTTAGCTCTTTTCAAATGTTGAGTGACTTGAAAATGAGCACCTGCAAATACATAACAAAATTTGCCCATGTGTGGTAAACGAGCCCTTGTTTTCATGCACATAATTATATACGAATTGGGTTGAGAATGGCAATTTCATTGGCAGAATGTTGAAAAGACTGAACATCAAGTACAACTGAACTACCATTAACAATCATAATTTAGAATAAACTGCCTCTTTCTACACAACAGACTTGCCTTTCAATGCTGAATCAGAAATTATAGTTGCAGGTATCATCCAGCATATGTCTTCCAGTAAATAATTTGTGGAAATTGCTCAATTCTTGTTGGTTTGTGTCTTAGGATTCCTCCTGAGCTATGTCCTTCTGCTAAATATTCTCACCAAATATAAGTTAGGATTGTGGCAATTTTATGAAAAATATATATTTGTAATGGTTTTCTCTCAATAATACACAATAATCAAAAACCCCAAAATATGTAAAAGCATGAACTATAAAAATTACTTTTTCTGACTGGGTAAATGTTAAATCATGCCCATTTCAATTCCTGCACACATTTTAATCCAACAAAAAAAATATTTTATTACATAACCATCCAAGCTCTATTGATTATATTGTGCTTGATAACTATACTTTAAAAATTGAGTCCCAACAAGTCGCGGGCACCCACACAAAGTGACAAGTGTAGGGACATCAAAATTAATGTATATGTCATATACCACAAAAATGACTGTAATGTCAGATAAAATGTTTTCATTTCCAAAATTATGGCATTGTGACTATCATTATTGAAAGTGATATTTCATTTAATTAATATAATATTACAAAAGTTCATGTTCCATGACACTCTTGAATCTGTTTGCATGTAAACTCAATCCTCTGGTCCTTTTTTTTTTTACATATACATACATCTGTCATTTTTATATTTTACTGGCCCTTTCTTTTTAATAACATATTGGTTTTTTTTAATAAGATATTGTGCCTTTATGCTATATTTGACAATTAAGATGTAGAAGTAAAACAGTTATAATGGCTAGTATGAAGTTATCAAACTATCATATGATCTCATGTAAACTAAAATATGATTGAGCAAATTTTAAAACCATTTACTGTTAAAATAAAATAATTGCATAATTTCATATTGCAACAATTCAATAAAACTAACAAAAAATTATGTTTTAAATGTCTGCAATGTTGGTCCCTTCATTTGGCTTCAGGTTCTATAAAATATGAGAAGAGAACAGACATGATCAAAGCGGTTGAGACCAAAGCTAGCCTGCACAGTAACAAAAAAAACCTTCACCTCTCATAAAGACTGCCATAGTTGGCTGAGGTTGTTAAGGTGCAGACTTATTAGCAGGAGGTCTAGGGTTCCAATTCCACCAGGGCCGTCCTCCCTGACCGAGGTTTTTTCCATGTTTTCCTCAGTCCTCATAAATGGCAAATGCTGGGAAGGTACCCTAAACTTATTCCTGGAACATTGCCTTTCTTAAAAAAATCCTTTCCCTATATACCATTTCATTTCACGTATCACCAGTGTCCTGTCTGTAGTACCTCAGTAGTAAAAACTGGCATTAAACACCATTCATTTTCATACCTCTCATAAACAATTCCACATGGAGCCTTTGACTGTAATATTGGTTATTATGTCACAAATAGTGCACTAGTTTAAATAAGATTATATTTCAATTCCTCAATAGGAAGTTACACACTTGTTTTGGTTAAGCTCAGTTTTGCAGCCCCTGCCCATACAGCAACAAAATATGCTACAAAAATTATTGATACTTTTTTCATACAAAATTACAGAAGCTCAAGCCAATTGTGCAGAACAAACATCAGCTGCTGTGCTGTGTAATGCTGCCATCATTATGTGGCTAAGAGGGTGCATGATAAGTCGATATACTTTCAGATACAATGAATTGGCAATATCTTGAATTATAAAGCAGACTTCCCATAAGTTCAACTCTGGGAGTGAAACTGTATTGTCAAATGATTTTCATTTCTAGTGCAAAATTAATTTGAATGGAAATACTGTTTTCAAGATATTTCTAAATATATCAGAAAAGTCAGTAAATCTTATTGTACTAAGCTGATGAATTTAAATGCAAATAATTGATTACTAAAAACAAACACACATAGACACACACACTTCATTCCAGTCTTATTTTATTTTTTATAAAGTGTTTCGTACATACCTATATCAAATGTAAATTTCATTTGCTGTTTTGTTGCCAGTGGCACATAATTTTCTAATATAAGTTTTACTTAAACAGTAAATAGTTACTTAAATTTGCAATTTGGAGAAAAACAGCAACAATAATTAGCTGTGTGCATGACCCAGTACACAATCATCACAAATTATGTTTAAAATTATCAACAGATTATTTGCAAATTAACCTAGTTATCAAAGCAAACAATTCCAAAATTGTATAATGTATATTTCTTAGATTCACTCACATTTTGTAAACTGCACATAAGTCTTCTAAGAGAAATAACAAAGCTGATTGCAGCACATATATATAATGAAGTTGCTAGAATAAATTTAACAAAATGTTAGTAACAGCAGTAGAGAGAACTTTGTTTAAACCTGTTTTGTATCAAATAATTTTACCCTTTTAGCTCTGCATTTCATTCTGTTGGCTACTATAAAAGTTTCTTCAGCAAGAGCTGAAAATTGTTATTGGCAAGAAAACTTGCCTCAGATATTTTTATTGTAAAATGTAACTTCTTTAGTGGACTGCTAATTTACATATGTACAGTCCAATAGAGGGGGTTAAAAGATTTGATTGTGAATGTTTATGTTCCCAAATAACACTATAGCGTAATACACACAGAAGAAACTCTTGAATTATCTGTAGCTAACAAAGGACAAGTAATGATGATATGTAAGGCTTATTATTTAAATTTTTAATTAGCTACATGATGCTATTAAATTAAAATATTCCATACTTTATAAAAAGTTTTGGAAACATGTTGTATCTAGTAAACACATGGGGCAGGCACTTCAGTCATTATGGAATGGTTTTGATCTACCATTGGGAAATGTCTTTTAATTCCTCTATACTACCCCACAAGAAAAGTAACACACTGCCACCTAATGCCGCATGTACCAGAGTAAAATAACAACCCTGCCCTTAGAGAGGCCAAGTGTATGGTAAAAGATAAAAGCTTAAGAACTGTAAAAGAGAATGAAATATAAATTCTTCAGAAATTGGCAATGATTATGTTTACGGAATGTCGGGATCCACATAGTGAAACTTTTAATCCTATTTTGATTTAAAGTAAAAATCATGTCTCACATTAAAACTCTCTTGAAGTTCCACAAACACACTTATAAAAGCAATTTCGTCGATTGGTGGACAATGTGAGGAATATACCTCAAGAAACATGTCCCAAAATTACTTTTATATGTATGTTTGTGAAACTTCAAGAGAGCTTTAATGTGATGACATGATTTTTAGTGGTTTTACTTTAAATCAAAATAAGATTGACAACCATTAGTTCAGCAAGTTCATTCCTCTGTTTTACTTTCTGATTTTATCCAAATCTAACTAACCCAAATTAATAATCTCTTCCAGCTATGCTTATCCAAATAGCAATTCTTAAATCAAATTTACCATTCTGTACTTTAATTTGGGTTAAATTAAAAAAGAAAAATAAAGAATATAAATTGTTTTTTATGTAAAACTTTACATTCCTATTAAATAAATGAATTAAACAAAGTCAATAAAGAATTATGTTTTTCCAGCTAATTTAAAGATAGGAAATTGAAAGAATGATTATGGAACATTTATGTTTTCTTTATCTTATTGACATTAACATCTTTCTGCAATCTTAGGTATATTAAAAGTAGAACTATTTACAATCATGTTAACACATTAAAAATACTCTTGATATTACACTCTTAAAACTTTTAAAATTAAAACTGGGACATGTTTTATGAGACTTTTCTCACATTGTCAACAAGTCGTTTTATAGTTGACAATGTAACAAGGTCTCATGAAACATGTCCTGGTTTTATTTTAAAATTTTTAAGAGTGGAACATCAAGAGTTTTTTAATGTATTAACATGCATGATTTTAGGTAGTTTTACTTTTAATGTACCTAAGATTTTATGATCGTTTCATTGTGTGGATTCCTACATTCATAATTATCTTTCTGCAAGCCTGTATTAGGTCGAAATTGTGCTTTAAGCATTAATGAAATCTTTAAATTGTTAGCACAAAAATTTTACAAAATAAACAATTTGTTCTTATTGGCTTGTTTCATTGTTAAATATTAACCCAAATTTAACAAAATTATGCATTGTTTCCCTTATTATATTTTTATATGCTTGCCATTTTTAAACTTTGAAAGATAAACTAGTAAGAAATTTTCAGTTTATCTTTAAAGATTTATTAATTCACAATTGTTACGAGTGTCTGCAGTCAACGTAATTAAAATGAATTACAGATATTATTTTAAACAACATACAACACATTTTAAGGTCAAAATTTGTTTTTGAAATTGTGTGTGAACAGTTTAAATTTCTGTTTATTAGTAGCTTTAATGACAACATTGCAAACATGCACTTCCCTGCAGGCAGTTTTTGTAGCAACTCTGTTAATGAACCCCAAGGCAGCAAAAGATATTGCAAGAGCTTAACCACATTGCTAAGGAGTGAGTTATTAATTTGTTGACAATCCCATTGTTTCTAACCAAATTGAGGTGTCTTAGCATGTCATGAAAGGAAATGACTGGTATTTATATAAAGTACTCTCTACTTTATTTAAGTCTTCAACATGATTACACAACCACCTGAGTATTCATACTTGGGGTGAGATAAGATAAGATAATATTAGATAAGGTTACTCTTTCTCCATAACATCATCAAACTTGAGTCGTCGTTTTGGTTGACAATGTGAGGAATGTACCTCACGAAACATGTACCAAAATTACTTTTATAAGTGTGTTTGTGAAACTTAAAGAGAGTTTTAATGTGACGACATGATTTTTAGTGTTTTACTTTAAATCAAAATAAGATTAACAAAAGTTTCACTGTGTGGATTCCGAAATTCTGTAAACAACTCACAATTTATTAACTTGTATGCTAAAAACAGAACAAGGAAAGTATTCTAGAATTAAGTTTAGTCAGATACCAGAGCAGTGAGTAATGGACAAATACCATACTGCTGACACTATAGCTCTAACAATTTTAATTCTCAAATGATTTGTCACTATTTCCTATGTCTTATTCAGATTAAAACAGTCTTAGCACTTAAACTTTGTATCACTAACATAAGTCTATACATATTGCAGATAAAAATATGACTCAAAATTAGATGATTATTTTTTCCCATGTAAAACAATATTCAGAAGCCAAAACACTGCAGACATTATTGAGGAATATTAGGAAATCATATTTTACCATAAACTTTTTTCTTATATCTTTATTTATAAATGATATAAGCCTATATGAATGATGTGAAGCCTGCAGATGCAAAAGTCATTAACTCAGAAAGGGAAAGTTTCACTGTTATCTTGGAACCAAGAAGTGGGTTATCTTCACAACATGTTAAGAGTTTAATTGAAAAATATAACATTAAAAAGTTTGTTTTATGAAAACAATTAAAATATTCCAACACTAATAAGGGAAGCTTAGGCAATTGTAGTGACAATGTTAACACACATCCAGCTATGCATGGTGATAAGACACTCAGGAATCTATTGAAACATTATCATATACCTATATGTAGTATGCAATAATAATATGCCTTTTCTGTGGGCACTTTGAAGTAGATCATTTGTGCTGGCTTCTGCTTGCTTTGCCACTGCCTGAGAGAGTGTTCTTTTTAATGAATATATTGTTAATTCTGCAAAAAGTTTACTCATGTTGCAATTTTATTAAAATTTAGATTTATGAGCTATTAGTGTAGATTTATTTTGGAAGCTGCTAATTAAGAATATTCTGTCCAGCATAGGGGTTGGAGATGACGTGTTTCTAAATCACCCTATTCAGTTCAAAGAATATAGCTTAAGTCTGTTAATCAAAAACAGTTGTAGCTTCATGTAAATTACTTTATTTGACAATGTGAACTGAGTTAATAAGGTGGTACCTCTGAAAACTTGAAAAACAAAATGTAATTATTACAATGACCCCTTCATCTCATGCAATACATTTGGTCTGCTTAGACCAGTGTGTCTATGCAACATATAAATGTTCTCCTTTACTTTAAGAAAGGATGTAAGTCACTGGGGATGGAACAGATTTCAGCAGCAGGCCACTGCTCCCATCTGGCAAAAGAAAATATTCAGACTGATAACTTGCCACTATGTTTCTGAATTCCACCTTGCAGTATCTGTTAACTTTTTTCTACGTTCCTCCTTTTTAACTATAGCATCTTCTGCCTTAAGCCCATTTAGATCCTTTTCTGAGGTTGTGGGGGATCCATGAGTGCAGACATGAAATCTTTAAGACTTTCGGAAACTTCCATCAATGACTTCATCCCTTTGTCTTTCCAATTCTTCATATTATCAACAGAGATTTTTCTCTCCTCAAACCCAACTTTACAGTTCTAGCAAATTATATGTGAAAGTTCTCTTCTGTCTTGTTATACAAGGACACCCACAGTGATGTGTGATGATCCATCTTAAAATTAGAGTGAGCCTCCGACAATTGAGAGGCTGTCACAGTTAGATCAATGAAAACATTTTTTTACTAATCTAGAAGACTTACAATACTTAATTGAAGTGACTGAGGGCTAATTTGAAATGTTTTTAGATGAACTTTGTAATTGGAGACTGTACAATTTGGCCACAATACATCAAAATTAAAATAGTACTAAGTTGCAGAATAAATCACTAAAAAGAATATTAATGCAACACTATGTCATACATTTCAGTTAACTGACTTAATGCTGCATTCAGTAGAGAGAAATGAGGATCTTTTTTTTATTGAAACCAACTTTTGGCTACTTAACAAGTTAAGAAAATGTGATTCTTCTTGCTATCCAATGGAAATTGTAAAATGTTATGTGGCATCCTGAAGCCTCTGCCAATTTTGGTTAAAAAGTCAGTCAAGGCTAAGCATCGGATGGCAGTCTTTTTGTATCGTAAAGGTACAGCTCGGTGATATATTAAAGGCATAATTCTATTTTCAAGTTCAATCTCTAAAGAAAGCAGCCATCTGCACTTTAGCGTAGAATATGGAGAACATGTAATCTAGTGCTGGTACAGTTGCAAAACAGAATGAACGATTTTTGATTTTGTGCACTCTTTTGGAACTGAATGGGGAGTGTTGTCTACCCCAATGCCCAATGTTGCAACACCAAAATTAGCTTTGCAGTATTATCATTGTGAAATTTTTGCTCATCAAAAGCAATTAGACAACGATGCAATTGCATGACTAAAGAAAGACATATTTTGCATTTCTTAATAACATTCTTCCATCCATATAAACTGATGAATCAAACTGTGCAAACTTCTGTTTTTAAGCTGTGGCTTACAGACTGTATTAGAAAGGAAGAAAAAAAAAATAGTAAATAACAAAGTAATGCAAATTAGTGACAGATCAGTTTTCTGTCAAGTAAAGAAGTAAGCCATATTATTTAAGGAAGTAGTTTAAATCTTTTGTTGCATTGTAGATTAAGCATAGTTTTATGATTATGAATAAATATTTAATAGCTTTAGAACTTTTTAACAGCTATGTTACTGCCCTTTGTTTTCAAAAAATAAAGTTTTACTATATACCTCAAGTGGATTGTATATATTTGTTCATTCTTATCCCATAACACTAACTGTTAAGAAAGACTGCAGAAGTACTGAATAAATCACAAGCTGGTATACAAAATATCTTGCTCTCCTACAGTAAGTAGGGTCTTTGGATATCCTGAAGACACTTCAACTAGTGAGAGCAATGGAATCCCCCCCAATATCCAACCTATCACCCCATATAATATTTTATTTATTAGTTACAAATCTTTGTACTAACATTTTATTTAACTTATGTTGATTATTTTCATTTGATTCATATCCAGAACATTTTAGTCATCAGGATATTCTTCTGCATACAAGTGTGCCCCAATGTCTGTAATTGTTGTAGTTCAAATATGGTATTGTCAGTTCTTTACATGATGAATGTATCCCTCTTGCTAGTCTGCTACATGGATTATGGCATTGATAAACTAAAAGTTACAGAAGTTTCATTGTTGAAGAAAGTTTTAAATTAAATACAAGCCCTTGTTGGACTACAGACCACCATATGTTCCTTATTTGATTAACTTACAAGCTGTCAGGAAGTTATAGTTTCTTAAGTGCCTAAAAGAACAAGGCAGTAATTATTTTGAGTTTGGGACATCATGATGACAATAGGGGTGGTGAAGAGGAAAAGTTCAAACCTGGTATAAGAAAACAAAAGGTTCAGATGACATGACGATAAAATGGCAAATGTGTATTCTTGCAGCACTACAACTAAGCAATGGCCATTTCTTTTGATCATGAATATAACTGTTACAACTGGAACAAATGCATACATATTTTGGAAAACAAAGCTTTCTGAATGGAAATGTTCTGCTCATTATTAAAGAAGAAAATTTTTGTGACAATGGGTCAAGAACTAATTAGATCACATGTGGCAGGGAGAATGAAGACACCAATAGTATTGCCTCTAAATACAACTGTCACAGAGTTGCTTGGGAAGTTGTAACAACTGCATCAACTCAATGAAGGCTACACACACAGCTGAAATGTGCTTCAAATTTTGGCTGATGCAAGATCTGTGATAAGAAAGGAAGGCATAATGTGACAAGTGTCAATAAGTTGTATTCCATGAACATTCAGATGGTAAAAAATTAAAAATGTGTATTCGCTTTTGTGAGTGATTGGTCAGAGACCAAGATTCCAGTAACATTGTTTTCCATTGTTAAGTAATATTAACAACAATGAAATTGCTGTATTATGTAAAATAAAACATATTTTGAATTATGTTCATTGCATATTTGCAGCTTCAAACCAATGTTTATAACACTGAAAATGCTGTATTATGATATTAAAATTATGTATTGAATCAAATTGAGCAAGTACTTGTAATTTCAAACTATGAAAATAAGTTTTAAACTGGGATATTCAATCTGTACTGGCAGAACTTGGTATGCAGAATATTAATGGAGTCGCTCATAAAATCAACATCTCTAATTTTTCACAGATTTCTTCTTAGACTTATTTTTTGATTCTCATCCATTATTTTCAGATGAATTGGTAGTTGATTCTATTATAGTTATAGTAATTGGATTAAAATTGGCAATACAAGAAATAACTTACTTACATACAGGGAGAATTAAAGGTGAATCAAGATAAAACTCAAATTATAATATGTAAGAAAGGAGAAATCTAAGTGAATATGAGAAGTGGAATAAGGTGAACAATGAGTATATATTTAGAATGAAAATGGATGGAGCTAATGGGACAAGCAGGAAAGATTTGCACATGCCAAAGGAAAAGCAACATAAATTATTAAAGGATTTAAATAAAACATCTGAATTAGAGATAAAATGCCTAGAAAGAATATATAATAAATTACAGAAGCAAGAATGGGGCTGGAAACTAGAGTTAGTGCACAGATCATTCTGCAAAGAAGTTCTTGACTTGCCAATCTCAACAGTGAAAGAGGTAGCTCAAAATAGAAACTGGTCAAATACAAGAAAAAAATTAATAATGGAAAGAGAACTGGAAAATTGGCAGAAAATTCTAAATTTAAAGGAGGATAATTTACTAAAACATTGTTTAATTTTAAGAAGGAATAGATAAGTAGTATAAGAAATATATTTGAATATAGTGGTTTAGGTAATATTAGGAGTAGGAGGAAATAAATAGTAATGGGTTTTGGAAAGAGATAAGACAATTTGAAGATACAAAGTAACAAAATATGTTTAATGGGGAAGAGTTCATTACTATTCTCTTCATGGGGATAGAGAAAATTATATTGATAAAGGAAACAAGGAGGTAAGAAAAGGTGTAGCATGGGTAAGAGCTGGGGTGTGAAAGTTAAAATGCCAGAGAAAGGATTTATGCAGGGTAAGAGTCCATTATGTGGAGGGGAGGAAGATTTAGAGTATATAATGTTTGGTTGTAAAGAACAAAAGCTGGAGGGAGGAATTCATTAATTATAAGTGTTTAGAAAAGAACAAAATTAATTTTAGTTGGAACATAATAAAGTAATAATATGGGTCAATATATAAAGTCAAAAGAAGTAGAAATTGTCTATAAATCAAGGAAAAGATCATTCAACTGGGGGAAATACAACTTAGTTACTAAATTAATATGCATTGTTGTAGAGATTTAAGGAATGTGGAGAAGGTGAATTTCAATGGAAAATCAAATTGTATTGAAGAATAAGAGTAAAAAAGGAGCTCAAAATGGTAGAAATAATAAGGTAAATAAGTGAGGAAATGGATAGGTAGAAACCTTTGAAAAGGTTAGTAGAACCTCTGCCTTATGGAATTCCAGTATTTTATACTGATGAACCAAAGGCAGAAGGTAGTTAGAAATGAACACATTAGAAAGGGTTATTTTAAATATGATGTTATTCTCTTATTTGCACTGTTATGAGAAAAATATTTTTATTTAAACTTGGTTAAGGAAATTGTGTAATAAAGAAAGGGTATTTATGGAGGTCACACCTTAGTATAACTGGAGTCAAATGGGTGTAGGCTGTATGTATTTTGTTTAGTACTTTAATACATTTTTATTCAATTTCAAAGTTACTTGGTTTAAATAATAATGGATATGATTGATTTGGTTTATTTAAAGATGTTCTTTAACATTACATGTCCTCAGAGCATTCTATTCAATTCAATTTAGAAACAAACGATTAATTTTGCTCAGAGGCCTATTCTTTCTGGCTTGAGGTTCTTTTAATTTTTAAAGCCATAAATCTACAACGTTTACGAAGGAAGTCTTGTTTTTACACCCGAAAAAATCCATCGACCTTGGCTGGGATTGAACCCGCGATAACACGTTCACGAAGCAAGTGTGGTTACCACTACACCACCAGAACCGACCCTACACATAACTAGAGAATAGTACATAACACTTTTGGATAGACTGAAGATAGCGATCCGGATAAAAGTCCGGTAATAGCCAGAAAGAAAATTTTCGTCATGACAATGCGCCGGTCATTTAAGTCGTACTGCTCAGAACAAATTGACCGAACTATAATTTGAAATGCTTTCACATTCTCGCTATTCACATGATCTTGCTCCCTCGGATTACTATCGGTTTCCGAAACTCGAAACTTTCTTGGCTGGAAATAAATTTAACCCTATGAAGAGACCATGAAAGAGGAAAATGAGTACTTTGCAAGCTTCGAAGAAACCCATTTTCACGAGGGAGTTATGAACCTGGAGAAACGTTGAACTTCAAGGGAACTATTTTAAAAATAAACTACGTTGCAAGACTGAACTTGTTCTCTAATAATTATGTGAATCTCTCAAAAACGAAAACAACGGCCGTTGGTTACAACGTAAAATAAACGACACAATCCCCATAATAAGAAGCTGCTAATCTATGTGCAGATGCCATCAAAGACTACGTTATAGAAAAAACGAAGGCGTATGCACCAGTCCATTTGAATTCCCACACAAAGAAATCTAACAAATTCATATTACTTTGAAAATTATTTATATAAAGAAACGCAAGGCCATTGTTTTTATTCTGAAATTTGTCGTATATTTGTAAAAATCAACAATGTTTAATGGCATATTACTACCATTCCCTGTGTAACGAAAGTTTGGATGCGATGTCAACTAACACAGCTGTTTGCTGACCATAGCACATAAACGTACTATTCTTTAAATTGTTCACACAATCATCTGCAAGTGATTTTAAAAATATGTATGAAACTGCTGTGCTGATAATAAGTCACTTTGACAATTTAAGGAACTAATAGAGAGGCGTTTGCTTCGATGTAAAAGCCTTATTCTCTCTACCTCTGTCCACGTCCAGTCATAGTATCTTATCCCTTCGCTTGCCTATCGCTCCATCTCAGCATAAACGCGGAAAGATATTTTAGTTGATAGTATACATTAGCTCTCGGTAGACATGGTATGGACATTTCAATAAATTGACAATATAGTAGATAGTACACATAAAATTTCAACAAGGACATACATTAATTCATAATTAACAATTTTTTTTTCGATGGAAAACGGTTAAAATAAAAATATTGACTGATTGCATACACACTCTCTGGCAAAATTATGTGTTAATATTATGTTGATGTCAAGTTAAGAACAACTCCTTTAAAAATAAGTTTGTTATACTATATTTGTAACATGTTGGCCTTGCTGGTGACGTCTTAATAATTTTCCGTTTTTGAAACTTTTATGTGTCATTGCCTTTATGTGGAAATCGATCAAATGGACATAAAATATTCATTCTAGTCTTTTAAACCAATGCTCGGGTTTTAAAAATCATTGTACTTGGCAAGATGTGAACTTCTTTTATTTGCCAAGGTCATTTTTCATTGAAAATATCGATTCTTCATTCTCGTTAACATTGTTGACCAAAGTGACTAACTGAATCATTCTTTTTATCATTATTTCTACCGGAAGCTGAGTTTTGGGATGTATACATATTAACATTCTTCCCCATCTTCATACACGTGTTAATAATTTAGCTCGTAATCACATGGATTCACTGTGATTTTGAGAGAACGTTTTATATATTACCATGATGGTTACAACCCTAATGCGTAGCAGTTAAAGCAATAATTAATGAAGCAAGTCATCAATAGGTAGGCTAGGTACAATTTTTAGTTTTCATTTCTGGAGCGGAAAAGTGGCACTAGCCTGTTAATAACGATAGCCCGCCATTATTGGTGCACGTATCGAGTATTTATGAGACAAATGCTAGTACTATTTTTTAGTTCTCATTTCTCCACCATTAAAGGTGCATATATCGAGTATTTGAGGGAAAAGTACTAAGCGATTTCAGAATAAGTCGCTACACCGCGTGAGATATAAACAGTGGTTAATGAAAGTGGAGGAGAATGATTCGAAATGATATTGTAAATAATGTAAAACTGAATTGCCTACCAGGTTAGGCAATGTCGAAAGGCACATTAAATCGAACAAACATGTTAAAGTAGCGGAGTCATTTAGCAATATCCTGTTTTGCCCTTTAAGCCGATAAATCTAGAATTGTAATTAGTCGAGGAAAGACTGGCCTTTTTTGTCGCAGAGCATTGTTTGTTCCAAACAGTATATCACTTCTGTGACACATGCAAATTGTTCTTTGCACACAGCGTTATAGTGACCAATCTTAAGTTCCATTATGCAAAGTGTACTGCAATTGCCATGTAATGTGTTGCGATTACATTATTGCATTAGGGGATCAATGGTGTAGTTTGTTGCTTGACGAGAGCACTGACGTTTCTATAACAAAACCCCTAGGCTTTGTGATATTATTCTAAAGCAAAAAATACCATTCTAACTACATACCTATAGGTGACAAGTGGTAGAATTAAATCTGTATATGGTATTGGTGATATGCTTAAAATTTACCTATTCAAAAGAGGAGTCGATCCTGGTGTTGTAGTGGTAACCATACTTGCCTCCGAAACCCAAGATCGCGGGTTCAAACCCGGCCAGGATCGATGGATTTTTGGGGGGCGTAAAAATCGTAATTATGTATTCCTTCGGAAGGGAAGTAAAGCCGTGAGTCCCGTGTCGTACATTTTCGGCATATAAAGAACCTCAAGCCTGAAAGAAGAGGCCTCAGAGCAAAATTTGTTGGTCGTTTCACGCCCTGAATTGAATGGGACGCTGATGACCTGAGATGTTAAAGAGCGTCCATAAATAAACACAAACAAACATCTAAAAGAGGAGTCGAATTTAAGAAAGCTTTTTGTACAATTGATTTGCACATTCTGCTGTACAGAAAATTACTAACAGGGAATTGTATGGTACTGTAAATGATGGGCACTTATTTTTAAAGCTAATTCAAATGAGCCCGACTCGAAGGCTATCCGCCGAAAGTGCAGTAAGGAAATATTGTCACAGGGTTGAATTTAAATCACATTTCGAAATTTCACGATTAAAAGAACGCTGCTACACTGCTGAGATCCTATTTTCGATGTATAAGGACGACTTAAATTTTCTGAAACCCTTTCTATTGGAATTGCAGAATGTAAACAAACATTTTTGAATCCACAAACCAGGACCCAACAAAGCTTCTGAATTGTGTAATTGTTCTAATTATATCCATTTTCTCAAAACTGTTATTTATGGATTCCGTTTAGATTTTGCAAATTCAAAAATAGAAAAGCACCTCAGTCCAAACCCATATCTCGGACATGAATTGAAGCGAATATTTCTTCAAGCACATTCTTGCACACGAAGTAAAACAATTGCGAAACGATAACATTCAAGCTCTTGAGGATATGCCACACTATTCTTCAGAATAATGTCTAAAATCTGCTAAGCGTCCCATCAAGGGAATGTGATAAAAATAAGGCATAGAAATATGTTGAAATTAAAGATATTACATTCTATATTTTCAGACAGATTTGGCCTTAACAATGAACAAAAATGTCAGAATTATGAGATACCGGAGGCCTTATCAATGAATAAAAAGTTATCATAATTATGTTTTACCGGATGATGTAGCGGGAAATTAAAGACACTTCCAAGAAGCTTCAACCTCCAAGAAGAAATATATATCAAATTCTGTCGCTGTTATGGACGAGGTCGTCTTCGAGGAAGAACTGTAAAAGTGAGTACCCGTGTTTAATTATTTCATGTAAGTTAGGGTGCTTTTCTGGTGTTTTATGGGGAATTTAAGTTTGGTGTTTTTGGACAAGAATGTTGCGCTTTCTGATTTTTAGAGCTGGCAACTCTGGTCAAAATGGCTGAAATTCTGATTACCTTACGCGGGAAGCCTTCAGTACCATAATGCTTTATCCATTAAAGAATTAAACGCCGAAGAATAATTTGTACCTAAGAACTTTGGAAGACTATGCGAACTGTAATTAATAGCCTGAGGTGAAACAAGAGTACCATTTATAATTTCAGATGTGGCATATATTAAAATTCTGCCTCTATCAAGCACATTTTGTACGTTATGTTGAATGTATAGGGTACAAGAGAAATATTTTACGTATATGTAATAAAGTACAGTACGATAATAACATGAAAGTATTAAATGTTGCTGAAAAAAACGATGCAGCAAAAAATATAGCTTCATTTTTATCGGAAGGAAACCTGAAACGAGTAAGTAAACACGTGCTATTATCCTGTGGAATACTGAATTATAGTGACAGCTTTTAAAATGACCTGAGTACTTATGTATATTTAGGATTGTTTTGCTGTGTCCATTTGTTCCGCAGAACGCATAGTTTTCTTCAATCTATGCACGTATCGATAGATTTACCGGGCTGTGGGAACGATTAGGAATTATTCGTATGTTGGGAATCATACTGGGGTCATCTATAATATACACGAATATTTAAGGTAAAACCCGTAGTCGCCCAATAATATTAAAAAATGAACTATAGGTTGCAAACGTGACATAAAATAGAAGTTATCAGGAAATGTCAGCTGGGAAACTACCTCGTACCCATTATAAAAAAGCGATTTAATTTATAGCATATTTTGACAGCATGGCGTTTCAGTAGTGGGAATGGCGACATTATTTGCATTAGCAAGAAATGCGCAAATTGCATTGCAGTCGAAATATTGCAAGAAGGTTGACTGTGTCGAACACCTCTCTTAAAGCAGATTTGTTACAGCAAATTTAGCAAACACCTAACCTAATGTAAGGAGATACTAGCTATTATAGGAACCCTCATAAACTTAAACCTAACCAAGGTGTTAAATTGATTGTTGGGAGAATTCATGCAAACCCTGGGTTAGGTTTAAATTAATGAGTCTCATTCCACAAATTTCAATTATAAGGCTTGCTTGAATAGGTTGGTGCAAAGGAATGCCATTGGTCCTCCTTATTGTAATATTATGTAACATTGAAAAATAATGAATGAATGTAAAACAATGTACAGAGCTACCTGGCTGGTGGTAATAATGGAATAAACGTGATAGCATAATTTGCAGAAAGAAGGCATTTATATTAGCAGAGAAGAAATGAACATTTGCAAGGTATATGAAAGGTGTATAATATAACTAAGGAGTTTGAGATGAATGTATTAATAGGTAATAAAAGAAGAGTAGCATAGACATAAGGGTAGTTGGAAAATTAGTTTAAGTAGTAATAAATCTATCACAGCTTAACTCATTGAATACAAGATGTAATTAGTATTCTCTGAATATTTATGAAATCTTTTATTATTATCGTGGTGATAAAGTATCATGTCATTTTATAAATTAAATTGTATGATAGTTTTAATTTCTTTGAGGTTTGCTCAATGTCGGATCTAAGAACAAGAATATTGACAACTGCTACTGCTATTCTATCAACTGTTTTTCAGAGTACAACCTTCTGTAATGATAATTTAAACAAATTGTTGCAGGTGAATTAATATATTGTTTGATAACAGCCATTGGCAATAGTAACACTATTACTCTAGAGTTGATTTAAAACATGTCCTACATTTTAAACAAATAAGTTGAGAACTGCCAATTGGTATTATCACATCACTCTCATATATTTATTTTTGAGGAACTATTTATGTGAAATGGCCTAATTTGTGTAGAGAATTAATTTTGATCTTTGTGTTATTGTCCAGATGAAATGCATTGAGATTCTGCTTCAATTATCTGTCATAGTACAGACACAAAGGTTTGAAAATTGGTCACTTTATTCTTCTGGTTTTATTTTGCTAACTGCATGTAAAAACATAGGAGTCAAACCATGGTTTATTTTCATGTGAGCGAGATCCACAGGTTGACCGAAAATTGCAGTGATCTGTAGTACATTTCTGTTCACAGTTTACACTGATGTATCTAAGATTAGTAACTGTCTTAGCTGTTGATGCAAGAAGATTATTTTGTTATTTTATAGGCATGTTTGGTTTCTTTTGAATGTATTCATGCAGTGCTCATTATATACCCGGCTGATATTAAAAGAGGCAGCAAACTTTTGATATATGACCATTCCTTAATAACCCAACAATAACATTGATAAACTCTCTCACCGTTAATCATAGACTGCTATTGGCTGAAGCTAAACTATCGGTGCGGTAAGACAGAATCTCTATCTCTAAACATCTCAAAGGCTCTTGAGGCCAACATGGCAACTAAAATGCTTTTACACCAGTTGTCCACGGCCGAAGATAGAGATAACGTATCTTTGAAACCGGTACCGAATATTTTTAAGGTTAGTGAAGCATGAAGAGTGTTAGACGACAGATTTAATTCATGTGAGCTTCACTGTGGTAGTTCCATTTGAAACATTTTTTAAAGTTTTTACAATTTTTAAAACGTTTTAACTTCAGTGTATGTTTGGACACCAACTTAAATGAAAATGTAGGGGCTTAGCAAATCAAATAATTTGTCATTGTTTGTATTTTCAAAGCTGTATATCATCAGAACCAAATCTTTGAGCTCAACCAGTGGTTTCCAAAGATTGGTACTACCAAGCTTTATTAATTTAAATGATGCTCTTCATAGGAGCATACTGATGGTTCACCATGACAATGTCAATGACATGTTTTCTTCAGTCCTCATAAATGGCAAATGCCGGGGAGGCACCCTAAACTTAGGCTTGGAACATTTCCTTCCTTAAAAAAAATGCTTTCCCAATTTATCATCAGTGTCCACCGCTCATGATGCATCGGTAGTTAAACAGATTAAAATAGATCATTTGTAATGGGCAGACTACATCATGCTTGAGCAACGATGAAATGAGTGGTGGGTGAAACTGGAGTACCTGGAGAAAATCTGCTCAGGTACTACTTTCTCCACCATAAATCCCACTTAAGTTTACTGGGATCAAACCCAGGCCATAGTGGGAGGTCAGTGAGCCATATTGTCACTTACAGGAATAAAATAACAGACTTTTCATGTGAAAAAATTTAATCTTCCTTTCGATTTTTTTTTTCAATTTATCTATTAAAACTGCATACAATACCAGAATACATATAAATGGTATTTAGAGGGAATGTAGATATTAAGAAATATGTTCTGTTGGTTATAATGTAAGTGTATGTGTGTCAGTTTGCTTGCCAGGTTATATTTGTGCAGAACTCATTGTAATAATTTTTTTTTTTTATGTTTTTCAACAGAGAGATGGATTTTCAAAATACAATAAAGTGTATGAATTTGAATGCACAGTTTTCAATCAGCGGAGTCATATGATTATGACTTCAGTCTCTGGACATCTCCTAGGTTTGGACTTTGTTGGAAGTTACAGAAACTGGCGCTCTTGCAACCCTTTGACTCTGTTTGAAGCTCCTGTAGCAAAGCATTGCCCTAAGGAATATGAACAAATTAAGGTATAAATATTGGACTTATGAATGTTGACAATGGAGTGGTAATGCATCCTAAACTTGGTATTCATTTTTTACAAGTACAATGGAATTCAGTGTAAAAAATGAATACCTAAGTTTAGGAAATTAAGGTATGTTGATACTAAGGTTATATATTTTGTTAATACTTTTTTGAGAATTAAATAGCATTATGTTATTCATAATTCTTCAGAAGAACAGCAAGCCAAATACCTCCTACTCTTTTGACATAACCAGAAGTTGTTCTGCAGTTAAATGTATATATTAGTGCTTCAATTTCCTGGGTTAAAGAAATGTTGACTAGTGACTAAATGCAAGATGATTCATGTAAAATGAGTTTATTTTTAAACTGGTTGCATTTTGTTTTGTTGCCAACTAACATTTCTAAACGTAGCCTTGTGGCACATGTGTTGTTATGGCCACTTTGTTTCTGGCACGAGTCAGTACCATTTACTTCAGTAGCAGTGTTGCCCTTCAAATCATAAACTGTTTGTGGCCAACTTCAATATATTTAATCATTAATTAATTGCAGATCACCTGAGTATGTGCAAATTAGTTATTGAAGAACTTCTGCTTAAGGCATTAGATTGGCTGATTTGTTGAAGGTTGGGTCATTGCCTTGATTGAGGTCAATGTTAAGTTACTCAACAAATTCCTTGAAAATTATTTCTGCTCAACTGTCAAAAAATAAAACTCTTTTATTTTCTGCAGGTCCATCTCATTATTTCATTTGGGCCAAATGAAATTCAAAGGGATCTCATGATTAGAATGTTAAGTATTCTCTCATTGAAAGCCTGAAACTTTAGTTCTGATGCTTTTAACCCCACAATGCAAAAATATGAAGTCATCAACAGCTTAACACTAGTTAACCTTAAAATTAGCAAAGAAGAATATCTTGAAGAATGCAAACAAATAGAAAGAACAGCAGTTAAAAATACACAAAAATGTACAGAAATTCAAGAGGCAAAAACTTATTAAAGAACCACGAAATTTTCAGCAAAACAAGATAAGCTAATTTTTAAAAAATACTCTTATCTATGGACTACAAAAAATTTCAGAATATTCTTAAACAGTTTAATATCAGGTTAGCACCTGTAAATATATCTAATGTTAAACATCTCCTGATTGATAATGTTAATGACATTATTCCACCAGAGAAAAATACAGGTATAAAATAAGTTGTGTAGAATGTGAAAAAAATCTACATTGGGAAAACAAAGAAAAACATAGGCACACAGTTAAAAGAACATTTCAGAAACATAAAATGCAAGCATTTGGAGAAATTAACAGTGGCATCTCATTTCTGGACAGAAAACCATAACATATTGAATAAAACAAAATTATTAAAATCTGTGCAAGGACCTACAGAATTAGCAACATGGGAGAAAATCTACATTTATAAATACAAAGACAGCTTAATGAACTTTGACACTTCCGGTGATGAAAACACAAACTTCTGGTTCATCACACCTCCACCAGAGCAGATTACACATCCCCACAGCCAAACCATTTATCCTCCAGTCCACAATGGGGCTGACAATGTGAAGGAAGAGTTCTTGAAACTGGGTCTGCATAATTAAACAAGTAAGGGGAGCAAAAGAGTGTAAGTTTGATTCAATCACACAATCTTAATATATGATTAGTTTCGCCATGGAATGTTCCAGTTAACAGTTTTATTTAAAAGAGTGTTGTTTCTACTCAAGGTCATCTTAATAGCATTTATGAAACATCAGTAGAAGTTTCTTCTTCTCTCTTTTGAAATATTCTCAAGTTTTGCACCTTTTTTAATCATGTGGAAAATAGCCTGATCTTCAATATCTCTTAAAGACTTCTTTGTTTGCTTGTTGTATATGACATAGGCACTTGTATTATTCCTTTGGATACTGTCTTTGAAACTTATATTGTGTTCTAATGGACATTTTTTGAACCAAAAGGAGTATCAGTAGCCTTTATTAGGTTATTGGCAATGGTATATATACCAATATCCAAGAAAAAAAGGAGGGAGAAAATGTTATTGTCACTTGTATGGTTTTCTAGGAATAGTTTACATTTGTGAAAATGGGATGGGTATATTATGCTTCCCCCCCTTTTTTTTCTTTTTTTTTCCCCCCACTGAATTTTACTTGAATAGTTGGGTATGTACATTTTATGTTTTTATCATTAAGAATGTTGGTTCTGGTGGTGTAGTGATAACCATACTTGGCCTGCTAAACCCAAAATCACAAATTGAATCCCGGCCTGAATTGATGGATTTTTTTTTTAGCGTGAAAATCTTAAGTATGACTTCCTTTGGAAGGAAAGTAAAGCTTGGGTCCCATGTAGTAGATTTACAGCATGTAAAAGAACCTCAAGCCTGAAGCAAAATTCATAGGCAGTTTCACGTCCTGAATTGAATGGGATACTGATGACCTGAGATGTTAAAGAGCATCCATAAATAAACCAAATCAATCTTTTAGAAAAATTTCATGAGATAGCTTAATTTCATATTTTCATGACTAATGAGGTATATTTTGTTTATATGATTTTTTTATATTTTTTACCTTGTTCTGTTCAAAATAAATGCATTGCTTGTCCAATCAAGTATAGAATAATGGTATGAATATCTATTGCACAGATCACTGTATGAATGATGAGGGAATTTTCTGTGACTTTAATTTATATTTAATGTAATTCAAATGAATGTACTATAATAATACATTTTTGGTAAAAAATCAGGAGGAGACCAGAATAACACTAACACAGAATTCAAATCTTGAGTACCAAAAAGTCATAGATATAGCAGAGAAAAATGGCTATACAATAGATCTGGTCAGCAAGAAAATAGAAAAATATTTATAAAACAAAACAAATAAAAGACATTGCCACACTAAAAGGTTGCAAAGGAGATAATATACAAGAAATTCACATTACATCCGTGGACACACCAAAAATTTTAAAAGATTTTTAAAGATGCAAACATAATTTTAGCTCCAGCAAACAAATGTGGTTTAGAAAACTTTACACACAAAATGAACAAAAAAGACAAATTTCTGCCAGGAAAATATTCAGACATTTAAAAAATCATTTGTAAAGACTGCAATATGAAACATATATGCAAAACAAAAAGAAATATTATCCTATGATTTAAGGAGCACATAAAAAATGTAAAATATAAACATAAATAGAAATTAGTGATGGCATACCATTTCTTACAAAAAAAAAAACACATTTTCCAAAATAAACCAAAACTTTTAAGAGCTTTTAATTGAGTTTTAAAAGCTCTTCAAAAATTCATGGCATTAATAGTATGGGTAATATATTGATAAACAAAAGCAAAGAAAATTTTGATTTCCCAAACATTAGTAACCTCATCACATAAAAATCTACAGTGACATCATAATACTATGCTGAAGATGAAGGCAATGACCTTTAAAACATATCCAAGTAAGTGGAACAAAATTAGTGAAATTTGATTGATTTTCTTAATATTGCACTAAAACTATGAATGCAAAGCTGACCTTCCAGTCCACCAAAGAAAATTCAAGAGTGTTACTTCTTTTTTATTTTCTTTCTTGATAAAATACATCGTTTGTAAAGAATAACCTAGCAAGGAAATGTATACATATTTAATTCAGTTCAATTTATTCATCTACTGCTGTCTTTACAACGATATTGCAAACATCAAAGATCTTACAAAATATTTACAAATATAATTAATATCATTGTATGATTAAACTATACACCCTTAATGTTACACTTGTCATAATGTATGGAACCGGTTTTGAGAACATTTAGTTCTCATCTTCAGCCAGGCTAAATTCCAACTGTCGAATCATTTGTTAAGCTGTGGGAATGTGTATTCTGCTCTGGTGGCAGTGTGATAAACTTGTAGTTTGTATTCATCTCTGGCAGTGTCGAAGTTCATTATGCTGTCTTTGTATTTGTAGATGTTGTTTTTCTCCCAGGTTGCTAGTTCTGTAGGTTCTTGTACTGATTTGAATAATTTTGTTTTATTCATTATGTTGTGATTTTGTGTCCAAAATGATATGCTACTGCTGATTTCTATATGTTCCTGAAATGTTCCTTTAACCGTGTGCCTATGTTTCTCTTTGTTTTTCCAATGTAGATTTTTTCACATTCTGCACAATTTATTTTGTAAATACCAGCTTTTTCCTCTTGTGGAATACTGTCATTACCATTGTCTATCAGTAAGATTTTAGCATTAAATCTATTAATCGGTGCCAACCTGATATTAAAATCTGTAAGAATATTCTGAAATTTTTTGTAGCCCATGGATGATATAAACTTTTTAAAAATTATCTTATCTTTTCTTGCTGAAAGTGTTGTGGTTTCTTTGATACGTTTTTGTCTCTTGAATTTCTGCACCTTTTTGTGTACTAGTTCTTTTTTAAAACCATTATTAGTCTCTGTTTCTTCTATTTGTTTGTATCCATTAAAATGTTCTTCTTTGCTAATTTGTAGGTGAACTAGCTGGTGTGTTAAAGTGTCGATAACTGTGTGTTTGTGCACTGTGGGTTAAAACTGTCAGCTTTGATGAAATTATCTGCGCTTGTATTCTTTCTGTATATTCAACATTCCAGATTTCCTTGTAATTTCATTATTTTAACATGTAAGAATGGCAACATGTTTTTTCTGTTTCATATGTAAACGATATGTTTCTATCTTGTATATTCAAAAGATTTAATGTATCATCAATGAGTTTTTTGTTAACTATGGCAAATATATCATTGACATATCCGTACCATACCTTAAATATGTATGGAAAAGCTGTGTTGATGTGTGTTTTAAATCTACTCATGAAGAGGTTAGCTAGAAATGGAGATAAGGGGCTACCCATTGTAAGTCCTGCTTGTTGTTTATAACATTTCTGTTTGAAAGTAAAATAGGCTTGGTTTATGCAAATTTCTGTGAGTTGATGTATTGTTTTATATGTGTATCGTTAATTCCACTTCTTTTAAGCCAATCATGTCGATAAATTAGGAGTTTTTCTTTTGGTATGCTTGGAAACAGATTCTACATCGAAAGATATTAGAGCATCACGGATGTAGTTTTATTGATAGAATTGTTTATATTCCTGCTTTGAAATTTGCGTAAAGATAAAGTACAATAAATCAAGCGGTTAGAAATACAGAAACATAAGCTTCATCAATATCATATAGAAATATAATAGAGTTAATAAGATATTTTTCATAATAAAACAGTGCAGGAAAAATACAAAGTTACAATGACATATTTTACTGCTAAAGATATTCATGAGATTCTGTAGCACTATAAACACAATTAAGAAGTAAGATTTTGAACAATTTTCATTTGAAAGTGTACGAGTGTCTCAAGATAATTTTGCTATTAATTGACATGGCTTTGTAGGAGAAGCTCGCATGAAATCATTTTTTCTGTGTGTAATTCTCTTATATTATTTCTGTATCATACAAGTGCAACTCACAAAAAGTTTCTAGTATAAGCGTAAGTAATAGATACACATGGTGTAGCAGTTACAGGTTTAGGTTTGTTTTCGCATCTATTAACATTTCATATACAAAATCGAAAATTCATTGTGCCAATGGAAAGTTATTGCATAATGGCCCCTCCTCCTGCCAAAGGAAAAAGTGTCTAGTCTTCGGAACTCGTGGTGCATATTTTTTGTTTCTTTGATTATATATTATTCTCTAAATACCTGCACTCTCTGTGAAGACATTCCGGAATTCTTATGAAAAAATTTTTCAAGCGCTTGTTCTAATGTATATTGTAAAATGCCTCCCACATACTGTATTTCAGCACCTTCATGGGTTTTATTTCTTGTACAGGAATAATTTTATATGGATGAAGATCAGTGACTTTTTATGCACTACCAATATATACATCCACTTGCTGGACTAATTAGTGGTTGATTTGTTTTATTTACATGTACTGTTTAATATATCAGGTCATAAGTATTCCATTCAATTTAAGGCATGAAATGGTTAATAAATTTTGCTCAGAGGCTTCTTCTTTCAGGCTTGAAGTTCTTATTCTTGCCGTAAATCTACAACACAGGATTCATGGCTTTTCTTCCCTTCCAAAGGAAGCCATTATTAGGATTTTTATACCTGAAAAAAAATCCATCATAGCTGGCCGAGATTGAATGTGTGATCTTGGGTCTACGAGGCATAGTTGTTTATGATAGATTTGATTCTGCCTGCAGGATATCCAGGATCTCCTGTTCTGATTCCTTTAAAACAATTAAACTTATTGCCAGTTTGTATCAGATCACTTTTGGATTTTATTCTTGTTTTGATTTTATTCTGTGCTTTAATTAAAATATTTGGATTTACCTGTAAATAGGTCAACAAAGCATGTGAATGCATTGCTTTCTTCAATGGTGAATGAAATGTAAGCTGTATGTATACTTTGCTCCTCGAGAGGTATTTGTTGCTAGCTAATTTAACTGTTCTTGTTATGCAAGAACATTCCTGAGGTGATTTCATCATATCTGGGTATGATAAAGCTAAACAGAATGTGAATGAGGTCAAGTGATCCCATCATATTATGGAAAGACTGATAAGTAAACAAACGATATACAAATGATGCACATGTACGTAGAGCAGAATGGTTGTACAAATCAAAATTGGATTATAACTAAAGAATTTCCTATAAAACTAGCCCATAATTTAACTTTCAACGAAATGAACGTCTTACATCCTGTAGAGTTTTAATTCATGATAACACCACTTAAAATTTTTGAATTACTATAATTTTATAGAGATTTTAATCACCTAATTGCAGAGGGTATTGATAAAATGATACAAAAATTAAAGTACAAATTATCCTCTTCCAACATCATTTGGTAAATGACAAGTTCTTAATACTATTATATTAAAGAAATCAGGGCTTGAATTTAGGAAGAGGATGAAAGCCATCAGGGTAAATCTGGATTTCTACTTCATAATTTGTCAAATCTTTAATTACATTTCTGTAATTTAAACTCTGTATCGGCATTAGGTTTATTAAATGTGAGTATGCTTAACATGAATGGGTGAGTGCAACAAAGATTTAAATTGTCTATAGGCATTGTATAAAATATAGTGAACTTTTGTAACAGTGGTGTCAATTATTAACATTTAAGAGAAATTGAGTCGTGATAGTAACATACACACCACTAAAATTGAATTAAATGGAAGACTAGTTTCGGGAGCCATTGCTCCTATCATCAGTTCCTGGTCGACTGCCGGCCTCGCTGTTTGTGATAGATCGATTCATCTCTGGTGGAGGTTTGATGAACTTTTGTATTAGTACATCACTTGGCGGGATTTAGACTTGGTACCGTTATGTTGATGATATTTTTGCAATAGTACCAGAAAGACACTTGGATGATGCACTAAAGTTGCTTAACTTACAGGAAAAAACAGTTAAATTCACTATGGAGAGAGAATGCAATGAACAGTTACCTTTCTTGGACATTAAGATAATTAGAAAAGAAAATCACCTAAATTTTGGCATATACAGAAAACCTACACACACAGATAATTACATTAAATGTAACATTTTTAATCCAGTTCCCCATAAACATGCAGTTTTAAATAGTCTTGCATACAGACTGGTTAATATTCCAATGAACAAGGAGGAATATAAACTGGAAATGAATAATATAATAGATATAGCTACAGAGAATAGCTTCAAACAAGAAGTTGTACGCAAGAAAATAGACAGAGCGAAGAAGAAAAAGAAAATTAGAGACAACACTACACTTACTCCTATCAAAGAAAAAAACAGGACATACAAAAAATTCACATACCATCCATCAACCTTTCATAAATTTCAAAAGATTTTTAAAAGATACAACATTGTTCTGGCTCCAAAAAATAATTATTCCATTAAAAATATCCTTAACTCAAAACAAAAAGAAGATGGCCTACAAGATGAAGATAAATCAGGAATATATCAGATGAACTGTAATGATTGTGATAAAGTTTATATTGGAAAGACCAAAAGAAACATAAAAACAAGAGCTAAAGAACACATTAGGAATATAAATAAAAAACAAGAAGAAAAATCGGCGGTAGCTTGGCACTTTTGGAAAGAACAACATAACATTAATAAAAACCCAAATTACTTAAAAATATTAAAGGAAAAACTGGACTTACAATCTGGGAAAATATCTATATTTGGAAGAATAAGGATAAAGTTTTTAATTTCAAAATCCCGCCAAGTGATGTACTAATACAAAAGTTCATCAAACCTCCACCAGAGATGAATCGATCTATCACAAACAGCGAGGCCGGCAGTCGACCAGGAACTGATGATAGGAGCGATGGCTCCCGAAACTAGTCTTCCATTTAATTCAATTTTAGTGGTGTGTATGTTACTATCACGACTCAATTTCTCTTAAATGTCTATAGGCATGTTTGTTTACACAGTTAATGTGCTGTGGTGAGGGTCGCCAAGCATTTGCTTGGCAAAAAGAGAATTTTTTTATAAATACCAAAGTAGGACCTCATGCTTGATCCTCAACTTGCTTGTGAGCAGATACTCAGAAGAAACTGCTTGTTTTTGGTTATATATTAAATATATTAAAGGCTTAAAGAGGAAGTATCTAATTATTGAGAAACTGTTTCATCAAGTTTTGCTGTGTTAAATCTGGTTTTTTGGCCTTTGCTTCACATCATGAAATGGTCTTGAGTTTGAATTTTTTCATTAATCTGAAAATTGTACTTTAATTGAATGTTAGTACCAAGCTTTCTGGGAAGCATGCATCAGTTCAACTGATTTACACTAGTGTATAAAATCAAATTGGGCACCACATAGGGCATGGTATATAAAAACTAAATCGAGGAAGAATTTTAATATTTTAAAATATTCTATGCATCTCTGATTATATTTAATTTTTGTCCTTATTTGTCTTTAGAATTTTGAATACTGTAATGCTATCTGTTGAATTTCCTCAAAATACAGTACCAAATATGAAAGTTTCTTAGTGAGAGTGTTGAGGTATCTTTGGGTTTGAAAGCAGCTGAAAATATCAATACTATGCATTAAACAGTCTCAGATACTTTAAAATATCTTTTACATTGTACAAAATGATCTGCCAAATGGATCTCTAAACGCTGCACCGTACTCAGAAATGACTATGAATTTCCAAGTTGCAGTACTACTGCTTTGAAGAGGGTTTTGTCACTTTTGAATTGCTTTGTAATTATGGACAAAAGATGGATTTATTATAATGATTAAAAATAAGGATGAAAATATTCTAGTTCTCCCCAGTCAAGAATTTTCATATTCAAAATGTTTTTGGTACCAGATTTTTGGAACAAAGGTAAATATCTGTTCCTTAAAACTAAATGTAAATAAATGTTGGTACAAAGTTCACTTAAAAGTTTTTAAATTTAGGAAATGTTTTGGGAACCTTCTGTTCCTTGGTTTTTGATTGCATAGTTTAAGGCTCTCTTGTGTGATTGTTACTGGTTCTGAATCTGTCCACTTCTATTGACTGGATTAGGAATGTACTGAATTTGTTTAAAAGTGGAACATCAAAATTCATTAATTTACCACAATATTTTAAAATGAAAATTGTTTTCCCTGTGGATAGTGCTATCAGAGTATTTCTTCTAACAAAATGGCTTCTTGTTTTCAGGATTATATTCCCAAATGCTGCTGCTAATTTGTCCAATTGTTTTAGCCGGATTTAATATGTTAATTTTTTCCTGTCTGCAAATCTCAGTTAGTTTTAAATTGCAATCTAATCATTTTATTGAATATATGTCTGACATTTTTCTGGTGCTATGATGTCTTTTAAGGAAGAATGTAATACATTTTTTGATATATCTATTTTGTGGTATTAATTGTATGCCATATTCTTTGAGAATCTTCCCAAATTTCTGATATTCTGGATTATATGTGAATCTACTGTATTAGCAGCTGTCTTTAATGTTTTCAAGAGTACAAATGTCTTGCATTTTTCCTTTTGACTATAGTGTTGATACTGTATGCGTTAATTGATTTATTGAATATGCATATAATTATTGTAATTATGCTTTACTGTATCTTAAACACATTTAAATATCTGTTTGTTATTTAGGAAGACTTTTAACAGTGAAGTTATTATAAATTATATTATATAGACTGGAACTTCACTAAATTGTTATTTTCTGAACATGTTTAGAATACTTGCATTTTTAGTTAAATATGGTGGACGTTTGTGACAGTGATGTTTAATATAAGTTTTGAATAACTGAGTCGAATTTGTAACACTTACATCACTAATAGTTTAAAAAAGGAAAACTAAGTTTCTGGAGCTAATCGCTCCCATTTTCATTTCCAGTTCGACTGCCAGCCTTGTTCTTCGTGGTGGTTTGGTTTGTCTCTGGTGGCAGTTGGATGAACTTCTGTATTAAGATGTCACTTGGTGGGATTTCAAAGTTGAAAACGCTACATTTGTTCTTCCAGATATAAATGTTTTCCCAGATGGCGAGTTCTGTTTTCCCTGTAATGTTTTTAAGTAGTTTGGGAATCCTGTTTATATTATGTTTTTCATTCCAAAAGTGCCAAGCCACTGTTGATTTTTCTTCCTACCTTTGTTATATGTTCCTGATGTGTTCTTTTGCTCGTGTTTTTATGTTTCTTTTAGTCTTTCCTATGTAAATTTTTTCACAATCGATACATTCCATCTGATATATTCCTGATTTGTTCTCTTGAGGAATATCCTCTTTTATTTAGAATTAAGTATATTTTTATGGAGTAACTGTTTTTTGGAGCTAAAATAATGTTTTGTTTTTTGAAAATCTTTTGGAATTTGTAGAAGGTGGGTGGATGGTATGTGAATTTTTGGTACATTCTATTTTCTTCCTTGCTAGGAATAAGAGTACTGATATCTTTGATTCTTTTTTTGTTCCTAGCTCTGTTTATTTTCTTATATACCACTTCTTGTTTGAAACCATTTTCTATAGCTATATTTATTATATTGCTCAGTTCTAAATCATATTCTTCTCTGTTCATGGGGACATTTACCAACCTGTGAGCAAGATTTTTCACTGAAAACCTTCTCACACTAATAGCTACATTAAATATAACAGTTATAACCCAGTTCCTCATAAACATGCAGTACTAAATAATCTTGCTCACACGAAGAACAAGGCTGGCAGTCGAACTGGAAATGAAAATGGGAGAGATTAGCTCCAGAAACTTAGTTTTCCTTTTTTAAACTATTAGTGATGTATGTGTTACAAATTCAACTCAGTTATTCAAAACTTGCATTCTTGCTCATCTACTTTCTTAAACTGTTGGCATTTTATATACAAAAACAAGCAGTAGGCAACACATTTTGAAAGATGACTTGTTAGAAAGTGGCGGTGTTTTTTTCTTTCTTCCGTCTTCTTCTTCCTCCATGGGAGGGAGAGGAGGAAGTGGTAAGAAAACAAACGGTTTGGGAAAGAATTGAGAATGAATGCAACTGCATTTGAAACATGTCCAGAAAATAAAAAGGCTATTTAAGTTCCAAGGTTGCATTTAAATTCTTTTATTCAGTAATAAATGGTCTTCAGTTCTGATGCAGAGTCCCCACGAACTTCCTTCAGCTCAGTTTGTATCTGGGTTGCAGTCTATTTTTTTTAAATAAAAATGTTTTATCACTGTACAGTATTTGCTTTATCCATTTCTATGAAACTGTTACACGTATCACATAAGATAGCTTACAGCAAAGAACTGCACATTGCATCTGTTTCAAAATTTGAACAAAACCACTACAAGAATCACACTTATCAACAAATCATGCTGCTTAACAAAAATTTGTGACATTTCGTTCAAATTAACCAGAGTTATCAAGGTATACTCGGAGAATAAGGTAGACCTGTGATGTGAATGTATATTCTTCATTAAAAGAAGAAGATGCAAGTTTCATGGTGTTTACTTCTGTAGAACAAATTGCCTGCCTATGTAAAACCATACATTTAAGAAATATGTTGAAACAAACTTTGTACAGCATGAATGAATTGTAATATATTAAATATTAATGTAATAATATGTGTATTATTCCTGTTTATTCTTGAAAGAGAATGAAAAAATGTTTATTTTGACATTAGTGCCTAAATATGCTTTGTATTTGGGATATAGCCAGCACTCAGGAGCAATTGTAATAAATAGATGATGGGAGGTGAATATGAAGAGCTTTAATTTTACAATAACATGCAATTGAAGAAACTTTGGTAATTTGAGTTGTTGTTGATATACATTCACAAACGAACTAGAGAGAGCCAAAAGTTGTACTTTGTTAAATTAAGTATAGTTTGCATAATGACAGATTAAAATGTTGTAGATAACATGCTTATTGTTACTGTCAGTACAGTGCATCAGTAGCTTGTGTCCGGATGAATCGGTATAAATTTGAGCCGTATATGTTACTGTTTGAAAATCAGTTAATTTTGGTGCCAAACTTCACATAAAGTTGGTTCTGTTTTTAATTAGTTTCTCTGCTCTGATGCTGAGTGTGGCTTTTTATATTTTTTCAGAGAACATTAGAACGTGAGGTGAAAAACTGTGGAGCCTTGATTATATGGACAGATTGTGACAGAGAGGGAGAAAACATTGGATTTGAAATAATTCAAGTTTGCACTGCAATAAAACGCAATTTGAAAATATACAGGTAAAGCAAGAAACTATTAAGTTTACACACATTAAAACATGGGACATGGTTCAAACATTATTTTAACTGATAAGTGGCTTTAAATAGCAGGAATTGCCATAGTGAAATATAGTATAATACTGCAACCCTTTATTAGGAAATCTTTCAAATTTTGTTCCACTTACTTGGGCATTTTTCAAAGGCTGTTGCCTTTATCATCAGCATGGTTTCATTGTAAGCTTTCCAGCATGATATTAAGATGTTTCTCTGTATATTTTATGAATTTAATCATGAGGTTACTGTTTGGAAGATCAAAATCAACTAAATTTTCCTTAAAATCTCTTCTGAGTTGAAATTTTTAGAACACTCTTTATGGTTTCACTTAAGGAGATTTACTATGGACATACTTCCTGGAACACTTGTCCACATCCTCAGTGGTAAACGGCTGTTGGATCATTCATAGAAGTTGGGTAGGTAGATATCTGGGTTGACTCTGGTGGTCTTGTGATAAACTTGAATAAAGAGCTGTCTGCTTCCAAATGTTGAAATTCTTTTGTTTTACTTTTTTATTTTTTTATATAAATCTTTCCCTACATGTCTTTTGATTGTTGAACAGTTTTTAATAAAATCATTTCAATATGTCATCTACACACTCTTTATGCTTCACTTTTATAAAAAATGGCAATGTACTGGAATTTGGCACATCAGAAAAGATACTGACACAGGTAATTACATCAAAACAAGCATCACAATTCAAAACAACAAAAACTCACAATCAACAGCCTCAACTCAGATTATCAAACGTGCCAATAAGCAAAGCAGAATAAAAATCGGTGTACCAAAAAATCACAGATAAAATGCAAAAACAGAAAATATAAAAATGCAAAAACAAATAGTGACATTACTGCACTTAAATGCTACAAAGGACATCATAAATACAAGAAATTCATATTCCAATAATGGGCATAGCAAAATTTCCAGAATATTTTTAAAGATGCAAACATTATTTTGACTCCAGTAAATAAATGCAGTTTAAAAAAACCTTAAAAAAAAAAAACCAACACAAAAGACCAAATTTCACAGGAAAACAATAAGGCATTTTTTGAAATCAGTTATAAAGACTGCAATATACAATATACAGGCAAAATGGAAAGAAACATTACTCTATGGTTTTATGAACACTTGAGAAGTGTAAAATATAAATGCATAGAGAAATTTAGTTCATTTTGATCTTCCAAACAACACTAAATTCGTAAAAAGGCCAGAGCAACATCTTAATATCATGCCAAAAAGCTGACACTGAAACCATGCTTATAACAAAGGCAACGACCTTTGAAACATGTCCAGGTAAGTGGAACAAAATTGACAATTTAGTGGTTTACCCATAAAGGATAGCTGCAGTATTATTTCAATTGGTTTATTTGCATCTCAGTTTCCATGGGCGAGTGAAGGGTTTTGCCACTTGCTCATATCGTGGGACTGTTGATGTTTGGCAAAACAGGAGATAAATGCAGGTATTTAATACTCAGTTATGAACTGGTGAAATAGTTTTGATATTGTGAATGTGGCCAAAACATGCTGCAAATGTTTGAGATATGTGTTTTAACTTCTACCAACATTTTTATTAGCTTATGTTTTTTTCCGTATGTTCTGCCATTGGAGTTGTTACAATATTCACTTTTATTAACATGTTGTGACGGTAGACATGAACACTTACAAATTCACTAACTTACTTTTTATTGGAACATGATTGTACATCTTTGTCTGCATCTTGTTGACTGTTGGAAGGGTTATTGTAATCCTTAAAGGATGTATCATTGGCTCTGGTAGACATCTTTTAAGTCTGAAATTAGTGTTTTCTTCCCCCAGGATATCAAAGTTCATTAGTCAATTTTTAATTTATGATGAATATAAATTTTTTCTCCATGTACTTTTGCATGCCTTCAACTGCCTTTTAACAGTTGTACGTTTTCCTCTGTTTTATGACTTACTGTCCAAAAATGAGCTGCCACCCGGATTTCTCTATTTGCATATACTTTATGTTCCTACCATGATGTATTAATATCTCATTTTGCTTTTCCAATATATATTTTATTGCAGTCTGCACAATTTGTGGGATAGATTTCTTATTTTCTGGTGGTGTACTATTTAACTAAAAAGAATTAAATAGGGTTAGTAACAGGGAAGCAATATATCATTTGATGATAGCAGTACCTTTGTACCTCACTTGTTTTGGATTTTAAACAAATGAGGTGTATATAGTGATTCTATGCTGACTGCTGTGGTCAAATGATACTATCTGTTTGTTGTTTAATAGATTTTTTGAGTTAATCTTATTTCTAGGTGCCAATGTAATGTAAGCTTTTTTAATCAGTTAGCACATAGCTCATTAATTTCCCATTGAATATCATCAGAAATACAATCAAACATTAGAAACAGCAGTAAATAATGAATTTTGAAAGGAATTGGTTCAAAAAAAGGTCAAAAATCCAAGAAACTTAAGCAGCTAATAAAAGAAATCTCAACTCTCTTGGCAATAAAAGAAGAAAAAATTCATAAAAAATGTGCTTATCCTTGGGCCACACAAAAATTACAGAAAATCAAAATTATGCTACATTACATTAGCATCTAGGTTGGGCAGTGCTGTTTATTTTCATTAGATAACTGGAGAGAGCAAGCATATTCAGGGTGCAAAGACAAAATATATAGCACTGGGTTGCTCTGGCTTGGTAATAAATTGCAACTCTATTTAACCCTGCATTAATACAAAATCATGAGAGATCAAGGTTCAAGGTTAATGATATGTAGATATCAGATGTCATTAAAAGATTCTAAGACAGTAACAAGGTTGAACTATATTTGGAAACAAAAAAGATAAGTTTGCTCCTTTTGCACTGAACAAATAACAATACTAGAAATGTATATATTAATTACTTTAAGAAGGAGCAACCACTATTAGCCACTGTGAATGTTCAGAGTATCTTGCCTCTAGCACAGGGTCAAATCCCTGGCTGCTTATTTGGTGTGTTAGAAATAATTTCAGGTAGCTTTAGTGCTTTTGTTCCAAACTATATTGTGCATTTATTCATCATCCAGCATGACTTTTTTTTTTTTTTTTTTTTTTTGAGTAGTGTTTAACACCCATTTTTACTACAAAGGCACCACAGGCGGTGGACACTTATGATACATGAGATGAAATGATATATTGGGAAAGGACATTTTTTATGGAAGGAAGCGTTCCAGGGCTAAGTTTAGGGTACCTCCCCGGCATTTACCAATTATGAGGACTGAGGAAAACCATGAAAAAAACCCAGTCAAAGAGGAGGTCCTGGCGGGATTCAAACCCCAGCGTTCCCGCTCATGAGTCCGCATCTTAATGATCTCGGCCACTCGTGGCGGTTCAGTATGACTTGACTGGTTAAAACAATGTAAAAAAAATGCTGTCAACCTAAAAAAACCTGCTGTATTGTATCTCAGAAAATGCATTACTATTAATGATTAATTCATTCATTTAATAATATGGAATGAATCCAGAATATTTTAACTAAGTCGAGAAATGGGGGGAATGTGAGTTAGCCAAGGAGCCTTTGAGAAGATGAATTTCAGTTCACGGACAAAACAGGTCAGGAATTTTAAGTCATATTATCATTATTGTTAAATTACAAACTGCTGTATACATTTCATTGATATTGTTACCATTTCAGCTGCTGGTGTAACTGTCAGATTCCTTCCTTTTCCATGTCACAAAGGAGCTTCACGTGCATTTCAACTAGCAGGGGGTAAATCATCATGACATAATAATAAAACCATCCCGGTTGTCCGAGGTCTTTAAAGTGGAAATTCATGAGTGGGAGGTCCAGGATTCAATTCCCATCAGGACCATCCTCCCTAATTGAAATGTTTTCCTGATTTCTCATAAATGCCAGGGAGGTAAATTAGGCATGAAATGCTTAAAAAAAAACTTTTCCAGTTAATAATTGAATTTCATGTATCAGTATTATACCTCTATAGTTAAATGAGAATCAAACAGTATTTAAAAAAAAAAAAGAATTCATGACACAATATAGCATTAAGAAGGGGGTACCCAAGTCTAATAAAAGGCACCTCAGAATTTGCTGATAATCAGAACTGAGGAAAACCAGGTAAAAGAAGTTGGTTCCATCAGTGATTGAACAGAATGTATAATGCATATTATTCTCTAGACTGGCTACAGATCTGTTATGAAGTGAATGTACATATTGTGCGCTGTAAACAGTGCACTTGATTTCCTGATGGTCTAATCCTGTACATAATTATGTCTTTATTGTTGGTTACCATACACAAGTGCATTCTACATCTTGCACTCATGTGTGGTTGTTTTTGAGTTTTTGGAAAAACTTAAATGGCATTGACTTATTTGGAATGTAGATCAGCTTGTGTTCAGTGTTTGCTATTATTTTAAGAAACTGAAGGAAGTGTGGAATGATAACTTACAAGTAGCCAATATAATAAATGAGGTAACTGATTTCAGAAAGGTTTTTTTAATGTAATATAAACCACTGAGGCATCACAGATGGTGATACTGATGATATATAAAATGAAATGATAAACTGGAAAAGGATTTTTTTTTTTTTTTTTTAAAGAAGGAAGGAAGTATTCCAGGCCTAAGTTTAGGGTACCTCCTTGGCATTTGCCATTAATGAGTACTGAGGAAAATGTGGAAAATACCTTAATCAGGGAGGACAGTCCTGGTGGGAATGGAACTCCAAACCTCCTCACAAGACCTTGTTTCTGGGGTTATCAGTTTCAAATTTTGATTTTTCCAAAATTTAAATCTCTTTCTGCACAAACCAGAAACTTTAAAATTTTGCTGTCTGACTACATGGAACATACTCATAAAGAGCATTATCTTTCTAATCAAGCAATATTATCTTGAATTTTTATTGATTCACCTATGCCTCTTTTGGGGGGGGGGGGGGTGTGAGGCTTATTAGTGCTCCCTCACCCAATGCAACATTGCACAATAGTTTAAGATCAGGGATGTAAATTCATGTGTCATCTTGTCATGTTTTTAAGGAATTTAACATGGATCTCTTACTGTTTGGCACATATTTGCAATGAAGCGCTACATAGTCAAAATCTTATGGCAAGTTCTATGCTGATGTCCATTCTTTAGCATCTTCTCAGCCGTTTCCATCGATCAAAGCACCAATTGTTTGTTAATATAGAAGGTCCTCATATCTTCACCCACTGCTGATGCTGCATTCAACTCATGTTCTCCTTGTAGGTCTGCAGAAGCAATTTAACAGTCGGTTTCATCAATACATGTTAATATATACTATCTTGTTTGTTAACATTGTGTTAAATTTTAATGTTTTAAGACTCCTGTGTTCCACCAAGCTTTTCCAGCATAGAGTTTGTAAGTTAAGGTCTCGAGAATTGCAAATTGTGTCAGAACCATAAGACATTTGAACTCTCCAATAAGTTTTTGTTTGTATACAATAATTGATAAATTAGGCACATGAAACTATTGTTAAAAAGAGATCAGGTGCAAATTTTTTTCAAAATTTATAAAGTTAGATAATTGTTGATTTAGGAAGTATAAAGAAATAATAGAAGTAGTCAATCTCGTCTCCATTACCATGTTATGTAACACTGTTGTAGTCATAATTATTGTTTACATTTTTGGAGTTACTATAAAAAGCCTTTTTCATATATGCATAATTTATACTGTTTAGTTTCATGTCTTAATCTGCACTGCATTACATATGTTTTCATTCAGGATGTGTGAAGGTAGGTCCATAAGTTTCCGTCCTTGCCGATAATGATTATCACCTTCACAAAATCCTTATCTGGTGTCATACCTTATCTGTTAAGTAAATAATTGCAGCTGCAACTTCTGCTCCACTGTGTTCAGTTGTTCAGATATAGTTGCATAAAGAAGGCTATGTGTAGAAGATTGTGACACATTCAAAATGGAGTATTGAGCTTTATTAAGTAGATGGACCTACTCCAAATGAAATTAAACTGCGATTGAATGATGTATATGGGGAAGCACCCTGTCATATTCTATCGTAAATGAATGGGTCGAGAAAGCATTGAAGACAAAGAACATGCATGTCTCCCCTTTGAGGTGCTCACTCCTGAAAACAATGCTCTTGTGGAAGGGAAAATTATGTAAGATTGGCAACTCAAAGTTACAGAAATAGCAGCAAGGTTGGGCCTTTCTAAAACAACAGTCCTTCGAATTATTCATGAACATTTAAACATGAATAAGGTTAGTGCAAGATGGGTGCCTTGAGTTCTTTCCTCAGTCCAAAAGCAGTATTGAGTCATCTGTTGTCAGGCATTTTTGAAGTTCTGCCATGGTAACCAAGGAGAAGCTCTGTAAACCATTGTTACAGGAGATGAAACTATGGTCCTCTACTATGATACCTCTTCCAAAAGAGAATCAATGGAGTGGCATAAATCTGGCAAGGCACCACCTCTAAAGGCCAAGGTCACTCAATCAACCAAGAAGATCATGGCCACAATCTTTTGGGATTGTGAAGGAAAACTCTTCATTGACTTCAAGGAGAAGAACACCACAGTAAATGGGGAGTACTATACTTGCCTACTGCACATGACTATGTACTTCCATCTAAGAGAAAAGGTGAAAAAAGCTGAGTGGTGGCATATGCCTTCTTCAAGGCAAAGCGCCTGTGTCCACAGCTCTTGTTGCAAAGCAAGCTGTGAAGAAATGTGGCTTCAAGGAGATGGACCATCCACCCTACAGCCCTGATTTATCTCCCAGTGACTATTTCCTCTTCTCAGAATTCAAGAATGATCTTCCAGGAAGGAAATTTAAGTGTGACGAAGTTATGGATGCTGCCTACATCTATTTTGCAGACAAGTCTTCTGGCTATTTTTGGAGGGGCATTGAAATGTTAATTCATTGATGTGAGAAGTGTATTGCAATAAATGGTAACTATATTGAAAAGTGAAATATAGTTTTTACCTTTATCATACCTAAATGGTTAGGCCGGAAACTTATGGTCCTACCCTTGTAGGTGAAGCATTAAAACACATTTCCTTATGGTAATTCTATACCCTTACAGAATAGCTTTATTAACGGTACCCATTTCAAACTGAACATCACACTATCATGTGCTGATTCAAGCCACTTAATAACTATCTGTGATTGAAGGTTAGGAATATTGGTTATTTGAACATAGATGGAAAAAAAGAGCCTGTGTGAATACAATAAGTTTTGATTCTGTTGCCTCTAAGATACTGAATTTTCACATGTGTACAATCAAATGCTCCTAAAACTGCAGAAAAATGGTATAGTGATAGAAGTTATTCATAATTTGCAGGTAATCCTCTAAAATAAGTTTATCCCTTTTTGATGCAATTACTGCAGAATTTTTTTGATAATTCTGTAACAGTAGGTTTTGAAATACTGGTGTTGTCCCAAACCAATGGCACAAAACCTTCACATGCCCAGTGAGAGAAAGGAGGTATGTTTCTACTTATTTTATTCAACCTTTCTCATATTGAATCTACAATGTTATGACTACTGCTTTGTAAAAATTATTCTTTTACATAAAAATTTAAAATTCGTTGAATCTTTCAGCCCTTTCAATGTTAGGAATATAGAAATATAGAATTTTAACATCTACAGTCAATTTACCACTGCCATTCTCAAACTCTAGTTGTTAAACATTTTTAATATGTATATATATAATAGTAGAAAAGGTCACAAGATCTCAAGTGTGACTTTTTCTTAATGTTTTATCCTTTTCTACTATTATAATTACTGTTAATTTATGTTGTTAGCAATGAAACAAATTAACAGTAATTATAAAATCTTTAAAAGGATAAAACACTTAATATAAAGTCACACTTGAAATGGCTATATAATTACTGTTAATTTATATATATATTAGAAATTGTATCTTTTGTGCATAATAATAAGAGACAACTTTTTAGGAATAACGAATATTATCATGTTCATCATACCTAGATCAGCTGTGCTAATACACTTACAATATTGCAGACTTACAAAAAGCATCAATTATGTATCACATAAAGGTGCAATCCTGTGTAATAAAATACCAAAATGATTTAAATAGTTTAAAAGTATTTCAAGCATAAAATTTTAAAAATAATGGGAGAGATTCTCCCGAAATGCATCTTACTTTTATGTAAGTGGAGTTTAATGTAAACAATGATTACCTAAGTTTAGGATATATTACCACTCCATTGTCCACAGCTTCATAAGTAATTTTAAAAATGTGTTAAAAGCTCATTGTTAAAACATAATTTTTACACTGTGGAGGAATTCTTGGAAACTGAATTATAGAATTTAGCACCGGCAAAAAAAAACTGATTACTTACAATAGTTGCTAAAAATGAAGTTTAAATGTAAATTTTGAAATAATTCCAGAACTATATACTATTGTTTCAAACATCCTCATTTTAAAGATTACATGTTAATGAACTTGATCATGTCAATTTGCATTTGTTTTTGTCAATTTTGAGGCAATTAACTTCATTTTTGTCAAAATTTTCACTTAACGTTTATGCTGAATATTTGTCCACTAAACTTCACTGATATTTAAATTCAAAGGGATATTGGTGCACACAACTTAAGTTCATCCTACAAATATAAAACAAATGCTCATTATCTTATATGCCCCCCTCTAATTTTAATAACACTGCCATTCTTTCAGGCATGGTTTTGATTAAGGTTCTGATTCTTTTTGGGTGATACTGTCTCATTCCTGTTGCAGTGCTATATGGAGTTCCTATAAGGTCTCTGTGACAGGATTACAACCTTGGATGTGTCTACTTAACTATGTTCTATAGGGTTTAGGTCAGGGCTGCAAGCTGTAAAGTCAAGTTGAACAAACCCATGTAGTCCAGGTATTGCTGTATGTGGACAAGCATTGTCGTGCGTGAATATGAATTCATCTTCAACAAATGGAGCATAGGATTGACGAGAACCTCGTGACAATACTGTTCTCAATACACACTAAATCAGTTCATGTCTCTATTGATACCACCCCACGCCATCTCAGAACCTCCACTGAATGGTGTTTGTTTTAAAGAATGTGCAATCTGCTAACTGCTCTCCAGGTCATCTCCAGACTTCGCCTACCATATGGAGATTTTGGGGAAAATCTGGATTCATCTGAGAATGCTGTATTTTTTACCACTGAGGCACCACAGGCAGTTAAGTTCATGAGTTGATGGACATTACATTGATGTACATCTGCTATTAAAATGGTTCACGATGTATGATTTATTATCTGCTTATAAAGACTGGGTGAACTGCATACCACATTGCATTATACCATGTTAACTGCATCTGCGTGAACTATGCGATTACTTGAATTGTGACCTGAAGTCTGGAACTGCTAGCTCTGCCTGAACAGAATCTAAAAATTCCTCTCGATCTAGCACTGAACTTGCATGACTTGCTTGAAATATATAACAACTTGTTTTTCATCTTGCACGACTCTTGCTTACATGCTCTCACCTACACTGCTGACTTACATCCTATCAAAATGTTCCTTCATGATGAAGTTTTCTCTTTTATACTCATCTAAAAAAATGTCTCCAAGTGGTATTCAGAACTCAAGGGGTCCACAGAAGGGACTTCATGGGCTACTAAGACTTCAAAATATTAAAATAATATTGGTGAGCTCTCATCCTCCCTTACGCTCTCACTTTAAACTTTTAAACTCTTTGGTCTCTGATTGGTGAGTTTGTGGTTATCTGATGTGAACGTGAAAGGAAAATTCTTGCCACACCTGCGTTACCATCTACTTAGGAATTTTTAACCATCCTACAAGATCAGTATATTCTCTAAAATACTAAAAGGTTATTGTTATACTCTGTCCTTGCCAGGTATACAATTCTATTATCTCGTGCCGAGGCTTAATTAGCAACCACACCAAGTTACATAATATTCTGCAAACACTTGCTTTTTACAAGGAACTTTCTTACATATTCATATAGAATAGACAATAATTATAAAATTGATATCAAACCTCTAGTCATCTACTCTCCCTTCTGAAATGTATATACATCTACTAGATATTAATTGTACAGTATGCTTCATGCTATTTACAATATATGAAACATTAAGCAATATTAATTAGCTATAATTTATTTGATAGGCAAATTTGTTTCCTTGTGGGGTTGGGGGCTGGAGGTCTGTTTCACAATCAAAATGAACCATTTGTGAGAGATTTTCTGAAAATAATATTCCAAATAGAATATAACTCAAGTTCAACACAGTTAAAATATAATTTAAAAAAAAAAAAACAGGATAAGTTGAAATGCATGTTGAACCAGCATATCACAGGGATAACTGTAACATTTCTTCTTTCTCAACATTATGCATTTTTATAAATTAATGGCTCAAGTTTCCAAACTTCAGGTAAAGCTATTTTTTAGGTGCAGAATGTCAGTATTCCTGGCAAGATTACTGGCACTTAGTAATTTCTTGTACATTGAGAGCAAAATAAATGTTTCTTACTTCCTATTAAAAGTATCTTAATTAACTTGTTTATAATTAACAGATGAAACTGCAATTTCAGCAGTGTCAACAAAATCTTGAACTGTTGTTTTTATCAACATTATATTACTGTCACGAAGCATATGTTACAGTATTTATAGTATGTTTGTTATAGTAGTATGTTATAGTACTGGAAGCATATGTTACAGTATTTATAGTATGTTTGTTATTGTAGTATGTTGTAGTACTGGAAGCATATGTTACAGTATTTATAGTATGTTTGTTATAGTAATATGTTATAGTACTGGAAGCATATGTTACAGTATTTCCAGATAAAATATTAAGACTGTCTATAAAATTTTCCCATATCTGTTTAATTCTGTCACTTTAGGTGGAAAAATAACTTGCAACCACTTGCGGAAATGGCAATTACAAAACTCATGATTTCATACTCAGTTTGCAATTAGTGCTTTCTGCACTTTTATTACAATGCACAATAATGTAAAGCTCTCTCCTTTGGCTTTTCATTTCCTTTCTTGGTTCAGGTTGTTGCTTTGTTTCTTTCAGAGCAAAGTTCTCAGAAATAACCAGAGCTTCTGTGCGCAGAGCCATTCAGAACTTGGGTATACCAGATGAAAAAACCAGTGCTGCAGTTAATGTAAGGCAGGAGTTAGATTTGAGGATAGGTAATTTATTACTTTTGTTTAAGATTCACTGTAGTTGATAGTCATTTTCATTCCTTGAGCTTTTATCTTTATGCTTACATGTGTAGTTTATCATATCACTAGCTTTGCCAGGTCATTTCATAAAGTAAATTATTAGAAGAACCTGTAATAATAGCATAATTTCTGCATCTAATTGTTAAAAACAAATGCTTCAAAGCATTTTCAGCATGGTTATTATACATTTTTATTGTTTTTATAGATCTCTGTCGCAGTTAGGAAAACATTTTATAACATCTTTAAAGTATAAACATTATAAATTTATTGCACTTGCAACACAATAAGCAAGTATAGTCTAATGGGGTATTAAGATTTGAATTGAATTTATTTACCAATAATATCGCTACATAAACAGTTAACAATTTTCAATTAATACCCTACCTTGGTCATCGGCTCATGGAATTTCCTGAGGACTCAGGCTCGGCTATGTATAATATTCATAAATATATACAACACAAACAGAACAAACCACTATTATTTACCAATTTATAGTAAATGTTTATTAATATATAATAAGTTAGTATAATTAACGTAAATTATAATACTAATAAATCTAACATCCATCTATATAAGGCTTCATTTCTCACTGCCCCCGAGTTATTTGCATAATGAAACCCCCTCCCCTCTTACATTTTCCTTTTTGCAATATTTTATCAATCGTGCACCATTTCTCTCATCCTTAACTATTCTCTTTCATTTTTCCCTTACTTTTCCTAAGTATTCCTTTGTCATTTTATTTCTCTTTGTCCCCTATCATGAACATTTTACATGCTATACTTTCTGTAATTCTTCCTATACATCCATCCTCCATCTCTTTACCCCTTCACATTCTAATAAACAATGAAATATTCCTTCAGGCTCTACACATAACACACCCTTCCCCATTTTCTCCTCTGAAACCCTTTAAAAACAATACTCCCTCTTGAATCCAGACAGTCCTTCCCTCCCAAATTTATCACAACAATGCACATATTTCTCTCTCCTCTTATTAATTATTCTGTACCTCTAAAACTGGAACAAATCTCTTGCCTCTCTATATCTTGAATTCTTTGCCTTACTTTCTTCTCCCATCCAGCTGTTACCTCTCATTAGTTCCCTTTGATATTTCATGCAATCTTTTAGAACATTATGGTTCCCTCATTTCAAAATTGTGTACCAATAATTTAAAATTCTCTCTACCACCAAACCCTTCCTCCCTACAACTACAGCTACTCCTTTTGGTGAAACTTTACTCAGCCCTAACACCTGTATACAAAATATCTTATGAATTAAATTAATTTTCAACCATCCAATAGAATTTCTGTTACTTCTATTCCATATAATATTTTTGATTCCACTACTATTCCATACAATTTTTCCAATCATTTTATTGGCATATTAGGAATTTTCTTCAAACATTCTAATTGTTCTCATGGCTGCTTTACCTTTAACAATAACATTCTTACCTTGTGGTTCCCACCCTCCACTACTAGACAACCTCACCCCCAAATAATGAAATTTTTTAATCACTTCCAATGGCACATCATTCAAGTTCCATTTCTCATCCCTTCTTAATTTATCGCATTTCTTAAATACTACTATTTTTTTCTATTCCCTAACATCCCATAAATGTTAGGGAATCAATTTATCTGGTGTATAGCTTGTTTCAGGCCATTTACTATAATTGCACTATCATTGAATCGTCTGCAAATAGCAAGCCTGGTATTTCTTTCTTGGACAGTCAATAAACAAATTAAACAAAACTATATTCTACTTACAGCCTTGTTACAAACCTGTCTTTTGTTCCACCATGTCTGTAATCCCATTTTCTATGTTTAACACAAAACTTAATTCCACCATTCTGCTTTTGAACCTCTGCCATAAACTCTTCACGTGCTCTTTTATACTTCATTTTGTACACAAGTACATCTCTTCCTATTATACCAAATGCCTTTTAAATGTTTGCAAAGAACATAACACTCTTATCTCTTTTGTTTCTTAGGTAGGGCATTAAGTATGAGTTGATTAGTTTTGTTGGCACGTCAGTTGGAGTTCTTTATGTAAACTTACTAAAACAAATTTTAAATACCACAGATATCAAATCAAGTATGGTAGAGCTCTGTGCATGTATCTAAGCCAGGTATGAAATAATTAACATCAGCACACATTCATTTTAATTTAACTCAGCCAAACCATTAATACCATTACAATGCATATTAATAATATGCCAGTTCATCAACTACGGTATAAACTGCACCAAAAATTCTCAAATAATCAAGCCGAGCAGTTCGCCATATTTAGAGCCCTGGGACATTGGAAAATATAGACAATGTAACCTTCAACAAACGAACAACAGCAATCCACACAGATAGTGGAATTACATTGGATTTAATTAACAACCATTCCAATAACCTCTGTGAAAGAATAAGGAAAAGGTTCAAATCAATCCAACAAGAACACTGGGAAATACATTTTATTGGGTTAAAGCATACATCGGCAATGAGGGGAATGAAATAGCAGACCGACTCGCGAAAGAAACAGTGAAAAGCGAGGACCTGCTTGTGGATTATCAGCTTATCCCAAAATGTGAAGTGAGGAATGAATTAAGAGAAGAAAGTCAGTGACTATGGGAAATGACAATGAACGGAGCGATTACAAAATCGTTATTTTCCAACTGTAGTTAAAAGGCTAAAAACCAACACCCTTCTAAGCCCCAATATTACAGCGATCTTCTCAGGACACAGGAAATTTAGAGCCTACTTTCATTGCTTCACAATAACAGAGAACCCATTATGTATATGTCTGGAGGGTATACAAACGGTGGAACACATCTTGTGGGACTGCAAAATCTGGAAGAAAGAGCGAGAAATATTCCGGAAAGATGTAGCAAAAGTAACTAGGTGATGGCCAATAGACAATAGTGAACTTAAATTTTAAAAAATTTGAGTCAAGATTGTAACGTACATACCACTAAAATTCAATAAAAAGGGAAGACTAGTTTCGGGAGCCAACGCTCCTGTTGTCAGTTCCTGATCGACTGCCAGCCTCGCTGTTCGTGGTAGATTGATTTGCCTCTGGTGGAGGTTTAACGAACTTTTGTATTAGTACATCACTTGGCGTTTGAAATTAAAAACTTTCTCCTTATTCTTCCAAATATGGATGTTTTCCCAGACTGTAAGTTCAGTTTTCCCTTTAATATTTTTAAGTAATTTGAGGTTTTTATTAATGCTATGTTCTTTCCAGAAGTGCCAAGCTACCGCCGATTTTTCTTCTTGTTTTTGGTTTATATTTGTAATGTGTTCTTTAGCTCTTGTTTTTATGTTTCTTTTGGTCTTTTCAATATACACTTTTTCACAATCATTGCAGTTCATATGATATATTCCTGATTTATCTTCTTGTTGTAGGTTATGTTATTTTTTTTTTAAGTTAAGGGTATTTTTAATGGAATAATTACTTTTTGGAGCCAAAACAATGTTGTATCTTTTAAAAATCTTTTGAAATTTATGAAAGGCTAATGGGTGGTATGTGAATTTTTTGTATGTTCTGTTTTTTTCTTTGATAGGAGTAAGTGTAGTGGTGTCCCTAATTTTCTTTTCATTCTTTGCTCTGTGTATTTTCTTGTGCAACTTAGGCGGTAGCTTGGCAGTTCTGGAAAGAACAACATAGCATTAATAAAAACCCCAAATTACTTAAAAATATTAAAGGGAAAACTGAACTTACAGTCTGGGAAAACATCTATATTTGGAAGAATAAGGAGAAAGTTTTTAATTTCGAAATCCTGCCAAGTGATGTACTAATACAAAAGTTCATTAAACCTATTTATATACAATAGTGAACTTGTTTTAAAATATAATAAACAGTTTAAAATTTTTGTAAACAGTATAAATTTTGACAGTTTTCAAATTAACACAAATTGATTAATAGAAGAGAAAATGTGATGACTGAGAATGATAATGTAAATAATGTAAAAGCATACATATATAATCAATTTTGGCAATCTTCAAAATATGATTATGTGGAATAAGAATGAAACAGTGTTCAAAAATAGTATTAAGGATAGCATGTAACAATGAAATAATAGCAATGCATGTAGTATTACTAATTATTATAATATTGGAGCAGCAGTAAATAACTAAGATTAAAAAAAACATAATCTTAAAACTGAGAAATTCAGCATTTCATAAAATTGATCAGACGACTCTTGATTCCATTTACATCCAATAGCATTCTCTCTCGTTTCCCTTTTAACATTGCTAGGGACTCACATGCATTGATTTTGTTAGGGCATTAATGAGCTTTGTAATTTAGTGTCCTTAAACATCATCATCACCATTCAAAAACTGCAGATATAAAATTATTTCTGACTCCTTTCAGTTCTTCAGCAATCCCCTTAGAAAATGAAATTAGGGATAAGTATGGGATAGATCTAAAATAATCATGTGCTTCTATGAGTAACTCTCCAATTTGATTCAGATTTAACACTTGAGGCAGAACATTTTTTCATGTCTAAGATGGTTTCTCCAAATTGTAATATACCCTGTATTTTGTACTTAACCTTACATTTCATTTAATTTGATCAAGGAATTCAGGATTATATAGGGAGCATGTGTGCAGACATGTATGTAGATTTGATTCATCCATACTTTAGTTTTCATTGTTTGTTCTGTCTCCTGCCTGAATGTAGGGTGCTTAGCGTGAAAAAAAAAAAAAAATTAGAAGTTCCCTATACCAAAAAGAACATAAATAAAATGGTTATATATATATATTTTATTAAGGATTCATCTGCTTGCCTCATTACCATAGTAACATCATATGCATTCATTACATAACATAATACAGTTTATTTTACAGTACTATAATATTTTTAATTATACAATGTTTGGATATTTGTGTCACTTTAGGTGCCAGATTTCTTTAGTCCAAGAAAACACTTCACCCAAATAAACTGGAAGTGAGCAGGCACAAATAGTATTGACTAATTGTATTTTCTGTACTGTATGTATTTAAAAAGGTGCTGCATTCACCAGATTCCAAACACTTAGACTGCAGCAAGTATTTCCTCAGAATTTAAAGGACTCTTTAATCAGTTATGGAAGCTGCCAGTTTCCTACTCTTGGATTTGTTTGTGAGAGGTACAAAGCAATCAAAGATTTCATTCCAGAAAAGTTCTGGAAGTTGAAAGGTGAGTGGTAGTAAACACAAAATTTAAAGGTATATATTGGAAGCTCTCTCACATTACCTACATTGTCTGTGGTACACACACACTTATTACTTATTATAACAGAGAGTATATATTTTCTTATAATATTTGGTTGCATTGGTTACACTGGAACTTCACTTAACGTTTTTATGTCTCAAGATGTGTTTTGAACTCTCTTGCATTCATCCTCCAGTCGAGTTGGAGAAAGTAACTGAGATTTTTTTTTTTACTAGTGTTTAACACCTATTTTAACTACTGAGCCATCACAGGTGGTGGACAGTGATGATGTACAAGATGAAATGATAAACTGGGAAGGAAGCATTCCAGCCCTAAGTTTAGGGTACCTCCCTGGCATTTGCCATTTATGAGGACTGAAGAAAACTTCGGGAAAATCTGTCTGGGAGGATGGTTCTGGAGGGAACTGAACCCTCATAAGTCCACACCTTAAAGTAATTTCTTTGTTAAAATCTTCCTAAACAAAAAACTTATACATTTTCTTATTTTCTCTTGAAAAAAGTATTTAAAATACAAGTATAAGGTTGAAAATTGATTATTTTCCCCTCATGACTGTACAATGCTTAGAGTACCAACTTTCACTCTTCACTGATGCCTTTTCTAAAGCCTTACTCTAAACAAAATCCTACTGCACATTAAACAAGACATTTTGAAAATGTAGAACTAAACATAAGTTTCAAATGAATGGTTTAAAAATGCTGAAATTTTTGCTAATTATACTTTGTTATGTAATTTATTATACTCTTTCTGTATATGTTTAGTTAGCTTATGCTGTAAGTTCATACAAATGAATGGAAAAATATTAAGGTTACAAAAACAATAATGTAATATAGGAGCAGATGTATATGTACATTATTATCATCAAAAGTATACAACATTTACTCATAATTACAATTTAATAAGCTTTAAAACTCTTGGAAAGAATCTTTTGCTGTGTTACAAGCACATATCCTAATAGCACCTTTAAATATTTTGACACACCTATAATGCACATGATAAGGGAGATGGTATGCAGATTTACATTTTATCTTGTGTTAAAATTAAGCACATATATATTTGGTGTATGATTAGACCAACTTTGTGTCAAACCACCACATTGAAGAAAATTAAATGTTCTAGATTAGGATGGTAAGTTGATTTTGTACTCTTAGGCTCTACTTACCATTGAACTACTCAAAAAATGTGTCATAGGCTGTTGCAGCGTGTTGACTCCTGGTTTTCTTCTCCCCCCCCCCTTTTTTTTAAGTGTGTAACCATTTTTCCTGCTGAACTTGACAAGCGGTGCACACTGATGATACATGAGATGAAATGAGAAATTAGGAAAGATTATTTTTTAAGAAAGGAAATGTTTCAGACCTAAGTTTTAGGGTACTTCCCCAGATTTACCATTTATGAGGATGAGGAAAGCCTAGTAAAAACCGTAATCAAGGAGGACAGTCCTGGCAGGAATTAAATCCCAGGCTTCCTGCTGACTGATCCATGCCTTGACCTAGGCTCCCCGTGGCGGTCCTGATTTTCCTGATGGGACATGCTTGGTGTAGCTCTGGTGGGCACTAGATGAACTTATGAATTAGTTTGTCCTTTCTTGGTATTTCCAAGCTCATAACTTTATCATCCTATTTCATGGATAGACCAGTTGAGCTTGGAACATGGGAAAAGATTTTTATGAAAATTTGAGGATAATGAGGTTCCAATAGAGGACAAATTGATTCATAAGTTCATCAAGTGTCCACCAGAGCAGAGCTATATTAAGTATGTCCAATCATTAGGAAACCTGGCAGTTGACACAGCTGATGATGCAGTCAATAGCATGTGAAACATTTTTTGAGTGTTCAATAGCAAGAGCAGCATAAACAGTGCAGGTGAACTGTTTAATCTGAAATTGGACATTATTATTTCTTAAATAAAGTATCATTCCCTTTATAATGCTAAGATATTTAGATTTCTGCAAGGGATTCTGTTAACAGAGGACAATATTATCACATTTATTTTCATTAAAAATACTTTTTTTCCCACACTTTTTAGAAATAAAATCTCAGAGTGCATATTTCATGCAGGAAAGCAGTTTAGAGAAAAAAAATCAGATCTTCCACACAGAAACCAGAATCCATAGTATATCTCTTTTATTGAATTTACAGAATATTCTCGGCTCTGCGGAATTACTTTTTTTTTTTTTTTTTAAGTTAATTATTGGTCTCGTGGGATTTCCCAGTTCATGTATTTGTGATATGCTGTGTATCTTTGCTATTGTGGCAGTGTCTGCTTTTAATTTTGGTTTTTCCTTGAGTGGTATGATGATTTTGCTCTTTTTGACCAATTTGTTTGTAGACTGACTATGCATTTCTTCAAAGGATCTGCTTTATGTTCTGTAATCTTTCATCTTTGACTCATATTCTACTTTGTCCATGATCACAATTTTGTTTCTTTTATCTGCTTTATTTTGTATACTACTGGTTTTTATTAAGCGATTCTAGGTTTTGCTATTAAGGTTAAGTAGGTCTTTTGGCGATGTGATTCAGAAGCTCCTCCCCTTTTTTACTAACGATGTTCTTATCGTTATTTAGCCTGTTGATCGCCATCTGCAGATCTACTATATATTTCTTCACGTTGTTAGAGAAAGTCACACATGTCATCAGCCCTTTGATTAAAAACTATTTTTTCCTTGCTGAAATTATCTTTAGATATATTCATTGCAATCTGAAAGTTCAGGTGTTGTATATGGTCGATTATTCTTCATGCCTTTTCTGCAGCTCAAGTTATTTCATTTCTTTTGTTTCTTTACAGCTTTCTTTTCCTGTTAATGTGCCAAAAAGATGTAAACTCCAATTTGTCCCAAATATAATTTCCCAAAACTCTTGTTAGCTTTAAATGTAACTTGTACATTTTTAAATCCATTTCTGAAAGGTTTTAATAATGCTTGTGTTTCTCAGATGTTATTATTTTCCTCTCTGCTGCTATTTGTATCTTGCTGTTTCAGTTGGATTTTATAATTTTCTTGACGAATTCTAGTACCAGTTTCTTCTTAAGGTATGCATTCAAAACTTTGTCTATAGAGATTAATTTTCTTTTTAATTTTAGTTTCAGAAATCTTTTATTCATTTGCATTATTTTACACTTTGACAAATATTGTTGTAGTGCCTCTAAGCAAGCCTGCAAATTAGAATTACTACTAAGCAATTCCGTGCATGGAATGTGTGGTGTTTCCTCTAAAAATACAATAACGGTACAGTATACATTGCCAAATACAAATACACTTATATGTGTTGTTAAGATAAAAGTTTGTGTTAGTTATTAAGACACTTATATGTGTTGTTAAGATAAAAGTTTGTGTTAGTTATTAAGAATAGCATAGAATCAGTAGCTTTAATTTATTCATTTTTGCTAGAATTCATAACAAAATGTTTCATGCACAGATGGTAATTTGTATGTGGGTAAAAATTGTACTTACGAAGCTGTAGACAATGGAGTGGTAATATATACTACCTTAATGTGTTCAGTTTTTAACACTAACTCCACTTACTTTTTTAAAACTTTGGACTAGTTTTGGGAGAGGTTCCTCCCATCATCGGCTGTTGTTGACTGAATGCCGTTGTTCGAAACTGGGGATGGACACCCGTTCGCTCCTGTGGTGGTATCTTGTGGTTCTAGTAGATACGGGCGTCCATCCCCCGTTTCGAACAACGGCATTCAGTCAACAACAGCCGATGATGGGAGGAACCTCTCCCGAAACTAGTCCAAAGTTTTAAAAAAGTAAGTGAAGTTAGTGTTAATAACTGAACACATTAATGTAGTATGTATGTGGGTATTTCTTATCTTTTTTATCAAGTTCTGTTACTACATATTAATTACCCGTTTTTACATCTGAACTCATTTAAAATAAAATTTCAGTGAAACAAAAAGATAAAATAAACTTAATCAAATGGAGATGAAAGTTAAATCAAACAGATCTTAATGAAGTAATATTCTGAAGTTAATAGTGAATTGGTAAATTAAATTTGGTAAATAGTTTTTTTGGCGATACATATTCTTCACTTATTTGTTACATTTATTTGAACATGCTTTGGAAGCACTGTTCCCATCCTCAGCAGTAGACCAACTCTTAAACCATCTCTTCTGAGTCAAAATATTTAAATACACTGATTCTGGCTTCACTTAATGAAGATATCATGACATGTTTCTTGGACCTTGTCCACATCCTCATTGAAATTCGTTTGGTAGGTGTCTATGATGACTCAAGTTTGCAGTAAACTTGAATAAACAGCTGTTTGCTTCAAGGATGTTGAAAATTCATTAGATTTTGCTCATGTTCTTTGTGTAAATTTTTTCCCTTGTATTTAATTCCTTTGGTTGTTGAACCGTTTTTAGTAGCTTTTTTCTACCTCGTGGTTTTCATCCCAAAAATACCATGCCACAACTGATTTGCTTGTAACAGATATTTCTCCAATGTTCCTTCAAACTTATGCCTATATTTCTGTTTGTTTTTCCAATGTAGATTTTTCACAATCCTAACAATTGATCTGGTAAAGGATTTGTTTACGTTTACGGAATTTGGGAATCCACACACTGAAACTTTTGTTAATCTTATTTTGATTTAAAGTAAAACACTAAAAATCATGTTGTCACATTAAAACTCTCTTTAAGTTTCACAAACACACTTATAAAAGTAATTTTGGTACATGTTTCGTGAGGTACATTCCTCACATTGTCAACCAAAACAACGACTGAGGAGCCAATTTCAGCAAAGTATGTATGTTACTATGCTTGCTCTGGTGGTCTGTTAATGAACTTAAACAATATGTTGTCTGCTTCCGGTATATCAAAATTCATAAGTTTGTATTCATATTTTTTTATGTAAATTTTTTCCCATATATTAAGTTCTTTCGGATGTTGAATTGTTTTTAGTAATGTTATGTCCTTCTCTATTTCATGATTCTCATTCCAAAAATGTGCAGCCACTGCTGATTTTTCTACTTGTTTGTGTCTAATATTTCTCCAGTGTTCCTTTAATCTTATCCCCAGATTTCTCTTTGTTTTTCCTATGTATATTTTCTCACAATCCTTGCAATTAATTCTATATATACCTGAATGTTCTTCTTTCTTCTTTTTTTGTTTAATTTTATTTAGATTTAATAGTTTACCAACACTATATCTGTTTATTGGTGCTAGAGTAATGTTGTACTTTTTGAAAATTTTTTGGAATTTATGGTTAACATAAGGGTGATATGTGAATTTTTGATAGGTATTTTCTTTAAGTGAAGAACTGAGTGTGGTGATTAGTTTAATTTCCTTTTTATTTTTAAATCTTTTTATTTTTTTATCTACCATTTGTTTGTTAAATCCATTTATTTCTGCTGTGTGTATTATATGTGCATATTCTTTCCTGTATTCTTCTTTACTGAGTGGTGTATTAACTAGCCTATATGTCATACTATTGAATGCTGCTTCCTTGTGGGGTCTGGGGTTGAAACCTTTTGCTTTTATGTAATTGTCGGTATGTGTGTCCTTTCTGTATATACCAAATTCTATATTTTTATTCCTTTTTATTATCCTTAGGTCCAGAAAAGGTAAAGTATTATTAACCTCGGTTTCCATAGTGAATTTTATGGTTTTTTCTTGCAAGTTCAACAGTTTCAATGAATCTTCTATGAATCTATCTTCTACAATGGCAAACACATCATCAACATATCTGTACCATGTTTTGAATATGTATGGGAAGGTTTTCATTATATGTGTTTCAAAATAGCTCATGAACAGATCAGCCAAAAATGGAGATAGTGGACTACCCATCATTAAACCTGATTTTTGTTTATAAAACTTTCCTTCAAATGTGAAGTAGGTTTGGTTTAAACATAGTTCTGTGAGTTTTACATATTCTTTTGTGTGTGATTCTGCAATGTTGATAGATAGTAGCCATTTTTTTTAACAAATTCAGGGTTTTTTCTTTTGGAATGGTTGGAAACAATGCTTTTACATCAAAGGAAACCATGATATCATTTGAGTTTAGTTTATTATCTTTGATTTTGTTTATAAGATCGAATGAGTTTTTTATACTTAGACTTGGGAATTTGGGAAATGTATTAAATCGTGTAGATATAGTGTTGGTAAACTATTAAATCTAAATAAAATTAAACAAAAAAAGAAGAAAGAAGAACATTCAGGTATATATAGAATTAATTGCAAGGATTGTGAGAAAATATACATAGGAAAAACAAAGAGAAATCTGGGGATAAGATTAAAGGAACACTGGAGAAATATTAGACACAAACAAGTAGAAAAATCAGCAGTGGCTGCACATTTTTGGAATGAGAATCATGAAATAGAGAAGGACATAACATTACTAAAAACAATTCAACATCCGAAAGAACTTAATATATGGGAAAAAATTTACATAAAAAAATATGAATACAAACTTATGAATTTTGATATACCGGAAGCAGACAACATATTGTTTAAGTTCATTAACAGACCACCAGAGCAAGCATAGTAACATACATACTTTGCTGAAATTGGCTCCTCAGTCGTCGTTTTGGTTGACAATGTGAGGAATGTACCTCAAGAAACATGTACCAAAATTACTTTTATAAGTGTGTTTGTGAACTTAAAGAGAGTTTTAATGTGACAACATGATTTTTAGTTAAATGTAAAATTGGAACTTAAACACAGTGAAGCCAATCATATTAATGGTTGTATGATTAGTTCAACTACACACTCTTAAAGCTTCACTTACTTTTTATAAATGTATGGAACTGGTTTCGAGAACATTTTGTTCCCATCTTCAGCCATGCTAAGGTTCAACTGTCGGATCATTCGTTGAGCTGTGGGAATGTATATTCTGCTCTGGTGGCGGTGTGATAAACTTGTAGTTTATGTTTTCATCCCCGACAATGTCGAAGTTCATTATGCTGTTTTTGTATTTGTAGATGTAGATTTTCTCCCAGGTTGCTAATTCCGTAGGTCCTAGTACTGATTTTAATAATTTTGTTTTATTTATTATGTCGTGATTTTGTGTCCAAAAATGATATGCTACTGCTGATTTCTCTATTTGCTTGTACTTTATGTTCCTGAAATGCTAATAGATTCAAGGCTTTACCAAAATTTCAAACCAGGAGCATAAATAATTCATATCAGTTAATAGAAAAAATTAAAGACATAAAATTGCACCCCTCTGACACTCTTATATCTTTCGATGTAGAATCTCTGTTTCCTAGCATACCAAAAGAAAAACTCCTGATTTATCTACATGATTGGCTAAAAACAAGTGGAATTAATGATATACACATTAAAGAATACATCAAACTGACAGAAATTTGCATAAACCAAGCCTTTTTCACTTTCAAAGGAAAATTTTATAAACAAGAAGCAGGACTTACAATGGGCAGCCCCTTATCTTCATTTCTAGCTAACCTCTTCATGAGTAGATTTGAAACACACATCAACACAGCGTTTCCATTCATATTTAAGGTATGGTACAGATATGTCAATGATATATTTGCCATAGTTGACAAAAAACTCATTGACGATGCCTTAAAACTTCTAAATATTCAAGATAAAAACATTTCATTTACATACGAAATAGAAACAGATAACATGCTGCCATTCCTGGATATTAAAATAATGAAATGCCAAGAAAAACTTAAATTTGGAATATACAGAAAGAATACACATGCAGATAATCACATCAAAGCTGACAGTTTAAACCCTACAGCACACAAACATGCAGTAATTAACAGTTTAACACACCGGCTAGTTAAACTACAAATTAGCAAAGAAGAATATTTTAAAGAATACAAACAAATAGAAGAAACAGCAGTTAAAAATGGTTTTAAGAAAGAACTAGTACATAAAAAGGTGCAGAAATTCAAGAGACAAAAACATATCAAAGAAACCACAACACTTTCAGCAAAAAAAGATAAACTCATTTTTAAAAAATTCACATATCATCCATGGGCCACAAAAAAATTTCAGAATATTCTTAAAGATTTTAATATCAGGTTGGCACCGATTAATAGATTTAATGTTCAAAATTTGCTGATAGATAATGTTAATGACAGTATTCCACAAGAAGAAAAATCAGGTATTTACAAAATAAACTGTGCAGAATGTGAAAAAATCTACATAGGGAAAACAAAGAGAAACATTGGCACACGGTTAAAGGAACATTTCAGGAACATAAAGTACAAGCAAATAGAGAAATCAGCAGTAGCATATCATTTTTGGACACTAAATCACGACATAATAAATAAAACAAAATTATTAAAATCAGTACTAGGACCTACGGAATTAGCAACCTGGGAGAAAATCTACATCTACAAATACAAAAACAGCATAATGAACTTCGACATTGTCGGGGATGAAAACATAAACTACAAGTTTATCACACCGCCACCAGAGCAGAATATACATTCCCACAGCTCAACGAATGATCCGACAGTTGAACCTTAGCATGGCTGAAGATGGGAACAAAATGTTCTCGAAACCAGTTCCATACATTTATAAAAAGTAAGTGAAGCTTTAAGAGTGTGTAGTTCAACTAATCATACAATGATATCCATTAATATGATTTTTAGTGTTTTACTTTAAATCAAAATAAGATTAAAAAAAAAAAGGATTTGTTCTCTTTGCACCTGGAATCTGTTTTGTTTAATTTATCACAATATTTGTTTTGAGGAACTAAGATGATATTGTAAGCCATGAAAATGTTTTGAAATTTGTGATTGGCTACTGGGTGGTACATGATTTTTTGTCTCTGCTACATCACTCACAGTTGTAATTTGTTTAATTCTTTTCTGTAATTATATTTTTTTGTTAATATCTCTTTGGTAAATCAGCTTGACTTAGCAGCTTCTATTATATGTAGGTATCAATTCTTGTATTCTTTTATGTTCTTTGGTATACCTACTAGTCTGTATTTCATGCTGTTAAATGCTGCTGCTTTGTGTGATCTAAGATTGAAACTATAGGCGTAAATAAAATTGTGTGCATGTTTTTTCTGTTGATGCCAAATTCAAGTATATCCATTAGCCAGTCAGAAATATCAACCAAATTTTCATAGATTACAATATCATACTAGCACCTCAAAACCAGTACAGTGTGACACATTTAATAAAATTATAACAGATTCCAGGTTTAAAGAGAAAAAAATGTGGAATATACTTGATTGTGAAAAAAAACTACTTAGAAAAAACAAAGAGAAATATAGTCATGAAGTTGAATGAGTACTAGAGAAATATTCATTATAAGCAAATAGAAAAATCAGCAGTGGCATCACTACTTTGGAATGAAAACCATGAGATAGAAAAAATATAAAGTTATAAAAGCAGTACAACAGCATAGGATTTAATATATGGGAAAGGATTTACATAATGAAAAATTTGATCAATTTGGACATTCCAGAAGCAGACAGCTCTTTATTCAAGTTTATCACAAGATCGCCAGAGTCAACCCAGACACCTATCAACCCAACTTCAATAAACAATCCAAGAGTTAATTGATATCATTGTATGATTCAGTTGAACTACACACTCTTAAAGCTTCACTTAAAAGTAACTGTGCAAGTTCCAATTTACATTTAAGTAAATCCAAGAGTTGTTTAAATCAACTGAGTATATGGTCAAAGATCCACGAAACATGTCTTGAGTCTCCAGTAAGTGAAACCAGAAAGAGAGTATTAATAGTTTGACTCAGAAAAGATGATCACAATGTTAAATTACAAATTTGATTAATATGCAAACAAATAATATATGCAACAAAAGTCACATAACGTATAATTTTGTATATTCACCTACTTTATCTCTTTGGGCCTTGTGGAAAATGAAAAAATGCATTGATGGATGTCATCCTCTGTGTTTGAAATTATCATTTTTCTATGAAAAATCACTCATAGCATGCTCTCTCTAATGTAAACAGATGTACTTCTAGTTATCTGACCCTTCGATCATATATATATTTGATTGGCAGAAAAAGAAGTGAAATTTTCTTATTATATACTGTGGGTATTCTGAATAATCAATAGCATTGCAACAGGATGTAACCAAAAATTAATCAAAACGTAATTGAAATTTATTACCATGCTGCATAGGTACATTAACATGTCATTTTCAGCTATTGTCCTTTATGCTAGTTGCAATTTCTCATGTTTTGTATGGCAACATTTCATGCAAAACTATTATGTAATTGAACTGTATATTCTAGTAGTCAATTTTTTTGGGTGGGTGCCACATAAGTACTTTTTGTTTTTATTCATTTGGCATTTTCATATGTACTTTCTCCCCACCTCGCAGTTATGCACATTGCATTTGGACAAACTCTTGACCTGTGGCTTGTTTGCTTTAAACCAAGATGAAAATATTATGTTTAAATTATTTTTCAGTTTTGGTTCACCTGTAACATTACTAGACCCATTATCATCAGTGAGCTGTATAACATTTTCAGTTTGCCGGCAGATAATTTAGATAAATTAAAAATAACTATAAAGTACCATTATATATTGTTTCCTATTCTGAAATGAATTATTTTATGACATAAATCAAATCAAGTAATGATTTTTTTTAGGCTTGAGTAGAGCTTGTTTAAAGACATTGAGAATGTTTTCAGTTACGCATACACAGAACGACCTCAGTGTAGAGTTCAGATGGGAACGGATTCATGTGTTTAATGAGTTGGCCTGCCAGCTGTTCCATGACAAGTGCACAGAGCAGTCAGAAGCCAAAGTTTTGGATGTCCAGACCAAACCAAAAAGCAAATGGAGACCCCTTCCTCTGGATACAGTTGTAAGTTCATAAGAAAGATATTTGTATATAGCCTCTCACATTTATGAATTTGATTTAAGAGTTGGAATTCCTATTTGTCTTTATTGAGTATTCTGGATATAGAGGATGAAGTGCTGTTATCTGTTGCTAAGTGCCAAATCTAAGTCCTATAGTGATTATATGTTTTACCAAATCACCTGTGTGCAATACGAAGCTATTGCCAAAAGATTGTTTAGTAGTTTTAACTGAAATATCTTAAATCTGAACCAAAAATTTATGCGAATAAATGATAGGGATGTATTATTATTACTACCTGTTGCAAATCAGTCATAAGAATTATTACAGTCTTCCAGTAATTTAAAGATTTGAAGTATTATTAGATGAAGGTAAAATGAACTATTATGTCCTGCGTTTATTTTCCTGAAACATATTGTTCAAAGTACTCCATGCTCCTACTGCTCATACACTGGACAAATAATACTGTACGCTTTTTAAAAAAAAATCAATCAAATTGCACTAATTTGTTCCATTTAGTTAAATGTGATTCGAAGGCTGTTGCCTTCATCAGCATTTTCCACTGTCAGCTTCTCAGCATACTATTAAGATGTCATGCTGTATATTTTACGAATTTAGTAATAGGATCAAAATTAACCAAATTTTAATTGTTTTTGTTCATGAATACATTTTCCTATGCTGTTAATTCTATAGGTTTTTAAAGAGCTTTTAAGAGTTTTGTTTCATTTTGTTTACAACTGATTTCATAGATGTCTGATTGTTTTCCTGGCAGAATTTTTATTTTATGTTTTTAAGGAGGTTTTTTAACTGCATTTGTTTACTGCAGCCAAAATAGTTTGTACATGAGTTTCTTAGAAACCAAATTAGTTGGTGCTTTTTCACATATATACAAATGTTGGTACCATTAGATTAATGAAGCCTTTGTAATAGTAAATTGAAAATGGAAATAGGATACTATAAAACTACTGAATCTACAAGAGAGCACTGTCAGATATGGTAATAGAAAGCAACAAATTCTTCCCCACCTGAATATAAAAATTATAAAAAATGGCAATATACCGAAACTTACCATATTCAGAAAGGATACCTATTAAGATAACTGCATCCAAAACAACATAAACTTGCAATAATCAACAGCCTCACATTCAGATTAACAATTCTACCAATAAGCAAGACAATACAAATTTGAGTACCAAAATATCATAAATATAGCATAGAAAAATGGCGACATAAAAGATCTGGTCAACAAGAAAATATAAAAATTCAAAAAACAAATAAGTCATAAACAAGCTAAAAAGGCTACAAAGAAGATCCTTATATAAAAACTTCACTTCTATCCATGGGCACGTCAAAAATTTCAAAAGATTTTTAAAGATGCAAACAAAAATTTTGACTTTAGTAAACAAATGCAGTTTAAAATACCTCCTAAAAACGAACACAGAAGACAAAATTCCACCAGGAAAACAATCGGGCATTTACAAAATCAGTTTCCTAAAGTTAAATGAACACATGGAAATATGAAATACAAATATACAAAAAAATCAGCGATAGCTTACAATCTTTGGAAAAAAGAAGAAAGGAGAAGAAATAAAAACAACATGAAGCCCAAAATGAACCAAAACTGTTAAAAGCTCTTAAAAAACCCATAGCATTAACAATGTGAGTAAATAAACAATGTAATACATTTTTTTTCACACTAACTCCATTCACTTACATAAAAATCTGGACATATTTTGAAAGTGATCCCTTCCATCTTCAGCCTGTAGATAAACTGTTGTTATATGTGGCGGTTCGGTCTCTTGATGTTCTTGTGGCGGCATTGTTGGTTCTATTAGGAATTTGCTGAGTTCATCCATTGGAGGGAAATCGAAGTTCGTCAAATTATCCTTATTTTTTGTAATGAAAATGTTTTCCCAAGTGGAAAGTTCTATTGCATTATGAAGTTGTTTCAGTAGTTTTATCTCTGGTTTAATTTCATGATTTTTATTCCAAAAGTGCACTGCTATTGCTGATTTATCAATTTGTTTTAAGCAAATATTTCTAAAGTGTTCTTTTTTCCGGATTCCCAAATTCCTCTTCGTTTTTCCAATGTATTTTTTATCGCACTCTGCACATTTTATTTCGTAAATACCTGACTTTTGTTCTGCTGGCATGTAGTCCTTTACTCTGCAACCTAATAAGTTCTTTATATTAAAATTGTTCTTTGGGGCTAACATAATTTCTTGTTCTTTGAATATCTTTTTGAACTTATTGTGGTAAATTGGTTAGTATGTGAAACTTTTGAATTTGTACCTTTCTTTTATAAGGATAATTTGACGAACTTCGATTTCCCTCCAATGGATGAACTCAGAAAATTCCTAATAGAACCAACAGATGCCGCCACAAGAACATCAAGAGATCCAACCGCCACGTATAACAACAGTTTATCTACAGGCTGAAGATGGGAGGGATCAATTCCGAAATATGTCCAGATTTTTATGTAAGTGAATGGAGTTAGTGTGAAAAAAACTGTATTACATTGTTTATATATATATACCACTCCATTGTCAACAGCTTCGTAAGTACATTTAATTGAATGTGAGTAAATATTGTTTGTAAACAAACAAAATTTAGCCAATTTTAATCTTCCATACAATAGTATTCTTATCACTAAATTTCGTCTTCTTCAATGAGGTCATGTCACATCACCAACTAATAACCTTGCTGCAATGAGCACGAACTTTCAAATCCAAGAAACCTCTTTTGTTTTTTGTTTGCACTTATTCAACAAAATTTTGAAAAACCTCTTTATTTTGATGCACATTTGCACAATAAAACATGCATTTGGTTTAAACTATTGCAGACATAAGATCATTAAATGATTGAGTTGAACTACATACTTATTTTGTAAATACCTGCTTTTTTTCTCCTGTGGAATACTGTCAGACGATATTATTGATAGGTTGTGCAGAATGTGAAAAAATTTACATTGGAAAAACAAAGAGAAATGTAGCACATGTTTAAAAGAACACAAAATAAAAACAAATCAAGAAATTAGCAGTAGCATCTCATTTCTGGACAGAAAACCACGACATAGAGAATAAAGCAAAATTATTAAAATCAGTATAAGGACCAACACAATTAGCATCTTGGGAGAAAATCTACAATTACAAATACAGAGATAGTTTAATGAACTTTGACACTGCCAGGAATGACAACATAAACTTTAAGTTCATCACACCTCCACCAGAGCAGTATACACATTCCCAGAGCATAACAAAATATCCAGCATCACTCTGGCGGTCTGCTGATAAACCTGTACAATATGTTGTCTGCTGGTATATCAAAATTCACAAGTCTATGTTCATAGAACATATTGTATGTTCTTACAGGTTCTTCATACAGGTTCTTCAGCAGACCGCCAGAGTACATGCAGTCAAGTACACATCCCACTTGAAGAAGTGATTCGTTAGTCATCATATGGTTGACAATGTGAGGAATTGACTCACGAAACTCGTCCCGACTTACTTTTTAAAAAAAGTTTTAATGTGAAATGTCAAGAGAGTGAACGAGTTGACATGATTTTAGTATCCTAAACTTAGGTATTCATTTCTTACACTTAACTCCACTTAAAATAAGATTCGTTTCAAGAGAGTCTCTCCCATCTTCAGTTGCTCATTGAACCGCCATCACTCAAAAAACTGTTACTTTTAATCTAATTAAGATTTATGATAGTTTGACTGTGTGGATTCCTACATTCATTTTTTAATTAAATTTTTCTTGTTTTTGTTTATGAATATATTTCCTCACACTATTATTTCTTTGGGTTTTTGAAGAAATTTTAAGAGTTTTATTTCATTTGGGATTTTTTTTTTGTGTCATTTTTGGCACAAATAGCAAATTCCAAAATGAAGCAATACTCTTAAGCTTTTCAAAAACCCATAAAATTAACAGTGTGGGAAAATATATTGATAAACAAAAACAAGAAAAATTTAGTTAATTTTGATCTTCCAAACAACAGTAACCTCATCATTAGTAAAATTTACAGAGAAAAGTAATGGAACAAAATTTGAGTGATTTCCTTACAAAGAATTGCAGTACCATTCTCATGTTCATGTTGTTTGTTGAGGTTTTTTACTTTAAGTTGACATGAAATGAAGCCAGTTCTGCCGAATTTGCTAATAAACAGTAATATGGTGGAACTGATAAAGTAGTATTAGCCCCTTTGCAATGATCAACTCTGTCTGAGTAAAAATAATGTTCCACCAGTTGCAATGCTGAGCACCATTTTGATATATGATTTTTATGGCCTTTAGGAACAGTTATGATATCAGATATTTACTGCATTCAACATGATATGCAATATTCGGCTAGAATTTATTAAAACATATTAATACTAAACCTATATACCTATATATATATTTGTGTGTATATCATAAGGTCATTTTTGGGGGACAGTCACTCCCATCATTGTAAGTTATTGACTAACTACTGAGTGGATTCCAAGGTGTTTCTGTAAAAACATCTGATGGTTCAAATAGGAACTTCACTTTCTTACACTTCATCTTGCATTTACTTTTTATTCAATATGTGGTTATTCCATGCTTTGATCCAGTAAAATTTAATGTTTTGCTTAGTTTTATAATGGCAGATTAACCATATTTTGTGTTGGAAACAGCTGTGATGAAATCTTCCTAATAGCTTAGTTTCCATAGGAATTGCATGGACTCATTTATCATCAAGTTTTTGACCTTCACTCTGAATAATAACTTTTGCTTTGTTTAGTTGTGTCATTTTCATTATTGGAAATCATTTCCAGAGATTGCAAACAATCCTTCATAATTAGAATTAGTAGTAATCGTATGAGTCATTAAAAAGCTGCATTAAAACCTTTTCTTTTGTAGTTGTCTGCAAGTAACCTGGAGAGCTGTGCATTTTTAAGATGAAATGTTGCATTTAAGTTGGGATACAAATATTTCTGAGTCATGGACATATTTTTAGAAAAAATAACCCATCTCAATTCTGAGTGACCGTTTAAAAGAAAGACAGTAAAAAAGAAATGGATAGGTAATTAAAATTGCCTATTGCAGCATGTTTTACATTAAATTTTGAAATATGCCTACGAATTGTTTAATCTTACAAAAGTTGAGCAGTTAAAAAAGGAATACAGCAGAATGTTAAAACAATTTCAGATCCCATCAATATAAGGATAAAAATTAATAAATTTGCCGACAGTAAGGAAAATAATTAATGCTAAAACTCAGAATTTAAACTATGCTAATGATTACATAAAGGTAAATTTATCATTGACCCAAACAAAACATGTTCATTATTAAATAATTTTTTTGTAAATCAGTTATCACATTAGTACTCAAACTTCATTAATGTATTTGAGTGATATTGGTATTGAAAAGATTATCAAAATGAAGATCAGTCTTGAGATCTGTTCTAAATCACCTTATTAATTACACTGGTCTACTGAATGAGAATTGTTCATATTTTCTGATTCCTTACCACATGGGATCTCTCAAACCAACCTTAATTTTTAAAAAAATGTTATTATAAAAAAATAATAGTTTTTATTTGTTCATTGAGCAGATACATAAAATAAATTATCTAAGACATTTAAACAAGATAAAAATGATTATTTATTCATAAATAATTTGTTATATGATACTATATTTCACTGTGAAAATCCCCAAACTATTCAAATTTATAAGATAAAAATGATTCACAACTTTCTCTGAAGTGCCATCCCACCCGAGGTTTCTGTTTACTTTCATCTGCAATTTTTAGATAGTCAAGGGATTAGCAACCATAGCCTGTCCTATTGCTTTTATTTATAACTGGCAGGTCCATTAACTTTATTCTGTCACAAAAGAGAGGGATTGGAATATAAAATAGTCATTCATAAGAAATATTTTAGTTTTGTAAATGGTCTGGCTGCAGTCAATCAAATTTGGAATCCCAGTTAGTTTGGGTGTGTGCATGAAAAATGTCTGGTCATTGTTGATGCATTAACAACTCTGATTTCTTTTGCTAAACTGGTAATTATACTCCACAAAAACAAAGAAGAAATAACAAAACTTTTATAAAAATGCATATAAAGCTTACTTTGGCATGTCTCTTGTTGATTTGGACAAAAAAAATGGGCTTCCAATTATGTGTGCTCTTTGTATTACCGAAAATTTAAGGTTTGGTATACTAATGGTGTGGTGTGAGCCTAAGCTGTTTTTGTGTGTGCAATATTGCCGATATAGCGAGAAAAAACATAAATGCTTTAAAATATCCTACAAATTTGGAGTCTGTGCATTTTATCCCATTCAATTTAGGTGATGCCTTTTCCTTTTGGGCTGAAAATCTTGATGGTGAAAGCACTGAAAAACATGAACCATGGTCATCAGACATGGACTCTCAACCTACTGGTGAACTTGAAGCTCCAGCATTTAAGAACATGACCCACTGTCTTCAGACATGGACTATCAATCTACTGAACTTAAAGACTCAAAGTTTACACAGGCAGAGTTAAATAATCTGCAAAGAGATTTGTACCTTCCAAAGAGCAGCTCGGAACTTCTTCCTTCAAGATTAAGAAAGAAGCATGTTACACCTGGAATTTGTGTTACATTTTACAGGCAAAGGGGAAAAGATTCTTATCCTTCTTCTCACTGCTGACAAACTTGTATCCTGTAACAACATAGCTGGTATCCTACATTAATGTATTCAACTTGTTAACATTGCTGGTGTTTTCAATGTATGAAAGCCTCATAGAACCTTATGAGTGGAAACTTTATATTGATAGTTCAAAGACAAGTTCTGTTGCAGAGTGGCAATTTACTCCTATTCCTGTAGGTCATTCAGTCCATTTAAAAGGATCCTGTAATACTTTGAAAGTTCTGTTAGAGAAGGTGAGGTAGCCAACAATGGCATTTACTTAATATCTGTGTTTCCTTTGTGAATTGGGACAGTAAGGCTAAATCATAGAATTTTAAAAAAAAAAAAAAAAAAAAAAAAAAGCCCACAAAGGAGCAATTTAGTTCCTGGAGAAAAAATGTGAAGTATGAACCTTGGTTCATCCTTCTTCTACCACTCCAAATTAAATTAGGCCTGATGAAACGAACAGATGTGTTAATTAAATCTGTCGTTTAACACTCTTCATACTTCACTAACCTTAAAAATATCCGAAATATCTGAACAAGACTTGAGAAAAAAACGGATTAGTGAAGCGTGAAGAGTGTTAGAGGGCAGATTTAATTCATGTGAGCTTCACTGTGTAGTTCCATATGAATTTTTTTAAAGTTTTTACAATTTTTAAAAAATTTTAATTAGTAGACTTGAAGCATAATCGGAACAAGACTTGAGTTGTTGTCAACATGATTAAAAACCAGATATTTTTTAGGTTAGTGAAGCATGCAGAGTGCTAGACAACATTTAATTCATGTGAGCTTCACTGTGTTAGTTCCATATGAATATTTTACAATTTTTAAAAAATTTTAAACAATTTGTTATTGCTCTGAAGAAAGACACTGATTGTTTCAAATTTCTTGTTACAAAATTCCAGCAGAAAACTGAAGCTAAGATACAGCATGCAATTTCGATGACCACAGAGTTGTGAGCTTATGCAGGATGATACCTTTCTTCAATCATTGTGTCGGTTCTGGTGGTGTAGTGGTAACCATGCTTACCTTCTAAACCCAAGATTGCAGGTTCAAACCGAGCCAGGATCAATGGATTTTTTCGGGCGTAAAAATCCTAAGTATGGCTTTCTTTGGAAGGGAAGTAAAGCCATGGGTTCCATGTCATACATTTACGGCATGAAAAAGAACCTCAAGCCTAATGGAAGAGGCCTCTGAGCAAATTTGTCAGCTGTTTCATGCCCTGAATTGAATGGGACCCAATGACCTGAGATGTTAAAGAGCTTCTGTAAATAAAACGAATCATTTCATTCCTCAGTAAATGTCTGAGTTAGAGAAGTCAGTATGGTTGGCATACAAAAAAGTGACAGAAAACTTTCTTGGCAATGAGGAAACTGAGAACTATAAAAAATTATATAGGAAATGTTACAACATTTTAGAAATCTAGGGCCTAGGAGTGTTAAAGTGCATTTTCTTAACAGCCGTATGAATTACTTCCGTGCATATCTTGGCGCAGTGAATGAAGAACAAGGTGAGCAGTTTCACAAAGACATTAAAACAATGGAAACCTGCTATCAAGGCCATTAGGATGTATCAATGATGACTGATAATTGCTGTTTGAAAAGAGACACTAGTGAAGGACATATCAGGCCTGGAAAAAAAATAAGTTCTCCTCCCTAAGGGTGAAAAAAGTTTGAAATGCATAATTAATGAAATATAGCTCTCTTTTTTTCAATGTATTGATTAACATTTAAGTTAAAATAAAACCTACAAAAACAATTTTGTCTTAGCTATATGTCTTAAAACTTAAAATATATCATAAAATAAATATAAGTACATTATTACATCTGATGTGATTTTATTTACCTAACCCAATAGAGTAAAACTATAGAGAGATTACATATATCCGGGTGGAAAAATAAATAAAACAAAAAAAAAATATTTTTTTGTAGACCAGTGTTATTCCATAAATGAAGAAGGCATATTCCCAGATTGTCTAGATTAGTATAATTAAACCTGTATATAAAAAGGGCAGTACACATGATGTAAATAATTATAGGCCTCTATTGTTAACCTCTGTGTTTGGTACATTATTTGAAAGTTTTATTAGTTAAACTTTCTAATTTCGTAAATAAGTATAGTAAAATTAACTGTTGTCAGCATCTTTTCAGAAAAGGCCTTTGAACTATAATAGCTATCACGGATTTTATGCATAAATTACTGGAAAATTTAGATAAAGGTATGAGTACTGCAGGGGTATTTGTTGATCTGTCTAAGGCTTTTGACTGTGTGTTGCACTCTATGCCTTTAAATAAATTGTAAATTTATGGTATAAGGAGAAAAATATATACCGTGATCCAGTCTTACCTTAGTAATAGGACATGAGTAACAGAAGTACATGCTAAAACAGGCAAAATTTTCTCCAATCAACAGATTGTATTTATGGATGTACTGTTGGGAGTTGGAGAGATGGCAATTCACAGGAATATGCTGACAAAGAATGGTGTCAGAGAAGGCCATTGTTCACAATTAGTGCATGTATCGTAAATAAAGCCTATGTTTGTGCTATGATGCATTTAAAAGACATTTACCACTTACAAGCTGAATTTAATATGCTTAACATTCCCTAACTTATTAACAAATTAATAAAATATAATTGGGTACTCACTGAAATTTCTATCTGCCCTACATATTTAATCTCTGTCAGAGAGAGCAGCTGCAGGATCAGAAAAGTCTTCATTTTCCTTATTGGAGTCACTTGAGTGATTTGTTTCTATTGTTTCTCCTCCCAAAGAAATAATTAAACTGTCAATAGCATCCTTCAGTAACTCTTCACTTTCCCAAAATTGTTCCTTTACTCTTATCACAAGATTACATTAACCCAACCATCTTTAGAAGAATAGGTGTTGAATCATAGAGGCCGGAGGTATATGGGCCCTTGCAAAATTTTGACAGAGGGGACTGAATTCTCCCAATATTTCCAAAAGGTTATGATAATATGAATATATATTTAATATTTAGTTGGATGTACTAAATTCTTCTGGAGTTAACCGTATTTGTTCCATTGTCATTTTGTACAGCTGTAAAATAAATCATCAGAGGGACATATGCTGGGAGCTGAAGAGATGGCTAGGAGCATCCTGGTATCCAACCACCATTTTGAGTAACAGTTTTTTTTTTCTAAATAGTGTTTAATGCTCGTTTTTACTACTCAGGCACCACAGGCGGTGGACACTGATGATACATTAAACAAAATTATGTATTAGGAAAGGATTTTTCAAGAAAGGAAACATTCCAGGCCTAAGTTTAGGGTACCTCCCTGGCATTTGCCGTTTATGAGGACTGAGGAAAACCTGGAAAAACCTCAGTCAGGAAGGGCGGTCCTGGCTAGATTTGAGGACAGACCTCCCGCTCATGAATCTGAATCTGCATCTGCATCTTAACGACCTCTGCCACCGGTGGCAGTCGAGTAACAGTAGTCGGTTAACAGCTGATGATGGAGTTAGTGTAAACATTTGAATGCAATAGTGTAAGAAATATAGCTACTCCATTGTCTACAGCTTCGTAAGTACAATTTATTTAATGTGCATGTCATTTTTACTTGAGAGATACAAGTCCTCTCTCCCTGCATAAATTGCTAGCCAAATGTCCAGCTCCCACAGTAGCAGAGAGGTCTTTGTCGGGACATCTGTTATTCTTAATATGTATGTATATAAACAACTTGCCATATGGCATAACAAATACTATAATATGCTGATGACACCTTAACAATTTTTTCCAATAAAATTAGGGGAAACAATGATTGATGGGAAAAATTGTCTGTTTATTTAAATGACATCAATTTAAAGGTGAAAAAATTGTTCCTTCAAAAATGTAAATTAACTGTGTTTCAATATTCCTGTTTACATAAGGAGACATATTGCAATGGACTTAAATAAATAAGGTCATTAGCTACACTGTCTTAGGATTATGCTTGGAGACACTAACTTGGGATGGATTACATATGTGCAACAAAATACCTCAAGCACATATGTGTTGAGATATCTACTTTTGTATCTAGATAATGTACTAATATCTATATATTATGGCATAGTTTATTCATTTTCATCTCATGGTATAGAAGTGTGGGGAAATATTGGTAGTACCAATATGGATAGAACTTAGTTTTACTAAAGAAATGTATATAATATATGAGGGGTGATGAGAAACTAAGGTTTTACAAAGCCTGCAGTGAAATGTGCGCATTGTATTTCATACAACCACTGATAATACATACATTTTTTGATAGCAAAACTGCTTCAACAGCATGATGGTCTTCTGGGCTGTATGAGTTGATGCATTGTCATGAAGTAAGATGATGCCCTCAGTGAGAAGTCCTGGCCATTTCTTCGTGCAATCGTGTCAAGGTCTCGCAGTATCGGTCAGCAGTCACTGTGTGCCCTCTTTGCAAAAACTACACGAGTGTGACACCCATGCTGTCGCAAAACACTGTAGCCATCACCTTCCTGGCAGATGGCGGTCATCTTAAATTTCTTTGTCTTTGGAGAGAGGAGAGGTGTTTTCACTGCATTGATGACTGCTTACTGCTGGGGGTGTAGTGGTGGATCCATGTTTTGTCACCCATGACAATGTGGTGAAGAAAACTGTTCCCTTCCATGGGGAACTATTGCAAAAGTTGCAGACTTGTCCCAAATGCGCTTCTCCTTGTGTTGATTGGACAGATTTCATGGAACCCATTGGAAGCAAAGTTTCTGGTACTGCAGAATATCGTGAGCAATGTGACGAACACTTCCGAACTACATTCCCAATTCTGCTGTCATATGCCATAACATGACCCTCCTGTTGTCCTGAATCAGCTCCACGATACAAACTGTGTTCAAATTTGTGGATGCCATGCTGGATGGGCCACTGCTATGCTCATCGGTGATGTTTTCTCTACTGGCCGCAAATGACACCATTATGCTACTTGCTGACGAAACGTCACAATCTCTCCATAAACCTCTACCAGCTACCGGTGGACTTCACTTGTGGTTACATGTTTTGCCCATAGAAATTCAATAATGGCGCAGATTTCTTAGCAAGACCAATTTTCCAAACCAGTGTGCATTTGTGTTTACCTACAATTAGCACAGTAGGTGGCAGGAGGCTGAAATTATGTACAGTTGCCAACTGCATGTGTTGAGAATTACTGCATTACTAATTTCTCTATAACTGATGAAACTCCAGGAATATAGGCCTTGTAGTTTCTGACCACCCCTCATATAAATGGATTACCAAGCATGGAGTTGTGCACAATTGTTTTTAGGAAAAAGGATATCTTTACAGTGATTGGATTGTATATATGCATAGGATAATTTTAGTAGCCTTGAAGAACTAAATTTATAACAAATAAATAGTGACATGTAAATAATAATAATAATAATAATAATTTATAGCAGCTAATAGACTCAAGAGCATCTGAAATTGTCATGATTCTGTACAATCAGCTTCATATAATAGTACAGTTTATTTAGACAGTAATCAGTCATAATCATATGTACATACACTCATTCGTCATTAGCAATAATATATTATTGCATATTTATAGTTCAGCAAATTATACAAGCATTTCTATGTTAGGAACAGATTTAAATTTCAAGTTTGTGGTATTTTTAATTGACAATGACAATTTATTAATATAGCTCCTTTTTAATGTGGGTCCTTATTGACTTTAGTTTTATTCATGCTCATCCAATGGTAATCATTTGCTCTTGTATCAAAGTATGCCAGTCTTTATTGAGCATGTAAATTCCTTTTTATCCTTAACTAGCATAATAGTTTTGAATACATATAGTAAAACTATGATTAGGGTATTTTTCTTGTTGAAACTGAAGGTTGTATTAGAGGTACGGATAACTTCTATAGAATACATGTTCATTTTAAATCACTTGTAAAGATCCATTAATAAAAGGTTTGATGTTATATAATAAATTACCATTACCAATTAAGTTCATATAAGAAATACATTTAAAGGTGAGTTAAAAAGTACATAATATATAGTGTTATATATAGGTTAGATGAACTATTAAAGGTAATATAATAAGGAATTATGTAATTTGACAATGTCAGACATTTGTAACAAGTTGAGTCTATTTACAGTAAATAAATTATTATTGTGGTTATTTTCATTATTTTAATTAAGAGCCTCTTTAATTCTTTCTTCATTACAGGAACTGGAAAAAGTGGGTTCTCAAAAGCTGAAGCTAAATGCCAAGGAGATAATGAGGATAGCAGAGAAACTCTATACTCAGGGCTATATCAGCTACCCAAGAACAGAAACCAACATATTCTCTAAGGAGCTGAACTTGAGAAACCTTGTGGAGTTGCATGTGCAGAATGGTAGTTGGGGCAGTAAGTGAAATCTTAATCCATGAATGAAAAACAATAACATAAATATATTACATACATAAAAATACTATAGGTGAGAAAAATCAGGATTGCTGTTTAATGTTGTGAGCAAAAGGCTTTTCATTTCATCGTACTTTTGGAAATAAGGAAGTTGCTATCTCACTGAAGCAGAATAATCACAACTCTCTGATGTGGCAGATTGTAGTACATTAGTTTGGCAGTAATTACCTTATCATCTTCAAGTGAAATGATTTTGCAAAATGGCCACTTATAAACTTACTCCCTTCAGCTTCACAGATGGGTTATTATTCACAAAGATCCAACATTAATGTGCCCAACTTTCATTACATGTGGGGTTTGTTGAAAGTTCCCATTGTCAGAATGACATCCTTTTCTGATATATTCCACCCTCTCCCTTTGTTCTGATGGCAACAAAGACTCTCTACCTAAGGGTATTTCTTGGATCATTCTTTATCATTTTCATCTGTTGCTGAATGCCCTGTGTACTATTTGTCTTTCAAAGGTATTTTAGACCAATCAGAAAAATATTATAACACTAATTATTATGTTATTGCAGACCATAGACTCTACACTTGAGTTTCACTCATTGCCAGAAAATACATCGATGTACCAAATAATTTAAAACAGACAAATTTACCTCATACAGCTTACAATTATAATATTTTATTTGCTAGAACTAACATAAAATAGTATGGACAATAGTAAGCTATACAGAAATTGAATTAATAATATTAGTACAGTAAAAAAATTCATCAATTTATAAAAAGTGTTATTAATAAGCCAAGTTTTTAAATCTACTTATACTAATAGAGTGGGCATCACGAAGGTAATCTGTCAAACATATCTAAAGCCATATTAAAAAAACAATTTTTGGTTTTAATCTGACATTAGGTTTTAATATAAAGTGATTGTTCTTAGTGGCACATATATAGTTTTCAAATTGACACTATGATTGGTTTTGACCATGACTAAACAATAATGGGATATTCCTATTTATACCATAAATAGTTGCATTCAACTATATTTTATATAAATATTTACAATTAATTTGTCTTATACATACATTTACCTATCAAGAAGTTTTTCAATTCTGTTGGAAACTTTTTCCCTCTTTGACTTTTAATCCGTAATGGCAGTTTATTATACAAAAATTTACCAATAACTCTTAAATCTCTTTCAGTAGCTGTTTTGTTTATATTTAGACAATAATAATTGTTCTGAGTCTGAGTGCTATAGTTGTGGTAGTCCTTGTTTAGTATCTTGTCTCGTTCATTGTTAACAACAAATAGAACTACTTTATATACATATAATGATATTATTTAAATTTTATAATGATATTATAGTTAACATAATTTCTTTTGGCAGAATAACACATTCACCCTAAACTACACCAACATGCTATTATTAACAGCCTTGCTCATAGATTGGTAAACATTCCATTTAACAGAGAAGAATATATAGTGGAATATTGTTACATCATCAAAATTGCCCTTAACAATGCATTCAGCAGCTCATTAGTTGATAAGAAGATCAGACATTTCAAAAGACGTACAGACATTAAAATCACCACCACTCTCTCCATGATAAAGAAGGGCTTAGTTTTTTAAAAAAATCACATATTGTGTACGGGAAACAGGGCTTTCATGAAAATTTTTAAAAAAAAAGTGATATTGTGTTGGCAGCACAATAAAATTTAACATCTGAAATCTTCTGAACAACGCCTTAAAAGGTTTACTACTTAAAATGTAAATTGGAACTTGCACAGTGAAGCTAATCATATTAATTGATATGAGACAATAACCTAAATAACTTAAACTGCAATTTTAATAACTTAAAAAAGGACATTAAAGAGTATATAAAATTAAAAGAAAAAAGCAGACTCATTTCTGTAGATATTCATTAAATATCAATTAATATGATTAGCTTCACTGTGCAAGTTCCAATTTACATTTTAAGTAGTAAATAGGCCTTCGAGCTGTAGGAACACCGACCCGGATTAATTTGTTTAGCAACGACTATAAGATGGAATACACAGACTCAAGAGACAGTAACCTAAATAACTTCAACAGCAAACAAAAAAGCAGGAGTGTATCAGATAGATTGCTTGGAATGTGACCATACAAATGTAGGCAAAACAATAACAAATTTGCACACATGAACTAAAGAACATTTCAGGAATGTAAGATATAAACAAGTGGATAAATCAGCAGTTGCGGACCATCTTTGAATGTATGATCATGACATTGCCAAAGAAGCCAAACTGTTTATAGCTACCAACAATCCAAAGGAATTGGCAATATGGGAAAAGATTTATATTTTAAAAATTAAACATCATATTATGATCTTTGACATTCCACCAATGGACTTCCTGTACATTGGAATCACCAGAGGTCACTTCGTCACCTGCCAGCATTAGTCGGTCCCCAGCTGATGATGAGAGCAAATGCTCTTGAAACATGTTCTGATCAAATTAATCAGTGAAGTTTAGTGTCACCTAATACAGACTTATTTGTATATTCTATAAGTGATGATAATTTTATGAACTTTATTTACTTTTATAAGATGAACTCTAGTGAATTGCAAAACCTACACAATACAAATTTAAATTACCTGTGAGTGAGTAGACAATCATCTTTATACGTAAAAGTATGATACAGTAGTTCTGTATTTAATGCTGATATGAGGGTACCTTGTAAGTTGTTCAATTGACCACTAGTGGAGCTATTGATACATGTCATTACTAATTTTTTAACCAATTGACATTTGTTATTGTGAAAAAACAGTTGCAGCTTAGAAATTGCTAGAACAGCTTGATTACAGTCAGCATTTAAACAAAGAGCAATTTTGTGAAAAAATGGAAAATTCACATGAAGGTTTTCGTTAGATAATTTTTTTATGATTTAGTAAAGGTCTAACTCAACAGCAATGCATAGAATTGCTTCTTTTAACTTATGGTAGTGAAGCACCATCAGAAAAGACTGTTTACAATTGCAGAACTTTGTCATGGTTGTGCTTCCATCAGTGATGTATTCTGTGAAAGTCAATGAAAATCAGTTATTCCAAAAAGCAATGAAGCTGTGCGCAACATGAATGAAGATCGACATGTGACTTCCATTGAGATAAAGACATCCTTAAATATATCAGAGACTGCAGTATATTCAATTTTGCATGAACATTTATCTGTGAAAAAGACCTGTTCCCAATGCATTCCACATAATTTTACCAAAGCTAAAAAAAAAAATGTTAGTGTTACTTGTAATGAAATACTCAAAGAATTTGACTGAGGAACTGCATAATCTGTATACAACATCATAATAGGTGACAAAAAGTGGATATATTCATAAGAACCAGAAGGTAAGCAACAACTCGCTGTTTGGGTGTTCCAAGATGAACCAAATCCCACAAAATTGTTCATTAACAAAGCACTTCCAAGAAAATGATTGTTTCTTCGGTTGTATTGGACATATTACAACAATTCCTTTATAGGATCGAAGAACAGTTAATGCTGAATGATATACAATAATTTGTGTGCCAGAAATCATTGACAAAATCAGGAAAATGAACCAAAAACATTGCATCATTATGCATCATGACGATGCCAGCTGTCACTCAACATGTCAAACAGTTGATTATTTGAAGCAGAAAAATATCAAATTAATGTTTCATTGCCCATGTTCACCTGATGCGTTGCCTTTTGACTTCTCTTTGTTCCATAATGTGGAACAAAAAATGCGGAGGATTTTTTTCATCATCTCCAGAAACTGTTGAAACCTTTAAAAACCATGTTTTTGACATACCAACTTCTGAGGGAAAAAATTGCTTTGAGAATTGGTTTGAACACATGCAAAATTGTATAAATCTTAAAGGCAATTGTTTTGTAAAGCAATAAAACAGTTTGTTTCTTTCATAGTTTTTGTAACACTTAAAAAGTAACCCTCATATCTTGGAATATTAGTGTAAGAGCTAAAGTTGTGTTTATTTTGCAGTTGGCAAATTATTGAAAACTAAAAATTAGAGATCCAGTTTTTTTTTTCTTATAGCTAATAATAGGCACACAACCAGTTCAGAATGTACCACAATATAGATAAATTCTTTTTAAGTAATGAACATGTTGTTTTTTTCTTTTTCTTTTCTTCTCCAAAGGTTTTGCAGCCCAGATATTGCAGAATGGACCTAACCCAAGAATTGGAAAGAAATCTGACCAAGCTCATCCCCCTATACACCCCATTAAGCACACATCAGAACTGCAGGGTTAGTATGAGAGCAATGTGTATGGCTAGAAATAATGAATGAGGGGCATTCACAATGAGTTGGTGTATGTACAGTGTTTTTAGAAAGAATAACTAGCCAATGTTATCTAATACATTAATACCTGTCTAAAATTGAACTATTTAATAGGTTGATGATATCTTCGTTGAAAAGCATTATTTTGGTTAAAACCTACACTTTCTCTATTACATTAACATTTTATATAAATAAAATTATACAGTTTGTCAACATATTTGTAAATATACAATCATACCCAAGAGTACGTTGATCTATAAGGCTTATTGTGCTACCTATCTTCATTGTTTACCAAAATCTGTTCCCTGAACAAGTTGCAATATCTTGGTTCCAATGTTAGCATCCATTCCCAGGTTTTTCCTGGTTATAAAATGAGTAAGTAACTGTAGCTTCATACTGACGTGGTTCAGTTATGTATTATACCATAATGAACTGTAATAAATTGAAATTAACCATTGTGGCATATAGCCATTGACTAATGTGTGGTTTTACACTGCCGGTGGCAATAGTGCATTTGATGGTTACAAGAGATCACCTGGCTCTAGAGAGAATATTGGGAATATGATTGTTACAGATCAATTTCTTGTGCAGTTAGAGGCCTAGATATTTGACTGACTCACAATATTGCAGGATTGAAGGGCCTAGTTTAATTTCCTAGGTCTTTTAGATTTCTCCTGTTAGTAAAAGGGACAACTGTTTTGCTAGGATTGATAGACAGGCCCTTCAACATGCACCAGCTGTGAATTGTTCTTGGCCTGCAGTTCATCATGTCTGAGACTATTAGAAAATTTTCCAAAAGATGCAAAACTATTGGTCGTTAAGCCTTAGCCTCAGTAAAGCATAAGAGTGTGTAGTTCGACTGTATCATAAAATGTTTTCAATTATATGATTGGCTTCACTGTGAATGTTCCAATTAACATTTTTAGTTAATTGCTCTGGTAGCTTTCCAGGTCTGAGGAATATAACTAAAGGCTATACTGGCCTGGAAGAGGTTGCAGAGGAGGATGTATGTAAAGTCAGTCAGGTCTTTTCTGCAGGAAAGATACCATTTCCACCTGGCAACTTACATGGTTTAATTTATTAACTGCCGATTTAACACTTTGTACTGTAACAACTTGACATGAGAATTTCCAGTCCTTCTGTGATGCTCTTGGTCTAGAGTTTTAGCAGTGATTTATAGATTCATAGGTATTGTCATCAAATAAGCACCTGGGGAAGTGTGCCTGAATGTTTCTTCAGTCCAGCATGTAAAATCTCCCATGGGCTTACATATTTTTCCAGCACAGTTTATAAGACCATGGGTCAATGCTTTATGTAATTGGCTACCTCTGACAAACTAGATATTTCCTGGCAGAAGGCTTGTTAAGAAGATCTTTTGGCCTTATGCATGCTTTTATTATATACCTTGAGGGCTGCAGGTATTCCCTCCAGTATGCAGTTCTTTTGCCTTGTCAAAGGGATGTCTTACTTTGCCTCTCTTTTGTTTACCATGTCACTTTCTTGGATTTAGTCTGTGATTGCATGGGGCATTTATCGTAATAATTGCCAGTTTAGCCTCTTGAATGGCAAGGTGGCCTTGTCAATATCACCAAAAGATCTATATCAATCTCCCATTTCTACCAGATCTTGCATATATGGCTCTCACCAGGTTCATCTGGGATTTATATAGAGATTAGCAATCTATACAGCTGTCATCCAAAAGTCAGATTCATCCAAGACTCTCCAGTCAGTAATCTGAATATTAAAATACTCAGTACTAAAAGTTATGTCTATTTCTTCCTCCCTTATACAGTTAGCAAAGGTAGGCTTGTTACCAATATTAAATGTATAGATTGTTGGAGAGCAGAGAGTCTGAAAGGTGTTCATCCCTTTTATTGATGGCTTTGCTGCCCCAGATTTTATGGTAAGAGTTGGCGTGACGCCACCCTCTCTGAGTAGAGTGTGTGAGCAACTGTTCTACTGGGTCAGTTACTACCATTCATAGGATAGGTGGACAGACATCAGTAATTGGTCTTTCTTTCCTCCATTGTAGTCATTTTTCACCATGGTAATGTCACTAGAAGAGAAGAGGTATTGAATACCCTTACTGCAATGTATCATCTTACTTTGACATTCACCCAGTTCTGTAAATCATCCTTTGCTAATCCAGGGTTCTTGAATTGGGGCTAGGTTAATTTCTTCTTTATTGAAGGTTGATCTGGTGGACCTTTAGAAACATCCTTTGCTAGAATTACTATATTGATTCTTCAAGGCCCATAAAGGCTCTCTTTCCCATATCTTTTATGGCCTTTGTAATTTCCTTGTCTACCAAACAGACAAGTGTCTGTCCTGACATATCAGATTTGGAACTAATGACTTTCCAGTCTCCTATACTTGGGTTTTGTTCTGATCCTTAAGCATCTTAATGATATATTAAGGATCCGTTTTCGTTAGCTCTTTTGTGTCTTAAAGGCACCTAAGTTGTTTGTACTATTTCCGCTTGAGTGCTATGGCAAGTTTGATATCTTCCCATGGCCCCAATTGAGGGATCTTTTTCATTTTCCGCTCTGGTAAGATTAGTGCAGGATAGAGTGAGAGCAGCTCTTTCCCAATAGGCTCCAGTAAATTGTGGAAAGCTCCCATATTCAAGGGTCTCAAATGCCTCTACAATTACTTGGAATTTATCAATTTGGTTCTTTGAGAGCTTATTGTTAGGAAAGTTGTGAGGGATCACTGCTACCTTGAAGCTGGTTAGTGATTCCCTGTAAGTTTCCTTGGTTTGGGTGGAAGCGTTTTCCTCTATTGTTCTTTTTGATAACTGGAGAGGGAGAGGGAGTAGACCCATTAAGAGGGCTACATTTAGTGCCTGTCTTAGGTGTCCCTCCTATAGTTTTGGGGTTTTAAGTTTAGATCAGAATTTCATTGTATCCCATAAGTTTTGCTTTTATGGCTTTTTTGTTGAACCTTAAGCTTGCCCATTTATTTCCAAGGCCTGGAGTAAGACTCTTAGATTCTTTTTCCTGGACAGGTTCACGTCACCTACAGAAGAAATGGTACCCAGTTCTATGCCTGAGGTTTGCTCCAAAAGGGAAGTAGTTACTATTGCTGAGGGCTAACTAGTATATACACAGAAATAGGTTTTAAATGTTTTTAGTGGCTTCCACTTGTTACCAAGAGAAACTGGGATTGATGAGGTTCACCCAGGCAGAGCCCAGCATATCTGGGCGAGGGTTATACTCTGGAGATTGCCAGGTATCCAGAAGCTCTATTTGAGGTACATTAGCCCTGTGCCATAACCCCCTCAGCATGGGTTGCACTACACTTTGGGCTTGGGTGGTAAGCCACTTCTTTGTTTAGTATGTCTGATATGAGTGACTTCAGTATAATAAATAAAGTTTGTTTACTTCACTAGGACAATTCAGGTAAAACTATTTATTAATGCCCTAAATTAATTTAAATTTTCTCCTTGTTCGTGTTGCATTCTTGATTAGGTTTCTGCACACCATTAATTACAAATTACTTCACTAAGTGTTTTAAGATTTCTAGCCGGTATTGTATGTTAAGGTTTTATCTGCTTGTGGCCTATTTTCTGTATGAATAATGTCAACAAAAGTGGAAAATTTTTGTGCAAGCATTTTGCATGGTTTGTTTCTTAAGGACATGAGAAGGCAGTTAGAAATAGTAAACAGTAAAGAAATGTCGAGCAATTGGTGATGTAGCTCACCTAGAAGACTGAAGAAAACCTCACTAAACCAGGACAGAACATTGATTTAAAAAAAACAAAAACAAAAAAGCACACACATATATGAAACTAACCATATAGGGATAAACAGAGTTTGGTGGCAACTGGAAGCTGGATTGATGTTTGGTATTGCTGCTTAAATAGCCTCTAAGGAAAGTGGTTTCAAGAGTGGAAGAACTGAAGAGACTTGGCAGCTACAGAAGATGAAGCTGGTTTGCCACTACTGAGTACTTGGCCTTGACTCTTGCTAGAAGTTTAATGCAACTTAGAGAACATAATCGAATATGTTAATATATATTTTTAATACAATTTTCTGATTAAAGTAAAATATGTTTTGCATTATGCCTGAAATGTTTGTAACCTTGCTCATTCTAGGATAGTCGGTCCTGGTGGTGTAGTGGTTACCATACTTGCCTCCCTAACCTAAGATCGCAGGTTCGAACCCGGCCATGACCAATGGATTTTTTCGGGCATAAAAATCCTAAGTATGGCTTCCTTCAGAAGGGAAGTAAAGCTGTGGGTCCCGTGTGGTACATTTATGGCACGAAAAAGAACCTCAAGCCTGAAAGAGGCCTCTGAGCAAAATTTGTCGGCCGTTTCACACCCTGAGTTGAATGGGACGCTGATGACCTGAGATGTTAAAGAGCGTCCATAAATAAATCAGAAAAAAAAAAATCTAGGGTATATGAAACTTTCAAGCTGTAATTAGGCAGATGTGAGTGAAGAAGTGGTTATTCCAATGTGGAAGAGCATATTACATTTCTTACAAAGGAAGAAAGGTAAAGACCAGTGACAGAAAATGCAAACAGGATGAAAAACATTGAAGAAAATAAAGTTGCTTGCCTATAATTCAGGAATTTTGATGACAGAGAGAGAATTCTGGCAATTGATGAAGCTATTCATCATTTTTGAACACCATCATTAACAGAAATTTTAATATTCGAAGGTGTGTGTTAAATTCCATGACATGGAGTTGCTCGTTTTTCACTCACTGTTGATATATAATGCAGAAGATAGGTGTCACAGGTGAGACATTTTCCTATTGTTTCACAAATGATTAAAGACATTTTTGCAGCCAGATCCTAATAATTGTTCTTTCATATAGAAATTCAGGTACAAAGTTTTTCCTTTCTTTCCTGTAGTCTACAAGTGGATTTTCATTTATTTTTGTACGAGAAAGTTTACCCTTAATGAATTGGTATGTATTTTGTGGATGCATTAGCATAGGAGGAATATATTAACATGTAAACTAAACTAAATTAGTTTTGTTTTAAATAGTGGAAATTTTCACAGTGAAATATAAATAATTGCAAACTTAAATTAGTTTAATTTATTTTTCCTGTATTCATCACTTATAATTAAAATTTAAATGCCCAACATATTTTGCTGTATATGTTTTGATCTTTGTAAATAAATTACAGGGAATGAGCAGCGTGTGTATGAATTCATTGTTAGACACTTCCTGGCATGCTGTTCAAAAGATGCTGAAGGGTTTGAAACCATTGTGACTATAGACTTAGGAGGTGAGAAGGTAAGTTCTATACTCACACTAAGACAGCAATTATACAGAGCCTTCATTTGGGTGTGTGGCCAGCTCAACAGGGATTTGCCTGCCCTGTTTGTAACTGGTTCTGTCCCCCTACACTTTCCCACCTCTCTGTGTGCCAGTTAATCAGTTGATGCAAAGTCTTTTGTGCTGTACAGAAGTGAACATTGTGAGACCACGTGTTTTAGTGTTATAGTTTGTTAGTGCTGCTATAATGCCAAAGAGTCCGTATACTTTAGCACATAAAATCTTTATGTATGATTCCTATGTGACAAAAAACTCGACAGCGATTTATAGACAGATTTCCTTCTGCACCTCACAGAGAAACTATTTGTAATCTTGTGAAAGATTTAGGGAAATGTGATAAGAAACTGAAAGTAACATGACATGTTCTTACAGGGGAAAAACTCAATGACATCAGAGAAAAGTTAGAACAAAGTCCAAAGAAATCATGAGAAAGCTTGCATAGGAATCAGAAATTTTGCAAATCTCGGCTTGGAATGTTGCTAAACTTTTAACATTAAAACCCTATAAGTCAAGTAGATCAGGAATTGCAACCATGTTATAATGTGAGTAGAGTTAATTTCTACATTTGGGCGTTGAATAATGTTAATGTTCACTCTATTGACCCACATTTAATTTTTTTTTAAGGATGAAGCATGGCCAAGTAGTAACAAAATGTCAATAGATACTGGAGTGCAAAATGAGCACATTTTGTATATGAAATGCAGTTGTATGACCAAAAATTGATGTGCATTTGGTGTGCTGTGAATGCTTAAGAGAAATCTATGTGCTTGAATTTAAGGGGCTATGAATATCCTACTCCTCTGGCAAACAGTATGCCTCCCAGTGCCAATCAAATCCATTAAGCCAGCCATGCATCCAGACAAGGGCTCTGTATTTCAGGTGACTTTTTTTTAATAAAATTTAGTAGGAGCGTTTTATACAAAATGAATAGTTTGTCCCCAAATAACTCTTGTCTTTTAACGCTGCACTCATGTATCCCCTCCTCCTGTTCTGCATTCTTATAAAAGGAACTGCCATGACTGGGTAGGCCAAATCATCACTTGTTGATTCTCTGATCATTACCTAATTCTTGATGTGTGTTCTGCGTCATCATGCTGCATCAGTATGGAGAAATGCTCGTACCTCTCACCAAGTCTTCACTTCATTGTTCCCAAAAGAGTCCCTTAACCTGACACTATCACCTGCACATATTATATAAATGTACTTTTCATCCACTGGTCTGCATTTTAAAACTTGTTTTCTGTTGTTTCGCACCTAATATGCCCTCAATGCCTTTTTTTTTAGCTAAATTCCAAAATAATCTCCAATTATTTCCTACACATCAGGCTTTCATATGAATCATAAAAATGTAAATTAAATGGGAATAAATTAGAATTGAGATTATAGGTTTATGAAATACCCTGGAAATTATTTTCCACAAGCATTTTGTAAGAGAAAACAATGCTACAATTTTCTATAAGCTACTAACAATCACATGCATAATATTACCTCAATATTGCACTTCAAAATTTTGTTCTTTTTGATTTCCAATGTTGCTCAGAGCAGTCCCTTTTTAGTACCCAGCAATAGTCAGCCATCATATTAACATTTCATTCCTTATTTCCATATTTTTGATATGTTGGTGAAAGCTTTCACCTGGTTCTTAACTAAAACCTCTTAAATTATCAGGAAAGTAACTTAGATGGGAATGAAGAAAATGTATTTTGACCCTCGTGTTGCAGCCAATCTTTTTGAAACTTTGTAACATCACTTTCACTATGTTAACATAATTTGGCTTTATTCTATTTCCAAACAAATTAAAAACATTTCTGAGTGCAATTCAGGCATACTTTACATTTACACTCACAGTATTGTCCATTACCAAGTTTCAGAATTGTGGAGCAATAGATGTACCAACTTTAATTTTTTCATAGTTTGATGAAATAAATTGAACATAGAAATATTGAAACCACTCACTATCTTTATCTAGGGCTTTCACAAATTATTTCATTAAACTTAATTTCACATGCAGAGGTGGGAACAATACTTTTAAGGAATCGATTAAAGGCTCACTCCTATGTCGGCTCACTCCTTATGTCATTTGGTGTAAAATTAATCTGTTCCCTTTCCCAGTGTTCTACTATCCCATTCACATAGGAAACAAGGATATTTAGCGAAACCAGCCTGCTAATCAATTAATAGTACAACCATTTTGAAATCTCCATGGACAGACCATTACTGCAGTTTTCGAACCAAAAGTTTTACACTTTCATATGTCTCCTTTAAAATAACAGAGTGGGCCACAGAAATGGATGTTTCTGTTATGAAGCAAAACATCTTTTAAGACTTTTCTGAGATAATTCTTCTTTGGCATTGTAGCTTGTGTCATAATATTTTAAAACTGCAATGCACTAAATAAATTTTCAGAGGATAAAGGACAGGTTCCTTCCCATGATGTAAAATATCTATCCTGAGTCAGTAGTTTCTGTTAATCTAGAGCTGAAACTTTAGGCAAATATAAAACCCTTACTAAATCATTAAGCCCACTTTGATTATAACATATATCGCCACAACTTCCTGGTTCATAAGTATTATCTTCTGGAGATTCATTTTCAGTGCTGCTGGATGCTGATAGCGACACATTTGATTGAGAGGGCAAAGGAACGGATATACTAGGACGGTGAGGTACGGGCCGAATGACAGAAGGAATGTTAGAATAAAAGATATCTTTCTTACTTTTAGCTTCTATCTTAACTGTACAAAAATGACAATCCTCTGCATAATTTGTAGGTTCCCTGTATGTCATACCATACCATCACTTCGTTTTTCCAACCCCTTAACTGTTCTACACAATTAACAAACTTTATGAGGACACCCTTATTTGTCCTGATCTACTAACTTAATGCTAAAGTACCCAAAATAAGTCTTCTTAACAAGAGCTGTTATATTCTGTCTTTGTTTTACTAATGTACATGACCCACACATATAACAAAAAAAAAGCTAAAATAATTTACATAACCATATTTTGGCATTTCTATGAAATAACACAATATTCTCTACTCTTCCAAATAACTGCTGACACACTTCACTTTAACATGACGGTGAACAACAGAAGACTGAACCTCCAAGTTTGAGAAAAACAACTTTTAAAGGAAAGTATGTTATTAAATGTGTTGTCTCACAGGCTAGATCGCATTCCCAATAATGTATCAATACAATCCTCTGTCATTAACTCCCTCATGATTTGTTTCAGTATGAAGCTCTTAAAAGGATAATCATTTCCTTCTATAAATATTGTTCTGAAAACACATGCACTTTAGGTGGGGGGAAAGACTGGAGATGGATCATGATGCCCAAGAATAAATAACAGTCATATTACCGCACATTTTAAGCTGCTGAAAGGATGGAAATGGCAATACTGTGTACTGAAGGAAGCATGTTCTTTCACATTTTTAGTAGTAATGTTACAATCTTCAAACTGTTTTGTTTTCAAAATTTTTTTCAGCCATGAAATTAGTTTCAAAAACACAAATTTTACTGTCATGAATGTTTCAATGTAATTTCTCACAGCCAAAGCAAATGCTCTAACTGATTACTTGGAATTATTTTTAGGTCTAGGTGGAAAACTTTTCAAATCACATTCGTCAACATTGCCGACAACCGCAAGACGACAATGACTATTGCACTTGATGTTGCAACCTGAACAGAAACACATGGAATCTGGGAAGCTGGTGGCAGTCCCGAATGACAGTACAGAGAACTGAACTTGTTTTATTTCACACGGAGCACTTGGCTGTGATTTTGGTTGTAGTTGCGAGCAACAGCAGAGAGAGCTGAACTTGTTTCACTTCACACTTGGTTGTGACTGTTGGCTGCAGTCCCAAGCAATGAGCAGAAAACCGAACTTGTTTCACTTCACACGGAGCACCTGGTTGTGACTGTTGGCTGAATCCCGAGCGACAGAGCAGAGAGTTGAACTTGTTTCTTCACACTGAACACCCAGTTGTGACTGTTAGCTGCAGTCCCGAACGACAGTGCAGAAAACCGAAATTTTTATATTATACTGCACATGGAGCACCTAGCTGTGACTGTTGGTTGCAGCCCAGAGCAACAGCAGAGAGAGCTAATTTATTACTCCACTCCAGACTCTTGTGTATTTCAGTTCTATTGTGTACACATATTCCATTTATGGTGGAATCAACCCATGTGCAAGAGAATCTCTGAATGCATGTATTACATTCATTGAAGATTAATTTGCATTTACAGTGGAGATCAAGTCACTTGGGACTGTAGTCAGCAGCTAGGTGACTTTCTGTGACTTTGTGAAAACAATCGTGAAGTACATAAGTGCAGCTCTCTCCATGCAGCCACCTGCTTCATGTAAAGTGAAAACAATCATGTAGTAAGTATAAGTTCAGCTCTCTCCTCTGTTGCTCAATACTGCAGCTAGGTATGAGTCTCTATTCAGAGGCTAATGTCAAGTTTCTGATATTCCGCTGTGAATTGATCTGAGTGTAGTTGTTTCCTTCCACTATAACTTTCAGTTATGGTGGAAGTTGAAAGTGCGATGTTTGAGATATGAATGTAGCATATGTATGTATAAGTTTAGAATAACTGAGTCGACTTTGTAACACATCACTAATAGTTTTTAAAAGAGGAAAACTAAGTTTCTGGAGCTAATCGCTCCCATCTTCAATTCCAGTTCGACTGCCGGCCTTGTTCTTCGTAGCCACCAGAGACAAACCAAACCACCATGAAGAACAAGGCCGGCAGTCGAACTGGAACTGAAGATGGGAGCAATCAGCTCCAGAAACTTAGTTTTCCTCTTTTAAAAACTATTAGTGATGTATTACAAAGTGGACTGAGTTATTCTAAACTTATACTAAACATCAGTTACAAACATCCACCATTTAACTAATATGTATGTATGTTTGTGGAAGTCCAAGGGAAATAAGTTTGTGAAGGAACCCTGCTTGGCAGGTCGTAGAGAAACCTTTCCACATCCAAAGATACTGTAGGAGTGAAAGCTTTGTCCTGAAAACCCAGTGCTGCAGCTGTTGAGTGGTGGAGTGCCCAGGACGGAAGCCAAATTAATGAGAAATGGCTTGGATGTTACCCAGAAGAGGAAGCAAATGGGCAATCAAAAGTCCCTCACAAACTTTTAATAATGTTGACAGGAGGCTAATGGAGTAATAGTCGGAAGGTGGGACTGGATCTTTGCTTTGTTTCAGTATGCATATCATATGAGTCTTCCACTACTCTCATCATGGACAGTGGCCGAGACTGATACGCATATTGAAAATCTTGGTCACAAAGAGCACAGGCTTAAATGGAAGGTTGCACAGCATGAAGGGTGTTATTCCATCAGGTCTGGCAACCTTGTTGGTACAGAGATGCTGTTTTGCACCTTGGACTTTACTGGGGTGGAAGAAGGGAATAGCTGTACCAGCTTCATTCAGCAACCATCCGAGAAACCGATGAACATCTCAGAGTGAAAAGGTTTCGTCTTAGAGGTCATCTCTAGGCCTAAAGAGAAGTTCCAAGTAATCAGCAAGTTAATTAGCTATGCTTGAGGATCGTTGGCCCTACCTCTGGTGCCATGAATTCGATGAATGTTTCTATTACCCATGAAGGTTTTTGGCGATCTTACACATGTCACCATCAACAAGATTCGTGTACTCCTAGGTGAGACATCTGTCCTCGGAAAGACAGGCACCTACTTGTCAGAGTAATTGCCATAAGAGTCATAGATGATGCAGTGTAGAGTTTGTGAGCAGCCCAGGAATGGCACATCAGGAGTTCTAGGTCTAAAGGTGTGGGGGAAGGGATATGAAGATTGTGAGTCACTAATGTTTACATCTAATGTTGGTACCCTTGCTTTGATTAGTCAGCAGGAAGAGAGGGTGCTACTGTGTTCAAAAAGTAGTCTTTAGGTAAGGCTATGAGCAAATCTGAAAAATTGTGTGTGACAAGTTTCTTAATTAGTCCTACGTGCTCAAAATCCAAGAAAATTGTGTCAATTAACCTGTTCATCATAAAACTGCATGTTGTCTTTTCCATCATTCTTAGCAGTTGAATGGTGTGCTCTAAAACCCAAATTATTCAGGTATAATTATATTATTTTTAATTAAATGTGAATTGATTCTTTTGAGGATTATTTTCTATAATACCTTGCCCTGTGATCAAGAGGCTAATTGGCCTGTAGTTCTTTGGGGTGGATCGATCCTTTCTTGGTTTGGGAAAGGATTTTTGCTTCTTTTCATTTAGGTGGAAAGTGCCCTCATTCTAGGGTGTAATTTATATGTCTGCAAGCAGTGTAAGTGCTCGTTTTACTAAATGTTTTAAAGCAATGTTCGGAATTTTGTCAGCCCCGGCTCTTTCGTAGTTGGGAGGTACTAATGAACCATTTAATTTCACCAGGGTTAGTTTTCCAAATTTTTTTAAATGGGTGTGAGTTGTTCCAAATGGTCACATTTCATCTTCCCTCTGTCATGCAAAAGTCATGATATACGTGTCAGTATTAGGTATGAACATATCTGCTAGTGTATCAAGTTCATTCCACGTTTCTAGTATAATCATGAATTAATTTGTTTGCAAGATATTTGTAATATATTTTATGGTGAATTAAATTTCTAGTCCGTAACTATTTACGTCTTGTACAGTTCCTTTCTTGGGTGGCAGTTTTTATGTCATTTGGAAAACCCACTGAATTAGACAGCCGATAGCATAGTGGCCTGCAATATGGCATTGTAGGTGATTTCAAGTGCTTATTCATTTTTTATTGTGAATCAATGTTTATTTCTTTAATGTGACTATCTACTGTATATATGAAGGTGTCCCAATTTGTTAAGTCGTAGTTGTATTAGAGTGGCTGTTGTATAAATGTGATTTGGGCTTCAAGGTACAAAAGTACCAGGTAATTGTCTTATGTTAAATCATGTAGCACGCTGTTTATTTTTATATTAATTTCGTTTAGTAGCTCTAACTTTCTTTCCTTCTCTCTATTTTAGTAAGTGTAAAGACAATATCAAGGACTCAGTTCATAAACATGGTTACATTTAAAAATACCCACACAGTTTAGCTTTGTCTATCAGTGTTCATATATTTCATTTAATTAAGAGTATACCATTAGTTTTTGTGATTTAATCTGGACAACAACAACAATTCTAAAAGTATGGTTTCTCTTTTGTGATACTTATAGATTGCAAGAATTCTAACTTTGTTTCCCTAATACCACATTTAATGCCATAACTTACTTCATTTGATCAATCAATAAAGCCATAATTTGGATTTTATATTCTCTATATTCTTTTTTAAACTTACTCTACTAGGTGAAGAAGTTACTTAGTTTACACAGCTCCTGCAAGATGGACTTTTATGATATGAAGTTTTGAATTTGGGGTGCTCATTGAATTCGATAGCACATAATTTTTTTTCTACTGTCACATTTATGTACTCTTTTATAAAAGTAGATTTATTAGTTTTTTAAAGATTTTTTTAAATTTTCAAACAACAAACTTATGCCAAGATGCTAAGTGTGACTGAAGAATTTGATTATTACATGCATTTTTAAAATATAGTATGATTTTTTTTAAAACCCGTAAAAAGCTCAATCTAGGGGTTGAGAATGACATACAAATCAGCAAACCAGAAAATATTATTTTCTTGTGCTTACTGCAGTTGAAATGAGTCACTTAGTACAAATAATTTTTTCACACATTTGACAATAAAACACTTTTTTATAAGTCCTTAACATTAAATATCTCTTGAGAACTGCATAGTTTCTCACTTGCATTGGCTTTTATTTTAGGCATGCTTTGTTAAAAAATATTGATAAGTGCCGTTTCTAAAGAAAAAAAATAATACCCAAAACCTGAGTAAGCTATCAGCAGGCAACTGATAGAAAAGTTTGGATTGGAATGGGGATAGAAGTTATCTTTTTCTTCTTGCTCCTCATGATTAGCATGACTACTGCACTGAAAACAAGTTGGACTACAGCAAATGTTTATGTTATCCTTTTCCTGGAGCTCTTGCTTTGTCCAGTGTGACATTCACAGCAAGAAGTTATTTCCTTATATTGCGGTTTTAACTCCATAGGTGCTAGTTCCAATCTTATATTTCGAAAATAAGTTATAAGAAAGTAAGTTTGCACTATAAAATAACAGATTAAAATATGATGCTTTTAATTATGTAGTACATAAAATTATGCTTGAAAGGTAGCAAATGCTGTGAAGCATAGAGAAATGTCAGTAGTGATTTTACCATAGAAAAAAAATACATATACATTAAAATCCATCACTGATTATCATAGTAGCAGTGAAAAGAGGTCCAACCCCAATCACATGGCTGGGTGCAGTATAAAGTAACCAAGGAGGTATTGAAGGAAAGCCGTTTTGGGTCAGTACCTTCAACCTTTTCAAAGTTAAATGTAAATTTAATTACTTTCTACATGTTTGTTTGCATGAACCTAAACAAATATGGTTTTATGATCTAAAACTATTCATTTTTTAAATGTATTGGCAGTTATAATGTTTGCTTTTTAAACAGGTGTCAGGATTGTGTTTATATTTTTAAGTTTGCAGCAAATGGCTTGATGATAGTAGCCCAGAACTATTTAGAGGTGTACCCTTATGAGAAGTGGAATGCCAAAGAAATTCACATGTATCACACTGGGCAGACATTTGAGCCAACAAGTGTGGAAATAGCTGAAGGAGAGACCAGTCCTCCTAATTTACTCACCGAAGCAGATCTAATTGCACTTATGGAAAAGCATGGCATTGGTAATTATATCAATTTACAATGTTACTGTCTAATAGCATTAATAAAATATATGCTTAAGAATATGTAGTACTGAATTGTGGAATCCTAGCTCTAATTTGCCCTAATTTTTTTAGGTTTAACTGTTAAAAGTTTTTCTGTTTTCCTAGACACACAAAATTCTCTTCAATGATCGGTGCATAAGAAGCAATGCAGAGAACTGGAAATTTTGAGTTAGTTGTTACTTCTTCACAATTAGTATACTTAATATTTGTATATTCTTATTTTTAAATTGCAAATACGATTTTAAATCTCTTTCCCCTCCTTTCAGTGGGACATAAATGTGCTATGTGCCAGTTCATCAATATGTGCTTGCAGTCTGCTGGTACAGTCTGATGCAAATATTACTCTGTAATGGCTTCAAAACATGCTAAATCACATGTGGGCCATATAACACACACAAAATAGATTCCCATCTGAGGCCCAATCTGCATAAAAAAAAATGGTGCAACCAACATGACCCAAAGTACTAGTAGTAAAGGTGAGGGCAGCAGTGACAGAAGAAAACCTTCCAACTCAAAGAAGCATTGCCAACTGCAATGGGAAATCTAAAGGCACTGTTTATAGGATAATCCACAAACATTTGGGACTAGAATGATGGCATAAAGCATGTGGGCACATCTTGAAAGAACAGCATATCAGAGAAAGCTACGCCAATGCAAGAAAAGTGGCAATGGTGGTTTCTTTAGATGAAGCATGGATTTATCTAGATGAAACAAACAAACTGTATGTTACTTAAATGTAAAATTGGAACTTAACACAGTGAAGCCAATCATATTAATGGATATCATTGTATGATTAGTTGAACTACACACTCTTAAAGCTTCACTTACTTTTCATAAATGTATGGAACCGATTTCGAGAACATTTTGTTCCCATCTTCAGCCATGCTAAGGTTCAACTGTCGGATCATTCGTTGAGCTGTGGGAATGTATATTCTGCTCTGGTGGCGGTGTGATAAACTTGTAGTTTATGTTTTCATCCCCGACAATGTCGAAGTTCATTATGCTGTTTTTGTATTTGTAGATGTAGATTTTCTCCCAGGTTGCTAATTCCGTAGGTCCTTGTATTGATTTTAATAATTTTGTTTTATTTATTATGTCGTGATTTTGTGTCCAAAAATGATATGCTACTGCTGATTTCTCTATTTGCTTGTACTTTATGTTCCTGAAATGTTCCTTTAACCGTGTGCCAATGTTTCTCTTTGTTTTCCCTATGTAGATTTTTTCACATTCTGCACAGTTTATTTTGTAAATACCTGATTTTTCTTCTTGTGGAATACTGTCATTAACATTATCTATCAGCAAATTTTGAACATTAAATCTATTAATCGGTGCCAACCTGATATTAAAATCTTTAAGAATATTCTGAAATTTTTTTGTGGCCCATGGATGATATGTGAATTTTTTAAAAATAAGTTTATCTTTTTTTGCTGAAAGTGTTGTGGTTTCTTTGATATGTTTTTGTCTCTTGAATTTCTGCACCTTTTTATGTACTAGTTCTTTTTTAAAACCATTTTTAACTGCTGTTTCTTCTATTTGTTTGTATTCTTTAAAATATTCTTCTTTGCTAATTTGTAGGTTAACTATCCGGTGTGTTAAACTATTAATTACTGCATGTTTGTGTGCTGTAGGGTTTAAACTGTCAGCTTTGATGTGATTATCTGCATGTGTATTCTTTCTGTATATTCCAAATTTAAGTTTTTCTTGGCATTTCATTATTTTAATATCCAGGAATGGCAGCATGTTATCTGTTTCTATTTCGTATGTAAATGAAATGTTTTTATCTTGAATATTTAGAAGTTTTAAGGCATCGTCAATGAGTTTTTTGTCAACTATGGCAAATATATCATCCACATATCTGTACCATACCTGTACCATACCATACCTTAAATATGAATGAATTCATATTTAAGGTATGGTACAGATATGTGGATGATATATTTGCCATAGTTGACAAAAAACTCATTGACGATGCCTTAAAACTTCTAAATATTCAAGATAAAAACATTTCATTTACATACGAAATAGAAACAGATAACATGCTGCCATTCCTGGATATTAAAATAATGAAATGCCAAGAAAAACTTAAATTTGGAATATACAGAAAGAATACACATGCAGATAATCACATCAAAGCTGACAGTTTAAACCCTACAGCACACAAACATGCAGTAATTAACAGTTTAACACACCGGATAGTTAACCTACAAATTAGCAAAGAAGAATATTTTAAAGAATACAAACAAATAGAAGAAACAGCAGTTAAAAATGGTTTTAAAAAAGAACTAGTACATATAAAGGTGCAGAAATTCAAGAGACAAAAACATATCAAAGAAACCACAACACTTTCAGCAAAAAAAGATAAACTCATTTTTAAAAAATTCACATATCATCCATGGGCCACAAAAAAATTTCAGAATATTCTTAAAGATTTTAATATCAGGTTGGCACCGATTAATAGATTTAATGTTCAAAATTTGCTGATAGATAATGTTAATGACAGTATTCCACAAGAAGAAAAATCAGGTATTTACAAAATAAACTGTGCAGAATGTGAAAAAATCTACATAGGGAAAACAAAGAGAAACATTGGCACACGGTTAAAGGAACATTTCAGGAACATAAAGTACAAGCAAATAGAGAAATCAGCAGTAGCATATCATTTTTGGACACAAAATCACGACATAATAAATAAAACAAAATTATTAAAATCAGTACAAGGACCTATGGAATTAGCAACCTGGGAGAAAATCTACATCTACAAATACAAAAACAGCATAATGAACTTCGACATTGTCGGGGATGAAAACATAAACTACAAGTTTATCACACCGCCACCAGAGCAGAATATACATTCCCACAGCTCAACGAATGATCCGACAGTTGAACCTTAGCATGGCTGAAGATGGGAACAAAATGTTCTCGAAATCGGTTCCATACATTTATGAAAAGTAAGTGAAGCTTTAAGAGTGTGTAGTTCAACTAATCATACAATGATATCCATTAAACTGTATGTTATTTGTTACCATCAAGTGGGTCAAAAGGGGCACTCCAATTTCATTTGGGAAAACAAGGAAAATTTTTCTAAGGGGTTCATGGTGATTGCTGGTTACTGTACTTAGGGGAAACTTAACATTCACAGATTGCCAAAAATGTAAAAATTAATGCAGCCTACTACCAAAGCAATGTCATGTACCCAATTTTTATGAATATATTCACTGGTTGATGATGAGGATGTCCCAAATGTTTGAATCCTGCAAACAAAGCATCCAGCCAACTTCTGGATTACCCCAGGACTACTACCACCAGAAAACTGTAGAAACGTGTGTCTCAACGTGATACTGTTTAAAAGGATCCCTGGGAAGTCATCTGATGCCTTACCAATGGATTTTTGTGGATTTGGTATTGCGAAAAAGCACCATGATTGATGTATCAGGGAAGTCTGCCAGAAGCAGTAGGCTAACATTCCCCTTCCTGTTCTACAATGAAAATTCCATTTAAAGATCCATAGTTCAGCCCATGAATATTAAATTGAACATAACTTGCGGTAAAGAAAGGGAATCTTACATGAAAAAATGGGGGGGGGTTAAGTGATACAACTCCTGTATTAAACTGAAGTTTCAAAGTTAGATTTAGTAATTCATATATGCAGGGTTGGAGTATAAGTCTTTAAGTACAGATGTGAGTTATCTGCCATGCCTACTCTGTACAGGAGTAACATCTTCCAGACCGACTGTCATGAGATGGAAAACAAGATGTGGACTTAATATGCCACGTGTAGTAGTTTTCCACCTTGTGTTGGTCCTGGTGGTGTAGTGGTAACCATAGTTGCCTCCTAAACCTAAGATCACAGGTTCAAACCCGGCCAGGATCGATAGATTTTTTCGGGCCTAAAAATCCTAATATGGCTTCCTTCTGAAGGAAAGTAAAGCTGTGGGTCCCCTGGAGAATGTACAAATGTGCAAAGTCTCCAAAAAATTGTTAAACCAGTTTTTATGCTGATATTTCTTTGTGTGTTTAATTCTGAATTAGGTAAATAATAGCACTAGGCACTGCAGATTTTAATTCTTTTTATTTCTTTCCTGAATGTGTTGCCTTGAGAGCAAGCATGAAGATTGAGGAATTGGAACATTGTTGGCTCATACTGTTTTGTCACCTTCACACATCTCTGGTGCATTCACGTGTTTATATTTTATACATTTTCATCACAGCATTGAAAGAAATAAGTAATATTTGAAACGGTTGCAGGAACTGATGCTACACATGCAGATCACATAGAGACAATTAAAAGTCGTTCTTATATTGGAATGGCGGATGGTTCTCACTTTGTTCCTGGTGAGCTAGGAATGGGCCTTGTAGAAGGATATGACAGCATGGGTTTTCCCATGTCAAAGCCAGATCTTCGTGCTGGACTGGAGGCTGACCTTAAAAACATATGTGAAGGAAAGAAGAATCCTGACATTGTGCTGCAGGAACAGCTAACAAAATATAAACAAGTGTTTGAAGTAGCAATACAACAGGTAAAACTTGAGATTTCTATGATGTATCTTATATAATTATATGCTACATTTTAAAATTAAATCTTATATTTTTTTACAGGTGTTAGAATTAATGGGTTATGTTTTTACATAGTACAATGAAAGTTATGAATATATATGGCCATGAACCTGTTTTTAATGCTTGGTTCCAGTTAATGAAAGAATATGAAGCCAAAAGTATACAAGTTTTGGAGTTTATCTGTTTTAACTATCATTCCTCCATGGTTACTGCACACCTGATGCTCTATCTTCACATTTTCTATATGACTACCATCTGAAGAAACTTGTTGTCTAATGCTTTGCATTTGGCAATGAAGTCTTAGCGTTCCTGCTGTACAGTCATTTAAAAAAGCTATGAACCCTTTTGTTTAAATTCTATTGCATTGTTCATAATAATGTTTTTGATGTCACAGTATTTCTTCTCCTATTGTATGGTATATTCTGAGAGTATCTTATAACATAGTGCAAGTAAGTAGGAGATATAAAAGAAAAAATATAATTATATAAAGCAAATAGCATGAGACAAACTTAAGATCTAAGTTGTGTTCGACAAAAGGCTGGGGATACGTTGCAACGTAAGTTCTTATGAAGATAACCAGAATATGTACCAGTTTTATGTTCCCACACCTGTTTTTAATGATTGCTGAGGATAAAATATCAGATTATGCAAACTGAGTCTTCCAAGCTGTGAGGTCGTGGTTCAGTTACATAGTTCTCCATCTCCCCAAATGTTTCAGCAAAAACTGTGGTGGACATCATTGATTGTGTGCTTGAGTAATCTTTTTGAAGACGAGGCAGGGACTGACTCATTAATGGAAAGTGTGATATATCTATAATGGGATTGTGTGCAGGACTGAGCTCGATCGGTTTCCTTCTCTAAGGGGGGTTGGATCTAAGCTGGAGCTTGTGGGTGTCTGTTATTGATTGGTTTGTTAATTTTTTTATTTTGGTATTTTGTAAAGCTGGATATCATGCTGAGTACAGCCTCTGAGCTTCTGCTTTCCTGTAAAAGTTACTGCTATGCTTGTAAATTTCAATTGCCTCCAGATATAAGCAAGGATGATGATGAAGTATTCAGGCTAGTATGCCAGTATCTTGAAAATCAATTAAATGCTCTCCATCAGCTAGGAGGGCAGGTTTAGTGATGTCTGACCTAGGCAACAGTGTCTCTTCTGTTTTGAAAGACATATATTAATGCTGCTCTGTACGGTACCAATGTAAACTTCATTACATGAACATAATATTCTGTAGGCACCAGCTAAGGCAAGTGGTTCCTTTGTGTCTTTTGTGGAGCAGAATGTATTGCTTAACTGTTTTGCAGATTTAAAAACTGTCTCTAAGTTGTGTATCTAAGTAACTTCAAGATGCGAACAGGGACGCTTTTCAGAAATGGAAGAAATGCTATGCCCTTCTTGAACATTGTGTCGTTCTGTTTTATGTTATTTATAGGATGTAGTGCTCTTCGCACTTCCTTGACTCTGTAGCATTAACTTGTAATACCTTTTCCAGGTGTTTTTTTCTCTCATCTCAGGAGCATGTTTACACACTTAAGTGGAATTAATCATGCACACATAAAATACATTACTCTCACAGAAATTTGCATAAACAAATCGTATTTTTCTTTCAAGGGCAAATTTTATTTTATAAAACAATCAGGATTTACTATCTGTGGTACCTTGTCTCCATTTCTAGCTAACCTCTTCACGAGTAGATTTGAAACACACATCAACTCAACTTTCCCATACATAATTAAGATATGGTACAGATACATTGCTAATATATTTGCCATAGTTAACAAAACACTCATTAATGATGTCATAAAACTTCTGAATTTACAAGATAAAAAACATTTCATTCACATATGAAACTGAAAAAGATAACATGCTATCTTTCTTGGACCTAAAAATAATGAAATGTCAACAAAACCTGGAATTTGAAATATACAGAAAGAATACACATGCAGACAATCACGTCGAAGCTAACTGTTTAAATCCCACAATGCACTAACATGTAGTTATCAACAGCTTACATATGGCTAGTTAATCTTAAAATTAGCATAGGAGAATGCCTTAGAGAATACAGACAAATAGAAAAAACATCAGTTAAAAATGGTTATAACAAAGAACTAATACACAAAAAAGTACAGAAATTCAAGAGGCAAAAACTTATGAAAGAAAACACAGCACTTTCAGCAAAAAAAGATAAACTAATTTTTAAAAATATCACTTATTATCCGTGGACTACAAAAAAAGTTCAGAATATTCTTAAAAGATTTAAATATCAGGTTGGAACCGATTAATAGATTTAATGTTAAAACTTACTCATAGATAATGTTCCTGACAGTATTCCACAAGAGGAAAAAGCAGGTATTTACAAAATAAATTGTGCAGAATGTGAAAAAAATCTACATTGGAAAAACAAATAGAAACATAGGCACATGGTTAAAAGAACATTTCAGGAACATAAAATACAAGCAAATAGAGAAATCAGCAGTGGCATATCATTTTTGGACACAAAATCACGACATAATAAATAAAGCAAAATTATTAAAATCATACAAGGACCTACAGAAGTAGCACCTGGGAGAAAATCTACATCTACAAATACAAAGACAGTCCAATGAACTTTGACATTGCCGGAGATAAAAACATAAACTACAATTAATTGATATCATTGTATGATTCAATTGAACTACATACTCTTAAAGCTTCACTTACTTTCCATAAATGTATGGAACCAGTTTTGAGAATATTTAGTTCCCATTTTCAGCCAGGCTAAAGTTCAACTGAATCATACAATGATATCAATTAATATGATTAGCTTTACTGTGCAAGTTCTAATTTACATTTTAAGCATAAACTACAAGTTTATCACACCGCCACCAGAGCAGAATACACATTCCCACAGCTCAACGAATTATCCAACAGTTGAACTTTAGCCTGGCTGAAGATGGGAACTAAATGTTCTTGAAACTGGTTCCATACATTTATGAAAAGTAAGTGAAGCTTTAAGAGTATGTAGTTCAACTGAATCATACATGATATCAATTAATATGATTAGCTTCACTGTGCAAGTTCCAATTTACATTTTAATCAGTAAATGATATTTTTCAGTGCATATTGAAAACTGTTACAGATTTATATAAGTTTTCAAGATGGTTAACTTGATTTACTTTATTTTTATGTTGAATAACCTAAAAGATAATCTATTTAACAATACATTAATTAATTCAAGTTATAAAATTTGGAAATATAAAAACAGATAACAGAAAGTTAAATGGAGTAAAATATTATACTTGTGTATTATGTGGGTAAATGTGAAATGAAGATTGCTATTAGATAAAAGCAATATGTAGTGTTTTAACTAATAATTTTTTTGTTCCCTACAAGGCACAAAAATTGGACGAGGCATTGAAGCGATATTTTCAACAACCATGGTAATCAAGACTAAAAGAGAAGGAAATGGAAATTTTGTTTCCAAGTTTTGTGGAGCAGGTGGGAACCTGCCCTCAGGTATGTCTCACAAATGTTTGATGCACTACCAGTACTATCATATTCTTTCCTGGCATTGTAGGTTAAAAGTTCCTGCACACTTTGAAAGCTTTCTTTTATTGTTTCTTAATTGTTAAAATAGGTTAACATATTCACTGCTAAAAAAGAAGATATTAGCAATTGAAATTGTTCTCCAAAATACAGCTACTATGGCAAGGGAAAAACTTAAGGAAAGCCACATACAGCATTAAAACATTTTCCCAATGGTTCAGACATATGTTTGGACTGTTGAAAGAAGCATTGTAAGGTCGGTGATACGAAAGCGCCTAAGGTATAGAAAACTCGTGCGCAGCTGGCAAGAAACCTCACTCTTTCTTCAACAATGTGACTAAGATGCTTCCTCTCTTTTGGGAAATATGTGTTTATATATTGGGAAATTATTCAGAAAATAATTTAGTGTCTATAATTTACAATATATATCTTCTGTTCTTATTATATTCAATTCAACCATGCACTTTAAATTTATCTCACTACAGATTTACAATACACAACCCAGAGTTTGTAGCAAGAATTTGACCTTTTTCCTCTTGAGCACAAGCATTTCTTCTGCTGACTGTTTTATGGATTGTAACGAGATAATGACAATGTTTTGATTCTAGAGTACTTTGCCTCATATAATTATGCACATTGCCAAAAAGTGAGTGGATAAAAAATTAAAACATTCAAAATTCTTAAGACAGTTAAAATCTTTCGGGCTATTTTGCCATGGTCCATGGTTTAATATGCTGCTGTAGCTTCAACTACTGCTGTTGGCATCATGAGTAGACGATGAATAACTGAGTACTAAAAGACGACACTATTGTCTGTCTGTTTTTAGAAGATATGTGTGTGATGGAAGGGGCAAGGGGGATTGGTTATTTGTTCAAAGAACTGGTTTTCATATACTACTTAGGTGATATCTGCCATCTCTGTTAAAGTTGTTCGGATGTATCTAAATTGCCTTCCTCCTGGCTATATTAAAAAAGCCTTGTTTTTTTCGCAGCCACTTCTGTTTTATTAAAGTGTATGCCACTTTTTAACTGTTTAAATTGTAACACTGGCAGTAAAAGCCTAAGAAGTATTATTCAAAATTTTGCTGGAGTGCAAGCACACCAGCAATTTTTGTTTTTTTGCACATATTTACAACAATCAGATTAAGTCTGTGATATACACATTGATACAAATTGTCTGCATCAGGGTAATAACACTTTTACATCCTCATGTTCCTGTATTATAATTGGACCAACTTTTGCCCCCACAGAAAGAATTGATATGCCATTACAATATTTTTTTAAATAAAAGTCACTCCCAAATCAAAAGTTCAATTCTTGATTTTTATATACCGGACAAATTACATTGATATGTAATGTAATAGAAAATAGACAACATTTAAAAATGATGTTACTATGTAGAAATGATGCATATTAATGCTTAATGTTCAGGATAAATCAAAGCTGCAGCATGTCTTTGTTGCAACAGATAGTATAGCGCTCTGGAATCATTTTAATTGCACGTTCTCTACATTGGTTACTTCTTGGTATGTTTAATGTAGAAAGTTCTTGCTTCCAGTGGTTTTGCAATGACTACAGTGTTTTTTGGTAAGTTCTTAATATTTCTGACAAGTTGCTGAACTTGTACATCTAATTACTGAACCAATGTTCTGCCCATTCATTTGAAATGAATCAGCAAATATGCTTCAAAGTGTCCCTTGTTGTAGGTATAAGTATGAATGCAAGTAGAACAAGAATGGCTCTTGAATTCCACTTTGCGTTGCTGATGTTTGAAATTTTCTAAAACCTAATCAATGGGAAATGCCCTTTTTCTTCAAAAAATCAAAACACACATGTTAGCTGGTACAGAAATGTCATATCACATCTGCAGTCTGATTTATCAGTTATCGACATATCTAAAGTTCAGTTCACAGACTGTGCTTTCAATTCCTTGTAGTTGTTCACCAGTTGAGACACACATGGGCATTCGGTGTTTGGAGAATGACTGTTTTTACTAACTTCTTTATCCATAAGCAGACAGAGTATGCTATCCTATCTTGAACATGATACTGACAACCGATAAATTGAACAAATTGATAGCCTCATCAGCAAACAATTTTTTGCAGTCTGACAACACTGTAATGCTGGTTCTATCAGCAGCAATCTATTTAACTACATTCCACAAACTGAGTTCATAAAGAACATGGCAATTCATTCAGTAATAGTTTAGGCCTTTCAATTTTTCAAATGCAATGCAGCCCATTTTACTTCAGTTCTTTCATTTTTAAGCTCCATTAGCTGGTATTCTTTCCCCTGAATTTATGTGCCATTAAAATGAAAAATGATTATTGTTCTGTATGTAAATTTTTAATTATCTCCTCGTTTAACTTAATAGTCTCTCTGAAAGTTATTTTTTAAATCGTCAGTACCATCATGTGACTTACTGTCACATACTTTTGCAGCTTGACTCATTGATACTTTTGTGGAGTTAACCAATTTGGTTGCTATCTTTACTTTGTTGTGTCACAACAGCACTTTTATTGTCATCATTTTATCGCTGTTTTCACTTTCAGTCACAGTACAGCTACTAAAATTATCATTACCAATTTAAGTTTTTGATATTGAAGCCTTTTTGAAGGATGGATTGTCTGTCTTGCAAATTTACCACATGAGTAGCCCCGTCCTCCTTTGCTTTGTGGTTGCACATGGTATAACCAATAACCATTTATTTCATTGAAGTGTATTATATTAACTTCTCTTAACAATTTCATCCATCATAAAGTTTCATTAGTTTGTGAAGTTTTATTTGATACATTAGGAGAATTCAATTTATTTTCCCCCCAGTTTTGGTTACTTCTTCTTGTTTCTTTCTTCTTTTGAAATCGTGTACAAAAAACAGGTACATCCAATAATTTTTGTTTGGAGAGATATTCTGCATTTTTCTTCTAATATGATATCCCTCGAAAGGCACACTCTCTCTTTCCTTATGTGATTGCTGGAATCTCGCCAGATTTCTTTATTCTTCTGTATGTTGGTATAACTTCTCTTGTGTTGCATTATTTATGTGATTTGAGGGTGACTTTTTTAAAAAAGTGACAGGAATTAGTATCTTCATTATGATTTTAGACAAAAGTTCACTGATTTATGATACAGGAAATATTTTATTTTACAAAAAGTTGTAACCCTAGTGTGCATATTAATGAATGTGCCATACATTCAGTTAGTTCTGATGTCAATATCAGTAATGAGTGAGTTTTCCTTCCTCCTTCTTCAGGAAGGTGTTTGCATATCTTAATTTGAAAATTTTTTGTTATAGCTTAATAATCAGCTGATGAGTTGTACAGAACTCCACAATTAAGTATTCCATTTAAGCGTTTTCTCTTTCTAAATTTGCAAGTATATAATTTTTACATTCCTTGTTTCCTTTCAGTGTGGACCATCGGTAAAATTGTTAAAATTTTAAGTTAAGTAGACGTGTTTTAGCTCCATATTTTCCTAATAATTATACTGGATGTGTTGGAGGATGTGATACTTGTTTCATGGGTTGTCTGAATGTATGTCTAATTTAAATGCTGTAGGACATGCTACAAATAAGTTCATTAAATATTTGGTCTGCAGCAACACTTACTTCTGGGTAAACATTTTATTACAGATAAAACAGGAATTTTCGTTTAGAACTTAGATTGCAAGAACTGTAAACAAAAACTGTATATACAGTAAAAAACTGCTAAGGTCAGTAGAGGTAGGAAGAGAGGGAAAGAGGGGCTGTATGGCGGCAATAAGTAGTGTGAAAGGATGCATTTGTCTGAATGGGAAAGAAATGCTGGGAACAGTCAGTGAGGAGTAGTGAGCACAAAATGTGAACTGCTTAGCACTTTCTATGGCTCATGTAAAGGGTAATTGTATGTAGTCATCTTCACCTCTAATAAATTGGAAGTCAAGTTGAGTTCTGGTGATTTTAAGATGTGTTATGGTGATATTGTGTTAAAGAATAATAATAATTCTAGAACGGAACATTAAGTTGGAGACTTCCAGGGTTTCAAACCTCGGGTCGCCACACAATGACGGAATCACCAGGGTTTCAATCTCTGGACCGCCACAGTATATAACATGACACCATTGTAGAATTTTTCAAAATTCACTGCGTCTCAAAATTTTTAATTTTGGAATTTTGAAAGAAACTGAATTTTTAGAATTTCTAAAAAAATATACCCATAAAGGTACATGTTTTGTAGCTAATAGCTCCAAATTTCAAGTAATGGTATCACACAAAACTTAAATTTTCTTATAACAATAATCTCTGCCAGTCGGAATATTAAACACTCCTTCTGGTTTCACTTAAATGAGATTTTACTCCAGACATATGTTTTATGGACATTTTTTCCACATCATTAGCTGTTCACGACTAATGGATCATTCGTAAAAGTTGGGTAAGTAGAATCCAGGTGGACTGTTATGGTCTTGTGATGAATTGAAATAAAGTGTTGTCTGCCTCTGGGATATCAAAATTCATAATGTTACACTCATGTTTTTTTTTTATATAAATCCTTTCCCATATATTTAGTTCTTTTGGTTATTGAACAGTTTTTAATAAACTTGATGCCTTTTTCTGGTTTTCATTCCAGAAATGTGCTGCCACAGCTGATTTTTCTATTTGTTTGCAACGGATGTCTCTCCAATGTTCCTTCAACCTAATGCCTAAATTTCTCTTTGGCTTTCCTACATATATCTTTTCACAATCCTTACAATTGATTTGGTAAATGCCAGATTTTTCATCTTTGGGCCTGGAATCGATTTTGTTTAATTTCAGTAAATTGTTTACACTGTATCAATTTTGAGGTGCTAAGATAATATTGTACTGCTTAAAATTTTTTTGAAATTTCTTATTAGCCGATTGAGGGTAAGTGAACTATTTAAAAGTTTTTTTCCTTTGTTGAATAAATCAAAGATGTTATTTGTTTAATTCTTTTTTTGTTTTTGGAATCTTTTTATTTTTTGGTTAATCATTTGTTTGTTGAACCCATTAGATTTAGCTGCTTCTATTATGTGTAGATATTCATTCTTGTGTTCTTTGTTCAGTGGTACATTTATTAATCTGTATCATGCTGTTGAATGCTGCTTCCTTGTGTGATCTTGGATTGAAACCATGGGCTTTGATATGACTGTCTGTGTGTCCTTTCTGTAGATGCCAAATTCAAGTTTATTTTTACATTTTATTATCTTCATATCTAAAAATGGTAACATGTCTGCTTCTGTTTCAACGGTAAACTTAATAGAAGGTTCTTGTACGTTTCAAAGTTTTTGTGCATCTCCCGCACGCTTTTTGTTTATAATGGTGAATACATTGTCTACATATCTGTGCCAAACCTTAAAAAATGTGGGGAAAAGACTTAGATATGTGCATCTCATAATAGCTCATGACTAAATCAGCTAGGAACGGTGATAATGGACTGCCATTACAAGTCCTGCTTTATGTTTAAAACTTTTTTCCTCAAATATAAAAAATGCTTGATTTATGCACAACTTAGTGAATTCAATGTATTCTTTAATGTGTTCTTCTGTTTTGGTTGGCTGATAGCAACCATTTTCTTAAATCAATAATTTATTCTTTGGTATGCTGGGAAATAGGGCTTTGACATCAAAAGAAACAAAAGTGTCGTTCGGTGGTAATTTTATATCTGTAATTTTATTGATGAGGTCCATGGAGTTTTTTAAATTCCCATTCCTAGATTTAAAAATAATAAGAAATGCAAACAGTCTTAGCTTTGGAATTCACAGAAAATAAACACAAACAGAAAATTACATAAAAATGATAAATATGCAGTGTTTTATGGTTTAGCACACAAATTAATCAACATCCCATTAACGGAAACAGAATACAAAATGGAATACCAACACATAATGAAGACAGCTATAACCAGTGGTTTCAACATAGACTCGGTAACAAAAATCGTCAATAAAGCTAAAAGACAAAAATTGAGAAAGGAAGTTTCCACACTTAAGAACACCAAAGAAAGATATAAATTCAAAAGTTTCACATACCACCCAACTTACCACAAAAAATTTAGGAAGATATTCAAACAACATGGAATAATGTTAGCCCCAAAGAACAATAATAATATAAAAATTTAGTACATTGCACAATGAAAGATAGCATCCCTACAGAGCAAAAATCAGGAATATATGAGATCAATTGTGCAGAGTGAGCAGAGCCACATTGGGAAAATGAAAAGAAATTTAGAAATTCAAAGAAAAGAACACTTTAGAAACATTAGATTAAAATAGGTAGACAAATCAGCAATAGCTCATTTTTGGAACAAAAATCATGAGATAAAACCAGAAATTAATTTTATTGAAACAACTTCACAACTCAATAGAACTATCCACTTGGGAGAGAATTTTCATCTTAAAAAAAAAAAGAATTTAATGAATTTTGATTTTCCGCCACTTTGAAGTTTCTACTAGAACCACCAGATACCACCACAGGAACGAATGGGTATTCATCCCCTGTTTTGAACAACAGCATTCAGTCAACAGCAGCCTATAATGGGAGGGACCTCTCCCGAAACTAGTCCAAGTTTTAAAAAGTAAGTGAGTTAGTGTTAACAACTTGAACACATTAATGTAGGATATATTACCACTCCATTGTCTATAGCTTCGTAAGTACAATTGTACTTAATTATGAAAGAGATAAGTTACATCTACAAGTAATAAATAATAAGGAAATACCAAGGTTGCTTTTTGCAGATTGATTTAGTAATCACATCTATATCTAGTGGAGGATTGAGAAGAACAATTAAAGTAGTTAATAATTTTTGTAAACAATGGGGATTGAAAATTAATGAAAAGAAATTGAAGATCTTGGTTTTTAAAAGAGGTTATAAGTTGAAAAATGGGAGAGAAATAGAGGTGGTATGGAAAATTAATTATCTAGGACAAGTTTATCTTTAATGGAAGTTGGAATGAGCAGAAGAAATAGCAATAGCAAAAGAAAAACAGCTATGAGTGTTATAAGAGCATGTTTAAGAAAAATTCCTGATATAAGAGTGAATTGGCTGGAAAGAATATACACAACCACAGTAGAAGCTAAAATGTTGTATGGGTCAGAAATTTGGGTTATAGAGGTTGCATGGAAATATGTTTATAAAATAAATAGAAGTTTTTGTAAATTGATTTTAGGTTTACTAAGAGCATCCCCAAATGATATAGCACAGCTAGAATTGGGTAGATATTCCACTATGAAAAAATAATCACAAGAATTATGAAATATTTTTTCAGAATTCCACATTAGAAGAGAGTGATATTATTAAAGAATGTTTTAGTATACAGGAGAAATGTAAGTGGAAAGAATCATGGTATTTCAAATTGCAGGAAACTTTATAACAGATAGGTTTAGAAAAAGTATGGATAAATAGGGAATACCAAAACAGAATCTTTTGGAAAAATAAATCTAAGATTGGAAGATTATTTAGTATTTTGGGTGTAAAGAGTTCATTGATACTTTACATTGATACTTTTTTAAATAAAAATAGAATGGGGTAGGGAAAAATAGAACAGTATGATAAGGCAGGTAGAGAAGGGTTTGCATGGATTAGAACTGGAGTTATGAATTTAAAAGGATTAGGATATGATAAAGGAATAGGAAATTGTTTAATGTGTGGAGAAAACAATAGAGATTTTCATTATTATATTGTAATCAAACAAAGTTATGGAGAGAAAAGATTGTGAATAAAAGAGAAGAGGATATAAAAATAACGGAATTATTTAGGTAAAGTTAGAGATAAATGGATAAGAATGACAAAGAGGATGATGGAAGGAAATGTAGATGAAATGTGAGCTTAGAAGTATAATAATTGAAGGATATTACAGAGTATGATGGTCACCAATGTACTAATAACCTGGAGTTGTGTGCAGTGGGATCAGATGTTAACAAGCAATTTAGCAAAATTAATAATTGTATTGGATTACTAAAAATGGAAATATGTAATTTTATTGTAATGTTTGAAGATATCTCTCATTGTGGAGGAACTACTGAATGGCAGGAAACTGAGGCTTAAAGAAATCTCAGCTTTGTATTACAACCATACTTGAAATTAATAATAAGATAGTTCACTAAATCACTAAGATCATTGTCATTGACCTGTCTCTTTCTGCATTTCAGAAGGAACATCATCTGTAATATTTAGAGCATTTCCAAGTTATTGAATAATTTCAGATTCATAAGAACTCATGTTTATTGTATTGTTGCAAGGAATACTAGTGACTGAAGGCAGATAGATAAGTCTGCTAAAACTTTTTTAAATAAAATTTTTATGGAAAAATAAAAATTTATTTCTCAAATAATCTCTTTGGAGCCTGATATGTAATGTATAATGGAGTTAAGCGGATCAGATAAATATGGAGATTTTACTTTCATTAATAAAAAAGGGCAAAGTGTGATTGATTTATTTGGTGAACCGGCAAATAGATAATAATATCATGGATTTTGAGGTTTTGAATATTATATTGAGTAGCTACCATTTTCCTTTATTAGCAAAATTTCAAATTGGTGGTGAAATGAAAGAAGATGGACACACAATTGATAGTTTAGAGCAGGAGAAAACTTAAGAAATATTTATATTGCAAGAAGGATCTTATTTTGTGAAAAATTAGGGCCGGAAGAAGGTAAAAATGTAAAATTAAGAGGTACACAAGTAATTGGAGAAGGGAAGTCTGATAAAGCAATGACACAGTTACAGGAACTGATGAAAAGAGCAGGAAGTACAAAGGGAGGGAGAGAGAGCATGACAGTTTGGGCAAGGGGCTAGTGTGATGAAGACTGTTGGCTGACAAAGTAAAAATTAAAAAGAGAGTTAAAAAAGTGAAAACAAACAGAAGAGATTTATGAGAGGAAGGTACTCTAAACATAGGCCTGGAGTGCTTCCTTCCTTAAAATAAAAATCCTTTCCCAGTTTATCCTTTCATCGCATATATCAATAGTGTCTAAAACAGGATTAAACATTATTAAAAAAAAAATGCCAATTGTTTGTTGTGTAATTTTGTTCTTATTTTGGCTTGAAAATTATAAAAGTGCTCAGTTCAAGTATTCTGTTCTACAAAAAGTGTTTGTTTATAATCCATATGTTCTAGCAAAATTAGTTTGTGATAGAAAACAATAATAATCAAATAAGGTTTTATGGTGAAATATCTCAAGTTACAGTTTGAATCACAAGGTGGCAAACAATTTTGTATAGACAGGAAGTGTTAAAGGCATAATAGAATATTCATTGAAAAAAATATTGGATGACAGTATTATCACCAAGGAAATTCCTTCAAAAGATAATTTTCACAAACAGGAGTTTCTAATGGTTTTTTTATACATAAAGGTCATAAAACATCACTGTTATATGACAGAAATAGTTCTGTTGTATGATCTAATGTTGTTATTTTTTAAAATAAATTGTGCATGGTTCCAGCTAAATGGTTGTGAAAACTTTCAAAATTGAGTTCCTGGCCAGGCAGATTGTTCTTGCTTTCATGGTATTCTCAGTTGATAATTTTCTGAGGTGGACAATACATGCGAGTTTGTTTGTTGCAGAGCTCTAACAGCATTACCAGAAACATGTCTGCAGTTAGTGAGCCATGCAGGCCAAGAGTGCATGATTTTTAGAACAAAGTTGTATGCAATTGTTATGTGAATGCTGTACTGTTAACAGTATGAAAAGAAGGGCCAAACAAAGGTAATTTGCTTTTAGCAAGATTTGATCATTTAAGTTGAATGTGATAAAAATAGACTTCCCTTAATTGTTCAAAGTAGTTGGTGTGAAATCTCTAAGTATTGCCTCACAACTGACTCATTGGATTCTCAGATTGCTAGAACTGTAGTTTGAATTGTATGGGAGATGTACATATTTTATTTTGAATTTACCTAAATATTTTTACTTTTTTGTTATCAAATGACGGAGTAATTTTCTTTCTAGCTTCCCAGTACTTTTGTTTGGGCCTCAGAGTTCAGATGTGGGCAGTGCAACAAATATGAAATGGTGAAGTTGGTATAGAGTTCCTGGATGGATACATTCCCAATCTGTAGAGGTGGTGTGGTAGATAGTCATATCTTGACAGAATCCAAAATTTGGTTACATCTTTTTACTGCTCTTTTGTTGCAAGCTCTTCAGTTTCCTTCCATTGCTTTTATTTTGCTGCTTCTAGATTTTCTGAGTTGTTACAGTGTTCCATGTTTTCTTTCTTCTGAGACATGGTTTGGGGATTTTCTCGATTTTGGATCCAGGTTCCTTTCTTGGCGAGGGTGTGTGCTATTTCATCACCAAGTATTCCAATGTGAAATAGTATTCATTGGAAGCCTAATTACTTTTTTCTGATTTTAGTAATATTCATGTATTCTCTAATTCTATAACTTTGTTTTAAATAATATCTTGAACTGTACTAGGATTATTACTTTGTAGCTTGTATGGGAGATTTCTGAGTACAACTTCTATAACATTAATTTCTCCATCAAAAGTGAAACTGATGATGCCAACTGCTGAACAATTTGTAGCTCCTATATTAGTGTTATGTGTTATTTTCCATCTATTTATATATATTCGTAACAATTTTGTTCTGGATACTACTTATTATTAGCTCTAGAGGGAGCTGTTTGCTTGGTTAGGTAGGTTTCATGTTTCTTTTCAGTATAGATATGCGTTATATTTCTCCAGTAGGTAAAATATTTTAAAATGCTAAAAACATTTCTGTAGCTTCACTTCCAATGAACAAGGAAGCTCTCTAAGTTAAAAACATTTAAAATATTGATACAATGATAACGTTTCACTCTCAAAATAATTCAGAGAGCTTCCTTGTTCATTTGAAGTAAAGTCACAGAAATGTTTTAACATTTTAAAATATTTTATCTATAGGAGATTTTATGCTCGTTTTCACTGTTTTGATTCCTGAATGTTTTAAAATTGAAATGTGTTATATTGTTGATAGTTCAAAAGTTTATTACTAGGGGTTGTTGGTTTACTTTATCAGATAGGTTATATTTTCTAAGAAAAATGTATTTTTTGTGCGTGACTTTTGCTTTGTGGCACAGAGCTGGAAAGTTGTAAATATCCTACAATGGAATGCCTGTGGTCTAAAAAATAGCCCTGCTACATGAAATTTTTTCTTTTCATTTTGATTAAATAGATCTTGTAATTCTTTGCAATTAAATATTTTTTTATTTTGCAAATGGCTACTGTCTAAACACTTAAAACTAAATGTTGGTAGTATAAATGAATTTTTTTATTTCAGAAATGACGTCAGTCTGAATAGTAATTGTAAAATTAAAAGAAGTTAGGAACTGTGAAGTTGTTAAATATACAAATGAGTTAGTATTAGGTGACACTAAAACTTCGCTTACTGGATAATTCTTCAGAACATGTTTCAAGAGCATTCGCTCTCATCCTCATCTGGGTACTGACTAATGCTAGCAGGTGACGTAGTGACCTCTGGTGGTTCCATTAGATAACAGAACAGGAAGTCCATTGGTGGAATGTCAAAGTTCATAACTCTATGTTTATTTTTTAAAATATAAATTTTTTCCCAAATTGCCAATTCCTTGGGATTGGTGGTAGCTTTTAACAGTTTGGCTTCTCCTGCAATGTCGTAATCTTAAGTCCAAAAATGATCTGCAACTGCCAATTTATCCACTTGTTTATATCTTAACATTTCTGAAGTGTTCTTTGGTCCTTGTCTCCAAATTTCGTCTTATTTTGCATATCTATATATATCTGACCACACTCCAAACAATCTATCCGGTACATTACTGCCTTTTTGCTAGGTGGAATAACATCTTTTATGGTGCTGTTCAGAAGCTTTTCAATACTAAATTTATTTTGTGCTAAACTTCTTTTCTGCTTTCTGTATATAACTATTTTTATTATGTTTTACTATTTTTCTAATAAATTTTGGGTATACTTTTTCTCTTAAACATCTGTTTATAAAACAGATATCTGGTGCTTTGTATGTCCTATTTTCTTTAAGTTTTTGACATTGTTTTATTTCAGCATTTTGGTTATGTAACTGTGAATTAGATGCTGCATGTTGAGAATATAATTATACAGGTCATACCTTGTATTCCATGTTATTATGGCGTAACATTTGATTTGAGTCGTCTTGTTCCTGATGGCTAGAAAGCCGTCACAATTCAATTAAAAATGAATGTAGTAATCCACACAGTGAAACTATCATAAATCTTGTTGAATTAAAAGTAAAACTTCTAAAATCATGGCATCACATTCAAACTCTCTTGATGTTTCACATTAAAACTTTTTTTTATTAAAAAGTAAGTTAGGACTAGTTTCGTGAGTCACTAGCTCACATTGTGAACCAATTTACGACTAACGGATCTCTTCAAGTAGGATGTATACATGGCTGCATGCGCTCTGGTGGTCTGTTGATGAACCTGTACAATATGTTGTCTGCTTCAGGTATATCAAAATTCATATGTCTATGTTCATATTTTTTTATATAAATCTTTTCCCATGTACTAAGTTCATTTGGGTGCTGAACAGCTCTTAGCATTATTATATCCTTTTCTATTTCATGATTTTCGTTCCAAAAATGTCTGCTACTGCCGATTTTTCTGTTTGTATCTGATGTTTCTCCAGTGCTCTTTCAATCTAATATCCAAGCTTCTTTTGGTCTTGCATATATATATACTTTATCACAATCCTTACAGTTGATCTCATATATGTCTTAACTATCTTCTTTTGATCTCGGTTCAATTTTGTTTAGATTCAGTAATTTGCCTACACTGTATGTAATTACGGGTGCCAAAGCGATGTTGTATTGTTTGAATATTTTTTTAAATTTGTGATTGATGTAAGGTTGGTATGTAAACTTTTGATAAGTTTTTTCTTTATATAAATTACTGAGTGTGGTGGTTTGTTTGATTTTCTTTTTTCCTTTGATTTTTTTTATTTTTAGATCTTTCATTTGTTTACTAAACCCATTAACTTTTGCTGTGTATATTATATGTAAATATTCATTCTCATATTCTTTTTGAAGTGGTACATTAATCAGCCTATAAATCATACTATTGAATGCTGCTGCTTTGTAAGATCTAGGGTTGAAACCTTTAGCTTTTATAATTATCAATGTGTGTATCTTTTCTGTATGTGCCAAATTCTAATTTGTTATTATATTTTATTATCTTCAAATCTAAGAACAGTAAAGTATGATTAGTTTTAATTTCCATATTAATCAAATCTTCAATGGACTGAAAACAAAGTGTCCCAAGACTAGTCTGAATGGTATTTTGTTGCATTTTGACACTGCCTCTGCCCATACTCACTAGGAACAACCCAATTTCTGTAGGAGTCAGGATTCTAATATTTGTCCCATTCTCCATACAGCCCAGATCTGGCTCCATGTGAATTTTCTATTTCCCAAAATAAAAGAAAAAGGTGGCCAACGATTTGAATCATTTGAAGCCACTGTTCCTGCATAGGAAGAATGTATTTGCACCCTAACCAAAGAAACATGCCCTTCAGCATTTACAAAATGGTTTGAACAAATGAATGCAATGGAGAATATTTTTAAAAGATGCAATGATCAGATCTAAATTTCAAAAATTTTATTGCATTCATTCTCAAAACTTTAAGAGTGACCCTCAAATTCCTCAGATACTTAGTCTTTTTGTTTCTTCTTATAATATATAATATATTTATTTATATTTATTTATTTTTGTTGCAGGTCATACAAGAAACAACTGTCCCTTGGGTAGTTTGTAGCAAATTTTAAATTGTTCAATGAAGCACTGTTGTTGTTTTTTTAATAAACTTTTGTAACAGATGACAAATTAGTTTTATTATTGTTTCCCATGCACTGTAAGCCTTAATTTTACATTTTATGTATATTATAAAATTTTCTTCAGGATTTTTTCTATCTAAATGCATTAGGCTGCATACTTGTTCCTTGCACATGCATAGGGGACAAAGATGACTTATGGACACAAATTCAAGAAGCTTGATATGTTGTAGCCTCTCATCTGCACTAGTGTAGAAATCTGATATCATCTATGCCCCAAAGATTGAGGGCAGTTATACATGCTGAGGGTTCAAACACCCGATATTAATTTGCATTTATTTCTATGTGTTTTCAATTTAGAAGATAAATATTTCTGTTCATGCATTTATTTAGTTATTTGTAAAGAATGTCGGTTAAAGCTAAAATGATAACGTTAAAATATAATATAATAGGGCAACATAATGTTCTACATATATACATATAAAACCAATAATAAAAAATAAAACAAAAATGTTGTGTAAGATTTCAACCCAGGGGCTTACGCAGAAGAGTAATGCCTTCTAAACCGCTCTGCCACTGCTACTCTATCCTATGCTCTCTTTCCAGATGCTTATGATTTGAGCATTGCATTTACAGGTAAAGTGCCCACTCAGAGTGCAGTTGCTGCATGCACATTGTGAATACAATGTTTAAGAGCATTGTTATGAAGTTCTCCAGTCAACATGTAGAATCTGTAAATGATCTGATTTTGTCAAAGGGTGTACATAATTCATATTATTCTGAATATTTAAAAAAAATCATTAATTAATGAATTTATTTTATTTGGATCTTAATAAATTTGCTTTTATGTACAATGCAGCATGTTCATTAGCATATTTTAAATTCTTAGTTTTTTCATGAACTATTTTCCCAAACTGTCATAGAAAAAGCCGTAATCTAGATTGCCAAACTTTTTCCAGAGGACATGACCAATCTGTTTTGACACAGCCTCAAGACAAAGCAAGACTTCTAAGAGCAAGATGATGGAATTGCAATGGCAGCCCTTTAAACCTATAATAATATATTTCTTTATGGAAAATTGTCCTGAATAATCCAACATTTGGTGGCATTACTGATGACTCCTTTGTAGCATAAAACTACGGGAAAGAAAAATCGAAGGACTTCTTGCATTACATGAATAGCCAACATGGCAATATTCAATTTACTAATGGAGAAAGAAGAAAGTTTAACATTCCTGGATGTTCTTGTAATCAGAAATGATGGGCTCCATCTAGATAAATCAACCGAGATATGTACTTAACACCTCAAATCATTATTCATGGTATTATCAAGACACATGCTGCAAAAGAGTTCTGTGAACTTCCAACATTTGAAAGAGTTAAAACATTTAACAGGTCCTCCTAAGCATTAATGAACATAGTAAGAAAGAAAATTAGCAAGTTTATCATCCCATATGCCTTACACCTGAAGATTAAATAAGGAAACCTCTGATAGCCAAGATCTTCCTTCTATATGGCAGCAGAGCAGATTATTGGAATAGCATCAAAACAATTTTTAAGATGCACTAAAGACAGCTGGTCTCCACATTTCACAGCAGATGTGTACAGTTTTGGACTGGCGTACAAGTGCAGCATAGCCATCTAGGTAAAGAAAAAAACTGGCCTGTTATGATACTGTTGGCGTTTTTCAATGAATATCTATTACTATGCTGGACTAAAACAAGAGATATTTAAAAGTAATTTCTATTGCAAGGAGGAGGTGGAACAAATCAATAAATCTTGGATTCTGGCACTAAAGATGGTCAGGGTTAAGCCCCATATGACACAGATTAGTTATTGTATAACCAGGAACAGAGACAACTTCCAAGAACATTTTAATCAATGACCACAGCCCCTCCAGACAGACCAATAAATGCTGAGCTCTGCCTACCCACCAGAGTGGAGAGAGGTAAATTGAGAGCAAATTAAACTGAGCTTCAGTTGAGCTCTGGGGTTGTAGACTTCATGAAAATGCTGGATGCAGTTCTCAGTTGCTTCAACGTCAAGAACATACCATAGCTTAAAACTTCAGATATAAATTTTGTAAAACACTTGCCACATAATTATTTGTTTAAATGTAAATTTGAATGCTGGGAATGTTCACAGTGAAATATAACAATAATTAAACAATTTTGATAACAAATCACAACTTTCACTAATTTTTACCAACTTAATTGGACATGTAGATATAGAGAGACATCTGCAAACTGACATTAAATTTATTCTCATTGTAAAGGCTTTCCAAACATATCTTCCAAGTAACTTGATAAATTTACTGAAATTTTAGCTATTCCATATCAAAATTAATTGTTTGTATTTTACTCATTGTGGGCCTGTTTCATAACCACTAAACAGTGGAGACACTGCACATTTTTTTATTTCTAAAATCCAACTCAAAAAAGTATTATATATTTCAATATTGGTGCTTTCTTTGAGTTTATTGTATGTAGGCTGTTATTGCTTCCTAGCTGAGCTTAATACACTGAACGTGTTTTAATTTTGTTTAGCAGTGTTCTGTTTTTTGTCATTATAGCACTCCAGTGCAATTGTTTTCCTCATTTGCAAGATGTTGACAACCACATACATATATATCCATGCAAAGTCTGAAAATAGCAGCTGGCAATTAAGTGAATGGGGGAAAGCAAGAAAAAAGTTTTATAAACCCTGTGACAATAATACATGTCTTATATTAGGAATTTGCAGCTGAAATTAATGATAATTATTAAGATTTAGGGTTAAGGCCTGTTCCAGGTCCTGGCGGGCCATATGAACCATTTGATTTTAGCTGGTCAGCCAATTGGTTCAAAGATGATAATGGGTATTTAATTTTGCGTTACTAGGTAATTGTATCTCTTCATGAGCAGTACAAAAAGGAATATCTCCAACAGATTTTCAGTTTTTTGTTCAAATTTAGAGTACATAATTTTTTTGGCTTAATAATGTTAAACATTTTATGAAAAATGGTTATATTAGATGTTGATGAAAAACAATAAAATATTTTCAAGTAAAACATCAGTAACTAGTAAGTTGGCTGTTGTATATTTTTGAACAGAATGTTACATCCTCACAAGAGAAGCTAAATTATTGAAATTTGTAGGGTATCGAAAAGACTTAACAATTTGGGAAAGGATATTCATTCTGGGAAATAAAGATCAAGTAAAGAACTTCAGAATCCCATTAATGAACAACTTGGGTCAACTCATATTGGAACCATCAGATGTCTCTAGATCATGCACCAACACTAGTCTTTCTACAGCTTATTGGATATATGTTCTGAATTTTAAATACAAAGTGAAGTATGTCACTAGTTACATTTTACTTCAGGTTACCACTTGTAAGTATTTTACTAATAAGAATGAAATATTTTTGCTCTGTTTGAACAAGTAATTTGAGATAGGGAACCGAGGATCTATGGTTTCACATTTTCATTTTCAGACAAAAAAACTTCCAAAGTTTATGTATGTCATCGACCAGCAATTTGCATTTGAAATGATACAGTGATATTCATCACTGTAATAATATACCTTCATTTTTTATTACAATATTTATTTATTATCCTTCTGATCCTTAAGATCTAAATTACTGCATAATTTCTATTGGTTATACATATGCATAAATACAACCATATATTAAATGCATTGTACAGGGTTATTATAAATGATTGAAGTGGTTTCACAAATTTATTGTAGGTATTTTATTTGACACATTATCACAAAACTTACACATATATAGAAAAACTCAAAACGTTTTATTTTTTTGACAAATTACAAATGTTGCATGCCCCCCTATTGATTCTGCAAATATCAAATCTATAACCAAATTCTTCCCATACTGGATAAAGTATGTTTCTGTCAATCTATTCAAATGCATTGTTGATACGAGCTCACAGTTCTGGTAGGTTTGCTGGCAAAGGAGGCATAAACACTGAATCTTTGACATAGCCCCACACAAAAAATATTGCATAGGATTAGCTTGGGGAGCATGAACGCCATGATAGGAATTGCTGATCATCACCCCCACTGAAACCAATCCATCAGTGTCTCAGTTTCCTGTTTGAAAATTTGCGAAGTGGGGTGGAGTACCATCTTGTTGGTACAGAATATACACAGTGACATGTATGTGACTCATCATTAACAATAACATACCGTGTAGGAAAATGGTTAGCCAATAGATTCAGAACACTGCCAAAATTTCAAAGCTGGAGTATAAACAATTAATTTCAGTTAATGGAAAAAAATTAAGGATATAAAATTACAGCCTTCTGACATCTTAGCATCTTTTGACATAAGAGTCCCTGTTTCCAAGTGAATGGCTAAGAACAAGAAAAATTATAATGCATACATGAAGGAATATTTAAAACTTACTGAAATTTGCATAAATCAATCCTATTTTTCATTCAAGGCAAATCCTTTAAACAATAATTAGGACTTACTACGGGCAACCACTTATCTCCAGCTCTAGCTAACTCATAAGAAAATTTGAAACACAATCAACATAGCATTCTCATAAATAATTAAAATCTAGTATATATATATATTTGCATAGTTAACATAAAACTTCCGAATATACAAGATAAAAGCATAGCATTCACATGCAAAACAGAATTAGATAATGTGCTACCATTTGGACATTAATATAATAAAACTTCAAGGTAACTAGGAATTTGGAATCTACAGAAAAAACATGCATGCAATCATGTCAAAGCTGAAGAATTATACCCAAGAACACAAACATGCAGTATCAACAGCTTAATGCATAAGTTTGTTAATGTACCCAATAATGAGAAAGAATACCATGAAGAATACAAGCAAATAGAACAGTTATTAAAAGTGGATTTAGCAAAGAACTGATTCACAAAAAAGTACACCAAAAGAAATAGAAAAGTATTAAATAAACCATAACACTTTCAGCAGGAAAAAGTAAGATAATTTTAAAAAATCCACATATCCCCCATGGGCTATGCCCAAATTTCAAAATATTCTAAAAGAATTTAATATCAGTTTGGCTCCATACAAACAGATTCAATGTTAAAAATCTCCTGAATGGAAAAATTAATGGAAGTATTCAAATGAAGGAAACAATAGGTATTTGCCAATTAAAATGTGCAGAATGAAAAAAAAGCTATATTGGGAAAACAATGAGAAACATAGGCACATCGTTAAAAGAGCATTTCAGCAACATTAAATACAAACAGGCGAAACATTAAAATCAGTCAGCACAGGGACCCATAGAGGGATGCAACATGGGAGGAAATCTACCTATGTAAATACAGAGACAGATTAATGAACTTTGACACTACTGGGGATGAAATCTTAAACTTTCAGGTCATTAAATCTACACTACAGCAGAATATGCATCTGCAAAGAAATATTGTGAGTTATCCAGAAATTGACAATTAGCTAAGGATGCAGAGGATGTTCTTTGAAAAAGGTTCTAAATATAAACAAGAGTGTGTAATTTGACTCAGTCATATAAAAATTTAATTATAGACTTAAAATTATTTTAATGGATATCATTGTATGATTAGTTGAACTACGCACTCTTAAAGCTTCACTTACTTTTTATAAATGTATGGAACCGGTTTCGAGAACATTTTGTTCCCATCTTCAGCCATGCTAAGGTTCAACTCAACCTGTTCCATACATTTATAAAAAGTAAGTGAAGCTTTAAGAGTGTGTAGTTCAACTAATCATACAATGATATCCATTAATATGATTGGCTTCACTGTGTTTAAGTTCCAATTTTACATTTAAGTTAAAATTATTTATCCAATGGTAATGAAACTACGGCATATTGCTAAGCATGCTATAATAATATTTAAATGCATGTGAGAAATAAGATTCCAGCACATAAATGTTGGTCCTGGTGGTGTAGTGGTAATAATACTTGCCTTCTAAACCCAAGATCGCGGGTTCAAACTTGGCCAGGATGGATTTTTTTGGGCGTAAAAATCCTAAATATGGCTTCCCTCAGAAGGGAAGTAAAGCCGTGGGTCCCATGTCGAACATTTATGGCATGAAAAAGAACCTCAAGCCTGAAAGAAGAGGCCTCTGAGCAAAATTTGTCAGCCGTTTCACGTCCTGAATAGAATGGGACACTAATGACCTGTGATGTTAAAGTGCCTCCGTAAATAAACAAATCAAAAAAAAAAAAAAAAAGCACATAAATTGTAGAAAATAGAAATCTCAGTTAGTGCTTCTCTTAATGTTGGTACTATTTTTTTGGTCTATTCTAGCATTATAGTGCCTAAATGACCTCATTATATTGAAATAATCTGCAGTGTAAAGGATGGAACTTGTGATATCCCTCTGAAAGAAAGAAACGAGGTATAATAAACTAAAATGGGGAGTGGGGGGAAGGAAGAAAAAATACAAATATATCAAATACACATTCAGTACATATAGGGGGCTTTTTCTAAAGTAAGGCATAAATTGTTTTACGGGCAGATGGAACATTTGTCAGATCTTTTTTCATAAAAGAATATTTTTATAAATGTGAAACCTTTCCAGTTATTGCTGCACGAGCTGTAATGTCGTAAAAAAAATACTTTTTTTTACTTTTTCTCTTAGAGCACCTTCATTTATTTTATACAGAAGTGTAATTTAGTAGCATTTAGGACGAACAAATTTTAAAATATTGCTGTCATATTTACATACACTTCTGTATAATACAAATGAAGGTGCTCTATCAGAAAATGAGAAAAAACCATAGGTTTGATTTTAAAATTTCTTTGATGAATCATATAACTTATGCAACAGTGTTTTCGCACTTATAAAATTCTATTTGGCCCTGGCCACTCTGCTGGGCAGTCCATTTAAGTTGATAATTATTACATGTTAGTATATGATATTTAATTCTTACATTATTGATTCTGTCCTCATAGTCCACTTCCACTTATTTTTTACTTTCTCTAAATATTACCCAATGCTCTTACAGTTGTTATCTGGACTTTTTATTTGTATGAGTGTTCCCATTCATTCTATATCATACACTTTCTTTTCTCCAAATTTCTGTTTCTGTGCATTCAAATAGAATGTGTTGTATATCTTCTCTTCCCCCACATAATGGACATATGCCTTCAGATAACCTTTTTGTTGGCCCCTTTAGCTTCCATACTCCTGCTGTTAACCATGCTATCTTTCTCCCCCTCTTTATTAATGGTGTCCCTATATCTCTCTTTTCCAGTAATTTTTTACTTGAACATAAAATGCCAACAATTTTTTCTCGCTCATCTGACTGAATAATGTGGTATCTGAATACCTTCAAATCTGCTTCTTATATTTCTCCAAAAGCCTTTGTTACCCTTTTTTTCAAATATCTCCCATACCATTATTTTCTAAGTTATTTCTAGTTCACTTATCCTACTCAAGCTTTGTAAATTAATATTGTGGTATTTTAAACATTCGTTTAATAAATTATTGTCACCAAGGTGCCGGATTCTATACCAATATTTTGAGGCTCTCTCCATAACCTATCCTTTTCTTGATACTCGTCCCAAATCAATTGGAGCCATTCCATTAGCCACTGTTAAGGACAACCCAAGAACTTCCTTACAAAACATCCCATGTACTCGGTCCACAACTTCCCACCCATTTTCAACCCCCATACTTCAATATCATATAACATTCCACCTTGAGAACTGAGTTGTACACTTTTTCCAGCCATTTCATCTCTATCTCTGGTATTTTAAATAAGCATCTTCTTAGAGCCATCATTGCTACTTTCCCCTTTGCCAGAGCTGATTTCTTTTGTTTCTCCAATTTCCCTCCTGCATCTATTTTCATTCCTATACAATCCCTAGCCACTTTATATTCATTTCTTCCTTTTTTCCATTTTTCATTATTTACTTAATTTTCCTCCTTTCATAAACATTACAGTTTGTGCTTTCTTTTCATTTACACTTAATCACCTTTCTGCACAGAATGAATCTATTTCCTGTAAAGATAGTTTTAAACCATTTACAGTTATGGAGCCTACTACCAAATCATCAGCCAAGAGCAGACCAGGTATCCGTCCGTATATTATTTATTACAGGCAAGAAATTATTGGTATCATTGATATTTTGTAATATGTGTGCAATAAATAAAATTGGGCTTAATTTACATCCTTGTCCGAGTCCTTTTTTTTATTTATTTTATTTCTCTGGTTATTGCCTGTTCCTCATACTTTACGCAGAAAGATTGTCCCTATATAACTCTAAAAAATGGTCACCATTTGATTACTTAACCTTTCTTTTATTCTTATTCAAATTCTTAGAACAAAACAAAATAAAATAGTGCAGCCCCTGGCAAATACCTACTATCCTATGCTAAACTTTATCCTCGGTTTGTCAGTGGTCTTCTACTGCAATTATTTATAAATTAAAATATAATAAGAAATAAGAATTGTCATGTATTTACAATTTTTTTTTTTTTAATCTTCCATTTTAAAATAATAGTGCTACATTTGAAAAAACTGTATATGTCTAGTTTAAGCTTCAAAATTTTAAGCTATTTATTTCATAACACTGGCATAAGGAATAGATGAAGTTTTTGTACAATTTTTATAAATCTTAAATCATACTACACTAAAATTTTATAAAGTTCTAAACAAGAATAGTTTTAATTCACCAATAGATTCCAGTTCTCTATAAAAAATAAATGTATGATTGAATTCTTTCCATTTTTATAAGGTAAAACCTTGGAATAATGAGTTTTGAAAATTTAAAGTAAGTTACATAGAGTAAAGCAATTATAAATTAAAAAGAATATATGCATTCACCATTGCTTAAATTTAAATAAAAATACATTTTGAGGTAACTTTGAGCTATGATAAAATTACGGTTTATTAATAAAATAGTATACAGCTTATAAGAATGTATATGTTTACACTAACTGCACTTACACAACTTTAGGACATGTTTCAAGGAATTACCACGAGTCAACAGCTGAAGATGGAAATGATTGCCCACGAAACATATTTTAATATTGTGTAAGTGGAGTTATTGTGAACATATTTAATACGTTCTTCCATATGTTGCAGCTTCTTAAGTACAATATAATTAACTATAAAGCTTTTTATTGGATAACCACATTTTTACACTCAGTGAGGAATGGGGACAAATTTATTACTATGGAAATGTACTTTTCATCAAGATTTCGGTAGTTTTTTGAATTCTATTTCCTGTTGGAATCAACCTTTTGTTCCGGTTCTATGTATATTTCTCTGTCTTCAGTAGGGAATGCATACATGATTTAATTGAAATTAAATGCCTTTAAACTATGATCCTTCTTGTATTACATGGGCACCAGGTAAAAATACTGGTCGTAGTTTATTACACGAGTTATTGGATATCTCTTTGCCTTTCAGTGAAATGTTTGATGTTCATTGTTTTAACACTTTGCAGGTTTTCACTGCTCATTATAGTGCTTAACTTGTTGCATAGCATGCATTCCTATGTTTGAATAAGTTTAAATACATATGCCCAAGGCATTCGATTACCAGGCAAAGGTTGCACAGGATAACAGAAACTACAAGGGTTCTACATATATATATGTGAGAAAAATTTGCATATTACATCTCACATGGCAGGCATATCAGACCTGTTGATAGGTTGCAAGGAGGATGGAGGTAAAGCCTTCAGGGAGAAGTTAAGGAAATGTGACATCAGGGTATAGAGTCAAAGTATAGGCCCCTAAATGGCAGATGATATATTAGAAATTAATAAGTTACAGTATTAGTATTTGTGCATAGCAAAACATCTTTCACATTTCTGAACCACAAAAAAGTTAGATGCACCTGAAAATATTTCATTGAGTAAGAAATCAAGTTCGGTTGGTAAATATAAAAAACCATTAAATATTTTAAAATTTTGAAACGATTTATACTCTTAGTGTAGACGAATTATATTGATGAAATTTCAATTTTCGATATAAGTACAAAGTACCGAATGCAGAGCGTTAATAGAAAAAAAACCTATTTATAAACATTTTTCAATGGTTTTTTTTTCTTTGTTCATGCATTACACCACCGCTGTAGAGTGAAAAGAGCTCGCCTATACCAATACATATTAGTTATTGTCTAATTTTATTGACCGAAATATAACAGTGCATTGGAAAGTCGCATACAATGGATTCCCTAATGTGTACACTTCAGTTGCACATCTAGTTGTGGTGAATCGATTTTTATGATCATACTTTTAGAGCTACAGATACAAACTACTTAACTCCAGTATATTGTCGGAATAAATTGTAAACAGCACAAAAAATTATTAGCTGGTAGAGGTTATGCTTTACAATAACAGATTGGCTAGAAATTCGTAAAAATTCGACTTATGTCGTCTGCTGCTATGCGCCCGCGCTCAGTTCCTGTCATCCTGTACAGCGCAACAGAAATCGATCCAGGGAACGGAAAGGAATTTCTATTATATTAATATATAAATAAAAAGTGTTTACTTAAATGTGTGTAAATATGAAGATATCGCGTCTTACAGACCGAACTTTGTGTAAGTGGATGTGTTTTAACAGAGTTTTCCAGGAAATAATATGAAAGAACATGTTTCTTTGTGGGGGAGTCCATGGGTTTGAGTTGCAGCTATCTCAGAATATTGTTGATAGCATTGCTAATTGCCGTCCCCTCAATTATTTAAATTGGCAGATGCTAATATGCTGCAGTAGTAAACAAATTGCACAGTGTATTGAAAATAACATTTCACATAATATGTATCCAGTACCAATTGCTGATATTGGTTAAAGAGGTAACGAACAGTTAATGTACATAACCATTTTATTGGAAATAGCCAGGTCCCGAACATAAAATTACATTTAAAGGTGTAGCAAAATAGCTTTATGGCTTGTGAATCTTTACAGGATAATTCCAGAGGATGGTGTCTTGTACAATAAATCAAGCATTTCTAAGCTGTTTTTCGCCAATTTACTGTACCACTTACCAATTATTTCTACTGTATCTCCAGATCAAGTATATAGAAAGACAAGATTACGGTTAGTAGTGTTTTGGGATTATGTACATTTGCATGTTGGCTAATTATTGAAAACTTGATTTATGTTTCTAAATTAGAGATGATTAATATTAAGCAGTTAAAGTTAAGAGGATTGCAATACATTCGAAGAATCTGAATACAATGCTTAATGTATGAACATGTTTGGGCTGTAGTTGATCAGATCTTCATGGATAACAATACATGACATTTATTATTTTTTAACATTATTCTAAACTTTATTCAAGCTATATATTTGTTTTATTCTTATATTTGTAGTTTTATTGTAAATAGTATTTTTAAACAAAGATTAAAACTAATGCTTTTCAAATGAATATACTTATATTAATGAAATATATGAATAAATATAAGTATATATTTACATTGTATTCAGATAATCATTCTGCATCGTTCAAAGCATATAATGTTTTCTAGTTTATTCAGCAGTTGATTCTTCAATATACAAAGCCGGTTTTAAAAAATTCAACATTTTAGACCGTTTAATTTCACAAGTTTCTAAAGTCTTCTTATCTTGTAATATTTTGTTAGGGAAGGTCATGTTAAATTATAAGCCATAATGAAGCTAATAATTTCTCATTAATGACATGATGTTTCTCTTATCATGCTGTATTTTATGTACCTGGCATCAATGCTGTAGTTGGAAAACAGTTTTAGTTGGTAAGTACTGTTAAAATTATTTACAATTATATGAAATGAGGCTCCAGATGGAATGCACTATATTTATGCCATTTCTTCTCTGGCATGCACTATTCTCAGCAGTACTCCTTTCAGATGCAGCCAGGATTGGTTGTAATGCAAGCGGTTAAATGCTGACACTGGTGACATATTACTTTTGGGAACAAGAGTCTATCAATTCTTTCCAACAGAAGACTATTTCTTTTCTTAGGGAAGAAGTAGATACTGGAACAGAATCTATAATGTGCATAAAACTACAAAGTAGTTGACACCAAAATACATGTTGGTGTCAATATATTGCTTGAAGGCCTGAAAGTACTTTGCTTGTCATTAAGATTGAAATTTTCACACAAGTTGTAGATGCTTGCATCCCCACATATATCCCTGTTTTTGTATTTACGATAGATCATTCTTACATTTCTACCACACTGTAAGTTTAATGTAAAGGGCAAGTTGTGAAATTATAGCAATTCTAATGTTGATTGTCCATAGTTTTCAAGTAAAACAAACATTGAATAGGCATTTGAACTAAGGGAATAAAATGCACTTTTTAAAATTAAAATAGTAGTTATAACAACTCTAGCCTAATTATAAAACTTTCAAATAGTTTACTTCAATTTTTAATAAAAATGAAAGGATTACTTTCAGTTCTATTATATTCTGCCATTATGTTAACTGCATTTTATATTTATTCTTGTATGGCATAACTGCAACTACAGCACTGTCTAGCATGTAATATAATCTAATGTGACAAATATATTTTAAAGAACTGCAGGAAATAGAAATTGATGTATACAATAGAGTGATGAGTCACATGTTAATTTCATTAGCTATAGAAGTCATGTCATCTGCAAAAAGTGGGACTAAGACATTATGTAAACTGGGGTAGGTTAGAGGCATTTCTTGCCTAAAGCTATTGGAGAAAGGACCAACAAAAACCAAATGATAAATTAACTAGAATTTTGCTAATTTATAATACATTGTACTGCATTTACTGTTTTCTTTTAATTAGTTTTTATGTAAAAATAAACTTCACTCTTGAATCTGCATATCTAGATATATAGAATAATTGGTAAAGCGTGGTTGGTCATAAAGAAAGACCCCATAACAGTACAGTTGCTTGGTGGGATTAATCATTATGTTCAAAGTAATTATTTTAGTTTAGTTCCTGGGGCATTCATTGAGTTCACGAAGCAGTCACAGAGACTTATGCATACAGTATTTTTCATATACAATTACACAGTAGCACATATTTTACATTTACAAAAAATACTGTGCACATCTGCATAAATAATTACAATAAAAAATGAAAAAGCAACACCCAGAACAACTCAAACAAACAACAAAAATAGAGAAGAGAAACAGACGAATCAATCACACAAATTTTATTATATGTACATGTTTACATAAAACATTATTACAGTGTTTTTAATTTGGTATAATATGTTATCATTCATATATTCCTTTGCAGAATAACAAGCTTTTTTACATATGTATTTTCTAAAAGCAGATTTAAAGCACTTACCGTTGTTTATTAGGGCTTTTAGACTGAAGGGAAGAGCAAAATTGTACTAAAATGCACTCATTATAAAACTCCTTTTTAATGGCAGGAAAGTGTTGAAGCCAGCCTATGTAGATTTGCTTCCCCCCTTCTTTTTTAATGTCATGTATATTGTGATTTTGCACAAATTTTTCTTTATTATATAAAATTTCATGAGGGATAATATATATTCACATGGAAGAGTTAAAATTTCAAATTGCCTGAAGAGGTTTCTTCATAAATGTCTGCTATGTGTACCAGCAATTATTTGTATGGTTTTTTTTCTGTAATAGTAAGACGTGCTTACTTTTACTTGAGTTTCTCCAAGATATAACATTGTACTTCATTATTGAATTTAAATAAGCATAATAAACTTTTAAAGTTTAATTGACCCCAACATTACTAATGCAAGTATTGCATAGCATGCACTGATAATTAAATGTAAATTGGAACTTGCACAGTGAAGCTAATCATGTTAATTAATATCATTGTATGATTCATGTGAACTACACACTCTTAAGAAGCTTTAAGAGTGTGTAGTTCAACTGAATCATACAATTATATCAATTAAAATGCACTGCTAAGTTTAGGTATGATAAAATCAATGTGATCTTTCCAATTCAGATGTTTATCAATTATTAAACCAAGGAATTTAATATATTTGGTTTGTAGAAGTATACTGTTATAATATCCTATCTGTAATTGTAAATTTGGAGATCTGTGAGTGATAAATTTCATAACATTAGAATCAATTTGTTTGCCTTGAACCATACGCACAAAGAACTGAGAACCAAATTTAGTTTCATGGCAAAATCATTAAGGCTATTTCCATTTATCAATATGTTTGTGTCATCTGCAAATAGAACAGGATTACCTACATCTTTGACAAATAAGGAGAGATTATTTATATATATCAGAAAAAGAAGAGGGCACAGAACAGATCCTTGAGGCACTCCATGGTTAATCATTTCCACTCTGATGCATTGTTTTTATTTTTAAAGGGACAATTTATTACTACTTTTTGTTTCCTTTTGTCAAGGTAGGCATTAAATCATTTTAAATGTTCAATATTTTATTCCATAGAAAGCTAATTTATCTATCAGAATTTCATGATTGACACAGTCAAAAGTCTTTAATAAATCACAGAATATTCCTCCTACATGTACTCTTTCATTAAGTGCAGTTAACATTTCATTAGTGAATTAATAGATTGCATTTTCCATTGAAATTCCTTTTCTAAAGCCAAACTATCATTAACTAAAGTATTTAAATGTAAATAGGAACTTGCACAGTGAAGCTAATCATATTAATTGATATCATTGTATGATTCAGTTTAACTACACACTCTTAAAGCTTCACTTACTTTTCATAAATGTATGGAACCGGTTTCCAAAACATTTAGTTCCCATCTTCAGCCAGGCTGAAGTTCAACTGTCTGATCATTCCTTGAGCTGTGGAATTATGTATTCTGCTCTGGTGGCGGTGTGATAAACTTGTTTTTTGTTTTCATCTCTCACAATGTCGAAGTTCATTATGCTGTCTTTGTATTTGTAGATGTAGATTTTTTCCCAGGTTGCTAGTTCCGTAAGTCCTTGTACTGATTTTAATAATTTTGCTTTATTTATTATGTCGTGATTTTGTGTCCAAAAATGATATGCTACTGCTGATTTCTCTATTTGTTTGTACTTTATGTTCCTGAAATGTTCCTTTAACCGTGTGCTTATGTTTCTCTTTGTTTTTCCAATGTAGATTTTTTCACATTCTGCACAGTTTATTTTGTAAATACCTGATTTTTCCTCTTGTGGAATACTGTCATTAACAATATCTATCAGTAAGTTTTTAACATTAAATCTATTAATCGGTGCCAACCTGATATTAAAATCTTTAAGAATATTCTGAAATTTTTTGTGGCCCATGGATGATATGTGAATTTTTTAAAAATTAGTTTATCTTTTCTTGCTGAAAATGTTGTGGTTTCTTTGATATGTTTTTGTTTCTTGAATTTCTGCACCTTTTTATGTACTACTTCTTTTTTAAAACCATTTTTAACTGCTGTTTCTTCTATTTGTTTGTATGCATTAAAATGGTCTTCTTTGCTAATTTGTAGGTTAACTAGCCGGTGTGTTAAACTGTTTATTACTGCATGTTTGTGCACTGTGGGGTTAAAACTGTCAGCTTTGATGTGATTATCTGCATGTGTATTCTTTCTGTATATTCCAAATTTAAGATTTTCTTGGCATTTCATTATTTTAATATCCAAGAATAGCAGCATGTTATCTGTTTCTATTTCGCATGTAAATGATATGTTTATATCTGTATATTCAGAAGTTTTAAGGCATCGTCAATGAGTTTTTTGTTAACTATGGCAAATATATCGTCTACATATCTGTACCATACCTTAAATATGTATGGAAAAGCTGTGTTGATGTGTGTTTCAAATCTACTCATGAAGAGGTTAGCTAGAAATGGAGATAAGGGGCTGCCGATTGTAAGTCCTGCTTGTTGTTTATAAAAATTTCCTTTAAAAGTAAAAAAGGCTTGGTTTATGCAAATTTCTGTGAGTTTGATGTATTCTTTTATGTGTGTATCATTAATTCCACTTGTTTTTAGCCAATCATGTAGATAAATCAGGAGTTTTTCTTTTGATATGCTCGGAAACAGAGATTCTACGTCGAAAGATATAAGTGTGTCAGATGGATGCAATTTTATGTCTTTAATTTTTTCTATTATCTGATATGAATTGCTTATGCTCCTGGTTTGAAATTTTAAAGCATAAACATTTAATATCAGGTTAGCACCGATTAATAGATTTAATGTTAAAAATTTACTGATAGATAATGTTAATGACAGTATTCCACAAGAAGAAAAATCAGGTATTTACAAAATAAACCGTACAGAATGTGAAAAAATCTATATTGGAAAAACAAAGAGAAACATAAGCACACGGTTAAAGGAACATTTCAGGAACATAAAATACAAGCAAATAGAGAAATCAGCAGTAGCATATCATTTTTGGACACAAAATTACGACATAATAAATAAAGCAAAATTATTAAAATCAGTACAAGGACCTACAGAATTAGCAACCTGGGAGAAAATCTACATCTACAAATACAAAGACAGCATAATGAACTTCGACATTGCTGGAGATGAAAATATAAACTACAAGTTTTATCACACCGCCACCAGAGCAGAATATACATTCCCACAGCTCAACAAATGATCCAACAGTTGAACTGTAGCCTGGCTGAAGACGGGAACTAAATGTTCCGGAAACGGTTCCATACATTTATGAAATGTAAGTGAAAATTTAAGAGTGTGTAGTTCAACTGAATCATTCAATGATATCAATTAACTAAAGTATTGTTACTCTCAAGGTAATGGTAAAGCCTATTGTACCTTACTTACTCAAACACCTTAGATAATGTAGATGAAATAGCTATAGGTCTATAATTAGAGAATTTATCTTTTCTCCCGTTTTGAACATGGGCTTCACTACCAATATTTTAGCCTTTCAGGAACTATAACTGATGTTAAAGGCTCATTACACAAATATCTAAGGGTGGTTCTAATTCCCTGTGCACAGGCCATTAGACTTTGCTGTTAATCTCGTCATAGTCGAAAGAAAATTTTGATTTTAGTTTTCAAATGATATTACTAATTTGTAGTGGAATAGTGGTACATAGTTTGAATTCATTATTTTGACTGGAAAATGATGATCATAAAATCTTGAATGCATCTCTTTTATCACCAGAGCATGAATATAATTTTTTTTTTCTATTAAGAAAGTAATCATTAAACACATTTGCTACATCTGCAGGATATTGTATCTCTTGATTGTTAATGCTTAAGATTATTGCATCATTTTGTTGCAATTTTTATGCCTGTTCTTGTTTTATTACATTCCAAGTAGTTTTTATTTTCTTTTTGACTGACTGATAAGTTTTTGATAATGGTGGCCTTTTGCTGTTTTTATGACTTTCCTAAGTATCTTGCAATATTTTTTAATATTATTTTTAATTTAGCATTTTATTGAGATTTAGCTCATTATATACGTTTCTTTTATAATTGTATGTTTAATCCCTTATTCATGACTTTGCATGCTTCACTGCCATTATTATTGCTCATGCAGTTCTGATAAACAGTGTGCAATGAATTTATTTATACAGTGAGGTTATTTGAATTGCTAGCCAGCATAACCAAAAGCTGGGAGAAGAGCTCAGGTAGCTTCAATATATAAGATTGCATTTGTTTCTATTTTAAAATCACATTTTTATCTATTTTAAAGGCCATTTCCACTGTTCTGAACAGTGAATGCAATGAAAATACGAATTATCCTGTAGTCTTTCACTGTCTAAAGTTAGATAATGAGCATTTGCATTTTGAGAACATAAAAATTCCTCATTGAGGTAAAATATAATAACCGTGGCTTGTATCACCGTGGTGGCTGAGGTGGTTAAGGCATGAACTCATGAGCAGGAGCTCTGGGGTTCAATTCCCGTCAGAATCATTTCCTTGACTGAGTTCCCCCCCCCCCAGATTTTCCTGAGCCCTCATAAATGCTAAATGCTGGGGAAGTATCCTAAGATTAGGGCTGGAATGCTTCCTTCCTTAAAGAAAAATATTCCTTTCCCAGTTTTTCATTTCATTTCATGTTTCATTAGAGTCCACCGCCTGTGGTACCTCAGTAGTAAAAATGGACACTAAGCACTATAAAAAAAAATGTTCTTACCAACTGATAAGCAGATACTTAACAACCAAGCCCTAACATTGAGGAAAATACAATTGTCATTATTATTACAGTCATAGCTATACATTCATCTCTTTCAGAATAATTTTACTCCCAATATGCAGCCAATTTTGAACTTGCAAACATTCAACTATTAATTTTTTCCTATATTATTATTTGTTTGAGCCTTCGAGATTTTATTCTATTTGAAATATTTATTGAAATGCTAAACAGAAAACAGCTTAATCTACCCAAGACATTCTTAGGTGTGCTGACCACAGTTTCAATTAATATATTGTTAAATATTTACATAAATTACAAATTATAATTAATTATTTTTTATAATTCTAAAAAGAAATGAAAAAAGGCCCTCTGGCTTATTAACTGTCTCACTCTAAACCTCTAACTTTAATCAAACAAAACATACGGGCCCTTTCTCTAAATATATGTTATCCTATCCCTCTACATTTTTTCCCACTTTTCTTAACCATTTATCTGATTTTATCTATGAATATTTATATAAGTCCAATTTTATGTATTAAAAATTTAAATGTAAAGTGAATCAATACTTTGTGTCTTTACTGCTGCGTATAGCAGTAGTATTTGTACTTCCCATGTGGTGGGCCTAGCTTCAATTTCTGGTTGAGTTGTTCCCTAACTGAGGTTTTTAGAGGTCTTTAGGCGAATGCCTGGGAAACTTAGACCACAAATTCTCCTGAAGTCATGCTTCATCTCTCCAGATTGCAGTGCCTGATCATTAAAAAAAAAAATATATATATATAATATAAAAGAAAAAGAAAAATAAAGTAACATTATTAACAATGTAAGAAATTAACAGTAATTATAATAGTACAAAAGGATAAAACACTAAGAAAAAGTGTGATTTTATCTTAGTGTTTTATCCTTTTGTACTATTGTAATTACTGTTAATTTATATATATATATATATATATATATATATATATATATATATATATATATATATTCAAGAATAAGAAAATTGCCATTCCTATAATGTTGTTCCAAAATACTTTCAGCACATTATACATGAGAAGAGGTCATAATAAATAACTTGACTCTTGAGATTCCTCCACATAGATCATTGTTCATGTTAGGGAATGGACTAAAGTTTTATGGTGCCTATAGGCTGCATTTATCAATAATGTCACATTGTTCTCTTGAGAAATGAGGTTGTTGATTGTCTGTATAAGCAGAGATATCCCATAATCATCTCTTTTGGGTTTTTGAAAACATCTTAGATGATCACCATTTCCTTCATGGTTTAATCAAATGGTCCAAGTATGCTTGTCAGTAAAATCCCAATCTTAATAACTGCTACACCGTTCAGAATACATCATTTTATTATGTTGAAATCTTTGCACTAATTCATCCTAATCTCCATCTGTTTTATCATCAGTTTCACAGCAGCTTGCAGAGTGGTAACTCCTGTCAACTGATTCAAGTTACAATGAAAATAACAGATATGGGAAATGTTGCCCAGCTCATTTTCTGAAATTGAATCAAATTCTCATCATGAGTTTTCTAATTTGTTGGGGTTTATTGCATAAATGTTATTTTTCAACTTTTTCCATAATTAAAATCACAGATAATGAATATATCATTCCTGTATCTCTGTATTTATGGTACTATAAAAAAATCATAGGCCCTATGCATTACTCTGCAGCATACATAGATTTCCTCATCAAGTGAGGGGGTTTCTGTACTTTAATATCTGTTATTTTGCATAGAAACATGGCACATAGATGAAACCATACTTCATCAGTAAGAATATTAAGCATGGATCAATTGTATTCCTAATTACTCTGTGCTCCAGCCATTAAATTGCACAGAACATGTTTCATAATTGCCAGCATTACCAGCTGTGAGTCGACTGCCGAATTTGCTGATGGTTGGATGGACATGGGATAGCTCTCATGGATATTTTATGAACTTTTGGATTAATTTGACTTCTGTTGGTATCTCAAAGTTTGTAACCTTATCTTCATATTTTTTTTATAAATTTTTTTTTACATATTCCCAGCTCCAAAGAGACCTATCTATGAATTCCAGTAATTTAATTTCTATTTCTATATCATGTTTATCTCTCCAAAAGTGATGTGCAAGTGCTGATTCTTCTATCTGACTGTACCAGGTGTTTCTCTGGTGTTCTGTGAGCCAAATTACAATGCTTCTTTTTATTTTGCCAAAATATACTTTGTTGCATTCCAAACTGTTATTCTTGAACCAGGGACAGCTACTGTAAAAGTGAGATCCAAACTGCTTAAGTCCTAGTATGTTGTTACAGTTACTCTTGCATTCTTTAATCACAGTCTGTACTAGAGAAATTTATTTTTGCACCACCATAGTTGGTAGCCTAACACTTGTCTCCTTTCCTTTAAGGAATGCTCCTCTGCCTTCAATTTGGCCACAGAGAGCAATGATGCATGAAGGAGAAAAGCCCCTCAATGCCTATGGTAAATGCTCAGGTATAATTATTGTACAAAAATGTTTCCCCTCAATCTTCATTTTACATGAATGATTTTGAACACTCATGCTTATCTCTAAATGCTGTAGAGTTTGCATTTGTGTATTGCATTTCTATTGCTAGATTGTGCTTATTTATGAACCGTAATTTTCATCTCGTGAAGACAATTCATTGCTTGATGGATGGGAGGTCTATGAAAGCCCCCCAATAGGAGCACTTCTTTAAGGGAGCTACTGGGCAGCTGGGATCTATGGGCTGTGACTGCATTTTTTTTAATGATGTTTAACACCCATTTTTACTGTGGAAACACCACAGATGGTAGACACTGATAACACATGAGATAAAATGATATATAGAGAAATGATTTTTTTTTTTAAAGGAAGGAAACGTTCCAGCCCTAGGTTTAGGGTACCTCCCAAGCATTTGCCATTTATGAGGACTGAGGAAAACCTGGAAAAAACCTCAGTCAGGGAGGGCGGTCCTGGTGGGATTCAAACCCTAGACCTTCTATTCACGAGTTTGCACCTTAACGACTTCGGCCACCTGTGGCGGTACTGCATGGGTGCTGATGGGTCCCTAACCTGTTTCCAGATAGAACACCCCAACACTAGTCTCCACCCACAAGTTGTGTGAGCCCCTCAGAAGGCTGGCTTCCATTCCAGACATTGGGCAGAAACTTTTCCAAAGCATGACCACCATCACATCACACAACACCACACCAGCTCACCTCGTCCTGGCATTTTTGACCCTGTAACAGAATCAATGGAATGAAATGAGAGAGTGGAAAATGTGTGAAATATAAATATATATCCCAGTATTTGCCTAGATGACCAGAGGAAACCCAAAGTCATTATGGCCGGCCCGATGCCAGTCTCAAGCTTAACTGCCTCAGTATACCCTACTTGGTATATTATTGCTCACTAACATAAAACAGTTAACTGAATATCAAGTGCAGGAGCATAGACCAAGGGTTGTGACCAGAAAAATTCTTAGTTTGCTTGTAGAGTGCAAGCCTCAAAATGGGGCATAATGTGTTGCTTAGTGATATTGTACCACAGAACATCATCTGACATTGGTCACATCATGGAAAAGTGTGTTACTAACAGCTCTATATTTATTTTCCTGTCATTTTCAAGATTTTGAAGAAGACATAACAAAGTCCTACCCAATATTTGCAGTTCATGAGGTTGGAGATCTGCTTTATCCTGTAAAGGACAAGGTTTTCATGACTTTATCGCTCATGAAGTGCTGCCTTCAAAAATGGTAAAAATTGAAAGTGTAAGTTTGGGGCTATAGAAGGAGTTGTTAGAGATGCTGCCATGAGAAATGGTAGATTATGTTACATTTTGTGGTATAAATAAAAGCGAGCATTGGTTCAAAACTCTCAAATTTTAAGCAACTGTTCAGTTTTATATTAATAAAAATGTGTATATTTGATCTCCTTGCAAGCACCTCCTAAATCACTTTGGTTGCTGTCTTGCTGCTCAAGATTTGGTATAAAATAAAATTAAGTTTATTATTGAAAATAACTGCTTGTGGTTTCTTGGAGGACCTCATTTGTTCATGCAGTTTCCTTGTGTGTGGTTGCTAAATGTGATGACAGAGTTCATGATGGTTAATCCAGAATGGAGAACATAAATTTATACAAGATGCAAGAACTGAAATGTATACAGGTACAAAGAATATTATAAGTCTAAAAAAGAGAACATAGAATGCTTCCATAATATAAACACAAGGGGGAGCTCTAAGTAATGTTGAAAAGATGAAAATTTTTAATAAAGATATTTGGGAGATCCTTGTTTTCAAGTCGGGAAGATACTGACATTACACAGTGTGCAATATCAAATATTTGCTGGTAGGTTGTAAATGCAATTAAAGATATGGAATGGAATTTCTTAAACTAGACATACCCTTCCTTGATGCGATTGGTATAACAGATTAATAAGGAAGTCAAAGCTACATGGGAATCAAATTATAAACAGAAAACAGAAATAGGAGTTCAGTGTTTACTGGCTCTTTGCTCGACTCCTACATTTGAAGAAATTCTGGTGTACTTAGAGTAGTATTGTAATACTACAAATGCCCATTTGCTTGGAAACAGGTTATTGGAATTGCTCCATGGTTAATGATGTCTTATCAGAATCTCACTACCTCAATTCAGACAGCATACAACAAATACATTATAAAAGAAGGAATAACTTTGAAAGGTGTTTCAGCCAAGTTAAATAGCGGTTTCCAATTCCCATCCAGAAAGTGCCTTTAGTGATGGTGTATAGCTCAATTCTCATTTCCAAAGATCTTCTAGAAGAAGACTTTGAAATTCCAGAACCACTGCAAAAATTCCCATTAAAGGTCATTTACGCTCACTACTTATGATAATAGATTTCTGCCTGATGCTGGGTCAACAAACATGTCCACGGCTAATGCAAGAAACCTCTAGTAGGCGTTTAGTGTGGTGCACTTAATTTTCATTGTTAATGACTCTAGTTATGAAGCAATTGCTCAATTTTTATTTATACCAAACTAGCGAACTGCTGCTTGATTCATTTTAATTTATTGTTGTTGCCTTAGGAAGCACTTTTATAACCCCAGACCCAGAAAACCGTGCCCTGGAGCTATCACTTCTCAGTTTTTAAGAAGGTGCAGACATGTGAAATTAGCCATGTAACATTTTGTATATTTTTAAAAAATGGGTTCTTCAACCTTGTTAACTGTATGAGAAGTTTCTGCACCAGAGTAAACATTTTTGTTAATAGAATTGTTATTTTCAGATATATGTGTATCTTCTCATCTCACTCAGCATTGTTTCTTGCCCATCCCTTTGTTTCTGATTTCAATGACTGTAGAGAGTAGTTATCTGACTTACTCCATTTCTATGAGTAATTTATATGTAAATACCTATTTGTTTTTTCCTTAGTTACAGTTAAAACATTGTAATATATTTAAGAATAGAGACATTTGGACTGATATAAAATCTATTTTATTCTGTGTATTTGTCCATATGGGTTCAGCACATATTTGAAGAAAACTCACAATTTTCTCATAAAAATATTTTTAAAACATATTTTCCATATTTTTGGTTTCAAAATTCTCCTAGTCTGGCCCCTCAGGGGCCCAATTTATTGGGTACGGGGCGTAGCGACCCCGAGGCACCCGAGCTGCTCCCTCAGGTCCGCGCTTAGCGCGTTTGACTCCTTTTTATTTTGCCTCCATTTTACTTTTATCTTTTATACCTCCCTGCTTTTAGTCTGATGGATGCCCCCGTGTTTGACACGGTTCAAATGTGACTGGGTAATAGCGTGACCCCCAGCACTGGGCCATCATGTAGGGCAAGAGCGTATCCCCTGGTAAAGGCCAGGCCCGGGGAGGGGCCATTACACGTGCTGTAAAGCTTCCTGTAGGCGATTGGGTCCCTTTGTCTGTACCCAGGAAGGTGTGACCCTGAGGTTACTTGTTCAAGGCCAGGGCAACTAACCTAAGCCGGGGTGGCGCCCAGGAAGCAGCCTGCCATCGGAGACAGGTGTAATGGTGGAGGATGAAACCGCAATGGTACAACCAAATCCTCATTTTAATACTAAACGTAAGAGATTGGACGCAAGAGAGGTGACTGAGGTGTCTTTCCCTCGTTTCCTAGTTATCACCAGAACTGAGGAGGGTCAGTCTTTTACGCATGTGAACCCTTTTGTTATACAAAAAGGTCTGGATGGTATTTCTGGCCCCGTTAAATCTTGCACGCGGCTGCGCAACGGATCCTTATTAGTTGAGACAGTGAGTGCATCACAAACTACCGCGCTACTCAAGGCCATCTTACTCCACGGATACCCGATCCGTGTCGAGTCACATCGCACCCTGAACTCCTCCCGGGGAGTAGTAACCACATCTGTACTGGACGGCATGACCGATACGGAAATTCAGGGTTATTTGGCCGAACAGAATGTCACCTCTGTGTATCGTGTGCAGACAAAGAAGGATGGCGAGGTACAGCCTACTCGTACATTGTTCCTCACCTTTAGTAGGGTTGAGTTACCGTCCAAGATAAGAGCAGGGTATGAGGTCATCACGGTCCGCCCGTACGTCCCTAGCCCTTTACGATGCTTCCAATGTCAGCGTTTCGGCCATACCCGATTATCTTGCAAGAGCCCTAAATCGATTTGTGCCACATGTGCCTCAGAAAGTCACGAGGGAGCATGTTCATCCGCTCCTGTATGTGTGAATTGCCGTGGTTCTCATCCGGCCACATCCCGTGACTGCCCTCGATTTAGGGAGGAGCGCTCTATACAGGAAATCCGCGTTAAAGAGAAACTTTCGTTCTCTGAGGCCCGGAAACGTTATCAAGCCTGTCTACCTCCTGTACCAAAGCTTGGTACGTATAGCTCTGTAGCCGCAACCGCGATTTCGCGACGTGACAGTAGCACTCAAACGTGCGACCTGGTTTTTTCTACAACACCTCCGCCTGCCAGTGCCAAGCGCCCAACAACGGTAGCCAAGCCAGTTGTTTTTGCCGCTGATCCCATCAAATTTAAGACGGCCTGTACAAGGACTGATTTTTTAAAATCGTCCGCAAGTGAGGGAAAGACAAAGAAAAAAGACCACAGCCCGTCACCTCCTCGGAGGTCGAGCTCCAACGATGGCTCTGGGAGCAGGCCTATAAGGCGGTCACCATCCCCGCCTCTCTCCACCTCCAACCGTTTCCAGGTACTGGAATCGGTTGATCCTTCTCAGCAGGAGAAGCCTCCCTCTGAGGATTCAATGGAGCAGGATGCTCCTGCTCCTGATAAACCATCGAGTCCCACGCGTTTAAAAAAAGGACGATTGATTCGCCCTGGACCGTCCAAAAAGTAAGGTGGTAACTTTTTAGCTTATTTTCTCTAATTTTAACAATGGCTATTCTTTCGTGGAATGTGCGTGGTCTCCGTAGCAGAAGACCTGACCTGGAGTTAATTTTACGTTCTACTCACCCACTGCTTGTGTGTCTCCAAGAGACCAAGCTTCGCCCAGGTGATTCTTTTAATTTACGCGGTTACTCTTCGGTGAGGTTTGATCTCCCTCCCGCAGATGGCACTCCCGCTCACGGCGGAGTTCTAATTTTAATTAAAGAGGACGTGTACAGTACTTTACTACAGCTCCAGACTCCTCTGCAAGCTGCTGCAGCAACAGTTCACTTTTCCGGACTTACTTTTTCTATCTGCACTGTTTATTTACCTCCGTCCGGTACCATCACTACAGTTGACCTGGACGATCTTCTGTCTCAGGTACCACCCCCTGTCCTACTGTTGGGAGATTTTAATGCACACCATCCCCTGTGGGGTTCCAACACGGAGTGTGCCAGGGGCAGCATATTGGCAGAATTTCTCGACCGTCACAATCTTGTTCTGCTCAACACTGGTCAACCTACTTTTCTTTCTGACAGCACTCACAGCTTTTCACACTTGGACTTATCCATTTGTTCTGCCTCACTTGCTGTGCATTTCACCTGGAACGTCATCTCCGATTTATATTCCAGTGACCACTTTCCGTGTCAGATCCATGTACTCTCTTCAAACGCACATTCACAGCGCGCGCCAAAATGGCTCATTGATAAGGCGAATTGGCCTCTCTATCGATCTTTGGCCGAATTTTCAGGGTGTGAATTTCCATCTATCGACATCGCGATCGAGCACCTCCGTACGGTCATCATAACAGCCGCAGATAAGGCTATTCCCCGGTCGTCTTGTCACCCCAGACGGTTACCGGTTCCTTGGTGGACCGATGAATGCCGGGATGCATTGCGTGCACGCCGAGGTGCTCTGCGAGTTTTTCGTCGCCACCCCACTTCAGCGAATATGATTTGCTATAAACAACTTCGCGCCAAATACCGCCGAGTCATCAAGGACAGCAAAAAGGCTTCCTGGATTTCTTTTACCTCTTCTTTTAACCGTACAACGCCTTCCTCCGTAGTTTGGGAACGGCTACGCCGCGTTGCTGGCAAACCAAGGTTTACACCTATACCCGGTCTTAGGATTTTAAATCGAGTGCTCACTACTCCGACTAACGTCGCCAATGTTTTAGGGCGAACCTTCGCTGATGTTTCCAGCTCCGCCAATTACCCGGCTTCATTTCGCGCAGTAAGGGAGCAGGTTGAGAGGAAAGGTTTCTCATTTGCCTCCGACCACCAGGAGAGCTACAACGTTCCTTTTACCGCCAGGGAAATGGAGCATGCCCTTTCCACCTCTCGACACTGCGCACCGGGGCCAGATAACATTCATGTTGCTATGTTGCAGCATTTATCAGCAGAAGGCAAAGCTTTTTTATTACGAACTTTTAATTTTATTTGGTGTCACGGCACATTTCCCAACGCTTGGCGATTGACCACCGTCATTCCGATACCTAAGCCTGGAAAGGACCCACATCTTCCTTCCAGTTACCGTCCGATTTCCCTCACCAGCTGCGTCTGCAAAGTGTTGGAACGCATGATTAACGGACGGCTTATGTGGTTTTTGGAGTCGAGACATCTATTGACGAACGCTCAGTGCGGTTTCCGTCGTCACCGCTCCTCTGTCGACCATCTCGTATCTCTTTCGACCCACATAATGGACGGTTTTATTCGGAAGTGCCAAACGGTTGCTGTAATTTTTGATTTGGAGAAAGCGTACGATACCTGCTGGAGAGGCGGTATCCTCCGTACGCTTCACGATTGGAACATACGTGGGCGTATATCTGTTTTTATTCAGGAATTTATGAAAGACCGGGTTTTTAATGTTCGCGTGGGATCGGTTTTATCATCTAGTTTTATTCAAGAGAACGGTGTACCTCAGGGCTCGGTACTTAGTTGCACACTGTTTGCCATTGCGATTAACTCTATCACCGAGTGTTTACCGCCAGGAATACAATCGTCGTTATTTGTGGACGATTTTGCCATCTATCTTTCCTCTCGGAGAACCTGTCTCTTGGAACGCCGCCTCCAATGCTGTCTCGACCGCCTTCACGCTTGGAGTGTTTCTCACGGGTTCCGTTTCTCCGCAGAGAAGACCGTCTGCATGAACTTCTGGCGCCACAAGGAGTATCCTCCACCTTCGCTCCATCTTGGCTCAGACGCACTCTCTTTCGCGGACGAAATTAGGTTCCTTGGCTTGGTGTTCGATAGGAAATTATGCTGGTCATCGCATATAGCGCAACTCAGAGGCAAGTGTGAACGTTCTCTTTGTATTTTACGTGTTTTAAGTGGCACATCTTGGGGAGCTGACCGGACTATACTTTTACGTTTTTACCGCTCTCTTATCCGGTCCAAATTGGATTATGGCAGTGTTGCTTATGGCTCTGCGCGGCCTTCTGTTCTGCGCCGCCTGAACCCGATTCATCACCGGGGTATCCGTGTTGCCATTGGGGCGTTCCCCACCAGTCCTGTGTTGAGTTTATGTGCGGAGTCTGGAGAGCCTCCGTTGTTTTATCGTAGGGATGTTTTACTAGCTGCGTACGGTTGTCGCTTAGCTGCGCAACCTCGTCATCCCACGAATGGGCCGTTTTTTAATGTGTCTTTTGATCGTTTTTATGCTGCTCGGTCTTTTACTCCTAAGCCTGCTGGCTTTCGTTTTCGGGAGATTTTACGGACGTTGGGCGTCGAGTTATCTGCTTTCTTCTTAGCCGGGGAAACTTCTTCTCCCCCCTGGATTTTAGCAGAGGCCCCCGTTCATCTCGGGCTTACGTCCTTTCCGAAATCTTCGACCTCAGCACATATTATTCGTTGTTCTTTTAGCGAGATCAAATCCTCTTTTAATGGCTGGAATTTTATCTATACCGACGGCTCTAAATGTGACACAGGTGTCGGATGTGCTTTTGTTTTTAATGGGGCAAGTTTTACGTATGGTCTTGACGTTGTAACATCTATTTTTATGGCGGAGCTTTATGCTATCTATCGGGCGGTTTTATTTATTTATGATCAGGGGCTAGGGAACAGTGTTATATGTTCCGACTCTTTGAGTGCAATTTTAAGTTTTAGAAGTCTGTACAACCTTCACCCTCTTGTGCAGATGGTCCAGAATGTAGTTTTAACCCTTTACGACGCTGGCGTCAGGGTAACACTGCTATGGGTGCCTGGACACGTCGGACTCCCAGGTAATGAGGCCGCGGATGTTGCAGCAAAATCCGCTCTTTTAGACCCTGCTGAGTACGAGCAGCGTTTTTATTTCGGGGATTTTATACATTCATTACGTAGAGCCATTTTTTCGCGCTGGCGCGAGGAGTGGGAATTACTCCCAAATAATAAGCTCCGTGAATGTAAACCCGCCCCTTTTAACTGGTCGACTTCTTCTCGCGCTGTTCGTCGCGAAGAAGTAATTTTAGCTCGTCTTAGAATTGGGCATTGCCGTTTTAGTCACTCTTATCTTTTTAATGGTCAACCCGCTCCAGTTTGCCCTCACTGTGACCACCCCTTTACAGTGCGTCACATTTTAATTGTCTTCATCTGACGGCTTTTAGAAATAGCCTAGGTTTGCCCTCCTCTATTGAGGAGTTACTTGCAGATGATGTGGTTGCTGTTGAGCGTGTGCTCCGTTTTATCCGTGTCTGTGGTTTTTGGAGCAAGGTGTGAGGTTTTATCTTTTACCATTGACGGCATTTTTAGACTCCTATAGACTGTTGTTTTTTCAGCTTTTGCTGAATCGTGTTAACTAGTCTTAAATTGTTGTTTTGCACATTACCCCTGTTCTTTGTTTTGGGGTTTTATTGTTACCATTTTAATCTTTTATAAGACTGGTTTGTTTTCAGCTCTTGCTGATTTGTTTTCCTACCTGTCTTTGTCTGTTGACCATATTGGCCTGTGTTGGCTTTGGGGTTTTATTGCTATGTTTTTAGTCCATTACAGGACTGTTATGTTTTTTCGCTCTTACGACTAAGTTTTAGTAATCACCTTATATCTGTGGCGCCTTATACCCTTGTTATTTGTTTTTGGGTATACATTTTATTGCACCAGTACTACTGTCCGTTCATTAAGCGCGGGATTTGCGTTTTTTGACATAGTACTTGATGTGTTTGGGCGCTAATGACCACAGCAGTTTTGCGCCCTTAAGCAATAATCATCATCATCTCCTAGTCTGGTTTTAATTTAAAATTCATTTTACTAGCATTCAATATTATTTCAAAGCTGGATTAACTTTTCCATTAATTGTGGAAAGCAGGAAACCGGCTATAACTGGATAGAGGATGTGATTTAGAGATAGTAGAACAGGTGTAGTAGTTAGCATTGAAGTCGTTCAGAATGGGTTGATTATTTTATACTCTGGCAGTTGAATCAATAAAATTTGTTATTGGTGATAAAATAGTAAATAATAATAGAGCACACAACCAAGCAAACTTCTCATGTATCACAATTGTGTTAAATTCTCTCCAAAAACAATGCTTCCCTTTGTTGGAATGGCAAATGGCAAAATGTCTCATTTGCTGCAGTGGAAGTTGGACACACTGCTAGCCAAGAATCCAATCTATGGCAAGTTGTTCACTTTCATTGGTGGATCTGGATCAAAAGTAGAACTAGATTTGAATTGAAATGTTAATAGATGTTGCTAGGTTTAGAGTGAATAGCATACTTCTTGCAATGGTGAGAAATAGATGCAATTCATCGATATCATTGTATGTATTAATTCTTGTCATATTGTTAAGAAGCAAGACCTTAACTGTACTTTTTAATAGCACCAATTTTAATGAAATACATGTATTCTTTGTATTATTTTGCTTATTTTTATAAAAGTTTTGGTCCATATTTTACTGCATTTTTTTATCATTTTTACTCCATATGCATGTATATCCTTTGACAAAAAAAATTAGTCATCTTTTGAATGCAAAATTCTTCTAAGTTCTACTCTTTAAAGAGTGCAATTCACAAGGTAGCTGTGCAGCAATTGTGTTGTATGCATGCACTAAAGACTCTGATTAGTGAGTGTGTGTTCAGTAGCCTCTGTGACAGGGTGTGCTGTGATTCCATGGTTAAGAGCATGAGTTTGCCTCCGGGCATGAAGTGAACCTTTGTAATATATTATGAAAATTAGTTTCATCCTCTTTGCACATTCTACAAATGAGTTTCTCTCTGCTCAGAGTCCCACTTTATGTACATTTTTCTGAAGTGACTATGTTCAGTAATTATTTTCCTTATTCCTTTTCTGTTAAATTTTAGGAGAGATGAGAAGAGACCTAGGAACAGTTTCCCAGCTTGTTTTTGTCCAGGGTAGGTTTGTCACTTAAGTTGGTGTTTTTACTGTGGTCTTAGCAGTATGTGCACCGATTCCAACAAAGGATGTATCAGTACCCTTTTTAGCCAGCTGATCTCTTTTTCATTTCCATAAACACCCAGTTTGAGCCCTATAGTGAATGCCAGGGCACTTGCATTACCATATCACGATAAATTTTACCTGGTCAGAAGGGAGTGCTTTTAAAGCAAATTGGCTATCTCTGAGGATGAGAATTTGTTTAGTATGGTAGTCTTTTTAAAGTCCTCTAAAAGCATAGTTCAGATATCAAATACTTTGTGCAGTATTTTAATGTGAGTCCTTGGAAATAGGCCATATATGCCTGCATCCAATGTGCTTATGCAGGATCTGTAGGTAAACTATATAAGATAGTCATCCTTTTTCCTTCCATCCAGTCTTCTTGAGACTCAAACATTACCTTAAATGGAGGGGGGACCAGTATTGAGTATTCATTAGGTCAGATCCCATATCCACTAATGAAATATTGAGGAAATTTAGATGGAGGTATGTCTAGTTGTTACACAGTTACTTGTCAATTCCTTCTTTGCACCAAGCAGTAAGCCTAATAACTAACACTTGTAACTAAATGTCCATGGGAGGGAGACCCATTAGAGTCTCCAATCCATTGATTAGAGTACTTCTGAAGGCTCCTGTAACACACAAATGTGCTTGGTAAGCTTATCTGCGATCGTAGTTTAATCATTTGATTGCTATATGTGTGTGTGTGTATTGGACATAAAATGGCTGGAACATATATAAAAGACTTGAGTTGAATTGAGGTATTTATATACAATTAAGAATTGGAGAATAGAAGAAGGATTGGATAAGAGGATGTATTATTGAAAATATTTGATAAATTAATTTTAAGAGTATCTACCCACTCTTATTAGCTCCAAATACTTGTTTATAATTAGACCATGATTCACAGACAATCATCAGCATCCTCTGCTAATTGTGGAATGCTGGATAATTCATGGTGTTCCTTTGGGAATGCATATTCTGCTTTAGTGGAGGTGTGATGAACTTAAGGTTTTTCATTTTCATCCCCTGAAGCGTCAAAGTTTATTAACTGTCTCTGTATTTATAAATGCACATTTTCTCCCACATTGCTATCTTTTTGGATCCCTTTGCTGAATCTAATAATTTTGCTTTTTCCACTATGTTGTGGTTCTTTGTCCAGAGACGAGATGCCACTGCTGATTTCTCTCTCTATTGGTGTTTTATGTTCCTAAAATGCTCTTTTATCAGTGTGCCTATTTTTCTCTCTGTTTTTTCCAGTGTAGATTTTTTGTGCATTCTGCACAATTTATTTCATAAATGCCTGCTTTTTTCCTCTGGTGGAATATTTTCATTTATATTGCCATTCAGCATATTTTTAATATTAAATCTGTATATTGAGGCTATTATAATGGAATTCTTTTAGAATATTGTGAAATTTGTGCATAGCCCATGGATGATATGTGAATTTTTTGAAAATTATTTGATCTTTCCTGCTGAAAATCTTGTGGTTTCTTGGATAAGTTTTTGCCTCTTGACTTCTGTACTTTTTTGTGAACCAATTCTCATTTAAATCTATTTTTAATCACAGTTCTTTCTATTTGCTTGCATTCTTTGGAGTATTCTGTCTTGTTAATGGGTAGGTTAACAAGTCTGCACGTTAAGCTGTTGATTACTGCATGTTTATATGATTTTAGGTTAAATCTGTCAGCATTGATGTGATTGTCTTGATGCTTTTTCTTTCAGTATATTCTGATATTAAAATAATAAAACATCAAAGCAGCCTGGAATTTGGGATTGGTTCAGAATTTATAAGTTACCTCAGGAACATATTTTGAAAGATTGTTTAAGTGTTCAAGAAAAGTGTATACATTCACAGAATTACCAAGGCGAGATCACACATTAATTTGTAATAAACGGCATAGTTAGTAAAAGAGAATATATGCACATGATTTTTGGAAATAGATGCCAGCTAGAAGAAATGGATACATAGCATTTATAACCAATGATGGAAAAAGTAGTTCTTTCAAATTTCATAGGATTTTGAAGTGAATGATGTAAAACAGATTATTTAGATATGTAATAAAGATCAAATAGAGAATATTGCATGATTTAAATCTCAAATATGGAGAGTGAAAGGTTACAGGGGAAGGAATGAAGAAATTATACATGCTAATGTGGGAGAAAGACAATGCAATCCGTAACTTGTTAAAATGCAGAGGTACAGATATCTGTAGGAAAGAACTAGTTGACAGTGGCAAAAATAATAGCAATCCCCCAAAAAAAGTTTATCAACAATTTTAAATTAATGGTTTAAGAGAGTATTTATTTAGGATAAAAAAGAAATGGGTTTGGTGCATAAATCAAGCAATAAATGTTCATATATTAGTTTGTAAAATGTATAGATTATAATTATACTATATAAGATAAATAACAGGAAGTGTAATAGGTGAGATAAAGAATTAAAGCTTGGTATAGAACATCAGTTAACTTCAAGTTTGATGGAGGTAAATACACATATACTTTTTTTACAGAAATGATACTCAAGCTAATAATTTAAAGGGGCTAGGTATTCTAATCTGTAGTGCTGGTGGAAATGCATGTTTCTTGATTGTTCTGTTTCAGAAAACCTTTTCTTCATAATATTGGGTGCAGCTTTTGGATGTTAACCATGACAAAGGCTTTTTCCAAATTAAAAATTATTAGGTGAGTTTGTTTCATTATAATGTGACACATGGAACAAGTGAAACATCTGCATTTTATATTACACAATGCCTTTGGGATAACTGGCAAATGTTTGTAACATGCGTACGGTCATTATCATCATTATAAGCAATGACAAATTGTGACTGACATGGAGTACAAAGCAGGTTTGTCATTGGTACAAAGTACCTCTAGTTAATATAGCAGATTAATTATTACTGACTTATTTCAAAACTATAATTTAATAATCATCAGCATCTCTATAATGACTTATTTTCTTCAGACAATATTAGAGAAATATTCCCAGGTTAAATTTGAAGATTGGCATCTCAAGCTGATGTACAAAATTGAGAAGCAAATGCTCTGTCTTTGAGAATCTTTCTTGTTTTGGTATCTGTACATTGTGTCACACTATCATCTTTATACTTCAGTGTTTGCATAAATTCATCTCTTCAATCTCCATTACCATTGCAATGTTTTTAGATACTATCGTTAAATCCATGCAAACAAAATCTATCACATTAGAACATTATCTACATTTTTAGTATAATCATTACATGCAAAGAAGTTCATCTTGGTTTTGTGTGTGTGTGTGTGTTAGGTGAGTGCAGTCATCATCTTTGTTAAAACTATAAGATCTTTAAATGTTCATATACAACATCTGGCACCAGAAATATACCAGCTTCCTTTTATAATCAAACATCCTCCCAGTGCACAAAAATTCCAAATGCAAATGTAAGACTGCATTACTCTCACAAGGTTAGGTTAAGTTATTTGCATTCTATAAGCTCTTGCAATAATCTTATGGCTTTTAAAAACTTCAATTTTTTTTTTTTTAAAATTTTAACAATAACTTACTTATGTTTATATAATATAATAATAGAGTATGAACAATTGCTCCAGAATCAATATGCAAGATGTTAATGAACTATGCTGAAAAGTATTCATTCTCTGTAGATGGCTCTTGGGCAAGTAATTTGAGATAGGGAGTTCAGAGTCATTTTCAAAGTTTATGCATGGCATTAACATTTACCAGGATCCATTTAGTGTTTTTCTCACTGGGGGGATGGCCTTGGTGGGTTAGTATATATATAAAACAACTTATGTGCACTGTTTTCTTTTATAAATATCTATTGTTTAACTATATATAATTTATCATTTAATTTCTTAATATATCTTTTTGTGTACCATTTACCGTATTACAGAGAAAGAAAATTTACAAAATCAAACTGTATACTTGTTATTTTAAATCTCAGAGTTTAATTGAATAGACAAGATGAATAAGACTGCTCCTGAAGGTGTGATGGTACGGTGTTTTTTTAATTTGAATTATTTTCGGACGCTCTCTAACATCTCAGGTCATCAGCGTCCCATTCTATTCAGGGCGTGAAATGGCTGACAAATTTTGCTCAGAGGCCTCTTCTTTCAGGCTTGAGGTTCTTTTTCATGCCGTAAATGTACAACACAGGATCCACGACTTTACTTCCCTTCCAAAGGAAGCCATACTTAGGATTTTTACGCCCAAAAAAATTCATCAATCCTGGTCTGGTTTGAACCCATGATCTTGAGTTTATGGTTACCACTACACTACACTACCAAGACCGACAAAATATGGTGGTGCTGAGACTTTATCTATCTTGCTACAAATCTTTCCCCATCAAAGCAATGCTTTTTAATTTTACATTAACGATCTGTGATTGACTTTTAATTGTTGAGCATAGGAATCCCCAATCTCACTACTGGCTGATGCATATATGCTCCATACTTGTAAAGCATAACAGTCAGTATTTCGATTTTGTTTATTTATTAAAAATTATATTTGTTGGTGATTAATGTCAGTGGCCATTTGTAGATCCAGTTTATGTTTTTATGATAAAAATGCCAAAAAGAAAATGTGTGTTTAATACGAAGAAATTTTGCAACCACCTATTCATTGTTGGAAAGTAATATCTACAAAAATATAACAATGGATCTTAAGCTATCAAAATATGCATCAATGCAAGTTTAAATTTGTATAGTCACTGTCATACAGTTGAGTTCAGTCCTGTGTCAATAACTGATGAAAAATCATGAATATTTGTAAAGAAAACTTTAGATTCTATATTTTCACATTCTATAAGCTATATGAAAGAGCGCAAAACATAAATATTGGTAGCTGTTCATGATGAAGTGTGTTCATTTTATACCATTGCAAGATGGGTTTGATCATTTGAAGTAGGGCGACTTTGAAAGACAACCCTCACTCTGGCCGTTAGAAATATACATTACTTAAAATGGTCTGTTAAATATTTGTTGCAATAATTATCTGTAAATTTTTATTTTGTATTTTATTTTATTATTTTTTTTTTTTCCTTCTACATTAACAATTTGCAAATGCTCAATTGTAATTTTATATTGTACATTTTATGTAGAAGAATACACTTGGGATAATTTTCTTTCATTAGCATATTCAGAACTAGTTGCATTACAAGCTAATAATTAGATTTTGTAACAGCAATTCTGAATGTACTGGCTAGCTACCATTTATTTAGTACAGTCTGTTACTGATATCTGCAAAATGAGATTAAAATTTGATCAATCAATAGACTCATACAAAATGAGTATCTAACATTGTCAACATTAAACTGTACATAATTAGAATATTTATAATTCAATATTATAAAGACACAAATTGGATACCCCCTTGAATTCTTTTTTAAACTTATTTCTAAAGAGTGCCTTTACTCTGTTGGGTAATTTGTTATATAATACATCAGTATTATGTCTTGTATTATAAAAATGGATTTTATTATTCCTTTTGTTAATACTATTAGCATTACTTTATACACATACAACAAAATAACTAAGAATGTTCTCTTTAATAAAATGTCTGTACAAAATTCCCTTGTTTAAGATTTGAATGCATTTATTTTGTAGAATCAATAGTCTGTTGATATATATTTGGGCAGCACAGCCCCAAATTTCAGTGCAATAATTTAGATGTAGAAAGATTAAACCATAATGTATACTTTTTAAATAAGTAGTGTTAGTAAATCTTTTCATAATTCTAACTAAATAATTTTATTTATTTTATTACATAGAAGATTTATATGATCAGCCCAGGATATGGAACCATCAATATCTATGCCCAAAATGCATGTGCTTTATCAGCATTAAGCTTTAAGATTTGTATTTCTATTAGACATACCAAAAATAATAACCCTAGTCTTTTATATGTTTAAGCATAATCTATTTGACTCCAAATACCGGTGAAATAATTGGGCAGTAGGAATAATTGTATTTTTTAAACTCATAACATTATCACTCCAATAAAGAGCACAGCTCACTGTACTAACATTATCACCTATAGGCATATCATTTACATATAATATAAATAGCATAGGGACCAAGACAAGCCTTTCAGAACCCCTTGTTTCACTTCCCACAGTGAAGCTTTAACTTTGTTAACCTCATTAGTTATATGGTGTACCATTCCCCAAATATGAAGCCATCAGTCATTTAGATAGGCCTCGGATTCCAAACTGCTCTAATTTATATGAATAAATTCATGTGATATATGTCATACTAAAGAAGAAGAGTTTAAAAAAGAATACAATAAAATAGAATAAATGGCTTTAGTAAAGATCTGGTACATAAAAAGGTAGAAAGATTTAAAAGGGAAATACTTATCAGAGATACCACCACATTATCAGCAGATGTTAAAAAACCAATTTTTAAAAAATGTACATATCATCCAAAAGCAATGAGAAAATTTCAAAATAGTTTTAAAGGTTTCAATAAAAAATTAGCACCTCTCAACAGATTTAATTTACGAAACATCTTGAAAGATAAAACGGCTGTAAAGATCCCACAAGAGCAAAAGGCAGGTATTTACAGAATATCATATGCAGATTGTGAAAAGGTCTATATTGGAAAAACAAAGAGAAATATAGGCACACGTTTAGAAGAGCATTTCAGGAACATAAAATATAAACAGACAGATAGATCAGCTGTAGCATATTATTTTTGGACAAAAAACCACAAGATTGTGAAGAAGGTGAATTTATTAAAAGAGACTCAGGGACATATAGAACTGAATACTTGGGAAAAAATTTACATTCATAAATACAGAGATCGATTAATGAACTTTGATATTCCAAAGGTAGAAACCACCAACTTTAAGTACATTAAAACATCACCAGGGCGGAGCTTCAACTCTACAGAGCCATTAGATTCTCCAATCAGTCATACGCTTGGCCATAGATGAAGACGAAGGTCTTCGAAACCGGTTCCAAATATCACACAAGTAAGTGAAGCAATAAGAGTGTTTAGTACGACATATATTACATGAATTTATTCATATGACTTGGCTTCACTGTGTTAGTTCCATATATATTTTATAAAATTATTTTTAAAAGATATTTTTCAAAGATATTCAATTTTTTGAGCAACAAGTCATGCCTGATGCAATCAAAGGCTTTAGTTAAATCGGTCATTAAGCCAGCAACTTTCTTATATTAAATTTTTCCAGCATATATAGAACAGAGTGAGTTGGGAAAATCAGAAAAAGCTAAGGAGTTGAAGATGTTAGATGTAAATAGAACTAAAAGCCATTCAAAATAAAGAAATAACAGAGATTTGTTGTAATATAATAATTTATTTTTGTTAACATGTGGTACTAAAAATTGTAAAAGAAACAAGACTTTTTGTTGCAACTGAAATAAAAAAATGCATTACAGTCTTACAGTAGCATAATAACTAAAAGATGAGCATGTGTCCTTTACTTTTTCCAGGGGTGATCTCTTGACGCAGCCACTGACTGGACAAATTTGCATGTCCTGTCCAAAGTGGCTTTTCATCTGTTTACTCCATAATGGGTAGTGCTTCCTCCAAGTTCAAAAAATATCTTCAGCATGGAGATGAATTTGCTGCTATGCAGGTATTTACAGCTGACTTGTTTTTTGATAATCATAATAAACAATGATGCAGTGATTATTACATTTTAAAAGTTCTAAAGATTAAACTTTCTTAAAATTTCTAAACTTAGAAGTAGAAGGCAATCATATCTCTAATTTCTAGCACTTTTACTTTGAAAATAAGAAAAACTGTGTCTAAGGGTTCCATCATGTTAAGATTTGAGTAATTTTTTTTTTTTTTTTTTGTTTGTTTGTTTGTAACAGCAGCAGATACCATTAGAACAAGTGTAAATCTCTGCATCTATACTTTTTATGTAACAGTTTATGTTCAAAATTATCTTTAGTTATTTTTGCATTAGTATGGTTTTTCAACTGATATAGAATGTGAGATAAAATTAGTGCAAGGTTAATAATAATTTTTATTAAAATCCTTTGAAGAAGAAACAAGTAGTTGTAAAGATCCTTTCCCCCTCCTTTGATAACATCAGAGTGGAACATAGGAAGAGATTAAAAGAATAAATTAAAACAGAATTTATGGAGAATTGCTCTAATTAAGCTTGGGTATTTTTGCTTACATTTTTTCAAGGTGAGATTCTCTTTCTGCGCCACCAATTGTGTTCAGTTTAATGTCCACAAGCTTGAACTATGACTCTGCAATGCAATTTCCACTGTAGAAGACTGCACCATAAATAGGAAGGGGATATTGTACTTACAAAGCTGTTGACAATGGAGTGGCAATATAACCTAAACTAAGGTATTCGTTTTTTACACTAAACTCCACTCACTTACATAAAAGTAAGACGCGTTTCTGGAGAATCTCTCCCATCTTAAGTTGCTCCTGTGATCAGGAACATCCAGTTGTCCAGCCTCGTTTCAAGTAATGGCAGTTCAGTGAGCAACTGAAGATGGGAGAGATTCTCCCAAAACACATCTTACTTTTGTGTAAGTGAGTGGAGTTTAGTGTAAAAAAATGAATATCTAAGTTTAGGAAGGGGAATGTTAATTCACTCTCCTGGCGTGCTTTCCAGAGACCCTCAATCATTGGGGAGTCCAGAAGCAAGGTGTTGTTTCAGTAAAATTCCAGGTGAAGAATCTGGTGACTTCACTGGGATCCTTTTAAACACTTGTTTCCACAGCATTCTGGTGGTAGAAGTCATGGGATGATTTAGAAGTGTGACTGGATTCCTTATTCATGTGGATCCAAACATTTGGGGCATCGTCATCATACAGCTGAGAAATATCTTCATAAATAATTGGGTCCATGACATTGCTTTCATACTAGCTGCATTAATTTGTATATTTTTGGCAACTCTGTGAATGTTGAATTTCTCCTGAGCACACTTATATGCAACCATCATGAACCACTTGGAAAACTTTTCCTTTTTTTTCCCCAGACAAATATAGGCACCCTTTTTTCCCACTTGATGATAGTAAATACCATAGAGTTTTATATCACTGTATGATTCAGTTGAACTACACACTCTTAAAGCTTCACTTACTTTTCATTAATGTATGGAACCGGTTTCCAGAACATTTAGTTCCCATCTTCAGCCAGGCTGAAGTTCAACTGTCTGATCATTCATTGAGCTGTGGAATTATGTTTTCTGCTCTGGTGGCGGTGTGATAAACTTGTTTTTTATGTTTTCATCTCCCACAATGTCGAAGTTCATTATGCCATCTTTGTATTTGTAGATGTAGATTTTTTCCCAGGTTGCTAGTTCCGGTCCTTGTACTGATTTTAATAATTTTGCTTTATTTATTATGTCATGATTTTGTGTCCAAAAATGATATGCTACTGCTGATTTCTCTATTTGTTTGTACTTTATGTTCCTGAAATGTTCCTTCAACTGTGTGCCTATGTTTCTCTTTGTTTTTCCAATGTAGATTTTTTCACATTCTGCACAGTTTATTTTGTAAATACCTGCTTTTTCCTCTTGTGGAATACTGTCATTAACATTATCTATCAGTAAGTTTTTAACATTAAATCTATTAATTGATGCCAATCTTTAAGAATATTCTGAAAAATTTTTGTAGCCCATGGATGATATGTGAACTTTTTAAAAATTATCTTATCTTTTCTTGCTGAAAATGTTGTGGTTTCTTTGATATGTTTTTATCTCCTGAATTTTTTGCACCTTATTGCGTACTAGTTCTTTTTTAAAACCATTTTTAACTGCTGTCTCTTATTTGTTTATATTCATTAACGTATTGTTCTTTACTAATTTGTAGTTTAACTAGCTGGTGTGTTAAACTGTTGTTAACTGCATGTTTGTGAGTTGTGGGGTTAAAACTGTCAGCTTTGATGTGATTATCTGCGTGTGTATTCTTTCTGTATATTCCAAATTCCAGATTTTCTTGACATTTCATTATTTTAATATCTAGGAATGGCAACATTTATCTGTTTCTATTTCATATGTAAATGATATGTTTATATCTTGTATATTCAAAAATTTTAAGGCATCAATGAGTTTTTTGTTAATTATGGCAAATATATTGTCTGCATCCAACTATGTACCCCAGCCACAGATCAGTGAATGCTGAAGCTAATGTGGAATATTATTTGCATCAGACCATGCCAGCAGACTGCAGGAACATACTGATAAATTGATGTGATAGCACACATAACCAGAGCTTTTCCTTTAAGCACTAAGTCTAATTATTTTCTATGAGAATCGTAAAGTATTTTTTTTATTCATTTTATTTAAGGATATTTAGGGATGCTCGTTAACATTTCAGGTCATCAGCATCCCATTCAATTCCGGGTGTGAAACGGCTGACAAATTTTTCTCAGAGGCCTCTGCTTTCAGGCTTGAGGTTCTTTTTCATGCCATAAATGTACAACACGGGACCCACGGCTTTACTTCCTTTCCGAAGGAAGCCATACTTAGGATTTTTACTCCCGAAAAAATTCATCGATCCTGGCCGGGTTTGAACCCGCGACCTTGGGTTTGGAAGGCAAGTATGGTTACATCCAGGGGAATAATTACATCATAAATGTCAAATGAATGAATAGCGTTTAACGCCCGTTTTTGCTACAGAGGCACCACAGGCGATGGACTCTGATGATACATGAGGTGAAATGATATATTGGGAAAGGATTTTTATTTTTAAGGAAAGAATCGTTCCAGACCTAAGTTTAGGGTACCTCCCCGGCATTTGCTATTTATGAGGACTGAGGAAAACCTGGAAAAAACCTCAGTCAGGGAGGACGGTCCTGGCGGTATTTGAACCCAGACTTCCGCTCACGAGTACGCATCTTAACGACCTCAGCCACCCGTGACGGTCTTAATAAATGTCAAAGGACCTTTATTAGACATTAGAGCAATGCAGATAGACTCAAACAGTAAGAATTCCTAGCACATAGTTTCTCTGTCAATGACACCTCCATCCTAAAGCCAGAATTCTTACAGTCTGGGGCTTGGAACTTAAAAGGGCATCGTCTAACTTGTAGAGGAAAGAAATGAAGAGAGGCAGCGATGTTTGCATTACAATTTTTATGAATAGCTCTCACCAGAAGTGCTCATTTGTTTACATGATCACCTACCAATAATGACAGTCAGTGCCCTATTCAAAGCCAGTAGGTTTGTAATGATATTGTGAAACATGCAGTACTTCTCAACATGTTCATTTTGATCATTAGTCTTTGTCTAGTGTTTCTTCTGTAATCTCCTATTTTGTCTAGAGGCAAAAGGATGGTTTCCTATAATTTCCTCTAGAAATCCTATTGCATTCAAGCTATAATTAATTAACTAATATGGTGAATAATTTATTTCTCCAGCTTCAGTGTGACAACATTACATGTCATATAAATATTTGTATTGGGCAGGCGAATATCAGTTGTTATAGCTCTGCTGAAAAATTGACTTTGTGTGCTTGCAATATACTTGTTTCTGTTCTGAATATTAATGAAAGCAAAAAATTTAACATTTTCAGACACAGTAACAGATATTTGATAATGCACATAAGTGGTATACAAAACAGAGAAACTTGAGGAGCTTAAATGTTAAATGTTAAATGTTAGAAACAGGGGATGGAATGTTTGAAATAGTTTCACTTCACTTGTAAAAATGCAAGAAAATTTATGATCTGAAAGCATTTTCAGAGATGAATTCTGTGATTTTCAGATCCAATATTGAAACAGATTTTTAATAGTTAACCATTATATCAAAATTTATAGTCTATGTGTAACTTAAAATTAATATTTATTCCAAATTTTTCTTTTATATTTGTGAAACATCATTTACTCTGCTTCAGAAATATTCTGCAATTTTCTAAAGGCAATATGCAAAAGGAAATTTTAATTTATAAGTTGCATCTTTATTTATTCTAGAAACAGTATGCTTCATCCATAACAATATTGATAATTTCAAAACAAGTGGTAATTACAATAGTCTGCATTTTAAAACTTATTTTGTATGTTATATGCACTTCTTAATGAGCTGAATTTGAAAATAATCTCCAATTTTCCCATACACATCAGATTTTTAGGTAAACAACAAAATTGGGAATTAAATGGCAATAAATTAATTGCTATCTAGAAATAAAGTTATTGCTTTGTGAAATATCCTAAATATTTTCTAAAAGCAGTTTGTGAGAAGAAACCATGCTGCAATTTGCTGTAACTGCAAACAAATAATCATATTCATAGCATTACCTCATTATTTCACTTCAAATTTTGTTCTTTTTACCTGGAATGCTGTTCAGAGCAATCCCTTTTTAGTACCCAGCAATAGTCAGCCATCATGTTAACATTTCATTCCTTATTTCCATATTTTTGATATGTTGGTGAAAGCTTTCACCTGGCTCTTCACTAAAACCTCTTAAATTATCAGGAAAGTAACTTAGATGGGAATGAAGAAAATGTATTTTGACACTCGTATTGCAACCAATTTTTTGGAACTTTGTAACATCACTTTCACTATGTTAACATAATTTGGTTTTATTCTATTTCCAAATAAATTAAAAACATTTCTAAATGCAATTCAGGCATACTTTTCATTTACACTCATAGTATTGTCCATTACCAAGTTTCAGATTTGTGGAGCAATAGATGTACCAACTTTAATTTTTATAGTTTGATGAAATTAATTGAACATAGAGATATTGAAACCACTCACTATCTTTATCTAGGGCTTTCTCAAATTGTTTCATTAAACTTAATTTCACATGCAGAGGTGGCAACAATACTTTTGAGGAATCGATTAAAGGCTTAATCTGTTCCCTTTCCCAGTGTTCTGCTTTCCCATTCATATAGGAAACAAGGATATTTAGCGAAACCAGCCTGCTAATCAATTAATAGTACAATCATTTTGAAATCTCCATGGACAGACCATTACTGCAGTTTTCGAACCAAAAATTTTACACTTTCATATGTCTTCTTTAAAATAACAGAGTGGGCCACAGAAATGGATGTTTCTGTTATGAAGCAAAACATCTTTTAAGACTTTTGTGAGATAATTCTTCTTTGGCATTGTAGCTTGCGTCATAATATTTTAAAACTGCAATGCACTAAATAAATTTTCAGAGGATAAAGGACAGGTTCCTTCCCATGATGTAAAATATCTATCCTGAGTCAGTAGTTTCTGTTAATCTAGAGCTGAAACTTTAGGCAAATATAAAAAAACCCTTACTAAATCATTAAGCCCACTTTGATTATAACATATATCGCCACATCTGCCTGGTTCATAAGTATTATCTTCTGGAGATTCAGTTTCAGTGCTGCTGGATGCTGATAGCGACACATTTGATTGAGAGGGCAAAGGAACGGATATACTAGGATGGTGAGGTATGGGCTGAATGACAGAAGGAATGTTAGAATAAAAGATATCTTTCTTACTTTTAGCTTCTATCTTAACTGTACAAAAATGACAATCCTCTGCATAATTTGTAGGTTCCCTGTATGTCATACCATACCATCACTTCGTTTTTCCAACCCCTTAACTGTTCTACACAATTAACAAACTTTATGAGGCCACCCTTATTTGTCCTGATCTACTAACTTAATGCAAAGTACCCAAAATAAGTCTTCTTAACAAGAGCTGTTATGTATTTGTATAATTTTGAACCTGTTTACAGTGAAGATATTATATTTAAATTAATACAATGTGGATAACGGATAACTTTTTTATATACTTCACTTACTATCTTTAAGTTAGGACAATGTTTTGGGAACTAGCATTCCCATCCTCAGCCATTGGCCCAATGTTTCCTGATGCTCATGTTGGTCCCATGCAAGCAGTTGTGTGGTATGTGGTTAACTCTGGTGGATCTGAAATGAATTTAGAAAGGTGATCCCATGACGGAAGGTCAGAATAGTAAGGGAGGTATGTTATTAAATGTGTGTCTCACAGGCTAGATCGCATTCTCAATAATCTGTCAACCTAATCCTCTGTCATTAATTCCCTCTTGGTTTGTTTCAATAGGAAGATTTTAAAAGGATAATTATTTCCTTTTGTAAATTTTGTTCTGAAAACACATGCACTTTCAATTATATAGATGAAGTTGTGTGGAGAGACTGGAGATGAATAAAAATACCCAAGGATAAATAACAGGCAGCTTACTGCACATTTTAGCTGCTGAAAGGATGGATATGGCAATATGCTGTACTGAAGAAAGCATGTTCTTTCACATTTTTAGTAGTAATGTTGAAATCTTCAAACTATCATGTCTTGCAAGTAATTTTTTAACAAATCTCAATCACAGAGTAGTAATGATTTACTATAATATGAAAAATATTAAAAACATAAAATTTAGAATCGTGAAAAATTCTGATGGTACATGAAAACAGATTTCATTTTTGCGATCAGCATAAAATGTTGTTTCAGAAACATTCTTTTCTCTCTCTCTCTCTCTCACTCTCACTCTCTCTTTTTTTTCCCCCTCCTCAAAATAACAAAACCATGCATACGTATGTTATCATCCCGATTTCACAACCATGCAGTATGAATGAATGAATTTTTTCAATACTTAGTAATTCAGATATCAAGCAAAGTATAGTTTATAAGATTATTTATTTACATAACATAATTTACATAAAATGAAAATCTCCAAAAGTTCAGCAGTACCAAAACTGAGGCCCTCTCATGTCCCAACCACCAGGTGTTTGTAATGTCATTTATAGCAAACTCTTTATCTAAACTTTCTATCCTAAACCCAGTACTATCTAAGTTTAATTCATAACTCAGAATATTCCCACCACCTAACAGGTTTCTAAAATAATTCTTCCATTCCCTTTGGGTTATCTCGTTTTCTACCCTTCTCTTCCTTCACAACTCCCACATATATTTACTATCTTTTAGCTACCACTGGTCCTTTAATTTTTTCACCCATTCTCAGTTTCCACACTTTCTTTTTACCCTGCACTAGACACTTATACCGCTCCTTTTTTTTAACAAAAAATTTGTCTGTCATCTTCCTCTTCTGATCTTCTCCACTTTATTAAAATCTTAAACACTTCTTTCTTTACCTTAACACAGTCTCCATCATACCACCCATAACCTTTTGTATTTCCTCTTTGATTCACTTCCATCTTACATCCTGCCCACCTTACCATAGATTCCATCTTTTCCAAGCTCCCACTATCTTTTGTAAACTTCAGTACCTCTAGAATTCCATACTTTCTTATTTTGGATATGAAATTCTCCCAGAAAGCCCAGAATACTCTTCTTCCTATCTTGAACTTTTTATATATTTCATTTCTATTGTTTCTTCCTCCCTATAGATTGCCCTAAACTCAGCCTCATTTTTAGCGTAAAATGTCCACTACTTAAATGTAAATTGGAACTTAACACAGTGAAGCCAATCATATTAATGGATATCATTGTATGATTTAGTTGAACTACACACTCTTAAAGCTTCACTTACTTTTCATAAATGTATGGAACCGGTTTCGAGAACATTTTGTTCCCATCTTCAGCCATGCTAAGGTAACTGAGTTGAACCTTCTCGAAACCGGTTCCATACATTTATGAAAAGTAAGTGAAGCTTTAAGAGTGTGTAGTTCAACTGAATCATACAATGATATCCATTAATGTCCACTACTTGTTATCATGTCAAGGACTTTGAAATCTACCAGCACCTAGTCGATTCCTTCACTACATATCATATAGTCTATCACACTGGCCATTTATATTCATAAATGTAAATTCTCCTTCTTGGTCTTCACCTCTTAAACCATGGCGCATAATTCAATTATTCAGCTCACAGAACTGATCAATTTTCTGCCTTCGTTATTTAGCACCGTATCTCTACTTTTCCCTTACTGCTCCTCTCTGTTCACCATCTCTGGCATTAAAATCACCAATTATAATAAACTCCATACTATCATTTTCATTGTAAAACTCAGGTGGGCTATACACTATACCTAATCCTAAGCATAGTTTAATTCCTTTCATCATATATATCTTTAACCACATTACTTGCCCTTCTTTAATAAGTAACATTTCATTCACATTTACTGCACAACTCTTATTTATAAAAACCCCTATACCACCTCCCTCCATTACTCTTCCTTATACCACCTTCTACTTCTATCTTTTCACCTTTATCTAACCAAGTTTCAACCATTACTATCATGCCTCCTATCTTTAGCACTTCAAACACCTCACCACTTATCATTTTTGGTCTTAAACCCTCCACATTCCGTAATACCATCCTCCAGTCTGTTTCCTACCTTGACCACTCTGTTCTCCCTTAAATTTCTCCAATTTTGCTTATACCTCTTTCTTTATTTGCCCTTAGACGCATTCTCCTTATTAGCTGTCTCTATTATTCTGCCCTCGGGAGTTGACACCACTTTCAGCGTAGTGCCATCGACATTACTATGCATTCCTCTCTCGACTGATGACAAGGCCATTACTTCTGCTCTTTCCATCTTGTATGTTGTGACTCCCCTCCTTGGTGACATCATAAAGATTTCCTCCTCTTCTTCCCCTCTCTCCTTATGCCACTTATTACTTATCTGTGTGTCTCCTCTTCTTTCCTCACACTCCATCCCCATTGCAACTTCTAGTTGTGGATATTTCTCTGGCTCTCTCGTTATCTGTTCTTTCATGTTTCACCACTGATTCACTTCCTGTTTCCTTCCGTCAATCCGTAATTGCATGTCTTTTATATACACATTTTTTCCCTCTTCCCTTGCCAGTTTCATTTTATTTATTAATGAGTTCCTGATCCTCCTCTCTTCTTTTCCATAGTCTTGATCTATGACAATTCCCGTTCCCTTTAGCTACCTACTATTTTTCAATATTGTCCATTTAATTTTGTTTGTTGCGAACCTAACCACTGTTTGTCTTGGTTTATTTCTGCTTCTTTTAATTTTGAAATGCATCACTATTTCTCTCCCAACCAATTTAACCTCCAACACTATCTCAATTATCTCTTTGGCTATTTGTAGCAATCTTTTCTCTCTTTTCTTTTCGACTGCAAATAATATCACATTATGTCTTCTTACCTCTGTTTCCATTTTTCTCTCCATCTTCTCTATTTGTTCTTCACATACACAAACTCTTCTTGCACTTCTCTTTTCATATAGTGTATCTTCTATCTTATCTAATTTCATCTCTATCCTATTTTCTATTCTCTTCAGCTTGACTATGTATTTCGATATACTTTTTAACATGTTCATTATCTCGCGGGTTCGAACCCGGCCAGGACCGATGGATTTTTTCGGGCGTAAAAATCCTAAGTATGGCTTCTTTCGGAAGGAAGCAATGCCGTGGGTACCGTGTCGTACATTTACAGCATAAAAAAGAACCTCAAGCCTGAAAGAGAGGCCTCTGAGCAAAATTTGTCCGCCGTTTCACGCCCTGAGTTGAATGGGACGCTGATGACCGGAGATGTTAAAGAGGGTCCATAAATAAATCAATAAAAAAAAAAATGTTCATTATTTGACTCAATTCTTCAGGACCTGGGTTTATATCGATGCCCCCAATAATTAGCATTACTGCCAATATAGCTAACAACCACAGCTGTTTGTTACTTAAATACATTTCCCTTCATTTCTCTTTTTCTATTTACATAACGTTCAATTCTGGTTTAATTATTTCGAGGTTATTGCCTATCCCGAACTTTCTTGCACATTGAGCAACCCCTCAGGGTCCCAATTATTGGGCACGGGGCGTAGCGACCCCGAGGCACCCGAGCTGCTCCCACAGGTTCAGGCAAAGCGTGTTTGACTCCTTTTAATTTCGCTCTATTTTAATTTTTATTTGTTTTACTTCCTTGTTCTGCGCCTGATGGGTGCTGTTTGACGGGGTAACAGGTGACTGGGTAATGGCGTAATTCCCAGCACTGGGTTATCATGTAGGACAGGAGCTTATCCCCTGGTAAAGGCCAGGGGGTCACTGCATCAGCTGTTAACTTCCTGTAGGCAATTGGGTACCGCTGTCTGGACCCCGGCAGGTTTGATCCTGAGATGATTTTGTCTAGGCCAGGACAAGTCACCTGAGCCGGTGTGGCGCCCAGGAAGCAGCCTGTTATCGGAAACAGTGGCAATGGCGGAGGATAATATCGCTATGTTACATGATAATAATCATTTTCTAATGAAACGCAAAAGAGTTGACGTTAAAGAAGTATCCGAGAAGTCATTTCCTCGCTACTTAGTGCTCAGTCGTACTGAAGATGGTCAGTCGCTTACAAAGGTAAACTCATTTGTCATTCAGAAGGGCATTGATGCCATAACTGGACCCGTTAAGTCCTGTACCCGTCTGCGTAACGGATCACTTTTGGTGGAAACACTTGGGCTGTCTCAAACCAACTTACTACTCAAGGCGAGGCTACTCCGTGTTGAGCAACATAAGACATTAAATTCGTCGCAAGGAGCTGTTACCACCAATGTACTAGACGGAATGTCCGACCCGGAAATCCAGAGCTGCCTAGAAGACCAAGGGGTCGCTTCTGTTTATCGCGTGCAGGCAAGGAAAGAAGGGGAATTACAGCCAATCCGGACTCTATTCCTCACGTTTAACAGGGTCGAATTGTCGCAGAAGATTAAAGCGGGATACGAGTTTATTGAAGTGCGCGTTGCGATGTTTCCAGTGTCAACGTTTTGGACACACTTACATCTTGTGTAAGAATGTCATTTCCATCTGTCATCCAGTCTCGTCCCGCGACTATCCTCGTATACAGGAGATCCGGGTGAAGGAAAAACTCTCCTTCACTGAGACCCGGAAGCGATACCAATCTCGCACGCCTGTAGTACCTAAGACCGGTACGTACAGCGCAGCCGCTTCTTTAGCGGTGAAGAAGTGCGACCGCAGTACGCAGACTTGCGACCTTGTCTTTACGCGGGTCCCTACTACATGCAGTTCTCCGAAGCCGATAGATTTCAATACCCCTGAAATAAAGTTCAGGACGAGCTACACGAGAACTGACTTTTTGAAAAGGTCAACTGCTGTTGAGAAGAAAAAGAGCCTTCTCCTCCTCGAAGGTCCTGCTCCCATGACGGGAGCAAACCCGCTAGGCGGTTGCCGTCACCGCCTATATCTATATCCAGCCGATTCCAGGCGTTGGAGTCGGTGGGACCGATGGATTTTTTCGGCCGTAAAAATCCTAAGTATGGCTTCATTCGGAAGGGAAGTAAAGCCGTGGGTCCCATGTCGTACATTTACGGCACGAAAAAGAACTTCAAGCCTGAAAGAGAGGCCTCTGAGCAAAATTTGTCGGCCGTTTCACGCTCCGAGTTGAATGGGACGCTGATGACCTGAGATGTTAAAGAGCGTCCATAAATCAATCAATCAAAAAAAAAAAAAAAAAAAAAAAAAAAAAAGGAATCTGTGGGTACCTCTCAGCGAGACAGCCCTCCCTCTGAGGACGCCATTGAGCAGGATGTACCTGCTCCAGGCAAACCACCAAGCCCCACGCGATTGAAGAAAGGACGTTTGGATTCTTCCTGAGCCTACAAAAAGTAAGGCGGTATTTTTATTTATTTTAACTCGTTTTAACAATGACTATCCTTTCGTTGAATGTACGTGAACTCCGCAGTCGAAGACCTGACATGGAGATACTTTTACGTACGACTGACTCTCCGCTTGTGTCTCCAGGAGACCAAACTTCGCCCGCAAGATTCTTTCACTTTGCACGGTTACTCTTCCGTGAGATTTGATCTACCTCACTCCCGCTCATGGCGACATTTTAATTAGGGATGACGTGTACAGTACCTCATTACACCTCCAGACTCCTATACAGACTGCTGCAGCTACAGTTCACTTCTCTGGTCTTAGTTTTTCCGTCTGCACTATTTATTTGCCTCCATCCGCTGTCACAACCGTTGATCTTGATTATCTTTTTTCGCAGCTACCACCCCCGTCCTACTTTGGGTATTTTAATGCGCACCATTCCCTATGGGGTTCCAGCCCGGAGTGTGCCAGGGGTAGCATGTTGACAGACTTTCTAGATCGCCACCATCTCACTCTGCTCTACACTGGTCAACCTACTTTTATTTCTGACAGTACTCATTGTTTTTCACACTGGGACTTATCCTTTTGTTCTGCCTCACTTGCTGTTCGTTTTACTTGGAACGTTATCTCCGATTTATACTCTAGTGACCACTTTCCGTGTCAGATACAAGTACTCTCTCCACACGTACATTCTCGGCGCGCGCCAAGATGGCTTATTGCAAAGGCGAATTGGCACCTTTTCCGATCTATGGCCGTGTTTTCAGGGTGTAAGTTTCCATCCAATGAAGCCGTGATCGAGCACCTCAAAACGGTCATTGTTAATACCTCAGAGCTGGCTATTCCCCTGTCGTCTTGCCACCTCAGACGCTTTCCAGTTCCTTGGTGGACCGCCGAATACCGAGATGCTTTGCGTGCACGCCGAGGTGCTCTACGAGTTTTTCGTCGTCACCCTACTTCAGCAAACATGATTCGCTATAAACTACTGCGCGCCAAATGCCGTCCATTCATTAAATATAGCAAAAATGCGTCTTGGATTGCTTTTACCTCTTTCAATCGCACAACGCCTTCATCTGTAGTTTGGGAACAGCTACGCCGCGTTGCAGGCAAACCAAGATTTACGCCTATACCCGGTCTTAGGATGTCAAATCGAGTCTTACTACTCCAATTGATGTAGCCAATATTTTAGAACCCACTTTCGCTGATGTTTCGAGCTCCGCCAATTACCCTGCATCATTTCGCACATTAAAGGAGTAGTTTGAGTCGAGAAGTTTCTCTTTTGCCTCCAATCATCAGGAGAGCTATAATGTCCCGTTTACCGCCAGGGAATTGGAGCATGCCCTCACGAACTCTCGACACTGCGCACCAGAGCCAGATGGCATTCATTTCGCCCTGTTACAGCGTTTACCAGCGAAAAGCAAGGCTTTTTTACTCCAGCTTTTTAATCCAATTTGGTGTGATGGCATATTCCCGAACGCTTGGCACGTGGCCACTGTCATTCCTATTGCTAAACCTGGAAAGGACCCACACCTTCCTTCCAGTTACCGTCCGATTTTCCTCACCAGCTGCGTCTGCAAGGTGATGGAACGCATGATTAACGGGCGGTGATTGGAGTCGAGGCATTTATTGACGAACGCTCAGTGCGGTTTTCGGCGTCATCGCTCCTCAGTCGACCATCTTGTGTGTCTAGCCACCCATATAATGGACGATTTTGTACGGAAGTGCCAAACGATCGCCGTAAACTTTGATCTGGAGAAAGCTTGTTGGAGAAGCGGTATCCTTCGAACGCTTCACGATTGGCATATCCGTGGTCGTATGTCTATTTTATTCAGGAATTTATGACAGACCGGGTTTTTAATGTTCGCGTGGGATCAGTTTTATCATCTAGTTTTATTCAAGTGAACGGTGTACCTCAGGGCTCGGTACTTAGTTGCACACTTTGCCATTGCTATTAATTCATCACCGAGTGTTTACCCCCAGGAATACAATCCTCGTTGTTTGTCGACGATTTTGCCATCTTGCTTTCCTCACGGAAAACTTGTCTTTTGGATCGCCGCCCCCAATGCTGTCTCGACCGCCTTTACGCTTGTAGTGTAAATCACGGGTTCCGATTCTCCGCAGAGAAGACAGTCTGCATGAACTTCTGGCGTTGTAAGGAGTATCCGTCTCCGTCTCCGTCTCTCCATCTTTGTCCAGACGCTCTTGTTTTCGCAGACGAAGTTCTATTCCTTGGCTTAATCTTTGATAAGAAATTATGCTGGTCATCGCATATAGCACAACTCATAGGCAAGTGTGAACGTTCTCTTTGAATTTTACGTGTTTTAAGTGGCACATCTTGGGGAGCTGACCGTTCTTTTACGTTTTTATCGATCTCGAATCCGGTCTAAACTTGATTATGACTGTGTAGTTTATGACTCAGCGCGACCTTCCGTTCTGTGTCGCCTTAACCCCATTCAACACCGGAGTATCCGTGTGGCTGTTGGAGCATTCCCAACCAGTCCTGTGTCAAGTTTATATGCGGAGACTGGAGAACCTCCGTTGTTTTACCGTAGGGATGTTTTACTTCTTGCTTATGGTTATCGATTAGCTGTGCAACCTCGTCATCCCACGAACAAGCCGTTTTTTAATTTGTCTCTCGCTCCATTTTATGCTGCTCGGTCTTTTACTCCAGGGCCTCCTGGTTTTCGTTTTCGGGAACTGCTAAAGACTTTGGACATGGAGTTACCTGCTTTTTTCCTAACCGGGGAAACTACTACTCCCCCTTGGCTTTCAGCAGAGGCCCCCGTTCATCTTCGGCTTACGTCCTGCCCTAAGTCTTCGACCACAGTATCAATTATTCGTTGTCATTTTAGCGAGATCATCTTCTTTTACTGGATGGAATTTTATACATACCGATGGCTCGACATCTGACACGGGAGCTGGACGTGCCATTGTTTATAATGGAGCTAGTTTTACGTTTGGCCTTAACGTTGCGACATCTATTTTTATGGCGGAGCTTTATGCTATTTTATTTATTTATGACCACATGCTGGGGAACGGTGTTATTGGTTCAGATTCTTTGAGTGCCCTTTTATCTTTGAAAAAGCTGTACAACTACCATCCTCTTGTACAGAAGATCTAGGATGCAGTGTTTACGCTTCTGGACGCTGCCGTCAGGGTAACACTGCTGTGGGTACCTGGACATGTGGGACTTCCAGGCAACGAGGCCGCAGATGTCGCAGCTAATTCTGCCCTTTTAGACCCTGTTGAATATGAGCATCGTTTTTCCTCGGGGGATTTTTAAACATTCTTTATGTCCAGGTGTTTTCTCGCGCTGGCGCGAGGAGTGGAATGTAATCCTTATCAACAAGCTTTGAGAATGTAAATCCTTCCCTTTTAAGTGGTCGACTTCTTCTCGCGCAGTTCGTCGCGAAGAAGTAATTTTAGCACGTTTGAGAATTGGGCATTGCCGTTTTAGTCACTGTCAACCGGCTCCAGCTTGCCCTCGCTGTGACCACCCCTTTACAGTGCATCACATTTTACTTGAATGCCATCATCTAACAGCTTTTAGACTTTCCCTAGGTTTGCCCGCCTCTATTGAGGACTTACTTGCAGATGTTGTGATTGCTGTTGAGCGAGTGCTCCATTTTACCCGTGTTTGTGGTTTTTGGAGCAAGATCTGAGGTTATATCATTTTATTATGAAGGGATTTTTAGACTATTTGAAAACTGTTGTGTGTTCAGCTCTTGCTGATGCGTTGTTACCAGTTCTTTATTTGTGTTGACCTTATTATCCTTGTTAATTGCTGTAGGGTGTAATTGTTACAATTTTAGACCGTTATAAGTCTATTTTGTTTTGAGCTGTTGCAGCTGTGTTTTAATACCCATCTTGTTTGTTGTTGACCATATTTACCTTGTTCTTTGTTATGGAGTTTTATGTTACATATATAGACCATTATGATATTGTGTTTTCAGCTCTAGCAGCCTTGTTTTAATACCAGTCTTGTTAGTTTTTGATCATTTTCCCCTTATTATTTGTTTTGGGGTTTTTATTGTTATTGCCCAATGTGCTTAATATTTTCTACATTGGATTTGGGTGTAGATATTTTATTCTTGGATCAGTTTTTAGTGTGTTTGGGCACTAATGACCTAAGTAGTTTTGCGCCCTTTAAACAATAATCATCATACCATTGATTAATATTCACGCATGTCCTCTCAATGCAACTGCTTGAGCTGAACTCCCATCCTAGAGTCTTGCATGTAGTAAACGAAAGAAAACAAAGAACCTGAAAAGTATGACCATTGAGGTGTAAAACATTACAATAAACTTAACAGAATCTTTCTTTTTATTGTTGTAAGAGTTACTTTAGTTTACACATTTTATCATCATTTATTTATTTATTTGAATTACTTTATTTTTCACTTTTATATATATGTATAATAAATATATATAACAATAAGAGAAAGTCATACTTGAAATCAGTATATTTCGAACTTGTTGAGTTCTTCTATGGCTATATAAGATTAGTGTTTTATCCTATATATATATAGACAGAGAGAGAGAGAGAGAGCTGTTATTTCATTTTTCACTTTTATTATATATATGTATATAGCAGAAGACGACTTGTGTATATATTTTTGTATTTTAATTTATTGAAATGCTATGAAAAATACAAGGAAATCTATCTATCCCAGACCATTCTTAGGAGTGACTCACCATAAATATAATTAATATATTACAATAATTTTTAATTAATTTTAAACTGATCATAATTATTCTTTTCCCAATTCTTAAATAAAACAAATAAAATAAAATAAGGTAGCCCCTGGCTAACACGTGCTATCCTTTGCAAACCTCTTATCTTTGGTTCTTCAGTAGTTTCTAAAAGCCAGTAGTTCATTTACCACTTCACAAAGTTCTTTTTTTTAAATTTTGGCTTTTTATGTAGGCTCTTACCAGTCATATTCAAATTTACAAACACCTTCCTCATACAAAATGAGATTGCCTCTTAACAGTAAACAAAAAGACGGAATCAGCTGGTGAGTCTCTTAAACTGCACTTACCATACCATACAGAAACTACCATTAACCATGTTTATGCTGTTTCTCTTCTGACAATTCACTTTTCACTTTACTTAAATAATTCTACATTTCTGCAATCCATACTAAAATTTCAATTATAGCTCTTCTTCTATTTAATTTGAATCATTCCTGATTTATAAGCTCCTTTCTCCAGAGTTCAGTGCTTTTACACGTGATTTTACATAATATCTTATCTTTACAGTTAATCACATGGGGTTTATACTCATATATGATTTGTATATTTTTTATTTATATGACATATATTCTTCATTATGCTGACTGGTATTAAGTTCTTAACTAATTCTTTATAGAGAATGTATTTTCATGCATATTTATACTATTATTATAATCATTTTATAGTTTGGAATATGCTATGTATATTGTCCAAGAATGTATTTTTAATACTATGACTAATTAATACTGTATTGTTTTTATAATTATTATTATTATTATTATTATTATTATTGTATTTCATTGTATTACAATATTGTTAAGATTTGTAATATTATATGCACATGCCTGCATATTGATATTTGACAGTACCAAGAATATATTTATTTTTCCTATGGCTAATACATTAAATTGTTTTCCAAATATATTACCTTTCACAGTTTTTCTTGTTGGAACTTGTATGATTTTAAAACAAAATTTTTCTATATAATATTATATATAACATTTTTAAAATGTAGCTTTATACTTTACAAAATATTTTAATACTGTAGTAAGGAGTAATAAAATTTAATTCTTATTTCTGCACTTTCAAGAACATTAACTGCTGCATATGTTGAGGTTGTTCTGTGAACAGGTGTTCCAGAGTTCTCCGGAACTAAGGAAGAACCTGGATCCTAATCTCAGCTATGGAGACAGTCATCACCATAATACAGCATTACACTATGCTGCAAAACATGGCATGAAACACTTGCTCAGGTATGGAAACATCGCAATACTTTGTAACATTTGTCATGCAATACTCCAGTAGACATTGAACAAATATTGTATGTGTATTCATATTCATTTATTGGATCCATTTGATCATCAAATGATGTAGGACAAGTCATTTAAACTAAATTAGCAATAAAATTATAATAACTTATAATCACATCTTCCAGAGACTGCCACAGGAGACCGAAGTCGTTAAGGTGTGAACTCATGAGCAGGAGGTCTGGGATTCAATTCCCACCAGGACCATCCTCCCTGACTGAGGTTTGTTCCAGGTTTTCCTCAGTCCTCATAAATGGCAAATGCTGGGGAGGTGCCTTAAACTTAGCCTGGAAGGTTTCCTTCTTTAAAAAAAAAAATCCTTTCCTAAGTTATTGTTTCATCTCAGGTATCATCAATGTTCACTGCCTATGATGCCTCAGTACTTAAAATGGGTGTTAAACACTATTAAAAAAAATCTTCCAGAGACTTCAGTATTCAAATAACACAATATAAACAAATTAAAAATAAACATCTGCCCTTGTAGATTCTTCCCAACCTCCTCTAGCCATAAGCTGATTGATTCAGGTATGATATGATACCTGTACATATTATAGAACTTGGTCATTTTCTATTTACAATATAATTAATACAGAATTATCTATAATGGATTATGCACAAAATAGAGTAATAAAACTTTTTACTTACTATCACAAACATTTTTTCCATTTAATTAATAATAAAACTTTTCTTCTAGAATGTGCTTATTGGGTGTAAAGTATTGCCCTTGTTGGTATGTACATTTCTTTCATCCTAAGAACAATGTAAATTGCAAGTACAAGCTGAATTGGTCACAATGAAGTAAAGTACAATGTTTTATGTCATTTACTCTTCCAGACTGTAGTAATAATGTTTAAAACTTTCTGGAAGATGATTAATATAATAAGTCCAGTATGAAAAAATGCATAAACTTGTATTATAATAGGCAATAAACAGTTCTTATTTCTTGTATTGTATGCAGGAACATCTGTTTTCGTAATAAAGATACTGACAAATCTTTTTATAAATAGTAATGTTTCGTGATATATGAGGGATGTTGTAAAAGTTCTTGGCCTGACCAAGAAAATGCAAAAAATTTTTTTAAACATAGTCATATTTAGTCCATTAACTCTAAACTTTTTAATATCCTCAGTAAGGAGTAAGATTTGTCCAACTGTGAAAAATAATGTCTGTCTCAGCTTCAACCTCATCATTTGATGTGAATCTTCGTTCACCCAACCATTTCTTCAGGTTTGGGGATAAAAAAGTAATCACTGGGAGCAAATATTGCAATGTAGAGACATACAGAAGAGAAGGCCATGCAGTTTTGCAGCTGCAATCCCAGATGTGTGTGAAGGAGCATTGTCTTGATGAATGAAAACTTTATTTTTCACAAGATGTGGACATTTAACCTGAATAGCATCATTCATTGGTTCAGTAGAGAAGCACAATACTCCTCTTCTGGAGGTAGTCTATGAGCATCACACCATCAGAATCCCAGAAAACAGTGACATTCTGCAGATGGAACCATTTTTTGCTTTCTTTGGTGCACTGGCCACCCACTGTTTGGACTGCTCCTTCATCTCTGCCATGTAATCATTAATCTATGTTTTATCTACTGTTATGAAACTTCAGAGAAACTCACTGGAAGTGCATTTAAATATACCTCAACACTCTTTGAAATGTTCATTTGGATGCATTTTTGGTCCATTGTTAACAAACATAGCACCCATTGAGCGAAAATCTTTCTCATACCCAAAACTTCATGCAAAATGTAGTGAACATGGTCTATCAAGGTTTTGCAATGTTGGCCAACTCACATACCTTCAATTGGCGATATACGGCATTGTGAATTTTTGTCAAAATCTGATTGACATAGCAATTTTAGGACACCCTGAGTGCTCATCATCTTGAATGGATGTATGACCATGCTTAAATTCAGCAGCCCACTTTTTAATCACCAAAATTGAAGGGAAAGAATCCTTTAAAGTGGAATCTAACTCCTTTTGTGCTTCCTTTGAGATTAAACTCCTCAAAATGAAGTACTTTATCACACCTTGTATTTCAGTTTGATCCAAATTGCAGAAAATATCAACACTAATTTGATTATACGATCATCATAAATGACTACACTTCTAAAGGATGATAATTAACAACTATCATAGTAATTTGGCCATCTTCACGACATCTCTGAGTCAGGCGAAGCATTTTAGAACACCCCTCATAGATGCATGGTTCAGGTAATATACATAAATTTTTAAAAAAACTGTCTGCAACTGGTGCCTGAATGGGCTTGCATTATAGCTCTGATTGCTCTTTTTTGTTGTTTGAAAACCATATCACATTTGTTACTCAATTGACATTTGCATAAACATGAAACATGGATCAATTATCACAACATATTGTAGCACCAGCCATTAAATGCTTGTTCAAGTAGTACTTGCATGTCTTTTCTGTTTTCTTTTATTATAAGACACATTCTCTAACGTAATGTTGTTTTTGATTGAATTATACAGAATATTGACTTAATCAATTACATTGTTATTACTAACTAATGTGGCATGTTTACTAAAATATTTTTATTATTAAAGTTTTGATTGAATTATACAGAATATTGAGTTAATCAATTACATTGTTAATAGTAACTAATATGGCATGTTTACTAACATATTTTTATTATTAAGGTTTTTGAATCACTGTTAATTTTCATAAACATTTAGTATAACACAGACAGCATATAAATAAAGGCCTGAAACTTGTATAGATTTCTCAGATAATATAGAAGATTACATAGCCGACATAGACATAGTCACCCAACAACTAAACGAAAGAGAAAAATTGTTTGTCAAACGTAGTTTTAGAGAACATAAAAAACTGAAATAAATTGATAAACTACAGAACGACATTAAAAAAACTAAAAGAAAAACCAGAGATATACATAAAAGCAGACAAAGGTAATAAAATAGCCATTTTAGACAAAAAAGAATATATAAATAGAGTTGAAACTATGTTAAAAGGACAAGACTACAAACCAATTGATAAGAATCCGCTCGATAAATGCAATAAAATGTTAAACAAAACATTAAATGAAGTCAAAACACTATCCACTACTGAAAAACAGAATATCGCACAGAGTAATCCAGTACTATCCAGGCTTTATGCACTACCTAAAATACATAAAAATGATAACAGCACGAGATCAATAATAAACAATATCAATTCACCCACATACCAGATAGCAAAAAAATTGATCAAAGTCTTCAATTCTTTTAAGAGATTCCAAAGTTTGAGCATTAAAAATTCAGTTGATCTAGTAAAAAAACTTAAAAAGCAGAATTATGGCTAGAGATATAATGGTTTCATTTGAGTAATAGCTTTATTCCCGAGCATTCCTACAGAGAAACTTATGCTTATGTTAAAAAAATGGTTAACATCGATAAATTTAAAACAGAAGAAATAGAAGATTTATTAAAACTTACTAATATTTACATTAAACAAAATTACTTCAGTTTCAACAAAAAATATTACCAACAAGTTTCAGGCCTAACTATGGGAAACCCTTTGTCACCTTTTCTAACAGATTTATTCATGAGTTCATTCGAAACACGTATCACAAAAGCCTTCCCTTTAATTTTCAAGTTATGGTATAGGTATGTGTATGACATTTTTGCAATAATACTGAAGAAATGGTCAATAGATGTCCTGAAACTTCTTAATTTGCAACATGAATCTATACAATTTACCATAGAAGAAGAAAGAAATGGTTGGCTACCTTCTCTAGATTTAAAAATTATAAGAAATGGAGATTGTTTGAATTTTGGAATTTACAGAAAAGAAACACATACGGAAAACTACATAAAAATGAGAGTTATAACCCCATTCCACATAAATATGCAGTATTTCACAGTTTGGCACACAGATTGATGAATATTCCACTCACAGAAGCAGAGTACAAAATAAAATACCAACAAATAATAAAGACTACTATAATCAATGGTTTCAACAAAGACACAGTGATAAAAATTATCAATAAATCTAAAAGACAAAAATAGATAAGGGAAGTTTCCACACTGAAAAACACAAAAGAAGAATACAAATTCAAAAGTTTCACCTACAATCCAATTTACCACAAGAAGTTCAAGAAAATTTTCAAAGAACTGGGATAATGTTAGCCCCAAAGAACAGATACAACATTAAGAATTTATTAGGTTGCACATAAAAGACTCCAAATCAACAGAAAATAAACCAGGAATTTACGAAATAAAATGTGCAGATTGTGAGCAGAGCTTCATAGGCAAAACAAAGAGAAATTTGGAAATTCGGAGGAAAGAACATTTTAGGAATCTTTGGTTTAAGCAGGTGTATAAATCAGCAATAGCAGCTCACTTTTGGACCATAAACCATGAAATAAAACTGGAAATTAAACTGCTGAAACATCTTCACAACCCATTGGAGTTATCCACTTGGGAAAAAATTTTAAATTAAAAAATAGGGAAAACCTAATGAATTTCGAGTTTCCTCCTATGCATGAAATCAGCAACTTTCTACTTCAACCGACAAAGGCCACCACAGAAACATCTGGGTGTGCAGGCATTGTTTCCAGTAACGGCGGTTCAGTGATCATCTGAAGATGGGAGAGATTCTCCAGAAACACGTCTTACTTTTATGTAAGTGGAGTTTAGTGTAAAAAAAAATGAATACCTAAATTTAGCATATGTTTTGTTTGTTTCAGGACATTTCTGAATGACTTGGGTGGAAATCCAAATAAAAAGAATGGATGTAATGAAACATCTCTACATGCAGCATGTCAGCTCAGTCAGCAAAAGTCATTCTCAGCTCAGGAGCGACGTGCAGCATGTGTGGCATTGTTGTTGCAGTGGAGAGGTGTGCCCCTGAATAGTGGTGGAAGAGAACGTGTTGATCTTCAAGCTCAGGACCAAGTATGGCATTCCCTTGCCTTTATTTTGATTTTATGTAGCATCGCCCTTATTTGCTAGTGGTAGAGTATGACTGATGTGAAACCAACATGACTGGCCAAGTCAGTAAGACATGGGACTTGAAGTGGAGTTCTATGGCTATATCTTACCAGGTCCATCCCCCCTGACTGAGGTATTTTCTGAGTTTTTCTCAGTCCTAATCAATGACAAATGCTGGAGAGGAACCCAAAATTTAGACCTGGAACACTTCTTTCTCAAATTTCGTTCCCAGTTTATCATTTCTTCTCAAATGTCATCAGTGATGCTACAGGAGAGAAAATGGGTTTAAGTATTATTAGGACAAATGCCTTATGAGTGATTCACCTCAGAGTGGCTCTTGGACTTCAGCAAATATAAGCTTTGTTAACTTGGATGACCTAGAGGTCTCTCTGTACCCAAGGTTCATGCCAAATGTGGTTGAGATTGAAGGTTTTTCAGAATATAAAAATATCCTGAGAGGAACTTAATAATAATAATAATAATAATAATAATAATAATAATAATAATAATAATAATATGTTGATGCCAAAAATTAATAATATCAATTCACCCAGATACCAGGTAGCAAAAAGGTTTATAATCATTTTCAATTCTTTAAAAGATTTCAAAGCTTGAATATCAAAAAATTTGATTTAGTCGAAAAAGTAAAAATAGGAGAATTACAACTGGAGCTATAATAATGTCGTTTGACATAAATATCTTATTCCCGAGCATACCAACAGAGAATCTTATGCAAATGTTAAAGAAATGGAAGACTTATTGCAGATTACTAATATTTGCATTTAATAAAATTTCTTCAGTTTCAACCAGAGATATTATAAACAAGTTTCAGGCCTAGCTATGGGAAAGCTCTTTGTCTCCGTTTCTAGCAGATTTATTCATGACTTCCTATGAAATACATTTCACCAAAGCCTTCTCTTTAATTTTCAAGACATTCATTGGTTTCTTCTGTGCCACATTTTTAACTCTATGCTTGAAAATGCTTTAATGTTAGAATGAATATATATTGCTGAACAAACAGTGTCTTGACTTTTCTACTCAAACATAGATTAGATTTCCATCAACAAAGATTACTGATCAGCAGATGCTGGTTCACACATGTTCCCCTCCTTTTGATGATTAGTATGCATTTCTTTTTTGAATCTTCTTCGATCAGCATTGAACAATGGAGAAGGCTTTCATGCATTTGTCTGGAAAGTAATATGCGTAAGTGTTCAGCTCATCCTCCTCCTTGTCGGTCCTGGTGGTGTAGTGGTTACCATACTTGCCTCCTAACCCAAGATCGCAGGACCGATGGATTTTTTCGAGCGTAAAAATCGTAAGTATGGCTTCCTTCGGAAGGGAAGTAAAGCCGTGGGTTCCGTGTCGAACATTTACGGCACGAAAAAGAACCTCAAGCCTGAAAGAGAGGCCTCTGAGCAAAATTTGTCAGCTGTTTCACGCCCTGAGTTGAATGGGACGCTGATGACCTTTGCTGTTAAAGAGTGTCTATAAATAAATCAATCAAAAAAAAATCCTCCTTGTCTCCCAACTGTATGTGAGATTGTTAATACACCAATATTAATTCATTTCTTGAATTCATAGACCCAAGATATGAAAGTTTTGAAACTTGAGCTTATTTTCTGCATCCAATATTCTTGATGTGGAGAGCCCAGATTCATAATGTCTTGTCATGATTCTTCTTGATCTTTGACACAGTGGAACACTTCTGTATTTACATTAAGTATAGTCACAATAGGAAAGAAATAATAAATTAGTAATTGTGTATCACACTTATTAATATCTTTCATCTTATGCCATTCGGATTACTATAGTAGTACAGCAAATAAGCATTTTTCTTCTTTGTGGCAGAATCATGTTTCTGAATGTTCAACTTTTAGCAGATTCAATGTATTTTTGTTCAGTGCATTAAGAGAATACTTTTTTTTTCACTTCTTGTATGCTTCTTCTTCTTCTTCTTCTTCTTCTTCTTCTTCTTCTTCTTCTTCTTCTTCTTCTTCTTCTTCTTCTTCTTCTTCTTCTTCTTCTTCTTCTTCTTTTTTTTAAATTTTGTAAAGTGGCATATCAATAACTGTGCGCACTTATGATACAATAGATGAAATAATGGAAAATGAATTTTTGGAAAGAAAGCATTCCAGGCTTAAGTTTAGGGTACATTCCCAGCATTGCTAATAATGACTGAAGAAAACATATAAGTCAGGGAGGATAATCATGATGGGATTCCAGCTGCAACTACCTCCCATTCATGAGTCCTGGCCTTATCAAACTTGGCCTCCCATGTTGCTATTTCTTTTTAAAATTCCAAGCTTCACGTTCTTAAAACTTAGCGCAGTCACATATTAACTGCTTTGTGAAGCAGTTTAAAAGATTCACTTACACAAGAAACAGTCAATGTCAAGAGCCTACACCCTTGTCAACATGGGACAATGTACACCCTTTACAAATAAGTCATCCCCAGATTGTATATGTCAATCAGAAAACTTGGGGGATGCTTGTAAATGCTGCTGTGGGTACTTTGTATGTAAATGCTGTATTTACAACATGCTGCTGTGGGTACTTTGTTGTAAATGCTGTATTTACAACATGCTGCTGTGGGTACTTTGTATGTAAATGCTGTATTTACAACATGCTACTGTGGGTACTTTGCATGTAAATGCTGTATTTACAACATGCTGCTGTGGGTACTTTGCATGTAAATGCTGTATTTACAACATGCTGCTGTGGGTACTTTGCATGTAAACATAATGGTCACAATCATAAGCATCTGAGTCAGTCCTGATGGTGTAGTGGTAATCATACTTGCCTTCTAAACCCAAGATCGCGGGTTCAAACCTGGCCAGGATCGATGGATTTTTTCGGGCGTAAAAATCCTAAGTATGGCTTCCTTCGGATGGGAAGTAAAGCCGTGGGTCCCATGTCGTACATTTACGGCACGAAAATGAACCTCAAGCCTGAAAGAAGAGGCCTTTGAGCAAAATTTGTCGGCCGTTTCACGCCCTGAATAGAATGGGATGCTGATGACCTGAAATGTTAAAGAGCGTTCATAAATAAATAAAAAAAAAAAATCATAAGCATTTGGAAAGAGAACATTAGCTTAAAGTAGTGGTGGCTGAGCAGTTTAGAATGCATTGCTCTTCTCCATAAGCTCTTAGGTTCAAATCCCACACAACATTTTTGTTTTAGTTTTTATTATTGGTTTTATATATGTAGAGCATTATGTTGCTTTAATATCATATTATATTTTAATGTGTCATATGAGTTTATGGCATTACCTATGGAAACACAAAAATGTAATCACAAACTAACATATTCTTTGCAAATATTTAAATAAATATATGGAGAGAAACCTTTATCCTCTAAAGTGAAAACACATAAAAATAAACAAATTAATATCGAGTGTATGAACCCTCAGCATGCATAACTGCCCTGAAACTTCAGGACATGGAAGATATCAGATTTCTTCAGTAGTGTGGAAGAGGCTACAACATCCCCAACTTCTTGAATTCGTGCCTGCAAGCCATCTTTTGTCCTTCAGGCATGTGCAGCATATTGCATTTAGATAGAACAAATACTGAAGGAAATATTATATTATTCATTATAATTTATACATTATTGTTAACTTCTAATTATAAGTCTGACTCCGGCCATGAAAGCTTTCGACTACTCATTATTGTTAACGTTAAAGATTGCTGTGCATGGGAAACAATATTATGGAGCTAATTTGTTATAATATACACTAATGTTACAATATGTTTCGACTCGTTTGCAAATGAGGTTATGCAGACATTACACTGACTACTACGTACCAGCATTATTACTAATTGTAGTATGTTAGTGAAGAAAATTTACGCAAATATCACTAGAAGAGAGAAATAAATCAAGTCTACAGGAATTACTCTTATACTGTGGTATTACAAAAATCAATGAGAAATTGATGACATCTGGATGACATTTCCAACCAATGGAATGTCATGGATGACATCATTGAACAAGGACTGGACACGAGAGATTCAACAGCAGAGGGAAGAGGTGGAGGAAGAAAGAAGAGTAGTAGTATCAAGTGGAAGTATTGTGTCAACATGGGACAGCATCCTTGGCCTGGTAACATGGTACAAAGGCATGCAGGAATTGAGTTAAGAAGTTGGAAGAAGCTGCAGGAATTCAGATAGAGTGAACTCAGCATAGTAGGGGGAGGAGGTCAGTTCTGTGAGGTTGCGGTTCTGGAACTGCTAAGGCCTGAAATGAAGTTTGTTAATGGGTTTTGTTAGGTCATTAGTTGGTAAGGTACACATATTAGCTGTAGTTCAAACATGGTTTGAAGGGGGAGAGGAAATAATGATACATTTTGAATTTTTGGGAAAAACGAGTTCAAGAAGGAATACCAAAGGGAGAGCCTCAGGTGGTTTGAGGTTGTTACACAAAAAAAGAATGGAAGGGTCAGATCAAAGATGGAAGGGGCTATGTAGGTGATATGGGCTAAGTTACTATTATGTATAAGGATAGTTTATAATTCTCCTAGAAATTCCCAGTTTCACAGCCCAGACCTCTTCCAGTACTTAGGAAATAAGATGGAAGAAATCAGAAAGGAATTCCATATGATAGAATTTTTGTCACTGGGTAGCTTTAATGTAAGAAATGGGAATCTGTAAGCAAAGGATTGGGGTACATTAGATGATATAGCTAGAGAGTAAAATAAGGATCGTGTTAATAGGAGTAGTAAGGACAATACATGTTTGTGAGTATAATGGTTTGGTGATTTTAAAAGGCTCTTGGGGGGATGATAAGGTAAGCGAGTTCACGTTTGTTAGTGCAAGTGGTTAAAGTATTGTGAACTTTGCGGTTTGTAGTTGGGAGTCTTTAGACTCGATGACCAACTTCAAAGTAATGAATCTAATGAGCAATAGCCCTCATTTTCCCCTAGTGGTGGAATGGAGGGACAAAAGGTAGAGGGAAAATGCTGAGTAGGAGGATAGAGAAATAATGATGGAGCTAAGGGTTAAGGGTTAAGAAAAAGGGCCATAGAAATATGGACAAAAATTGGGTTGGGGAAAGCACAACTAATATTGGAAATTATAAGGAATTGTACAAAAGCTAGAGCAGGAAGACCATGAACTGTGTCGGAGAAATGGGTGGTGTATTTTAAAGGTTTATTTAAATTTAGGGACAGTGCGATGAAGGGTTAGAATTTGGAATTGAAATTAAGATACAATGAGATGCTGGACAGAGAGTTTTCTTGTGAAGAAGAAGGAGATGGATTGGGTGTCAAATTTTTTCAGGTATGGTGTCAGAAGCAAAGCCAATTACAGTGCTTGATGGGATTATTGAATTCAATTAAACCAAGAGGATGCCTGAAAGTTGGCTTACACTATTATAACCCTATTTATAAAGATAAAGAGGCTATTGATGAAACAGGAAGTTATAGAGGAATTGCTCTTCTGTTGAATTTTGGCAAGGGTTTTATGGGAATTTTAATCAACAGAATAAATGATTGGGTAGAAAAACCTGACTGAAATCTCCCCATTTCAATCAGGTTTTAGAAAAGGCAGAAGAACTGCTAATAATGCATTTGTTATTAAAACAATGATAGATAAATGCTTATCTAATAAACTGGGCAGATTATATGCTATATTTGTTGACCTAGATAAACCATATGATCGAATTAATAAAAAGGCAATATGTTACAAAGATTTATTAAAAAATAAGGAACCTGCACTCTTAACCAAGGCATCACTGAACACTGCTACAGAGCTAACGAAACGCACACATTCAGTATATTTAATGCATGTCATATTACACAACTACTGCAGTGGCTACACAGCTTTGCTGGATACCTTGTGAACTGTGCACTGTCTGAAGTAGAACTTGCTTTCAAGAAATGACTTTTTTTAATCCTTTAGGGGTACATTGTTGGAGCACTGCATGTTTAGGTATTGCAGTGACTTAAATTTGTTAAAAACTATTTAAAACTGTGCTTTATATACTTAATAGTTTGGATGCACTTTTTTTTTTTTTAAATTTAAACTAAATTTATTAGCGGATTTAAGAAAGGAATAATAAAGGAAGGGTAGTGAGGTCCGGCTGAATGCACTCTCGTTAGTACGTGAGGCTTAAAAATGCTGCCAGCCAGTGGCCGGTTGCGGGCGCATAGAGTTAGTCCGGAAATCAGGCATGGCCGAGGCCCTGAATGCTACCGGAGGATTAATGGGTGGAATGGGTTGCTTGCTTTTAATCATCAATTAACAAGCCGTTCTTACGAACGATTGGTAAACAGCTTCATTTCCGCTGATGTGCAGGGTTTCCCTGTTCCAGTCTTAAGCCTGCTGATTTCATCTTCTAGTCTCATGGGCGTCATGTCCGGTGGATGTGGAATAGTTCGTAATTCTTTGTGAAAAGATAGTCCTCGCCTGCTGTCGTTGGGTTGGTAGCTGCTATGCTGTGGAGTGATATGTGTGGTCTTTAGGTCCACTAGAATTCGATTAAGGTTCTCAAGCTGTTTGAGGCTGGTGGTTCGTAATTCAGTAAACGCCTCTTCCAAACTGTCAAGGCGTACGGTAGCAATTTCAAGAGATGTTGTAAACTTTTCAAGAAGACTGTTGTGGTGTTGTTGTATGCTTTGGGTAAGATCGGCTATGGCTGCTAGCATGGTCTCACGGAGGAGGGATCTTTAGTGTCTAGGCGCTTGACTATGGTGTCACGGCCCCGACGCATCAGAGCAGCCTGCTTCTGGAAGTGATCCGCAATAAAAGAGTCCTTTGGTTGTTGCAATTTCTTAATGCTGTCAGAAGTTTGCATGTTGGTGGCCTGAAGGATAGTAAAAGCCTCTTCCAGTTGGTTTAGCCTAGAAGAAGTGGTGTCATGTGCTTCTAGCTGTTGGTTAATTAGGCCTGCTTGTTGTAGGATGGTATTCTGTAGCGTATTGATGAGGCTAGTTAGCTCTGATACTGCTTCCGGAATTGTGCTCAGAGCGGTGTGTGCAGCTTCTGTGACCATAGATGTAGTTGGTGTGTACTGTGTAATAGTTGGCGGTGGCAGATGCGTTATAATTATGGCTGTCGTAGTTGGAGCTGCGTTGGAGAGGGCAGGCGGCCTGGCCCGTGTAGTGAGTGGTGCCTCCACACGAGGCACAAAATCTGCGACGGCGGGCCAGGTCGTGCATGGTGCAGTTAGCTGTAAGAATTGCAGCCCCACAGTAGTGACAGCGCGGTGGTTGTGTGCAGGCTTGTTCCGAGTGCCCGTATGTACGCCTACACGGGGATGTGCGACGGCGGAGGCTGTGCTCAAGTGTGAGGCGGTAAGGTCCAATGGTTATTCCGGCGGCGATGGTTGCCGTGAGGTCTACTGGCCCCAAGAAATTCAAGCGGACCAGAGATGTCGCGCCTCTCTGCGAATATATGCGAATTGCATAATATGCAGAAGGCCGCTGTCTCTGCACGGTCCGAAGAATGTACGGGCAGGCTTATGCTCCGCGGCACTCCTCGGAGCACAGCACAGCTATGGCCGGCTGATGTAGTTAAGCTGCAGTGCGTCTGATCCTGTGCTTGTCCTGGAGGTGATGGCGGTAATGGATGTGGCTGCGGTGGTGGGGTAAATCTTGGGATCTTTTCTTCCAGGGTATCCTGCTGCCAAAATTTCCCCTTAAGTATTTCGTTCGGTGCAGCAGGGCCCCGGGTTGGAGAAGTTGCCGGTGTTGTGGCTAGAGCTGGCTGGGCGTTGGCAGTGACAAGCAATGGTTCGGGCGAGTCTGCGGCTGCGGGCGCTGACTTCGGAGTGGCGGGGCATTGTGATTGGCTTGTTGAAGTCTTGCTGCCACGGCATCCCATGCTGAACTCCTAACCTTGGATACACTAATTACAATTAAAAATTGTAAATTCACAAGTGTTCATTGCAACAAACTTAACCATCAATATAATTATGTGCCTATATAAAGCAGTTTTTGGTGCAAAGCTAGACATTATAAGCTGTATTTGTTATACGTGAATCTTGTGATTCCAGTTATCTTGACTGTGATAACTGCTGCTTTGTAATCTTGTTCCGCAGATGAAAGTAATGAGTGGGTAGAAAATATTTTATTTTCCTCCATGCTTTGTATTCTTATTCCACTTAAGAATGTAATGAGAAGATATGTCAATATTTTTAATTTTCCTCCTCACATTACATTCTTGCAAAGTAATGGGAGTGTGGATCAGCATTTTTGTTATGCACAAAGCTGCTCCCTTGTAGGAAATGCATGGCTTTGGTTTACACAAGTTGCACTGAGCTTGCTTTTAATTCTCACAGAAGGGCAACACTGCACTGCACTGCGCTGCCACATCAGGTTTGAAGCGTTGTGTGGAGTTGCTTCTGAATCATGGCTCACCTCTCTTCATCGAGAACCATGATAAACTTACACCTTGTGATCTGGCCATGAGGAATAACCACCATGACATTGCTCAGCTGCTGGAATCCAGGATGGTGTTTGTAAGTACTGAGTGCTTCATTTAGGTTGATGCTGTCTCCTGGTTGTTAGTTCTAAATGCTTTAAAGTTTTCCATATTCTGTTTACAGGCTGATAGTAGTGATACAATAAATGAAGCAGAGCTGTATGGTCCAGGAGAGCAGGAAGAGGTGTACAGTGGACTAAGGACACAGGATCTGCAAGAAGCAAAGGATCAGTTGCTGGTGGAAACCTCAGACATGCTGCATATTCCATTGTTCACTGCAGAAGCCCTCCTTCGTGATAATGGTAAATGTTGACAGTAAGGAATGAATGAATTATTTTAAATATTTGAAGTAAACATGTTTACTTATCTACTATGTCCCCTGTATTTTTAAATAGTTTTAATAAACACTACACATTTGTATTGGTTTCAAGGACAGTGTTCTTTTACTAAATTTTTAAAAAGTTCATACATTAACATAGTAAGAAAATGGCATTTCTCTTGTCTGTACATATACATACATGTATGTGACAAGTCATTAATTCCTTTGATGGCAGAGTACAATAGAGTTAGAAAATACAACATTAATTGAGTTCTAGAAATTGGCATCAAACAATAATTCTTTACTGCCATGCAACTCGCTTCAGCAATGTATGGTAGGCATGCTGAATTGCTCACAATTTGGTGCTTAAATTTTCATCAAGTTCTGATTGATTTTAGTCCATTCTGTTCCATTTTCCTAAATAAACAGGGGCATACTGTTGATATACATCTAATTAAAAGCATGAATGTTAAAAAATAAAAAAAAAATCTATAAATGAATTGAGGCCTTTAGGTAAAATCATGAAAACATTGTAATTTAAAGTGATGGTAAAAAGATTATTAATCCAAGCACAATAAATAACATGTTTACCAATTTTTATAGTACCGAATTCATGCCCCTGCATAAAGGATTTTTTGTGTTTTAAAAAAAATCTCTGCTTAATAGATGCATCTAATTTTAAACAGACATTGTTTTAATAATATTGAAAGTCACAAGGTTGGATGCATTACTTATGCTTAAATTGAAGTTTTTAAACAACAATGCATGGTACCTCTGCAATCATGATTTGTTCTGCTTTTACTTACATTGGTGAATTTAAAGCAAGTAGAGATTGGGCCCTTCCTTTCACGAGAAGAAAAGGTCTTTCCCTTGGAACACCCACTTCAATTTGCCAATGGATGCCACAAGACTATGAACACAAAATTTCATAAATTACATTAATTTGTAATAAAGATGAGAAAGGATGAGAATTATTTATTGTCGCAAATAGGGGATGCAATCCAGGCCCTGACCAACAAAACAATTACTAAGAAAGGAGAAATTACTGTGTTGATATCCGCAACTGATTATGAGAAACTGTGTTTCACAGTGATCTGTTGATGGAAGGAAATTACCACTTTGCCAAAAATTAATTAGCAATAAGAAGGCTTATTCATTTCAGAGTCTGCATGAAGATATGGATGCATGCAAATCTAATGCAAGAATGAGTGCAGACAGTGTGGCAATATTGTCCCAGTATTATATTACTTCGCAAACATGCTTCTCTTGTTTGGGATAATTTCCAAGGTCACTTAGGCTACAGCACAAAATTTAATTTCAGAATCAAAAATGGACATCACTGTTATCTCTGGTGATCTTAAGTCAGTGCTTCAACCTTTGGATATGTGTATAAGCATTCAAGGATTACATGAAAAACTAAACACGGTGGATGGTCATGAGATGATGCTGACAGGAAAGATACTGCAACCAACAATCAAAGTGACATGGGTATGCAAGATGATAATGCCAAAAAAAAGTTTCTTGAAGACCGGCATATCAAATGGGACAGAAGATGAGGAATGTGACAAATGCTAAACCTGACACTGAATGAGGTAAGGCTAATGTTAATAACATAAAATGTCACTGTATTCATTGTTACAAGTTATCAGCAATTTATGCAACTGCTGCTAATTATCGATTGCCTTAAGTGTGACACAATCAATATATAAATTAGTCATGACCCATATATATTTATGTATTCTATTGATTATTTTAGCATTCGAGCTGGCATACCTTTAATATGTGTTTTTTTTTTTTTTTTCACTAAACTTTTTTCCTCTCCTCAAGGACATACCCTAGTTTGATTTGATTTTAATTGTTTTTAATTTTGTATTATTTTTTTATTTGTTTTTTTATAAGAATTAAAAAAAATTCATCTATTATATAGGTAAATAGCCATAAAGTTTACTGTAAACAATTACGCTTATATTTTAATTCTTAATTCAGTAACCAGCCAAGTCAATTAAATTCAATGGTACTTTTACAAGTAGAAACAGTAAAGGGATGAAGGAAATAAAAAAGCTAAAAGTAAAAAAATCAACAGGTTTGGATAATGTAAAATTTCTTATTTATGAATTCACCTAAATCTTTTCTTACATTGTTAAAACATCTTTATACCAAGGAGAATTTCCATACATATTTGTTTATTTTGAAGCTGTTTACAGTGAAGATATTATATATTAATAAAATGTGGGTAAATTTCTTACTTCACTTACTGTTTATATCCAAATGAGTCAGTGTTAGGTAACACTAAAACTTCACTAACTGGTTAATTCTTCAGAACATGTTTCAAGAGCATTCACTCTCATCCTCAGCTGGGGACTGACTAACCCTGGCAGGTGATTTAGTGACCTCTGGTGGTTCCATTAGATAACGGAATAGGAAATCCATTGGTGGAATGTGAAAATTCATAACTCTATATTTATTTTTTAAAATATAAATCTTTTCCCATATTACCAATTCCTTGGGATTGGTGGTAGCTTTTAACAGTTTGGCTTCTCGTGCAATGTCGTGATCGTAAGTCCAAAAATGATCTGCAACCACCGATTTATCCACTTGTTTATATCTTACATTTCTGAAGTGTTCTTTGGTCCTTGTCTTCAAATTTCGTATCGTTTTGCCTATATACGTATCTGATCACATTCTTCTTTGATCTGTGATCTTTGTGTTTGTAAATGTAAATCCTCTCCCATATATCTAATTCTGTAGGTCCATGTGCTTCTTTAAGCAATCTTATTTTCCTTTTTATATCATGCTTATCTATCCAAAAGTGGTGCGCTACTGCAGACCTATCTATTTGTTTGTACTGAGATGTTCCTTTAAACATGCTCCCAAGTTCCTGTTAGTTCTTCCAACATATATCTTACCACATTCTTTGCATGATATTTTATAGATGCCTGAATTTTTTTCTTTAGGGATATTATTAAAAATGTTGTCCCCTAGAACATTTTTTAGAGTGTATCTGTTGATAGGCGCCAATATGATGTTAAAATCCTTAATAAATTTTTGAAATTTATTAATTGCTACTGGATGATATGTAAATTTTTTAGAAACTAGTCTATCATTTTCGTCAATAATGTGGTGGTGTTCTTAATCAAATTTTTCTTTAGGAATTTGTAAGTGTTTAAAGGAGATAGGAGTTAAAGAAACACATAGGAAGGAATACATCCACCTTACTAATATTTGTATTGACCAGTCTTATTTTAGTTTTACAGGCGAATTCTATAAACAGCAAATAGGACTGGCAATGGGGAATCCTTTGTCCCCGTTTCTGGCAGATTTATTTATGAGCAAATTAGAAACTCATATAGTTTCCGCCTTTCCACATTATTTTAAATGCTGGTATACATATGTTGATGACATCTTTAGTATAGTGAATAAGAAATTGATTTAAGATTAATTGAAGCTCTTAAATATGCATGACAGGAATGTATCCTTCATACTTGAAACAGAGACATAAGGAATGTTGCCATTTTTGGATGTGAAAATCAAAAAGAATCATGAGAATTTGGAATGTATAGGAAGAATACTCACACGAACAACTATATTAAATCTAATGATTTTAACCCTATTACTCCCAAACATGCAATTTTTATTAGCTGAACATTTAGGCTGGTGAATTTACCAATTAGTAAGGAGGAGTACAAATTGGAATATGAAAGAATTCAGGAGATTGCTGAAATAAATGGCTTTAATAAATATTTAGTAATTAAAAAGCTTACTAAATTCCTAAAGAAAAAATTTATTAAGAACACCACCTCATTATTGACCGAAAAAGATAGACTGTTTTTTAAAAATTTTATCCATCATCCAGTAGCTATGAATAAATTTAAAAAAAAAAAATTAAGGATTTTAACATTACATTGGCATCTTTCAACAGATACACTCTAAAAATGTTCTAGGGGACAACACTTTTAATAATATCCCAAAAGAAAAAAAGTCAGGCATCTATGTAAAGAATAAGAACTAAAAGAAACTTGGGAACACATTTAAAGGAACATCTCAGAAACGTTAAGTACAAACATATAGATAGGTCTGCAGTAGTGCTCCACTTTTGAATATATAAGCATGATATAAAAAAGGAAATAAGATTCTTAAAGAAGTACATGGACATACAGAGTTAGATATATGGGAGGGGATTTACATTTACAAACACAAAGATCATCTTATGAACTTTAACATTTCTGGGGAATGCAATACAAATTTTCAGTTCATAAAAGTACTGCTAGGCTGGACCCGCAAGTCCTCTTAGAAGATAGTTTCTCCAACCAGTTGTCAAGTAGGTCGAGGATGCAGAGGATTGTCTTCTAAACTGGTCTCACTATATTTTAAAAGTAAGTGAAGCATTAGAGTGTATGAGATGACAGTATTGGATAATCATTTACATAGAATTTTTATGTTAGTACTTATGAGTGATACAGAGCGAGACATGCCTAGGGGTTTCAGGAGTAGGGTATGGAGAAAAATTGATTTGCCTCATATAGGCATTTTGTTTATCAGTACCATCATATATGAACAAGAGGTATACTCGTCAATTTCAAACATATTAAAATTTTAACATATGAGAATGTAAAAGACCCAAAATTTTGCAATTTTGCTTTTGACACATTGTGGGAATAAGATGCTCTCAAGGACACACATGTTTCACAGGACAAGAAACTACGAAATTTAAATTCACCAATATTGCCTCAGACAAGTGTAATGGTTCTTCAGGGCCATATCAACATTTGATGGCTTGTGAGATTGGCTATGGAAGTGCTCTATCCTCATTTCAGATGACTTGGATTACCAAAAAGTCTTGAGAAGGTGGATCATTGAATCCTCACTAGGATCAAAGGGATGCACGTGTGGGAGTGTGTCAGAGACTTCTGGCTCAAAACTGTGATCAAGCAAGAACCATCTCCTGTGTTATGAAGCATGGGTTCACCACTATACTCTTGAGGCAAAGCAAGCAATCATGGGGTGGAGGGAAAAAAGGGAATCTGTTCCAGTCAAAGTGAAAACTCATCTGTCAGCTGGTAAGGTTCTCTTGACAGTTTTTTAAGAATTTCAAGGCATTTTCTTCATGAATGTCAAACAGTCAATGTAGCGTATTACTACCAACTCTGGTTGAGGCAAAATGTGTTTGGTGAAAAAGATGTCGTCAACCAATTCAAGAAGCTCTTTTCCTCCAACTCATTGCCCATCCACATTCAACTGCTTTGAAAAGCGATAAACTTGAGGAAGTCCGCTGGACAGCATTGGAACATCCAACAGTCCAAACTTATCACCTTGTGATTATCATATGTTTGAAAGTTGCATTGGTAGATTGACAGCAATGAAGGTGCGGAAGCTCCCAACCCCACTCTTTCTTCAGTAATGGGAATTAGGAAGCTTCTTTCCTGGGAAAAATCAGGAAATTATGTAGGTAAAGAAATATATCACATTTTTATTCAATAAATAATAAAACGTTCTGATTCACCCTTTAATATAGAGATGATATAAACGAATGACTTTAGACCTACATTATTATATAATAGGCTTAATATCTTTGAATATAAATGAATCTATTTTCTTGTTAGTTATTGATTCTATCATATATCAGATCAAAGAAAGATAAAATAACCTGTGTAAATTTTATAAAAATAGAGCATGCTATAATCTTCAGCTCTTAAATACAGATTAGTTAAATATTTCCAGTTAATAATTTATGTTTATTCTACCTTTGAAAGAACATCAGCGGTTCAAAATGCAGCAATATTTTTGTTACTATTTAAGTGTTTTAGCTATTTCTGCTTCTTTAGTTCTGGTATGTATGTATATGTGTGTGTGTGTGCGCGTGCGTGCGTGTGTGCGCTATTCAGTCAAATAACTGAAAAAAGCTGCTATATTTTATAATTCAATAAAAATCATTTGGGGAAGGAAAACATATTGATAAAGTAAATAATGAACAAAGAGAGGGTATCATATGGATAATAGCAGGGGGCTTAGAGGTTAAAAGGACTAAGAAAGGTTGCCAGTGTCCTGTAAGTGGAGGCAGTGAAGATATTGGGCATATATTATTTGAATGTAAAGGGACTAATCTGTGGATAAAAGAACTAATAAATCACAAATGACTTATATTAGTTTAAAAAAAAAAAGCTATGGTTCAAACTTTCAGAAAGAAAAATAAAAAATTGCATTAATTGAAATTTTCAGAAAGAATAGTAAAAGCATAGGACAATTTTTAAGCAAAGTGATAAAAAGAATGGAACTCTCTGTCAAAAGAGAGGTAGCACAAATATAACTGAATGATAGTTTTTCTTTTAATTTTTCTTTTCAAGTTTTGTATAATTAGGAATCAAAATTGTATAAGAAAGTATACTGAGTCTCAATATTAATTGAATTTGCAATCTGGCACAGACACATTAATAATCTCTTCCGTGTTGAACCATTTAAACACACTATTTTTGGCTTCACTAACTAGAGATTTGCTCAGGACATGTTTCGTGGACCCTTGTCCACTTACTGAGTTGTTAAATGACTGTCAGATCATTCAAAGAAATTAGATTGGTAGCTGTCTGGGTTTACTCTGGTGGTCTTGCAGTAAACTTGAATAAAGAACTTTATGCTTCTGGGGTAACAAAATTCATTAATTTTGCATTTTTTGTATGTAAATATTTTCCCATATGTTTTGTTCTTTTTGTTGCTGAACTGTTCTTAAAACTTGATGCTTTTTTCTATCTTATGGTTTTTATTCCAGAAATATGCTGCCACAGCTGATTTTTCTATTTGCTTGTAATGAATGTTTCCCCTGTGTTCCTTCAAACTAATGCCTATATTTCTCTTGTTTTTTCCTATGTAGATTTTTCACAATCCTGATAATCTGGTAAATTTCAGATTTTTTCTCTTTGGGCCTGGAATCAGTTTTGATTATTTTCAATAAAATTTTTGAATGGTATCAGTTTTGAGGTGTTAAGATTATATTAAATTGCTTGAACATTTTTTTTAATTTCTTATTGGTTAATGGACTGTACAGAACTTTTAAAATATTTAAATAGTTTAGCAAAGAAAAAAATGTTTAAAAAGTCCACGTACCACCCATTAGCCAATAAAACATTTCAAAAAATTGTCAAACAATACAATATGGTCATAGCACCTCAAAACTGATAAAGTGTAAAAAATTTATTGAAATTAAATTAAACTGATTCCAGGCCAAAGAGAAAAAATCTGGAGTTTTATCATATTAATTGTCAGCATTGTGAAAAAATCTACACGAAAAACAAAGAGAAATACAAGCATTAGGTTCAGGGAACACAGGAGAAAAATCCATTATAAGAAAATAAAAAAATCAGCAGTGGCAGCACATTTTTGGAATAAAAACCATGAGATAGAAAAAAGGATCAAGATTTTAAAAATAGTTCATCAATAAAAGAAACTAAACATACAGTAGAGGATTTATATATAAACACATGAGCAAAATTTAATGAAGCGGACAGCTCTTTATTTAAGTTTATTACAAGACCACTGCAGTCAAACCAGATAACCACTAACCCAACTTCTACAAATGATCCAGCAGTCGTTTTAACAGCTGAGGATATGAATGAGGGTCAACGAAACATGTCCTGAGGAAATCTCCAGTAAGTGAAGCCAAAAGAATATGTTTAACTAGTTCGACTCAGAAGAAAGTTTATTGAGTATTTTTGAGTATGACTGGTTAACAGTCTGGGCTGAATGCCTAGTCATATTGTAGGTATTTGCTTAGTATAAATAAATAAATAAAATATTAAAATTAGGGTGAAATACATGTCTCCTGGATATTCCAGTAATAGGTTACTTACTGGTGAGCCGGAAAAGGTATAAGTAGTAAACAAATTTTTTTTTTTTTTTTTTTTTTTTTTTTTTTTTTTTAATGTTGGTTTGATGTATAAGAATTGTAATTGGCAACACCTAGAAATTGGCCAGGGTCAGAAGTAGGTGTTTGCCATTTAATAATGTTTTAAGTTATATATATAACGTAAAAAATCAGATGATAAAATTGCTTTTATGAGGCTGGATGAGGGTAGTTCACAGAACTTTTTAACTTAGTGATCCACACCTGAAAATAGTTTGAGAAATGCTGCCTTAAGAGTCATTGTAAGACAGAGTGAGAAGGTAGGCAAGCTACAAATTTCCTGTTTTCAGAATGGTCAAGGGAGGCTCTACTAGAAAAATGGATGAAAGATCCTATACAGTGTTGCCAGTTAGCAGGTGTTCAACCTCCAACTTCTGCCTTACAACATTGTAGCTCTGAACCTACTGCCGTTACGCTTGAGTACAATAATGCAGAACCCCCTACAGGAGTTCAGGAGGAAGAAGAAGAAGTCAGAAGCCAGAATGAGATTATTGTAAGTATGTTAGCAACAGCTGATGTGTTTCTAGTGGTTTCCATATTATAAGAAACATGCAAATGAGAAAGAGTCGCAAATTGATGAATTTGTCTGTGTATTAGCAACAGGGTACCCAGAGTGTGTTAGACGACAGATTAATTATAATTTAGAATTAATTATAATTTACAGGGTACCCATTACTTACAAGCCAGTCTTGGAATATGGATCTATATTACTTCTTTTTACAAAATGGGCCATCTTAAAACTGTAGCCTTCAGAATCACTGGATTATGTTTTTTGAATGGTATAAGGGCATTATTAAAAGTTCTCTTGATGGCCCACAGATGGCAGTGGTTGTCCCAAAACTATTATATCAGTCTTTGATATCATTCCTAGAACACTTTTGCAATAAAAAGGATTCACAGTGGAATATAGATTACGAAGTTTGCTGTGTGCAGTCAAAATCTGCCACAGCATGCATAATATGTATGACAAACTCCTGAACTACAAACATAAAGAAACAATAATTTGGGAAGTCATATCCAGTCATCTTGGTGGCCACAGGTTCTAATTCTCCAAGATGCTTTGAATTAGCATCTTGGATGCACGTGACATGTGATATGCTGCATGAAACATTTTGACCTACTTTTCTGTCTGTGCAAACTGACTTTCACTGGCTGCACAAGTATGCAAATGTTATGTGAATTCACTTAGTCATTTAAGTGGAACCATGTAATAGATATTGAATAAAGATGGGATATATCCTAAATTTTCTCAAATCCAAATCCAAATGTTAAATTCTAAAAGTTCTTGAATACTTTGAATTTTCTGAGTCCTTCATATAAGAAAATGAAGAAAAAAAGAAAGGACTTCTGCCAGGAACATAACCAACCTGTCCATTGTTGAACAATAATATTTATATAAAAATGTAACTGAAGCAGCCAGCAACAATGAACCTTAAGCTATCAAAATGTGCATAAGTGCAAATTTAAACTTTGATTGTCATACAATCTGTTGATTCAGTCCTGTCAATAGCTGGTGAAAAAGCATGGATATTTCTAAAGAAAACGTTAGATTCTACATTTTTACACTCTATAAGCAGGTGAAAGAGCAAGGATTTGGTGATGATCAAGTGTGTTCATTTGATACCATTGTAAGATGGATTTGAGCATTTGAAGAAGGGAGAGAGACTTTGAAAGACAACTCTTGCTCTTGCCAGCCTTGAAAAGCTGTAAACAAGAGAACAATTCAAAGAATGAGGAACACGGTGGAGGAAAATCAAGCTAATACTATTGAAATAATGGATATCAGTGTTGTCAGCATTCACAGTTTACTCCATGAACATTTAAAGCTGTGGAAAATCCTGTGCAAAATGGTTTCCACAGTCCCTAATCAATGAAGAGAAGAAGAGGAGAAAGGAATGTGCAAGGAAACTGCTGAACATGCTTTTACTAAATAGTTCTAAACATTTGACATATTGTGCACCGTTGACAAAAGTTGGTTTTATTACTATATCATCCCAAATAATGCTGAAAACAGTGTGCGTAAATGAGAATGACCCAAGACCAGTTTTTCATTCCTGGAAGTGAATGTTCATTGTACTTCAGCTATGAAGGACCTTTATGGTTGACCGTATGTCAGAAGGAATGACAATGAATGGAGAGTACTGTGGCAATTATATTTTGAATCCTTTATTTGATGAGTTGAGATGCCGCATTCAAAGACAGGAACTTCAAGGCTGTTGCTTTTGCATGGCAATATGTGTCTCCCAATAGAACAGCTGCAAATTTGAGGAAAATGGAAGTCGCCAAAATCCAGTTTCTTGATCATCCACCCTACAACCCTGACCTTGCACCAGGAGACTTCTAGTTAATCTCTGTGAGCCTGAATATTAAAATACTCTTTGAGTGTTTTAATATTCTGACTCACAGAGATTATTAGTGCATGTTTCACTGGGTTTGATTCCAAATTGAACTAATATTAGACTTCTAGTTGTTTCCTCTAGTGAAATCTTGAATTGCTGGAAAACCTTCTAAGCGAGTGCTCAAGATATAACTTCAGCTCTATTTATAATATCTTAGTCTGAGTACCATAGTGCTTTTGATAAGTGATTGCACTCTCTGCAACTGTGTGTGGAGAGAGATGGAGAGTACGTTGAAGGGTTGTGAGAATAAATTTTTTAATTCATTCCTTAGCTTGAACTTTAAGATGACAATTGCAAAACTTTTTGAATTCTCCTCATACATAAAAATACAATCTGGATAATGCCAAGCTGGGGAGAGTGAGTAGAACTACGAACAATGAGTAGTTCAATCAGCAGCATGAACTGCTTAAATCTCCAGAATTGAGAGTGTACACTGCATGGAAGTCTCATTACTAGAAAATTTCACTAGATGGAATGCTGAAAACATTCTTATATTCAGGACTATCATAAGGCATTCGTGTACCACTGAAATTGTAACATTTGCCAATTTGTAGTTTTTAGTTGTTGACTTGGCTTATATACATATGCTCTCACATCTCAGGTCATCAGCCTCCCATTCAATTCACGATGTGAAATGGCCAATACAGAGGCCCATTCTTTCAGGGTTGAGGTTCTTTTTCATGCCTTAAATCTATTACATGGGACCATGGCTTTACTTTCCTTCTGAAGGAAGCCATATTTAGGATTTTGTACCCAAAAAAATTCATCGTCCCGGGCTGGGATTGAACCTGCGATCTTGGGTTTACAAGGCAATTATGGTTACTAGTAGACCATCAGGACCAACAATTCTACTGTTGGATATCAGTGGAATTAAAATGAATCTTTCCAACCTTTTGACAATTTTTTAGATAGGGTTCAAACAAATTTAATGATGGAAAAAAGCACAGAGATTCAAGTTTTTGACTCACAAAGACTCTCAATTGCTTCGAACATCAATATTGTATTCTTCTCCATTTAAATACCAGTATAAAATTCTCTGCATTATACTGTCACAAGTTGTTATTTATTAAAGAGTGCATTGCTTCTTTACAATGGAAAAGGACTGGCAAAAAAAATATAGCTGCTGCATAATAAACAATACAAGTGTCAAATAAGAATTTTTTAAATGAAAAATTGAGATTGGTTCTGATGGCTGAATTTGAAGATTTCCTTCATTTATTCTCTGGCATACCAATAGAGTTCAACTATATTGTTGTTGTAATTGTTTGTATTGTAATATGTGATTCTTGTTCATAATTGTCTGGTTGGTTGCATAATACATAATATTTAAAATGATACACTATGGGTAACTTATTTACACACTTCATTTACTATATTTTCCTAAGTTGGAACAATGTTTTGGGAACCAGCGTTCCAACTTAGGAAAATATAGTAAGTGAAGTGTATAAAATATAGTGAACTTTTGTAACAGTGGTGTCAAATATTAACATTTTTAAAAAATTGAGTCGAATTTGTAACATACACACCACTAAAATTCAATAAAAGGGAAGACTAGTTTCGGGAGCCATCACTCCTATCATCAGTTCCTGGTCGACTGCCATTCTCGTTGTTTGTGGTAGGTCAATTCATCTCTGGTGGAGGTTTAATGAGCTTTTGTATTAGTACATCACTTGGCGGGATTTCGAAATTAAAAACTTTCTCTTTATTCTTCCAAATATAGATGTTTTTTTCCAGACTGTAAGTTCAGTTTTTCCTTTAATATTTTTAAGTAATTTGGGGTTTTTATTAATGTTATGTTGTTCTTTCCAAAAGTGCCAAGCTACTGCCGATTTTTCTTCTTGTTTTTGGTTTATATTCCTAATGTGTTCTTTAGCTCTTGTTTTTATGTTTCTTTTGGTCTTTCCAACATAAATTTTTTCACAATCATTACAGTTCATCTGATATATTCCTGATTTATCTTCTTCTTGTAGGTTATCTTCTTTTTGTCTTGAGTTAAGGATATTTTTAATTGAATAATTATTTTTTGGAGCGAAAACAATGTTGTATCTTTTAAAAATCTTTTGAAATTTATGAAAGGCTAATGGGTGGTACGTGAATTTTTTGTATGTTCTGTTTTTCTCTTTGATGGGAGTAAGTGTAGTGGTGTCTCTAATTTTCTTTTTATTCTTTGCTCTGTCTATTTTCTTGTGCACAACTTCTTGTTTGAAGCCATTTTCTATAGCTATATCCATTATATTATTCATTTCCAGTTCATATTCCTCTTTGTCCATTGGAACATTAACCAGTCTGTACGCAAGACTATTTAAAACTGCATGTTTGTGGGGAACTGGATTAAAACTGTTATATTTAATGTAATTATCCATGTGTGTAGGTTTTCTGTATATGCCAAAGTTTAGGTGATTTTCTTTTTTAATTATCTTAATATCCAAGAAAGGTAACTATTTATTGTATTCTCTCTCCATAGTGAACTTAACTGTTTTTTCCTGTAAGTTGAGTAACTTTAGTGCATCATCCAAGTGTCTTTCTGGTACTATTGCAAAAATATCATCCACATGGCGATACCAAGTCTTAAATATCCAAGGGAAACTATTTACTATTCTAATTTCTAAAGCACTCGTGAAAATGTCTGCCAATATTGGTGATAGTGGGCTACCCATTGTCAGACCAAAATTTTGTTTGTAATATTTGTTATTGAATGTAAAGTAATTTTGTTCTAGACACAAGCTAATTAATGTAATGTATTCTTGAGTACTCTTTGTGGTTATTCTTATCTTTTGTAACCATTTTTTTATCAGAGAATATAAATTCAGTGTAGGAATACTTGGAAAAAGTGCTGTAACATCAAATGAAACTAAGGTATCTGTTTTTTATATTTTTATGTCTTTAATTTTTTGAATAAGATCTAATGAGTTTTTTATAATAAGAGATTCAAATCTTGGAAAAGTAGAAAATTTGTAAGTCATCCATTTTGCTAGTTTATAAGTTGGAGCATCTATGTTATTTATGATAGGTCTCATTGTTTTCCCTGGTTTGTGTACTTTTGGGAGACCGTAGATTGTAGGTATTGTAGGGTTATCTACTTTAATTTTATAATGTTCCTTTTTATCTATCAATTTGCAATCAGTAATTGTTTTATTAAATGTGCTTTTGCATTGATTTAATGGATTTTTTGTTACTATTGAATATTCATTGTTTTTTAATAATTGTTCCATTCTGTCTATATAATCATTCTTATCTAGAATTACCACAGTATTTCCTTTGTCTGCTCTTGTGTAGATAACAGGTTTGTTTTTTAGTGTCTTTATTATCTTTGTGTAAGGGTTGGTATTATTTTTATTTCTAATTTGTTCGATGATATTACAGCACTGGCTTTGAATTGTAGTCCTATCTATTTCTGTAAGGCTTTTGGTGGCTATCTGTATGTCTGCTATATAATCTTCAAATTTTTTGGAGAAATTTACACAAGTTTTTAAACCTATTCAAAAAATTGATTTCTGTATCTGTGAATGTTTGTTCTGAAAGGTTATAGACATTATTTTTTGTGGTTTTTTCCTTGGGTGGTGTTTTTATCTCTTGTTTTTTGCATAAATTATCCAATTTATGTTTTAGTATTTTAGTCTTATTTTTCATATTTCGGTTAAGTATTGTCAAGAGGTTGTTTTCCAAATTATCCCAGATAAAATTGCCTAGAACTTTAGTTAATTTCAAATGTAGGTTATACAGTTGTAGTTCTATTTCGCTTCTATTTCTGTAGTGTTGGTTTTTTTCCATTTCAAGGATTTTTCTCTCTGATTTTACTCTCTGATAAAAAAATGGTTACAAAAGAGGAATAACCACAAAGAATACTCAAGAATACATTACATTAATTAGCTTGTGTCTAGAACAAAATTACTTTACATTCAATAACAAATATTACAAACAAAATTTTGGTCTGACAATGGGTAGCCCACTATCACCAATATTGGCAGACATTTTCACGAGTGCTTTAGAAATTAGAATAGTAAATAGTTTCCCTTGGATATTTAAGACTTGGTATCGCCATGTGGATAATATTTTTGCAATAGTACCAGAAAGACACTTGGATGATGCACTAAAGTTACTTAACTTACAGGAAAAAACAGTTAAGTTCACTATGGAGAGAGAATACAATAAATAGTTACCTTTCTTGGATATTAAGATAATTAAAAAAGAAAATCACCTAAACTTTGGCATATACAGAAAACCTACACACACGGATAATTACATTAAATATAACAGTTTTAATCCAGTTCCCCACAAACATGCAGTTTTAAATAGTCTTGCGTACAGACTGGTTAATGTTCCAATGGACAAAGAGGAATATGAACTGGAAATGAATAATATAATGGATATAGCTATAGAAAATGGCTTCAAACAAGAAGTTGTGCACAAGAAAATAGACAGAGCAAAGAATAAAAAGAAAATTAGAGACACCACTACACTTACTCCCATCAAAGAGAAAAACAGAACATACAAAAAATTCACGTACCACCCATCAGCCTTTCATAAATTTCAAAAGATTTTTAAAAGATACAACATTGTTTTCGCTCCAAAAAATAATTATTCAATTAAAAATATCCTTAACTCAAGACAAAAAGAAGATAACCTACAAGAAGAAGATAAATCAGGAATATATCAGATGAACTGTAATGATTGTGAAAAAATTTATGTTGGAAAGACCAAAAGAAACATAAAAACAAGAGCTAAAGAACACATTAGAAATATAAACCAAAAACAAGAAGAAAAATCGGCGGTAGCTTGGCACTTTTGGAAAGAACAACATAACATTAATAAAAACCCCAAATTACTTAAAAATATTAAAGGAAAAACTGAACTTACAGTCTGGAAAAAAAAAATCTATATTTGGAAGAATAAAGAGAAAGTTTTTAATTTCGAAATCCCGCCAAGTGATGTACTAATACAAAAGCTCATTAAACCTGCACCAGAGATGAATCGACCTACCACAAACGAGACCGGCAGTCGACCAGGAACTGATGATAGGAGTGATGGCTCCCGAAACTAGTCTTCCCTTTTATTGAATTTTAGTGGTGTGTATGTTACAATTTCTACTCAATTTTTTAAAAATGTTAAGTGAGGTGTAAATAAGTTACCCATAGTATATAATTTTAAATATAATAACTTCACTGTAAACAGCTTAAATTATACATGTAACACAATATTTACTTTGGTATATTTTTATCTTGTGTGATTGAAAGATTATAGTTGATTCTTTTCTCAGTTTGCTTTTATTGTTGTACCAGGAGTCTTGTAGAAGTAGTGGTAGTGGTATTGGCAGTTGTATTTATTTCTCATGCATCACGCACAGATTTTTTTTAATACAAAATAGACACAAATAAAATAAAATAAAAAGAAAACATTACTTCGGCAATTTCAGAAGGCACTGAATCTAATCAAAATATATTTCAATTTGATTGGCTCAGTTCCCAGTTCATCAGCAGCTATCTACTGGAATATCCAGGCGACTGGGCTTCGGTGCAACCAAAAACAAAACACAACATTAAAAGTAATTTATACATTAAATACAATATTAAATTAATTTTCCTACAATACTAAACCTTCCTTCTTTTTTAATTAAACCCATTCGGCCAAATTTCTATCCTTATTCCTTAGGGCCTTATACACACTAACACCCTGGTTAGGAGTCCTGTATGTTTTTACATGTTTTGTTATTTGAAATGTTTTTGAGAAATTGTTCTTTAGTTCTTTTTTAAATTAAACTCTTTGTCAAATGTAAGTTTATCAGTGTTTTGTTGGGTTGGATCTTGTTCCTTTTTTGTAGGAAATCTGATATTTCATTTCAGGTTAAACCAGCATTCAAGGGGACACCCATTAAAAGTAGATAGTTTTGTTTAATTTGGTAATTTTTTTTTTTAATCATTTGTTGTATTTTATTGATTTTTTAGGAGAGGGGACATTTATTGGAGCTATTGCTGATGTAGAATCAGAGGATTACTGCCTAGTGATCTGTAAATCATTTGTTGTTGTGCAATGTTTTCTCTATCAAAGTTTGTCTTTTTTTTAATAGTGTTTAATGCCTGTTTTAACTACTGAGGCATCATAGGTGATGGACACTGATGATGCATGAGATGAGATGATAAATTTTGAAAGAATTTTAGGAAGCGTTCCAGGCCCTATTTTGGAAATGTCATTTGTGAGGACTGAGGAAAATCTGGGTAAAAACTTGTCAGAGATGACGGTTCTGGAGGGAATCAAACCCCAGACCCCCCATGAGTTCATGCCTTAATAACCTTGGCCAAGCATGGCAGAGGTTTGCCTTGTTTTCACTGACTACAATATACTCCAGCACCTGCTCTTAGACATTAGTGAGCTAATCTATAATGATTCTCTGTCATTCGTCTGGAAATCTTTCAGCTATGTATGTTTGTTTAAATAATTCTGGGGGAATTTCTTGTTTATTGACTCTGTCTGTTAATGTCACGCTTATGTTTTATGACTGGTAATTTAATGGGCTTAGTGTTTTCGCTGATTGGTTCTATCTGGGTTGGGATTTGTAATTGTTGCAGAAAATTTTGGCTACTTTTTATTTAGAGGAATTTGGGTTTTAAGGGCGGAGAGTTCTGTCATTTGCTTTATCAATGCTAAGTTCATAGCTTATTTGATTTATAATTTTATAGATAAGTTATGTGTTAATTTCACTGCTCCATTGATTAATCTTAGAATACTTTTTTGAGTATCTAGTTTTGGTGTTACAAGATATTACTTCATTATAGGTTTGACGTATGTAATACCTTGTTCAACATTTTTTTTTTAATAGTAGGAATTTATTGCGATATAAATTAGTGGTGTTCCCTTCCAATGTCTATGCACCTTTGCCATTGTTCTGGCAGTTTCTTTATTTGCACATTAAACCATTCTTTGGGAATTCACCACTGGTGGACAACTGCCTGAAGCTCATCCATGATGACTGGACACTCAAAGAATGCTGTATAGTTCCACCAACTATCGGATATCCCCACACACTTAGCAAAGGAATGAGGCATCTATTGTGCACAGCTTTTCTGATCTTCAAGTCATCGTGAATGATGGTGTTATAGACCTGTTGTGTTCTGTAATTCATCAAAAGTGATTCATCTTGCTCCATTATCAAGTCAGACATGATAAGGGTGTTGTTGGATTCCCAGAGCTTTTGCATTTTTCTGCATGGTTCCTGCAGTAGAACTGTGATATCCAATGAAACACTGATTGGACAGCTGATGTGAATACCTGAAGCAGCCACTCTTTCACTATGGGTCCATGTTGTGTGTTCATTGTCAATGAGCTCAATAGCACACCGCAGCGCTGTCTACCTGGAATGTAGCAACACCATTTTTTGGCATTACACACTAGCATGCATTTCAAACTGCAATTTTTCCAGAATTATTGGAGAATGTCAATCATTTTTAAATGCCCCAAATATATAATACCCTGATGATGTAATGCTTATTAATAGAGTTTGTATGCCCTATGTATGTACTATGTACTTCAATAATTTGCCGTAATTAATGCACAAACATCCACAAATTATTGCAAAAGTTTGTTTCTTTCACCTAAAGTTCAATAAAAAGTACTTTGACAGATTGGACAAATAAAGTGCACTTCAAAATCAATATATTTCAAACAATGCAGTATATTTTAAGATAAATGCCTTCAATGATACAAATTTTAAAAATGAAAGCATGTCATGTTACACTTTACGGAAAAAATTACTCAACTTTGTTTGTGTCCTTGAAGACAATTAATTTTTCCTGATTTTAGAGTGCAATTTCATATAAAAACATGTTTTAAATAAAAAGTCATTACTATTTTTCATATACAATAAAAGCATATCGGCAATGATTTAGCTTGACTGTGTGACATTTTTACATCTCCCTTGCCTTCTCTTTGTAATTCATTATTTGACCACTTATTTTTAAGCATGCTACAGAACACAACCCTGTGAACTCAAAATAAACTATAGCATGTGATCAGCGCTACCAAGTTACACTACTCATACTGAAGGGAGGAAGCTAAAGGTGAATTTTTATATACCAAATTAAACGAATACAAAATTAAAAATAAGCAGAGAGAAAACAAACCAAAAATTATTCACATGCAAATTACTGGAGTCAACCATATTAGTTTATTTATAACTGTTCATTTTGCATATGTATTTCTGGTGATGTGGAAAAGAAGGCCTGATAGCCTCGGACAAAATAAATATGGCCACAGAGTTGGAATTGGCTGAAAACTTGACTTTCATCAATTTGATATAATTGATCACCCAAGAAGACGTAATCAAAGATATTTTACTGTTTAAATGCTAATTATTATGCTTTTTGGATTTATTTTTTCCCCCTCCATTTCTCTCTCTCTTTATGTATTTGAGGGAGATTCTCCAGATATGTCACATGCTGCAATATAAAGCCTTTTTTGAAGATTGAAAAGCTTTTCTTGGCCAGAATATGGTAGTTGTTGCCACTCTTATTGAAGAGAGATGATAAGTTTTCTTCTACTGCACCCTATCAGAGAAATGTCGCATTGCATGTTAGAGCCTGTGAAGGAATTATTCAAACTGGTTGACTAGATAACTACTTGATCATCAAGAACCATGAGTTGTAATCTTAAAAGAAGTTAGGAACAGTGAAGTTGTTAATAAGTCGTATTAGGTGACACTAAAACTTCAATAACTGGTGAAGTTTTAGTGTCGCCTAATACTGACTCATTTGTATGAGAACCATGAGGTTTGCACTTTTCTTTTTTTCAGTTGCGGGCATATAGCTATGGCCTGTATTATCTATATTGTATTCTTCTGTAACATAGCAGCAATCAGCATCATATCACATTTTGAGTACTTTCTTTTCATGAATCCAAATTTTAATACTTTCTTTGTTGCAATGTCTCACATGAAACTTCTTCCATTTTCATATACAAGATTATGCAATCTGCCCCAAATAGAGCGTGTTAATGATATAAGTATGTAGATCAATTGAGCATACATCTCTTGAAGGAAGATGTGATTCTTTCACTTATTTAAAAATCCAAAAGTCTTCTGGGCCTTTCTTTGGTGCAGACTTAATAATTTTGACCGTAAGACCAATATATCAGATACATTAAAATACATTGAAGCTAATCATATAATTGATATCATTGTATGATTCAGTTGAACTACACATTCTTAATGCTTCATTTGTCATAATGTATGGAACCGGTTTTGAGAACATTTAGTTCTCATCTTTAGCCAGGCTAAATCGTTGAGCTGTGGGAATGTGTATTCTGCTTTGGTGGCAGTGTGATAAACTTTTAGTTTATGTTTTGATCTCCGGCAGTGTCGAAGTTCATTAGACTGTCTTTGTATTTTTAGATATAATTTTCTCCCAGGTTGCTAGTTCCATAAGTCCTTCTACTGATTTTAATAATTTTGCTTTATTCATTATGTTGTGATTTTGTGTCCAAAAATGATATGCTACTGCTGATTTCTCTATTTGCTTGTACTTTATGTTCCTGAAATGTTCCTTTAACTGTGTGCCTATGTTTCTCTTTGTTTTTCCAATGTAGATTTTTTTCACATACTACACAATTTATTTTGTAAATACCTGCTTTTTCCTCTTATGGAATACTGTCATTAACATGGTCTATCAGTAAGTTTTTAACATTAAATCTTTTAATCGGGGCCAACCTGATATTAAAATCTTTAAGAATATTCTGAAAGTTTTTGTAGTTCGTGGATGATATGTGAACTGTTTAAAAATTAGCTTATCTTTTCTTGCTGAAAGTATTGTGGTTTATAATTTTTCTTCTCTGAAAAATGAACCATCAAAATCAACCTTCAACCTCAACATAATCAACACACAAATCACATAGTTCATGGCACCTACAAGCCCCAAAAATTCCAAAAGACAAAACTACCTTCATTAGTAAATAGCTATCATTATGTGCTGCTATCATAAATTGATAAATTTCGGATTTAGAGAGTACATGTAATTTTTTCACCTTATATCCCGCTGAACACTTCTTCAAGAAATCAAACCCTACCAAAAGATAAAACACAAATATTTTCTTTCACTTTCACCATACATTTAACTTTCAAATAATATACACCAGAGCATCAAAGGCATATAATTCTTTGTTTGGAAAAAATAAACAAATCTAAGAATCTAAATTTGAAATTACTTACTATGTCATTGATCAATAAATGTTATATTGTATATTTTCCAGCTCTGAAAAATATGCCAACAGATTTTTTCATTAGTTGAAGCAACAGTTTTTCTTTTCTCCATGTACAAAACTTATCACATTCCTTTTCATATACACTGTTCAGTTTTCTCAGCTTCCTGTATAATTTCTTCTGGAATGATATCTGTATTTTTAATATCAAACTTTGCAGAATTAGCATCCATTTCCATTTGAATTCTTCAAAACAAAAACAAAATGTCGTCATAGCAATGGATAATGAAAAAATATGCAATATTATATGTCATATCTACTGCGTCATAACATCACATTTTGCAAGGGTTTAATAGCTAAAATTGCATAAAATTTTGTATGCAACATGTGTATAATCTTGATTCTGAACACTGATGAAAATTAGTGTGTGGGCTAAAGCAAATGTGCTAAACATTCACTTGTGTCGAAATTAGTGACATTAGTTACATACTAATTACTGTTGTCAGTTCTTTACATTTGCTACAGCAGATGTTGATTCACACACTTAAATTTATAATTTAGATAGTAGAATGGTTAGTAGAATTGAGGTATGTCACTACATACCTCAATTTCTCCTTATAATAATATGATATAAGGCTTTTCATAAACTCTCATTTCTTTTTTGTCAGCCGCTTTCTTTATATTTTGTACTTTAATGCATATAAACAACAAATAGAAACATGTGTTGGATATAATTATACACTCAAAAAATAATACACTAATAGTAATTGCTGCTTCCTAAAGATTGCATTGGTATCTCAGTGGAACTTTATAAAGCAGACAGTTCTTAATTAAATTTGAATGCTTGGTACCTATAGTATTGGCAACATAACACAATGTTTTAAATGAAAAATAAAAATCTGATACTTATATTGTATCAAACAAACGTTCTCAACTTGAAAGCTGTCGGTCCTGTTGGTGTAGTGGTTACCATACTTGCCTCCTAAACCCAAGTTCGTGGGTTTGAACCTGGCCAGGACCGATGGATTTTTTTGGGCATAAAAATCCTAAGTATGGCTTCCTTCGGAAGGGAAGTAAAGCCGTGGGTCCCGTGTCGTACATTTACGGCACGAAAAAGAACCTCAAGCCTGAAAGAGAGGCCTCTGAGCAAAATTTATCAGCCTTTTCATACCCTGAGTTGAATGGGACACTGATGACCTGAGATGTTAAAGAGCGCCCATAAATAAATCAATCAAAAAAAAAACAACTTGAAAGCATCACAAATGATCAAAAAAGATTGATTTTAAATCAAGCACTGTATAAAACTTTATTTATGTAGATGAATTCATACTTCAGATAAATGAAGGAATTAATTTATTAAAAAATTAGGCCCATTTCACAGCAGCAGTAGATAGTAGTAAGAGCAATAGATACAAGTTTTTGCAATTATAATGAAAATAAGCATATACCTTATTGTTCTGTTGCATTTGTTTACATATTTGTTATTCACATGCACCAGTTCATATTCTATGAATTTCACTGGCTATTGATATTTTTTTTATTTCAATTCTTATAATGTGTGGCAGTAGATTCCATACACTTTATTTTTCAACTTCCCACATAAATAGAAGTCACATGCAGTCACTATGTCATTTTTTTGCATTTATGGTATTCTCAGAAAAGATAGGTCCTATTGCTCTATATGCATTTAATGTGCACTACATCAATTTTTTTTTGTCATACAAGGGAGTTTCATGTTTTGTGTGTGTGTATGTGTGTGTTCTAACATATGTTATTTGCAATGTAAATTGTACCTTCATCAGTAAAGAATTAAGCATCAATTAATTACTGGATGTTACAAAATTTACCTGATATCATCTGCTGCAATTTGTGCATAACAGTTAATTTGTATGCTTTCAAGTTTAAATCGACTCAATTTTGTAAAATGAATGACAATTTTCTAAAAAGTTGCCATGAATCTTTGAATATACAAACATCTCCCATCATTTATTTTCATTGTAATTGCAGGAAGTTGAATCAGTTGTGCAGATATTATATCTCCTTTGCCAGAGATACTGATGTGCCAGCTGCGTGAAATGGGCAACAATATCTGAAAGATCCAGTAATTCATTTTGAAACATAAGGAGAACCATCTGGAACTTTGGTATATCCTGAAGATGCCAGTCCCAGTCATATAACTATGTTTTAAGAAAGTGGACCTTCCCTCCTTCTCTTTATAGTTGATAGTGTACTGAAAATATTATATGTAAACATTTTTGATGATGTAATAGACCAAATGCTATAGTTTTAAATTTGACTAGAGATTAATACATGCAATACAAGTGACATGTATAAGTAAGTGAAGGTGAAAAACATTATGTAAAATGAGTTTTCTGGGTTGTAAGTCCATGGTGCAGTGGGATTCTGCTCCTTCATCTTCCGAGACATTTCATCCACGACTATGGTGGTTATCTTCAGTAGTGTGCTCAACATAATCTTCTTGGAAATGAGGCAGTGGCCAACTCATTGCTGGAAATAATGGCAGTTTTTATAGTGAGGGTGCCTGTGTAACTGAGCTGTGATTGGTTTGCATGGTAAGGAGGCTGGATGTATCCATTGGGGTATTGGCTACCGATTGGTTCATTTGGTCTCTTTGTCATGTATTTTCCAACCACCATCCAAAACAAAAAATTCTAATTAAATCTCTCCTAGATTAAGCCTCTTGTATCTGTGAACCAAAACTTCTGGTAAAAGAGAAAATACACCTGCAACAAATATTACAAGCTAAGTAATATGGAGCCAAACACCCTAGAAAGAACATGAAACAGGTGGACACACTATCTAAGAAGAAGGGCACCTTATCTTGCATTTCTGAAAAATGTCGTGGATCGCATCTGCAATCTACTTAGATGACATAATGTAGAGACAATTTTTAAACCTACAAACCAGCTAAGAAATATATTCTGTTCCACAAAGGATACAAGGACCACTTGCCTTAGCTCTGGCATCTACAGAATATCATTCTCATGTGATGCGGTTTACATTCATACCACACAGGCAGCATTGATACATGCCTTACAGAACATAAGAGACATTGCCATGTAGGTCAGACAGACAACTCCTAGCTGATGGAGAGCATTAAATTAGTTTTCAAGATACTGAACATATTAGCCTCAATATCTCATTATCATTCTCACTAATACTGTAAGGCAATTGAATTTTACAAGCATAAAAACAACTTTAACTGGAAAGAAGAAGTTCTAAAAGTAATTTGGCTTTACAAAATACTAAGGCAAACAAACTATCCAAACCAATCAGTAGCCACATTTGGCTGAAAACACCCACAAACTCCAGCTAAGATCCAGCCCCTTTAGCCAAGCGAACCAATCAGAGCTCAGTTCCACAGGCACCCCAATATATATACTGTCACTTTTTCCAGCAACTAGTCAGCCACTGCCTCGTCCCCAAGAAAAGTATGTTGAGCACACCACTGAAGTTGTCCACCACAGTTGTAAATGAAACATCTGGGAAGATGAAGGGGAAGAGTCCCATTGGACCATAGCTTAAGCATGAACGACTCAGTTTACATAACTGACACCGACTGTGAAAACCTACATTCTACAAGTGAAAAATATTGTTTATGAAAATTAAGGAATGGGCACTATAAAAAGTTGACATGTTTAAACATTAGTTTGATGTTTGTCGTCTTCAAACAAAAGCTGAGAGGCTTATTTAAGTGTGTTGTTATTTACAGTGTGAAATTTGCATGCTAGCGATGCCATGTTGGGACCGACCAGTGCTAATGTCATGTAATCACCGCTTTTGCACATCCTGTTGGGAGAGTTACCTTACAGTGAAGATTCAGGATGGAGATGCACATCACATTCTCTGTCCAGCATACCAGTGTCACATCTTGGTTCCTGTAGAAGTTATTGAGAAGTTGGTCAGCCCAGACATGGCTCGTCGTTATCTGCAGTTTGATATTAAGGTAAACATCCTTGCCATATTTCTTTCATTTCATTCTGTTACATTACATCAATTTGTCAATGTGTGAGCATTCTTCAAAATGTTTTCTCAATTTTATGCAGATAGTGGGGATGTTGTAACATATTTTATTTATGTATAAGTACATAGATAACTTGTTTTTTTTGGCAGCATGAAAGAAAGGGCTGAATGACCTAATAAATTATATAAGAAATAATTTGCTGTGGCATCTGTAGCACAATACAGTATACAACATTTTTATTTTAAATTATCACTTCACACATTGGAGACTATGATGTAGTACATGTTTTACCTGGTGAGTTCATTACATGCTCTTATTTCTGCACTTACCAGAACAGGTTTCATAGACCCTTGTACACATCCTAGTCTGCTAGTTGACTGACAAACAATTCATATCGTATCTTGGATACTTACAACTGCCCCTCTCTCTTTCTTTTTTACGGATGCTCTTTAACATCTCAGATCATCAGCACCCATTCAATTCAGGGAGTGAAACGACTGACAAATTTTGCTGAGGCCTCCTCTTTCAGGCTTGAGGTTCTTTTTCATGCCGTAAATGTACCACATGGGACCCATGGCTTTACTTCCCTTCCGAAGGAAGCCATACTTAGGATTTTTACACCCAAAAAATCCATTGGTCCTTGCTGGGTTTGAACCCGCAATCTTGGGTAGAAGGCAAGTATGGTTACCACTGCACCCCCAGGATCAACCCAATGGTTTCAGTTCTAGATCTCACAAGCATGCTATAATTAAAGCTTAACATATAAATTGTTCTTAAATGTTAATATAAATTGTACCCTTAAACAAAACAGAATACAATAAAGAATATTGGTTGGTTGCTACTGGTCATTGGGGATGCCGATATTTATCATTTTTTTCCCTGACTTCCCAATAAAGAGCTTCCAAATTATTTTTCATTTGTTTGTTGCTATCAAGTTGACTGCATTTAGTAGATGTCCTTTGTTTAGGATAGTTTTCACATCATTATGCAATGGGCGATAGTTGTCTTTGTTTAATTTCATCCTTAAGAGATGTTTTGACTGGCAATCATGTCTGACAATTTAAGCAGAATTGGGCAACTCCAATTTTTCTTGGTTTAAATAAAAGATGTTTTGAAAGTATTTAAATCTTCATATGGTTTTTCCTATAAGTTTATGTTGGATATTTTGTTTGATCAGATATTAGTCTTTTTATGAGTTTCAATTTAGTAAAAAAGCTCTAGTTCAATACATGGTTTGAAATGGTGGTTCCTTTTTTTGCTAAAGTATCAACAATCTGATTCCTCTTCAATTCCACATGGCTCGGGATCCATTATAAAACTGTTTCTGATCTGGATTGTATGATACAGTTTTCTTATTTTATTGATAGTGTATGCCGGTGAGTAACTATAATTCATTTTACTTTGTAATGCTACTTATAGTCACTTAAGATAACAATTCTTTTATTTATTTTTGGTAGATAGTAGATTATATATAGTAGATTTTGTAAAGCTGCTCTAATAGCCATTACTTCACTATCAAAATTGTTAGCATAATGTCCCAAAGGTGTATATTGAGATAATTCTTCACAATACTTCCAAAGCCTGCTTTACATTTTTAAGAGAGCCATTTGTATACACTCTACACTATGTATCAGTTGGATAATAGTTCTATACTTAGGTATTCATTTTTTACATTAAACTCCATTTACTTACATGTAAGTATGTAAATAAATGAAGTTTAGTGTAAAAAATGAATACCTTAGTTTAGGATATATTACCACTCCATTGTCAACAGCTTCATAAGTACAATATTGGATAATAGTTGTTTAGTGTACTAAGTGCTGTCAGTCTTAATACCTCAGGTAGGTCATACTTCTTGAAGATCATTATATCCAGATTTAGTTTCACATTATAAAAGGTCAGTTGATGTAATGAGAGGTTTAGTGGTTTTTTTAAAAAATTTTGTGTAAATCTTCTTTCTATATTTAATTTTTGAAAGTCTGCTGTGTTTTTAATTGTTGCATGTGTTGTCAGGAATATGAAACTATTTCTTAATTATCTAGTGAGTGGACTCACAGCTGATGATGCGAGCAAAAGCATGTGAAACACATTCTGTATAATGCAATGGTAAGTGGAACATAAGAGTATTAAATCAACTTGCTAGCTAATTAAGAATAAATTAGTTGCTTCACTGTATATTAGTTTCAACAGGAAATTAATTGTAAATTTAATGAAACCATTCATTTCTGTGCAGATTATTTTTTAATTTGTGACCCAATATTGCCATTTTAATATCTAGCTTATTTTAATTAGCAGGCTGTTGTAATAATGAAGAATATATACATATACATAAATGAAATTGCAGGATACAATGACTCCAGCAAAGAACTGGTAGATAAAAAGATAGAGCAGTTCAAAAAGCAAGAGCAAATAAAATAATTTTGGTACATGTTTCGTGAGGTACATTCCTCACATTGTCAACCAAAACGACGACTGAGGAGTCAATTTCAGCAAGGTATGTATGTTGCTATGTTTGCTCTGGTGGTCTGTTAATGAACTTAAACAATATGTTGTCTGGTTCCGGCATATCAAAATTCATAAGTTTGTATTCATATTTTTTTATGTAAATTTTTTCCCATATATTAAGTTCTTTCGGATGTTGAATTGTTTTTAGTAATGTTATGTCCTTCTCTATTTCATGATTTTCATTCCAAAAATGTGCAGCCACTGGAGAAATATTAGACACAAACAAGTAGAAAAATCAACAGTGGCTGCACATTTTTGGAATGAAAATCATGAAATAGAGAAGGACATAACATTACTAAAAACAATTCAACATCCGAAAGAATTTAATATATGGGAAAAAATTTACATAAAAAAATATGAATACAAACTTATGAATTTTGATATGCCGGAACCAGACAACATATTGTTTAAGTTCATTAACAGACCACCAGAGCAAACATAGCAACATACATACCTTGCTGAAATTGACTCCTCAGTCGTCGTTTTGGTTGACAATGTGAGGAATGTACCTCACGAAACATGTACCAAAATTACTTTTATAAGTGTGTTTGTGAAACTTAAAGAGAGTTTTAATGTAACTACATGATTTTTAGTGTTTTACTTTAAATCAAAATAAGATTAACAAAAGTTTCACTGTGTGGATTCCAACATTCCATAAACAAAAAAATAATTATTGCACTATCATTAGAGAAAGAGAAATTGAATTTCAAACAAAATTTCCATATCACCTTGGATAATTCAAAAAGTTTTCAAAGAATGTAATATCACCTTGGCTTGACAAAACAAGTACAGTATAAAGAACTTTAACATTAAATCATATAGATACAATTCCCCAAGAGAAAAAACCAGGCATTTACAAGATTAATTGTTCAGATTATAGTAAAGTATATATATTTGAAAAACAACATTAAATAACATTTCAGGAATATCAGATATAAACAAACAGATAAATCAGTTTTAACCAGCCATTTTTGAGAATGAATGAAAAGAAACCAAGTTATTGAAATCAGCGTACAGACCATTAGAACTTAACTTATGTGAAAAGACCTACATCAAGAAACATGAAGATAGCCTAATGAATTTTGAAATCCCAATATATGACATATTAGTTGCAGAATTTTGTAACCTCCCACCAGAAATCAGCTATTAGTATCCAAGATGCAAATCAAATTGTTCATCATTTGACCAGAAGCTGAGAATGTGGACAAGGGTCTATGAAACATGTTCTGCCAATAAATGTTGATAAAAGAGTATGTAATTGACTCACCAGTCAAAACATTTAATGAATAATTTTGCAATTTTTATGAGAAAATCACTCAAGTTTCACCAATTTTGTTCCACTTACTTGAACATGTTTTTAAGGCAGTTGCTTCATCATCAGCATGGTTCTACTGTCAGCTTTCCAACATGGTATTAAGATGTCACTCTGTAGATTTTATGAATTTAGTGATGAGGTTATTGTTGTTTAGAAGATCAAAATTAAGTAAATATTCCTTGTTTTTATTTATGAATATATTTTCCCACGCTGTTAAGTCTATGGGTTTTTAAAGAGTTTTGGGTTCAATTTGGAATTTTCAGTTATTTTTGCCAGAAATGATATGCTATTGCTGATTTTTTCATATGTTTATATTTTATGTTTCTCATATGTTCCATAAACCTTTTCTTTTTCTTTGCTTATATATTTCATATTGCATTCTTTACAAATGATTCGCAAATGCCTATTTGTAAATTATGTCTAATCTCTTGTCCAGCACACTCTTATGCTTCACTTACTTTTAAATATGGCAGGACCGGTTTCGAAGAGACATCCTGTCCATCTTCAACCAACTTGACGACTGGTACGAGAAACTAACATCTATGAGAATCTGTTGCTCCGTCCTGGTGGTGTTTTTTTCTTTATAAACTGGAAATTTGTATTACATTTTCCTGTAATGTCGAAATTCAAAAGATGATCCTAATGTTTATGAATTAAAATCTTTTCCCAAGTGTCCAATTCTGTATGTCGGTGTGCTTCTTTAACTAAATTTATATCTCTTTTTATGTCGTGATTATCTTCCCAAAAATGGTGTGCCACTGCTGACGTATCAATCTGTTTGTACTTAACGTTCCTGAGATAATATTTTAACCATGTTCCTATGTTCCTTTTAGGTTTTCCAACGTATATCTTATCACATTCTTTACATGTTATTTTGCAGATGCCTGACTTTTTCTCCTGTGGAATGTTATTAAAATTGTTGTTCACTAAAGCATTTTTCAGAGTGTATCTGTTAACAGGTGCCAGTTTAATGTTAATATCTTTAAAAACTGTTTGGAATTTATTCATAGCTACTGGATGGTAGGTGAATTTTTTAAAAACCGGTCCCTCTTTTTCAGGTAATAGTGTGGTGGTATTCTTGTTCAATATCTTCTTTAGAAATCTATTAAGTTTTTTGTTTACTAAATTTTTGTTAAAACCATTTATAATGGCAATCTCCTATATATTCTCAAATTCTTTTTTATACTCCTCTTTACTGCTGGTAAAGTCACCAGTCTGTATGTTAAGCAGTTGAAAATTGAGTGCTTGTGAGCTATGGGGTTAAACCCATTTAATTTTATATAGTTATCTGTGTGAATATCCTTTCTAAAGATTTTGAATGATTGGTTAAAGGAAATAGGAATTAATGAAACTCACAGGAAAGAATACATCCACTGTACTAACATTTGTATAAACCAGTCCTTGTATAAAATATAGTGAACTTTTGTAACAGTGGTGTCAAATATTAACATTTTTAAAAAATGTTAAACCAGTCCTATTTTACATTTGCAGGAGAATTCTATAAACAGAAAACGGGACTCACAATGGGAAATCCTTTGTCCTCCTTTGTAGCAGATTTATTTATGAGTAGATTTGAAACTCACATAATTTCCGCCTTCCCACATTATTTTAAATGCTGGTACAGATATGTTGATGACCTTTTTAGTATAGTGAAAGAAGAATTTGTTGAAGATGCTTTGAAGCTTTTAAATATACAAGATAGGAATATATCCTTCACACTGGAAACAGAAACAAAGGGAATCTTTCTGTTTTTAGATATAAAAATTAATCAGAATCATGGAAATTTAGAATTTGGAATCTATAGAAAGTATAGATAACTATAGGATAGATAACTCACAGATAACTATATAAAATCAAATGGGTTTAACCCCATAGCTCACAAAACTCAATTTTCAACAGCTTAACATACAGACTGGTGACTTTTCCATTCAGTAAGAGGAGTATAACAAAGAATTTGAGAAGATACAAGAGATTGCCATTATAAATGGTTTTAACAAAAATTTAGTAAACAAAAAACTTAATAGATTCCTAAAGAAGAAATTAATCAAGAATACCACCACACTATTACCTGAAAAAGAGGGACCGGTTTTTAAAAGATTCACCTACCATCCAGTAGCTATGAATAAATTCCAAAAAAATTTTAAAGATATTAACATTAAATTGGCACCTGTTAACAGATACACTCTGAAAAATGCTTTAGTGAGCAACAGTTTTAATAACATTGCACAGGCGAAAAAGTCAGGCATCTACAAAATAACAAGTAAAGAATATGATAAGATACACATTGGAAAAACTAAAAGGAACATATTAATACAGTTAAAGCATTATCTCAGGAACGTTAAGTACAAACAGATTGATACGTCAGCAGTGGCACACTATTTTTGGGAAGATAATCACGACATAAAAAGAGAAATAAATTTACTTAAAGAAGCACATGGATGTACAGAATTGGACACATGGGAGAAGATTTACATTCATAAACACAGGTATCATCTTATGAATTTCGACATTACGGGAAAATGTAATACAAATTTCCAGTTTATAAAGAAAAAAACACCAGCAGGATGGAGCCACAGGTTCTCATAGATGTTAGTTTCTCATACCAGTCGTCATGTTGGTAGAAGATGGAGAGAATGTCTCTTTGAAACCAGTCCCACCGTATTTAAAAGTAAGTGAAGCATAAGAGTGTGTTAGACGACAGATTAGATGTAATTTACATTTAACAAGCTTCACTGTATGAGTTCCAACAGAATTTTTTAAAAATGTCTTATTTTTCAAAAGTTCTTAAATGAAATGCCTATTTGTTTTCCTGTCAAAATGTTCTCTTTTATTTTGGTTTTTAGTTTTTTTAAACTGTATTTTTTTACTAGAACAAAAAATAATGATTAAATAATGATCATAATAATAATAATAATAATAATAATAATAATAATAATAATAATAATAATAATAATAATAATAATAAATCATTTATTGCTGTCAATAGACTCTTAAACACAAGTTTCAGACATTGTCAAAATCTAAGAACACTAGTTTAAATAATTCATATACAATTGTAAAGTATAGCATAAGAATAGCAAAGGTTTTACAGATTCAGTAGATAATACAGTAACTTATTCTAAGATAATTTTAATGCAAATTTACAACAAGAAAGGAAAATTACTTTTTCTGCAATTATCTACAAGTCATCCATTCTGTATAGGCATTTCTCAGTCAAAAATACCTTTAAATCTCTCTTAAATTTCTCTCTGTTTTTTATTTTTAGAGTCTCTGGTAGTTTGTTGTATGAAATTACATCTTTGATAAATGGATCACGTTCTAATGCTTTTTTGTTTATAGTAACTTGAGTAAATTAGCTTTTCCCCATGTGTCATAGGTGTGGTATTGGTTATTACTGCCAGCATGCTTATTGCTATTTACAATATAAGCATTAGTCTATATACATAGAGCAAGATATTAGTTAACAGGTTATTTTTTCTAAAGACTTTTCAACATGAAATTCTTTTATTAAATCTCTATTTTATTCTATTAGTATAGTATATTTAGGTTACCAATAGCTGTGGTACCCCAAAGTTCTATGCTATACTGTATATGAGCATAAATTATACCATAATATGCCATTTTAGTAGAGAAGTATCCAGATATTTTGAGAGTTCCCTTAACAGATATAATCTTGTGCTTATTTTCATTCATTTGGTGTGCTCATGGACGGAATGTCAATTTCTTGTATATATAATCTCCTATATAGCCTCTTAATGTGGTGATGATTTTTATTTGGTTTTTTGTTTTTTTTTGTTTTTTTTTTTTTTTTTTTGAATTTTTCTGTTTTTTTGTTGACCAGCTCTTTTGTGTAGCCATTTTCTGTACTGTATTTTTGATTTTTTGATACTCAGATTTGTATTTTGTCTTGCTTATTGGTAAGTTTGTTAATCTGAATATGAGGCTATTAATTTTTGCAAGTTTATGTTATTTTGGATTGTAGCTGTTTTTGACGTAATTATCTGTATGGATATATATTTTGAATATGCAAATTTTCAATATATTGCCATTTCTTGTAAACATTTTTTTTTAGTAATTTCCTCATAAAAATTTGTAAAATTATACTATATTTCACTGTAAAAATTCTCAACTATTCTTAAAACTATATCTAATGTACAATTTTGTTCTCCTCTGTGAAAGTTCATTAAAGTTGCATTAAGTAATGTTTCAGAATATTTTACTTTGTGTATAGTATATGTGGCCAAGGTTTTTATCCATATAAATTAAAAAAAATTGAATTGTATGTTATAGGCTTTTGTGGAGAGTAACCGCAGCATTAAATGGTGCCCAATGCCAGGCTGTGGTAGAGCAGTAAGGCTTCCTGAAACAGAACAGACACAACCTAGTGATTTGCTGCATAATGTTCTATCTGCAAAGCCACCATTACTGACTTCCCATGCAGTGGATTGTGGAAATGGACATTTCTTTTGTTGGTTGGTATTTAGCAAAACATCTCTCACTTGTGTACAGCTTTCATTATTAAATGTTCAGGATTATTTTATAACCATTTCATGGATAATGAACTATTTTCTGATTTGTTAAAAATTAATTTAAAAAAAAAAGACCTGTACTGAATGAAGGAAATCAAGATGCAACTTTTATGAGGAGGGTTTTAAACATAATTGAATATTTAATATTGGCTCTCTTTATTGAAATTAAAATCTTCCAAATTAGTCTCCTTCAACTCTTAATGATCTTTTCAAAGCATTCACAAAGGGTTTTCTTTGACAGTTTGTTTAGTACACTCATAGCAACATTGTCTTACTAAAATGGTGTCCACAAAGCTAATTTAGGCGTTTAAAGGCCCACTCTGATTAAAAGTAATGTATATAGAATATTTTTTATTTTAACAGCTCAGTTTTCCTTTGAATAATGATGAAAACAGGAGATTGTATAATAATGAGACAGAAATTACAACTGTGTTTGGAGTGCTTGACATCATGGTGACTGACTTAATATGAGCATATACAGTAAACCTATGCGTGCTGCATTTGTCTCAGTTTATGACAATCAGTCACAATATCTGGGATTAAGCCATACTAATTCAAACATCAGAAAAGGAAAAGAATGAAAGTGTTTCATAATGTAGAGCTGAATCAGTGTGGTTAGAGTGAAATAATGTTAACAAATGAGGAATGTCATTATTGTTACAAAAGTGAAACAATAAAACACCTAAGCGAGGTATAATTCCATGATTTGTTTCAAACAGTTATGTTGAATTTAGACACTTTAAATACAGCTCTATAATTAATGGTGATGAGAGCAATATCTTATTTCAACAAATCTGAATTAAAAAAACACAAAGAATGGAAATTTTTGCTATGTAGCGTATAGACAGTTTGTGTACTATTTGCACTTGTGGACTCTTATAGGGGCAAAAAAAAGAAAAGAAATAATTCCCACCTATGTCTTGGGCAAAATCAGAAAAAAGTCCATCATGCAGGAGCTGCACAAGTGAATACCTCAGCAAATTTAATTTATGAAGGTTATCACAGGGTGCTAGAGCAGAGAATGTAGTAAAAAATAAGTAACCATAACTGAGGATATACATGTATTTAATAAAAAAACATCTTTTTCAGGCTTAAAATTATATGATTTTTCTGTATCATTATTTTATTTATGTGTTATATTGTTAGCTTAACATTTCCAATTGCAGTTAGCTGATAAAAACTAAAACAGAATGTGATTAACATAGTTTTAATTTTAGGCATATGGTTGCTTTACGAAATGTCGGAATCCACACAGTGAAACTATCGTTAATCTTATTTTGATTTAAAGTAGAACCACTAAAAATCATGTCATCACTTTAAAACTCTCTTGAAGTTTCACAAACACACTAAACTCAAAAAAGTGTGTTTGTGAAACTTCAAGAGAGTTTTGATGTGATGACATGATGTTTAGTGGTTTTACTTCAAATTAAAATAAGATATGATTTCTTGTTTTTTTGTGTTCTCTCCATCTGCATTTATTGTACATTTTACACTACCAATGTTGATTGGTGTATCGCTTCAGTATTCCCAGTAATTCAGCTTTCTCCGTTGCCATCTGGTACTGAAGCTGCAGGGCGACTTCTCTGCTAACACTAACAGTCCCCCCATATACCACATCTCCCCCTGGGCCTACTCAATCAACATTCTCAATGATTACATACATTTGAAATACCTGAAAAACATTTTTGTTTTTCAGGTATACCCCCACTCCTAATGATCCAATTTCCCATATTTTAAGAAACTATTTTTCTTATTTTATTTATATGGTTTGTTTAAATTTTGGGTTTCAGGTAAACCCAAACTCATAATAGTCCAGTTTCACTAGTTTTCATAAACTATTTTTCTTATTTCATTTTAATTGCACATTTTTAGTTTCATTGAGAAAAAACAAAAATTGCAGCTGTTAGAATGATTTTTAAATTTTTACTTTAGGTTGATCCTCATCCCCAATGGTCTAATTTTTCTGGTTAACAAACTTGATGAGTTGTTTGTTAATTGATTGTTATATGCTCAGTTTTGTAGAGGCAAAACAAAATTTGCGGCCACGAGAGCTTTGACACACACACACAAAGAATTTTTTCATTGTAATTTTTTATGCCTAGTGAGTAGGATCGATGAAGATTTGAAGAAAATTTTCAAAGATCTTTTAATGGGTACAACTGTAATTCCTTTGGAATTCACTAAAAAGTATCCTGAACCTGATGAAAAATGTTAATTTTAAAAAGGCTCCTGGTAAAGACACGGGTTATTTAGATGGTAGTTGATGTTAAAACTTACATGTTTAAAAATTCCTTGAACCTGAAATGTTTCTGGCTAGGTATTATACATTTTGGAACATCAGCTTGTATGGACCTAACCTTTTATAATGTTATACTGCCACAGATTTTGTTTCTTTTTGTACACTGCACAAGTTACCCACTCCTTTGATGATTTTGAATATCTGTTTTTATAATCCCATAGCACAAAATTGCTCACAAAGTATGCAGTACCATGCCACCCACCATGTATAGTGGGTTTTCTAGGCTTTATATTTAAATGATTCCAAGTTTTCTGTATAATAATAGTGTCTTGCGCTTTATATCTTCTAAAAAATGTGATATCTTTTGTTATGGATGGCAGAATATTGGTTATTCATCCAGTTTATGTTATTCTCCTGTTCCTCCAAGTATTCACATATATCAATTGTGCTGTTAAATGACTGTTGGATCATTCATTAAAGCTGAGTTGGTAGGTTTTTGGGTTTGCTCTGGCGATCTTCTGATAAACTTGAATAAAAAACTATCTGCTTCCAGGATATTGAAATTATTTTCTTTTTTTTTTTTTAATATAAATGCTTTCCCATATATATTTAATTCTTTTGATTGTTAAACTGTTTTTTAATAACTTGATGCATCTCATAGTTTTCATTCCAAAAATGCGATGCCACTGCTAATTTTTCTATTTGTCGTAATGAATTTTCTGCAATGTGTCCTTCAGCCCTAATTTCTGTATTTCTCTTTAATTTTCCTGTGTAGATTTTCACAATCCTGACAATTAATCTGGTAAATTCCAAATTTTTTCTCTTTGAACCTTATATCTGTTTTGTTTAATTTCAATAAAATTTTTGCACTGTATTGATTTTGAGATGCTAATACAATATTGAAATCCTTGAAAAAGTTTTGAAATTTCTGATGGCTAACTGGGTGTTATGTGAACTTTTTTAAAAAAAAAATTGTCTCTGTTATATCAGTCATAGTTGTGATTTGTTTAGTTATTTTCTGTTTTTGAATTTTAAAAAATGTTTGTTAATCATCTCTTTGCTAAGCTTATTTGACTTAACAGCTTCTATTAGTGTAGATATTCATTCTTATATTCAAAATTCAAGAGAAAAACATTTTTAAAAAGTTCATTTGCCATTCCGTAGCCAAAGAAATTTCAAAACATTATAGATATAACATTACAGCTTTTCAATGTTCAGTGACTTTTTTTTGAAATGCTAAGGCAAAAAATAAATACAAGAGATCTTCATCTATTTGGATATGGCCATGAATACATTTTGTGTTACAATTAGTTTCTCAGATCTAGGCTTGTGCTTGATTTGGTACTATAGTGACCAGCTGTCACTGCTGCAGCTTGACATATGAAAATCAGATGTTCATTTGCCATACTGTGCTGACCTTAACAATTTGAAAGTGCTTGTTCCTCAGCAAATGTAACAATAGTTTTATTAAATTAATAAATGTCTAAGCCATAAAACAATGATGTTTTCGTTGTTTCAGGGAATGTTTAGGTGAAGCTCATGCTCCCTGTGGATGTAATCAATGGCAGCAGTGGCAGCAGAAAATCTCTGAAGTGAAACCAGAGGAACTCAGAGCTTCTTGCATAGAGACTGAAGATGCTGCAAATTGCTTATGGCTGGTGACCAATTCCAAGCCTTGTCCTAATTGCAAATCGCCTATACAGAAAAATGAAGGCTGCAATCATATGAAATGTTCAAAGGTTGTTATTTCTTGAAATGCTAACTGAAACTTGCTCAGTGAAGCTAATCATATAATTAAAATCATTGCATGATTGAGTCAAAACTAAACTCTTATTGGCCCTCCCCTTACATGTTTAAATTTAGTACATGTTTCATGGACCTTTGTCCACATCCTCGGCAAACTGTCAACTGCTGGATAATTCCTTATGCTTTGGGAATGTATGTTATGCTCTGGTAGAGGTGTAATGAACTTAAAGTTTGTTTTAATCCCAGAAGTGTTGAAGTGTTGAAGTTCATTAAATGTCTTTGTATTTGTAAATGTAGATTTCTGCCATGTTGCTTTGTAAGTCCTTATATTGATTTTAATAATTTTGCTATATTTGCTATGTCATGGTTTTCTGTTCCGAAATGACATGCTTCTGCTGATTTCTCCATTTGTACGTATTTTACATTTCTGAAGTGTTCTTTTAGCCCCATGTACCTGTGTTTTTTTTTTTTATTATTTATTTAATATAGACTTTTTCAAATTCTGCACAACTTATTTGGTAAATACCTGCTTTTTTCTAAGGTGGAATACTGTTATTAACATTGTTATTCAGAAGATTTTGAATATTAAATTTGTTTATAGGTGCCAATCTGATATTAAAATCTTTTAGAATGTTTCGAAATTTTGGCATAGCCCATGATGATATGTTAATTTTTTAAAAATTATCTTATTTTTTTTCCTACTAAAAGTGTTGTGATTCTTTTAATAAGCTTCTGCCTCTTGAATATCTGTACTTTTTGTGAACTATTTCTTTGATAAATCCATTTTAATTGCCGTTCTTTCTATTTGTTTGTATTCTTTAGATTATTCTTCCTTGTGTAGGTTAACTAACCTAACCTGTTAAGTTGTTGATCACTGCATGTTTATGTGTTTTGGGGTTAAATTTACTAATTTTTTTGCATTACGTTTATAACAGCGAAACACAATTTTTGTGCACTATTAGATTAGACATCCAGCCCACCTTATTGCAGACATAGCACTATTGTGTGCCAATCAATAGAACCTGTTTGATGTTTTAGATAAAAACAAAATTTTGAGTTCTCCTCTTACATGAGTATTAACATATTTTACTTTTTTTCTCAGTGCAAATTTGACTTTTGTTGGGTGTGCCTTGAGAACTGGAAGAAACACAGCTCAGCAACAGGTGGCTATTTCCGATGCAATCGATTTGAAGCAGTCCATAAAGCTGATGAAAAACAAGGCATTCTTATCAGCGAGGTAAGTATAGTACATCAGATGTATATGACTCTTGTAAAGATAATCACAGTGCCAAAGTTTGAATCATAATTACTAACAGTAGTCATACATTCAATCATTATTTACAATCCATCTTACACATATACAGTTAGTCAAAAATACTTGAGAGAGTTCAATGTTCTTGGTGCAACAAACACAATGGCACAAAGAAACCAAAAATTCGTGTTTATACTGCCCTCAATTAACATGGTTTGATCCAAAATTGTTAATTGGAACATTGCATAGTGAAGCTATCCAAGATCATTATGTGATTGAGTTGAACTAACACCCTTCTGCTCCACTTAATTGTTTAAATATGTAGGACCAGTTTCATGAACCCTTCGTTTGCATCATTAGCCCCTAGTTGACCTTACTTGTTTAAATATATAGGACCAGTTTCAAGAACCCTTCGTTCCCATCGTCAATCCCTAGTTGATTGGAGCATAACAGTTTATCCTCCAGTCGAATAGGGGCTGATGATGCGAATGAAGGGTTTGTGAAACTGGTTCTACATATTTGAACAAGTGGAGCAAAAGAGTGTTAGCTGAACTCAACACACAATTATCTTAATATATGATTTGAGCACCAGATGGTGTTTTGTGAAAATGGTGGCCACAGCAGCAGAGAAGGTATTTTGAGTGCTGCAATTCTATGCGCCTTAAGTTCATAATCAGTAGGGTCCAGAAGTTCATGCCCTAAAAATCTACCAAATATGTATGCACAGCACATATGCTCTTAAAAACCTCAAAATATGCCAATAAACATTCACTTTTAAATTTAAAGAATGAATGTCCCTTGGCAGTAGAAAGGACTAGTTAGTAATAAAATTAACACTAAAAATATTAATTGGAACTTGTACAATGAAACTAATCATATAATTATGATCATTGTATGACTGAATTAAACTATGCAAGTAAGTGGAGCAATAAGAGTGTGTAGTTGGACTCAATCATGCAATGATCTTAATTAAAAGTTACATTATTCCTTATAGCTTGTAGCAGAAATGCTTCCATTGCCAAAGTTCTCTGATGAATTGCAGTTCACAACCATCACTTTGCCCAAATTTTCAACTGGAAAACTTTGTCTATTGTCCCGCAAAACAACATGCAATGTGAGAAACTTCTATCTACATTACAAGATGTTAACTGCTCCACAGACAGAGCTAAGTCTCTTGGTGTGAGATGGTTTTCCTCCGAGAATGTCTCGAATATTGCAAATCTGTTTATAATGAGGTTTTTTTTTTTTAATTATATTTTTCCCTTTCTCTTTCGCTTTTTTTTTTTCCCTCCCTATGTTACCTTAAAACAGATTTTAGTTTGCATAAAGTTTCTTCAAAAACAGTAAGTGATTCATTTAAGTCTAGGTCCTACAACTTTCAGTTACATGATGGTTGTTGGTAAGAATGAAAAAGAGGCAGATATGCAGGTAAGATCATTGCCTGACAGAATATTTTGAACGTTTCAATTGATGCACTATCATTTGCGTCCAATAAGTTCACAACCTTTTTGACTAAGTGCTGAGTATAAATACAAGGTTGCTGCAGTCATATTCCCTATTGAGTTAAGACTGGAATAGAGATATTAGGTGCCCTTGATCTGAACATCTGGTTTCCCGTAGGAAATTTACCTTGTAGAGGCTACAAATCAATCTACCAATGGGAAAGAATTGTATATTGTCTCAGCAATGTAATGAAGAACATGTGCTAAACACATAATATTAATTTAGTTAGAAAAAAATACCTTTCAGTGTTTCTCCTGATTTTACCATGTGCCTGCATCTGTAACAAATAAAAGTAGCTGGTCATATTAAATACCAAAAGGTATAATATTTTCAAGGGGTCCATCTACACTGGGTCACTGTTACATTGTTAGTGACAGTAATTCATAAGCATTAAGAAGGTAAGATAAGGTCTTTTAAGGCACCATTAATTACATTAGCAATAAAACGACCTACTGAATCAGTGCTTTAATCAATACAAACTGATCTGCTAGTTCATTTCGTAAATATGAGATTAAGCTAATATAACAATGTCCTACATAAGTCAGATGCAACGTAATATAACAAATTATTTATGAGAAATTCATTCAAATTTCACTAGTTTTGTTCCATTTACTTGGACAAGAAGAGAAGGAAGAGGAGGAGGAGGAGGAGAATTATTATTATTATTTAATGTATAAACACTTGCCTTGTGATTGACATTCTAACGTTTAATTTGTGTTGTCTTGTAGCATACAATTGCTTATGCAGTAGCAGCAGGAAACCAATATGCTTCTAGCAGAAGTATAATTCTTTTTTCATGGAAAAATGTATTTAATCCTCTCATTAAGACATGCTAGGCCTTAGTAAAATTACTTCTGTTTTCATATACTGGGCACATTTATCACCATAGCAATGCGATGTTTACACAGCTGTGTAGTTGAGCAGTGGCAGATTGAAGGTCGTCACACATTATTTGCTGTATGCTGTAGTCAAGAACCCTGTTGGGTATCAGAGCCATTGGGTAAATCTTCAGGAATCACTTTGAAAAGCAGAGTATGACAGACCTGTGAAAACTGATCAGAAAGCTCCAAAATGGCAAATCAGCAGTTTTTTCTAATCTTTTCTTCAACCATCCAAATCAATTCTTTATTCAGTTGGCTGGGCAGTACCCTCCTCATCATGGTCATTGGTTTACCCAGCTTTAAACATACAACATCATTGTTGTACACCACCATTGTTCCAAGAAATCGTATCACAGGGTGTATCTCATATGCAACACGGTTCTTGGGTTCTCGATTGCAGTACACATTTTCAATGTGCAGCTCAGTCAGTAATAACTGTGAAACCTTCACTCTGCCACTACTTGAAATATATTCAATCAAGCTACACAGCTGTGTGAATATGGCATGCTATGCTAATTACTGCCCGTTGTATGAAAATAGAAGTAACTTTAAGAACAACACTCATATTAACAGCATTAGTAACTTGCAACAATTACTTTTCATCATGTTTAAATATTTGAAGTTTATTTATTTAAGAAAAATACAAACTACAAGGGGTCTCCACCTATGGCCCAGACCATTTTAAGTGTACCTCCTCACAGTTACAGAATTTTAATACAATAATGATTTTATACTAACTCTTTATCTAATTCTAAATAATGAAATAAAGTACAAAATTCCAGCTGGATTGCTCTGACCCAACCCAGGGAACTGAAATAATATATTTCGATTACTGTACCTATACCATTATTTTGTCAGCTAGTCACAGTCTCTACAAACCACCAATTCTTTTATTTCTCAAACATCTACTATAATGAAATTTGAAGTTTATAAAGTGCTAAGAAAAATAAATACAAACTACAATGGTGCCTCCACCTATCTTTAGGTGTAACCCTTCACCCCTGCTGGTAATGGCTAAAATGCTTCAACTGTAACCATTTCACTTGTATTTGCCAGTGCAAACAAGCTGCTATTAGTGTGAATGATATGGTAACATTGTCCAACACAAATTTCATACTGTGATGCCAAAGGCAGTAATCAGTAGGAATTCACAGGTGATTTACATTGTTTAGGTCAACATTATGACCTACAAATATATACCAAGTGCTGCCATTTTTTGGAATGCAAGGTTCATTTCAAAACCAGCAAAGGAGTAGTTACCTATGGTTTCTGGCGACAATTGAGGTACAAAATCTTGCACATTGTGATGAGATAGAATTTCAAGATATGGCTTTTGAAGTATTAAAAACAATGATTTCTGAAAAATCATTTTAAAAAAATGGACTACAAAAAGCTGTGATGAACGAATAGAAGAAATTTTGGATGAGTTCTTCGCTCAATTGTCACATGCAACTCAGAGGAAGCAGAAGTTGCATTTTAGACAACAATGCCATGGGATATGAAACTTGGGTTTTTTAATAATATTCACTCAGTTATTGTGATGGAATCAAAATCATTTCCAACAAAACAAACAAATTTAATAAAATATTTTATGGCTTCATTTTCTAAGACAGAAGAGTCAATTTTTGTAATGGACTTGGTGCCAGTTAATGAAGAGTCATACTCCAAAACTGTGAGATAAATCATTCAAAACAACAGGAAAGGAATGTCTGTTTCCTCCAGGATAACATATAACCCACTGTTTCAAAGATAATCTGGACGTTGCATTCAGTGATTTTCACTTGAAAAAACATCTGGCAGTAACAATGAAGCAAAACAGAAATTAACCACTGATGGCCAAGGTCGCTAAGGTGCGGACTCGTGAGCAGGAGTTTTGGGGTTCACTTCCTGCCAGGACCACCCTTCCTGCCTGAGGTTTTTCCCAGAGTTTCCTCAGTCCCTATAAATGGCAAATGCTGGGGGAGGTACCCTATATTTAGGCCTGTAATGTTTCCTTCCTTTAAAAAAAAAAAAAAAATCTTCCTCAGTGTCCACTGCCTGTAATGCCTCAGTAGTAAAAATGGGCATTAAACACTATTGAAAAAATGACACTATTCAACATTTTAGTGGTACATTTTAGACTTATGTGATGCAAGTATTGGCTTAATAAAAATGTTTGGTCACTGATCGTGACTACCTGTTTTTAACAATTATTTCTCTTTCCTTATGGATTTATTTATACCTTTATTTCCAGAAACACTTCTTACACGGGTCCCACATTAAACCTTGCTGTGCTAATATTTTCGACTCACTGCGTTCATATGTAGAATTTGGCTACACTGTGCTCCATTTACATAATTGTTAGAGTTCAACAGTTAAGTTTAACAGCAATAATTAGGATATTATGGAAGTGTTGTGAGAAAAATGGTGCAGTTTTTAGTTGAACACTGAATTGATATTGTGGAATTTTACATAAAGACAGGCTTCCTAAGTTGACTAAAGATATATTTGAAGCAAAATATCAAGTTCCCCACAACCAGCACAATTCAAGATCTGTATAAGAAATAGAGGACTGCAAGATCCGTTGGGAATGTGAAGAAAAAAATTAAACAACCGACATAAAGACACTGGCAGTATTCAAAAGAATTCACATGGACATAACGAGAAACCCAAAAAATTGATAAGGAGATTATCTCAGCAAATTGGTGTATCCAGCACAATATGCCATCTTGTACTACAAGAGCTCATATTCCAAGCATTTCATGTGAGCATAGTGCATGAAATGAAAGAACAGACAAACAAGTTACTTATTGCCTTCGATCATTGACAGTTACATGTTCTTCTTTGTGACATAAGCCTTGTTTCATCTGTCTGGTTATGTTAACTCACAGAATTGTAGATAAAACTACATATTGGGCATGAAGAACCTCTTCATTCAGGGAAGATAGGCATGTGGGGTGCAGGTCAAGAATACTCATTATCAGCCCCATTTTTCCAATGAGATGATCAACAGTGTAAGATATCTCAGATCTTTAAGTTGTTACATTCAAGATGGTGCCACCTTTCACATATCCAAATAAAGTATGGCCCATATTAGCAGAATGTCTCCGGAAAACCTGTGGCCTTTGTGATTACTGGACTTAACCTGTGATTTTTATTTAATGGGAACTCTGAAAGGCAAAGTGTATAATTACAGCCCTTGGGTAAGAGAACATTACAAATCATCATGTTAATGAGAACATTGTTGTACAAGTGTAGCGATGCCTGGATGTCGGCACTTGTTATAAACCATTAAGTCTTGTAACTATGTGATATTTACGAGGAAGTAATATAAAATATTTGTATGAATGGCAGTGAGAAAGTGAGGCATACCAGTTTTATGTGGAATGCCTGTATATCTCAAAATACATTTTTATAAAACTAATATATTCATTAAAGATTTCTTCATGCTGATTATTAATTATAATTGCCTAAGAAATCATCATTAATAATCTATTCAAGTTTGTATTATAAATCATTTCCTGAGCTCAAGTACATAGAAAAATCATGAGTGTATTAAACTATAATGTTTTAATTTAAAAGTTTTCAGGTTTAAATTTTTTGACTGTTTCCTTACTAAATACAAACAAACATGAGGTTAAATTTTTTTAAAAATTGTAAAAACTTAAAAAAAAATTTTCATATGGAACTAACACAGTGAAGCTCACATGAATTAAATCTGTCTAACACACTTCATGCCTCACTGCCTTAAAAATATTTGGTATCGGTTTCAAAGATACGTTATCTCTATCTTTGGCTGTGGACGACGAGTGAAGCAATAAGAGTGTTAGACAACAGATTTAAAACATTAGGTTATTTTGTTATAAATGTAATAAAATTCTTTCTAAAATTTTAGAAATCTATATATTTAAACTACTGTGTTCCTTCTGTATTTGTTTTATTTAATTATTCATATTTATAAGGGAATTCTGAAAAGTTCTTGATCTTGACCATAGGTAGCCATGTGAATGGCAGGATAATTTTTATTTATGTCGATACATTTGTCTTAAGTTAAAAAATCATCACTTCAAATAGTTTATTTAATTTTAATACAGCTTTCTAAAGTAGATATTTGTAGGTATTCCATAAAATGGATAAAATTGAGTATCATACATTTATAAGATTCTTTGTAAAAGGAGGGTTAATGCCAAAGGAAATTTATGAAAGTTTATGGAGAGGCTTCATTTTCAATGATTAAAAAAATGGGCTGTTGAATTTAAACATGACTGTATGATGATTCTTATAAAGGATTTCAAAAAGTGCAACAATAGGAAAATTTGTTGAACAAAATATGATATGGTATTGATGATCTGCAAGTTAAAATGTATGAAATTGTTGAGAATTTCACAGAAATGTGTTGGTTATATTTTACATGAGGACTAGCATATGATAAAGCTTTGTGCAAGATGGTTACCATGCTTGCTAGCAACAGATCAAAAATGCATTCATATTACAACAGTGTTTAGAACATTTTAACAAAAACAAAAGCAATTTCTGCATAAACTTTATAACTGTGAATGAGATTTGAATCCACCATAATACACCAACAGTCAAAACAGATCAGTTGGTCAGCACCAAAAAAGAGAAAGTTAGTTTCATCTCCAGGAAAGATTATTGCATCATTCTTTTGTAAATGCTTAAGGCATTTACTAATAGTTTATCTTCAGAAAAAACCCAGTTTGCAGAAGAAAAAAATTATTTTTCAAGACAATGCACTTAGTGATAGGAAAATTGAGAGATATGAATTGTTGCAGCAGCCACCTTAAGCTGCAAATTTGGCTCTCTGTGACTTTCATCTGTTAGTGGTTTTTTTTTTTAATCAAATCAAGAGGCAATTGCAGCTGTAAAGGAGTCTTTTGCAGAACTCCCAGAAACACAGGATAATGGCATCATTGTAATGACCTTAAGGGAGATGATGTTAAGTGGTTGTTTCTTTGAAACATTTAAAATGTACATATAGCAACACTAGATGACTTAGAGCAAGTGTATTTGTTTGACTACCAAGGTTAAATTAAGTAAGAACTATCCCACACAAGTGGTGTTTTGATTCTTGGTACCTGGGCTTGTTGCAGCCACCTGAGAACGTACTTATTCGCTTCTAAAATGGTGTATAAAATCTTATCTCATAGAAGATGGTGGAAATGTCATCCCCCTTCAGCTAAACAGGCATTGTATTGGGAAATCACATTCTGATTGACACGTTTAAGTTCGGCCACTGTAATGTTTCTTTGTGATATTTTCCTCTAGTTCCTCCAATGTGTGAGGGTTTATTTTATAAACTCTGTGTTTCAGGCAACCTCACATTGTTAAATCTGGTGAGCGAGAGGGTCATACATCAGCACTAATCATTCTATCTTCAAATATTTTGTTAATTTTATTCATAAACTCTGCTGCTCTATGAACAGTTGCAGAATGCTGATGAAACCACCCATATGATTTACCTTCTTCTGTAAGCTGCTGAAAAAATAGGATCAAAATGTCCCTTCTATATCTGTTGTCTTCTTGTGCTAACAGCATACCAAATTCCAACTTTCCATCATAAAGAGGGGTGTCCTGTACACAATGTGGATTTTTGGTACACCAGTAGCATATGTTTTTATTGTTCACATGGCTTTTAGGTGAAACCAGGCCTCGTCTGAAATAAAAGGAGAAGCAGCAGCATTTGTTGGTTCCAGATGAAAAATACCACTCACAATAATGCACAATTGCTTGGGTCACCTTTAAATAATGGAGATGTGTACCATAGTATGGTTTGAGGTTTAATTTTGTTGTTTTATGTACAGAAATCACTAAAACCTCCACTTTTTGTGCTAATTTTGGAAGTGATTTTGTTGGCTAACGTTCAAAGTTGGCACCAATGTCATTTCATTTATCCTCTATTAAAATTGTACATTTCCACCTGTTTTTGTTGTGCACTTATTTAGTACAATCAAATTTATTTGCAATATTGAGAATTGCTTTTCTGGAAGAAGAAATTGACCAGGGAACTATAAACGAAATTCTGCACGAACATGGCGAGTTGATCGTATTTATGGTAGCATTTACATGCAAAAATGCACTCCTCTAAAGTCAACAGTCCAATCTTGGTGAAGCTCAACTACTGCACTGCTTTAAAGCGATGTTCAAGGAGAGGAGACTTATAGGGGAAAGATTGGGGAGAGTCGCTTGCAGCCGACAGGATTCAAAACACTGCACATGTGGGAAAGTTTATTTGTGAAAGCCCTATAGATGTGAGAGTACAATCAAATGCATTGTCTTTCAGGTAAATGTATGCTGACCATATTTTTTCCAGAATTTCAGGTACAACCGCTTTGTAAAAATTTCAGTATAAGTTTTATATATATATATTTTTTTTTACAGTCTATATTGCAAAATCTACATTGGTGAAGTGCAGTAAAGTGTGCATACATTCCTTAATAAACTTCTAGGTTGTATTTATATTTTTAAAGTTCCAGTGTATGAATGTTAATTCGTCATACATCCAGACTGAGATTTAGAAAACTGCACTTTTTTGCTTGTAGATGATCAGTTATTGATATCCTATTGAAAAATTTAAACTACCCATGGTACATATCACCATTTTTGCATCCTCTAAATTAACTAGTATAGTAAATGGACATTCCACTTTCAATGCATCACTAAAAGCACACATCTTTTTATAAAGCATGATGATATCCTGCAGCTCTCATATGTTCTGATTTCTTCATATTTCATTCTCAATTTCAAAATAACTAATCTCATAGACACAGCCTCAAATAATTGTTGAGGACCAGCAGCAGGGGGAAACTGCTTATTGCCTCTGGTTTGCTTGAGTGTTACAATTCAAATCAACTACTTTTCAACAACTGACGACCGAAAATAATATTTGATTTGAAGTTCAATAATATTCTTTGTATGTTAATTTATTATTGAAATTGGAGCCAAACCTAGCCTGGGACATTTGTTTTATTTCAGGGATGAATGGTTATCTTAGGTAAATAGTGATCTTCAAATTTCACATTTTCATGCTCATTATTTTTATACAGAACTAAACGTAAATATATTAAAAAATGTAAATGGTAAATTAAGCAATGATAAAATTACCTACCCTGGTCCATCATCATAATCTTATGTAAGATCTTGCATTTTAATGAAAAGAGAATCAAGTAAATATTGTCAACTGTCGAGTTATTGTTTGTTAAGAATTATAACATGCGATGATTTACATATTGTATATTCTAAATTTATTACAGATTTTTGTGGAAATAAGATGTATAATATAGAGGTACTTAATTTGAGCAAATAATTTACATTAATAAAAATGTGGGTCTTGTGCATAATGCTATAAAAGTATGAAACTTTTGATAAATTATATTCTTTTGAATTATTGTATGACTGAGTCAAACTACACACTCTTATTGGCTCCACTTAGTTGTTTTATCTTTAGAATATGTTTTGCAGACAATCTAAGCTAACTGTTAGCTCAATAATTCATGGTGTTCTTTTGGGGATGCATATTCTGCTCTGATGGAGGTGTGATGAACTTAAACTTAACAAGAAAGATTACTCCAAAGAATTCAAGAAAATTTAAAAAAAAAGTACTATTTTAAAGGAATTTAGCAAACAATGGTTCACAAAAAAAGTACAGAAGTTCAAGAGAAAAAATTTATTAAAGAAACCACAATACTTTCAGCAGGAAAAGCTAAGACAATTTTTAAAAATTCATCTACGGACTACGCTCAAATTTTAAAATATTGTTAATAATCTCCTTGAAGTCAATATTAATGATAGTATTCCACTGGAGAAAAAAGTATGTATGTACCAAATAAAATGTGCAGAATGCAAAAAAAAATCTAATTTGGAAAAACAAAGAGAAACATAGGCACATGGTTAAAAGAACACTTCAAGCACATAAAATACAAATAAATGGAGAAATCAGCAGTGGCATCTCATTTCTGGACAGAAAACCATGATAGTGAAAAAAAGTAAAATTATTAAAGTCAGCACAGGGATCCACAAAGCAATAACATGAGAGAAAATTTACATTTATAAATGCAGACAGACTAATTAAATTCAGCACTTTTGGAGATTAAAACCTAAACCTTAAGTTCATTAGACCTCTACCAGAGCAGAATATGCGTCCCAAAAGGACACCATTATTATCCAGCAGTTAACTGAGGTTGCAGACAATGGTCTGCAAAACATGCTCTAAATATAAAACAACTAAGTGGAGCCAATAAATAGTTTGACCCAGTCATATAATAATCTTAATTATATGATTTACAAGTTCAATTAGCACTTCAAATTAATTTCTGTTTCTAATATAAACACTGAGGTCTTGTGAATAAAGTGTTGCAATTTTTGAGCTTGTAGCATAAATTTATTAATATTCTGTTTCATTTTTAAAATTAGAATTCAGTGGTATCCAACTGAAATTGAAAAATTCAAAATGGTACATAGCATTACTGATATTTTTGTTATATAATATTCTATATGTAATTTTTTCAGGCAATGCTACGAAACCAGCAAATGCAGGAGCTAAATAGATTTTTACACTATTATACAAGATTCAGAAATCATGAAAATAGCCAGAAACTGGAGGAACCTTTGTTAAATAATGTGCGACAAAAAATGGAAATTCTAGCATCCTCACTGAGCAAAGGACAAAAAGGAGAAGGTGAAAAATCATTTTAATACGTAATTTGATATCCTCAGAAATAAAATTTGAGAGCTCACTTTAAACACATTATGAAATGAAATTAGCTTTATTGCATTCACTTTCAACAAATCTACTCCAATTTGTGCCCTGGTTTTTTAAGTTCCTCTATAGCTACACTTTATTTTTTCTACCTGCTAAAATTTAAATACAATAAACTGCAGTAAAATTTACTTCATTAACATCAGTAAGTAATAAACTGGCATACCAAGGAACAGAAATAATGAAAACCTGAGTTATATTGATTTCTTAACCACAAATCAAGTTTTCATAAATAGAGAAATAATGTTAGTGAATTGTATTGACTCTGTATATGCAGCCATCACATATCTTAGATTTGGCAAGGGCAGTATGTCCAGTTTCTGAAAATATGGAATGCCCATTATAGTTCTTGTAGCCTTCTTTTATATATTATATATTTACTGCTCTTTCGTAAAATTTTAGTCCATATGATGTATGAAATCAGAAGTAAGCAATGTAACAGGTTTCAAATGTCTTTGTAAAGGTTTAAACTAGTAAAGAACAAAGCATACTGTACTCAGTTTAATTGCCAAATTAGCAATGTGTTTATGGCAACTTAAGTGGTTGTCAATCCACAATCCTAAAAGCTTTCATCCTATATAAACTAACATTGACTTATAAATTTTATCTGCTAACATAGAGTTTTGTGTCTTGGGGCTAAGTGTGCTGCAGTATGCAGTTATATAATACACATGAACAGCTAAGTTTTATAACTAAAAATATGTATTTTATGAAAAATAAAAGATTTTATTTTTGTTTTCTGCCAAAAAATGGCAGGCTGGAAAGTAGCATGTTTATAATATTTCACTCTATGTTTGAATTTTGCAGAGTCAGCAGAAAAAGGGACCAAGTTTGTGGAAGATGGCGTAAGAGAACTTTTGAAAGCAAGAAGAGTGCTTTGTGGCTCATATGTTTATGGTTATTATTTGGAAGATAATGGTTATAACAAAACAATATTTGAATTCATGCAGGTAAGCGCACAGCTACAGAAATAAATTTGCTTAGCTTGTTGAAATATACCAAATTAACAATCCACAACAATTTTGTTGTATGCTGTTTCAATATGCATGAAAAAATACAAAAATTCCCTTCAATTCCTGATGTGAACCATTTTGTTTGTCCACATGCCAACTCATCCACATAACGGCATCTTTCCTTAAATTATAACTTTTACAAATTATAAATATTTGCAGTTTATAGCAAATACGCTTGACTATAAGACAGTTTCATTCTGTACTGCACCGTTAGATTATACTAAAATATGAGGCTCACTGTACAAATTTTAGGATACACCTAATGTGGAAAAGTACTGTTGCATCTTCTCTAAGTACTCATCATATAAGTAAACTATAGGGGAATTAATTTATTTGAAATGATAGAAAAAAGTGTCTATTTGGGAATTAGCAGAAAGACTGCAAAGTTGGAGAGAAAGGGAAAATAAAATGATAGAACAGATAGGATTTAGAAAAGATAGGAGAACAATTAGTAATATAAATTTGAAAAGTTTGGGATTTTCACAGTGAAATATAGTATCATATAACAAATTATTTATGAGGAAGTCACTCAAATTTCACTAGTTTTTATTCCACTTACTTGGACATGTTTCAAAGGCAAATTTCCTTCATCGTCAGCACAGTTCCACTGTCAGCTTTCCAGCCTGGTATTAAGATGTCGCTCTTTGGATTTTATAAAAATTTTGATGAGGTTGCTATTGTTTAATACCATGCTGGAAAGCTGACAGTGGAACCGTGCTGACAATGAAAGAAATTTGCCTATGAAACATGTCCAAGTAAGTGGAATAAAACTAGTGAAATTTGAGTGACTTTCTTATAAATAATTAGTAATATAAATATTGTACTTATGAAGCTGTTGACAATGGAGTGGCAATATAACCTAAACTTAGGTGTTCATTTTTTACACTAAACTCCACTCACACAAAAGTAAGGCATGTTTTGGGAGAATCTCTCCCATTCTTAAGTTGCTCACTGAACCGCCATTACTCAAAACGATGGCTGGACAACCAGATGTTCCTGTGGTGACCTCTATTGGTTGAAGTAGGAAGTTGCTGAGTTCATCCATAGGAGGAAACTCGAAATTCATTAGGTTTTCTCTACTTTTTTAATATGAAAATTTTTTCCCAAATGGATAACTCCAACTCGAAATTCATTAGGTTTTCTCTATTTTTTAATATGAAAATTTTTTCCCAAGTGGATGGGTTGTGAAGATGTTTCAGCAGTTTAATTTCCGGTTTTATTTCCATGAAATAAAACAATCCATTGGAGCTATCCACTTGAGAAAAAAGTTTTCATATTAAAAAATAGAGAAAACCTAATGAATTTCGAGTTTCCTTCTATAGATGAACTCAGCAACTTCCTACTTCAACCAACAGAGGCCACCACAGGATTCCGGTTGTTCAGCCATCATTTCGAGTAACGGCGGTTCAGTGAGCAACTGAAGATGGGAGAGATTCTCCCAAAACTCGTCTTACTTTTGTGTAAGTGAGTGGAGTTTAGTGTAAAAAATGAATACCTAAGTTTAAATTAGTAATATATTTATGTTAAATGAGGTAGTAGATAAATGCCCAAGTTGAAAACAGAAAACTTATATGTACATGTTCTGTTGATTTTGAAAAAAGTTTTTGACACAGCAAGCCATGAAGCATTGTATTTAAATTAAGTACAAAAGATTTATATGAACATTATAAAGAATTTACTTTGATAACAATAAATGCTATATTAAAAATTCTAATGACATGGGGACTAAAACTATTCCAAATTCTATTAGTGTAAAGCTAGGTTAGAAATTAAGTTCTATGCCATTTGAGTTTTACATTGATGTTTTAGCAATGGTTCATATAGCCAATGTGTGTGTTCCAGTAATAAATAATAAAGAGATCCCTGGGTTGTTTTTTCCAGATTATTTAGTTAAAGGGTCAATAACTAATGTGGGATTAATGAAAACAATTGAAGAAATGTCTAGCTTTTGTAAAGAATAGGGTTTAAAAATTAACATAATTAATTTAAAATGATAGTACTCAAGAATAACTCTAAGTTGAGGAAATATGGTACTGGGAAAGGAAAGAAACATGTGAGTAAATTTAGTAGTAATGCCGGATAAAATGAGCAAAAGAAAAATGTGTTAACAGAGGGAAAATTTGCATTGAAAGCTGTAAAGACATGCTTGAAGAAAATGCCAGAAATGCAAATTAAATGATTGGAGAGAGTGTATGTACCAATAGTTAAAACAAAAATCTTTATGGAGTTAAAAATTTGTGGGTTATTTAAGGGTTGTGTTAATGTTGATTTGATTCATAGAAATTTCTGTAAATTGATTTTGGGTCTACCAAGAGCTTCATCCAATGGGGTAGCTTAAGCAGAGCTAGGACAAATAGGTGTTAAAGGAAAAATAATGTAAAGGGTATTGAAAGTATTGGTTCAGGTTCAGCACACCAAAAGAATGAAAAATATTGTTACAAGTTTAATTTTACAAGAAAGGATAAAACAAAGAGAGACTTGGGTAAGTACAGTACAGGAGATTTTGGAAGAATTGATATGGCAGAATAGGGAATTAAAAGGGAAAAGAAATTAAGTTAAAGATTGAAGATTTGGAATGCAAGAGTTGGTGACTTTAATAATAAAAAAAACTTATTAAATTTACATAGTTGCAAAAAAAAGATATAGCATTAGGGAGCAATATGTTGAATGCTGTAATAAGGCTTTCATGGATCAGAACTTGAGTTGTAATGTTGAAAGGGATAAGAGAAGAATCAGTATAGAGATATGTCCAATTGTGGAGAAAAGGATAATAATCTGACATAATTTATTACAATGTAAAGAAACAAGATTATTCAGAGGGCAAAAAACTTTTGCAGAACTGAAGTAATCTTGCAACGGAAATAGTTGGGAGTAAGATTCTGAATTTAAGTTCAGAGAAAAAAATTTAAGAAATAGGAAGTTATTTAGGGAAATTGAGGGAAAAAATAGTTGTGGGGGGATTACTACAGAAAACTTGAGCTAGTCTTAAGCACCCTTACCAACAATGGTTACAAAAATAAAGACCTCCGAGAAGCACAAAGTCTTTAATTGACCTGCACAACCTGTAAAACAATTAACTCTCATGTGCCTTACTTCTGCAACCTTTCAATACTCAGATTCTTATAAAACTTTTTATCACTTAGAAAACTGAAACATTTTCTCCACCTGTTAAGACCCCTACAACTCAATGTTCCTGGAGTGTACAAAATATTCTGTGAATGCAGATAGATTTATAAGGGCAAATGGAGCATTCTATTGATAAAAGGTGTACAGAGCATAAATGTGTCGTAAAGTTGCTACAGCCAGTGGTGGCACAGCATTGTTTAGAAAATGAACATTAAATTATTTGTGTTTGAATATGTATATGGTACATACCTATGCATTTAAATGAAGCTTAAAGGCACCAGTATAGATATAGGCGAGCATAATAACGCGATGTTGAAGCTATTTTATGAGCTCCATCAGATAGGAGGGCTTGCTCAGCAACAGCCAGACAGACAAATCGACATCTCATTATCATTCTCGCTTATATTGGGAGACAATTGAAATTTACAAGCATATAACATTTTTAACAGGAAAGAAAAAGCTCTGAAATTGCACTCAGTATGGTACCCTGCCATACAATACTAAGACAAAGAAACTACGTAAACCAATCAGTAACCAACACCCAGGAGCTCCAGCTTAGATCCAACCCCCTTAACCAAGCAAACCAAGTAGAGCTCAGTTCCACAGGCACCTTCACTATATATACTGCCATATTTCCATCAGTTATTGCCTCATCTCCAAGAAGATTACGCTGAACACACCACTGGTGATATACATTGCAGTCATGAACAAAATCTATAGGAAATTGGAGAAGAATCTCATTGGACCATGGCCTTATAGCCTGGAAGTCTCAGTTTACATAATTGATACCATTCATGATAGCCTGCATTGTATTACAAATTGTAAAGTTTAATTTTATTTGTTGCATTTTTCTTTTACTTTTAACACAATCTTTTATGGATAAAGTTTCAGTAATTTTCTAATTTATTGTCTACATTAATTTTTGAGAGAGAAATTGTTCTTATTGAGCATTGATGTGGCATCTTCTTTTTGATTTCTTATGCAGTACTAAGTTGCATCAAGTCTTCATTCTGTACAAACTATATGAACAATGCACACATTCTGAGTTAAACTGGACACTACATGGAATAGAACGTATGCATCAATCTCATGATCATTGCTGAACTAATGCCAATATACACCCCATACAGAGAGCATTGCCAAGTAAATTGAAGATAATATGCATGCTAGATATTTCCAGTAAATACAATATTGAAATGTTAAATATCTGATTTTAATATATTAACTATAATTGTTTAAAGAAGATACTTGTTTTACATTTTTCAGCAAGCAAAAGCGAATCTTTAAACCTGGTTAGTTAAAAGTTCCACACCACCTAAATAATTTTTGAAGCATGTGATTCAGTGACATTAAGCTCAGTGGGTGGAGATAGCCATATACTGAGAACTCAAAAATGGTATGACCAACTTTTTTCCATTTCCTGTTTAATCAGAAGTAGCTCTAACTCTCTCATTTTAAATAATATACCCAATGTATTTTTAAATTTTCGAATAAAGATCATTAAGAATTTTTTTCAAAAAATATCCACACTAGATACTTCTGTAAAAATTTATTGTTCCTAAATCAAGAAATCAAAAAAGTATACCTAATAATAATTTTTTTTACTGTTTTGTCAGTAATAAAATAAATAGTGTCCATTGTTTATATTCATGGAATCATGTTTCCTGATACAGATCAATCTTATTTAAGGGATTAAATCTGACATCTAGCATGTTAAATAATTCTATCTCATGTTGGGTAAAAGGAAAAGAATCGTAATTTTAATTATGGTAAATTATCGAGATAGGCAGCGATCTAATTGAGATGCTGCAAATTTATTTAATGATATGCAATTGGATCACAATCCAATTCCACATAGAAGGGACAAGAATTATAAAAAATTTACTCTAACTCAAAGGGTAAGAGACTTGCCAAGATAGAATCACCAGAAAGTGCAACTGATGAAAATGCTTCATTGAATGTTCTCCTCCATGTGCAAGAGAATTCAAAAGTTACTATTACAAATTTGTCATTAGAATAAAGTATAAGTGAAAATTCTTAAAAGTACCAAGCAACATCCTTATAAATGAAACTTTTGTAGAAACTTTCAGAGGATGATTCGGATGGAAGAATGCAGTTTATTGAATTAATGATGGAGCGTATTAACAAAAATCCACATTTTTTTAGACAATTGTGTTCTTAGATGTAACCTCATTCTGCCTGAATGGATTGTTGATACTGGTTTAAATTCATAATAGATGGAGAACAACAACATGCAGTATCAATAAATACTTAATGTTTTTGGTGATCATATCAATGGTCTTTCTCTCTATAGAGAAACTATGACCACTGATGGATATTTGGAAATGATTCAAAATCACTCGGTACTGGCAATCAAAATTTTGTTTCCACATCCAATCAACCATGGGCTACTCAGGTATAACATCTATTTCCAACAAGATGGAACTCCAGCTCATTATGTACAGAATTTTGTAAGCAATTCGACCAGATTTTTCCACAACATTGGGTTACAGGTGAGGCTATAAAGTAGCCAGCAATATCTCCATATAGGCTGCCTTTGGACTTCATCTTGTGGGCAATTGATATCAGAAGCGTATCAAGAAAACCCAACAACTTAGAAGATTGGGAGTATGGAAGAATGGAAGAGGTGCAAGACATTCCTAAAGCATCATTTAGAGATTACTTAAAGGTTTCTATGATCGAGTGGCACATTGTTAAGCAGTTCAGGGCTACCAATTTGAACATAGAATTTAGACATCAAGCGAGATTTGTTTTCATGGAGCATTTTATTATTTGTTACACTTTTCATTTTCTTCATGTAGTAACAATAAATATGTACAGAAGTATCTAGTATGGGTACTTTTTTAAAAGCTTTTAATGAACATTATTCAAAAATTTAAAAATATATTGGGTATATCATTTAAAAGAAAGTTGAAGTTGCTTCTGGTTAAACTAAAAGAAGAAAAAAGTACATATCATATGTTTACGGAATGTCGGAATCCACACAGTGAAACTTTTGTTTCATTTCTCCATTTTTGACTGATCTGTTCATCAGCTATTTTGAAACACATATAACAAAAGCCTTCCCATACATATTCAAAAGATGGTACAGATATGTTGATGATGTGTTTGCCATTGTAGAAGATAGATTCATAGAAGATTCATTGAAACTGTTGAACTTGCAAGAAAAAACCATAAAATTCACAATGGAAACCGAGGTTAATAGTACTTTACCTTTTCTGGACCTAAGGATAATAAAAAAGAATAAAAATATAGAATTTGGTATATACAGAAAGGACACACATACCGACAATTACATAAAAGCAAAAGGTTTCAACCCCAGACCCCACAAGGAAGCAGCATTCAATAGTATGACATATAGGCTAGTTAATACACCACTCAGTAAAGAAGAATACAGGAAAGAATATGCACATATAATACACACAGCAGAAATAAATGGATTTAACAAACAAATGGAGATAAAAAAATAAAAAGATTTAAAAATAAAAAGGAAATTAAACTAATCACTACACTCAGGTCTTCTCTGAAAGAAAATACTTATCAAAAATTCACATATCACGCTTATGTTAACCATAAATTCCAAAAAATTTTCAAAAAGTATAACATTACTCTGGCACCAATAAACAGGTATAGTGTTGGTAAACTATTAAATCTAAATAAAATTAAACAAAAAAAGAAGAAAGAAGAAAATTCAGGTATATATAGAATTAATTGCAAGGATTGTGACAAAATATACATAGGAAAAACAAAGAGAAATCTGGGGATAAGATTAAAGGAACACTGGAGAAATATTAGATACAAACAAGTAGAAAAATCAGCAGTGGCTGCACATTTTTGGAATGAGAATCATGAAATAGAGAAGGACATAACATTACTAAAAACAATTCAACATCCGAAAGAACTTAATATATGGGAAAAAATTTACATAAAAAATATGAATACAAACTTATGAATTTTGATATACCGGAACCAGACAACATATTGTTTAATTTCATTAACAGACCACCAGAGCAAGCATAGTAACATACATACTTTGCTGAAAGTGATTCCTCAGTCGTCGTTTTGGTTGACAATGTGAGGAATGTACCTCACGAAACATGTACCAAAATTACTTTTATAAGTGTGTTTGTGAAACTTAAAGAGAGTTTTAATGTGACGACATGATTTTTAGTGTTTTACTTTAAATCAAAATAACATAATATCATATTTGAGTTCTTAGTATATGATAATCCCTACACATTGAGTTTCATATCACTGAACCACATGCTTCAAAAATAATTTAGGTGGTGTAGGACTAATCAGGTACTCCTTCAAAACAAAAGCAAATTGCTATATATATAAAGTTATATAGTACATTAACACTGTAATGCACTTACCTAAAGTATATTCTCAAAAAAATATTAATGAAGACATAAACAAAAATATTAATTGAACATTTAGAATGAACTAAACTTTTATTACCAATTGATTTGCTGCTAATGTTCATAATTTTTATTAAACCATGAACAATGGACATATAATGTTGTATACAACACATTAAGGAGGTTTATTAACTTGTGAACATAAGAGCACTTCTTTCTTTAACCCATTTTTGAAACTAATTGTAATGTTTATGTTCACCATTTCAGAATGAGTTAGAAGAGGTGACAGAAAAACTATCCGAAATGGTGGCTAGACCTTATTTGCGGACACCACGTGCTGTTATCATTCAGACTACAGCCTTGGCCCGCAGAAAGCGCCATGAATTTGTGCGAGCTGTTTCTAAGGGTCTCATACCCCCAGAAACCCCACCAACACTCCGTAAAGTTCGTAAGAGGAGATATCCAGGCATCATGGCAATGGATCCTGTTGATGACGTAAATATATATAACATTAATGTACTAATAGTAAAAGCAAATTTTAGAAAGATAATTCAGATAAAATAATTTGGGGATAAGGTTAGAGTATACTGTATATCATATTTGCAGCCACCCAGCTAAACATTCAAATACTTGAAGTAAACACAATTTTTTAATACCAAATCAAGAGTGAGATGTAAAAAATTTAAGGTTAAAGCAAAGAATTGTACCATAAATCTTTAATATACCATGTCGTTGAACTACTGTGCTCTGTCCAGCCACAACCACTAAATTCTTCCATCTGAATCTTTAACCTGAAGTCTTGAAGCATGTATCCTTTAAGAAGTTTTCTCTATATTTTTTTTTATATTTAAAATGAAATTAATTATTAGTAGAAAGATTTATAATTAATAAATATAAATTGTATGTGGTAATAAGTTGACTATATAATTCTATATACCATTTATTACTTGGTATTTATTAAATTGAGTATTCAATAAATTAATTAAATTAGAGTTCTTTGTAGCCTAGTTTTATAACATCTAACTAACTAATGTTGTGGTAAAAATGTTTAATAGGAACAAATGTCTCATGCCATTGCCGCTTCTCTGAAGGATTTGGATCCAAATAATCCCTGGATCAAGGATTCTCAGGGACGACACACCAATCTCACTGCAATTTATGATTGGCCTGATTTTGATTCTGATGAGGAGGTAAGTCACAGTTAAAATTCTGTAATAATGATATTATTACTGAATATCTTTTACATTTGTCATGTAGACATATGAATGTGGAATTGTTTGCAAGAATAATACTTAAGCTATGAAGTGTCCTGTAATGTCGTGCAGAAAGTTTGTCCACTACATTTTTCCAAGACATTCACTTTTCATTTATAACACCTAACCCAAAAAGCAAGCAATATGTTTTAGCTAACCTATTCCAGATAACCATTTAAACCCCTCACTGACTCTTCCCGGATACCCAGTAAACAGATCTAGATATTTAAATGGTCCATAATTTAAATTTCTATACTACAGAACAAACCTTTATATTTTGCTTATTTTCTGATCATATTTTAATGAAACAAAAACTGAATTAAAGGACATTCAATGCAATATGAATGAACTACAACAAGTATTACTGTATAAACATATAAATAATGCAATAACATTTGTTCACACTAACTCCATTCACTTACATAAAAACTGGACATATGTTTCGGAAGTGATCCCTCCCATCTTCAGCCTGTAGCCAAACTGTTGTTAGAAGTAGTGGTTAGGTCTCTTGATGTTCTTGTGGCGGCATCCGTTGGTTCTATTAGGAACTTGCTGAGTTCGTCCATTGGAGGAAAATCGAAATTCATTAAGTTTTCCTTGTTTTTTGTAATGAAAATTTTTTCCCAAGTGGAAAGTTCTATTGCATTGTGAAGTTGTTTCAGTAGTTTTGTCTCTGGTTTAATTTAATGATTTTTATTCCAAAAGTGCGCTGCTGTTGCTGATTTATCAATCTGTTTTAAGCGAATATTTCTAAAGTGTTCTTTTTTCCGAATTTCCAAATTCCTCTTTGTTTTCCCAATGTATATTTTATCATACTCTGCACATTTTATTTAAGAAATACCGGACTTTTGTTCTTTGGCAAGTTGTCCTTTACTCTGCAACCTAATAGGTTCTTTATATTAAAATTGTTCTTTGAATATTTTTTTTAAATTTATTTTGGTAAATTGGGTGGTATGTGAAACTTTCGAATTTGTACCTTTCTTTTGCTCTTTTTAGTGTGGAAACTTCTTTTATTGTTTTTTGATTTTATTGATGATTCTTATTACTGTTCTGACTTACTACTGCTCTACCCATTGTTTCTGCTATCTTTATGATTTGTTGGTATTCCAATTTGTACTCTGTTTCTGTGTTTATGTCCAGATTTTATTTAAGTGAATTTAGTTAGTGTGAACAAATTTTATTACATTGTTTATATATATATACCACTCCAGGTATCAACAGCTTCTTAAGTACATTTAATTAAGTCTTACTGTGTTTATTTGGGGGGGGGGGGAAATTTGATGTGTATTTTACATGTTGAATTGCAATTTGCAGAGCTAAAAAAAAGTTCTCTACCTTCTTGTTTTGAACACTACTACCATTCAACACTCATGTTTATAAGCATTGCAAGCTCTTTAGCTGAGCCAGCACACAGCACTTAATAAACAATGAAATTAATAACAAAATTTTAAAAATTGTAAATCTTTAAAAAAAGTTTTCATATGGAACTAACACAGTGAAGCTCATGTGAATTGAATCTGTTGTCTTAACATTCTTCATGCTTCACTAACCTTAAAAATATATATACCAGTTCCATATATTTTTAAGGTTAGTGAAGCATGAAGAGTGTTAAGACAACAGATTCAATTCACATGAGCTTCACTGTGTTAGTTCCATATGAAATTTTTTTTTTTTAAAGATTTACAATTTTTAAAAAATTTTAGTTAGTAAGCTTCAAGCCATATCGGAACAAGACTTGAGTTTTTGTCAACATGGATACATTAAATTTTAATAGTGATTTTGATCATATGAAAATAGATAATTAAAATTATATCAAACTGAAAGAAAAAAAGTAGACTTTTAATTGCAGATATACGTTTCCTTAACCTATGTCTCAAAAATCATATATATGTCCAAAATTCATAAGAAGAACAGTGAAATTTAATCGTAAGAGCATGGAGCAATTAGCAGCAGAAAAGAAGATGATACAATAGAAAAGGCAAAACATTATAAAACATTAACCAATATAGATCTTCAAATGTATGAAAAATATTTAGTGATTACCAAAAAGTTAGGTTATGTCATTTGGGATAATATGTTAAGGAAAGCACTGGATCATAGAATGGAAATTAAAGAGAAAAGTAAACATACATAAGAAAAAGTTTAATAACTTAAATCAAAATGCAAAGAAAATCCGTAGATCAGAGCCAAAACCAAATTATGTAGTAAATTTATCTCACAAAACTTTTAACCAACAAGAAACAGCATTTCTCAACAAAGGTCTAAAAACCTGTGTAGACTGTTCAAATAATGTAGAAGAACATGTTGCAGATCTTGAAATAGCTATGAATAGCTTAACAAACCAAGACAAGCATAGAATTAGGATAAAATCTGAAAAAGTCTTAAAAGAAATGAACAAAAAGAAACCTATCAGAATTAACTATTACAAAAATATTATCAAGAGCCTTAACTCAAAAGGAGTAGTGTATAAAAAACCAGATAAGGGAAATACAATAGTAATCCTAGATAAAGAACAATATACCACTAGCATGTTAAACTTATTGAACAAAAAAGAATTTAACAAAGTCAAATCAGATCCATTAAATGAATGCTTGAAAATAGTTAATGAAGGCATAAGAAAAAGCACAATTATTCCAGATACAAGTAAATATAAATTAATTACAAATAATCCAAAAATAGCAGGTATATATGCCTTACTAAAAATTCACAAACAATAATGAGCATGAGGCCAATCATAAACAATATTAACACCCCCACATATTTCCTAGCAAAATGGCTATCAGACAGATTCAATGAATTACCAAAGTTCAAAAGCAGAAGCATAAATAATTCTTATTTTGATTTAAAGTAAAACACTAAAAATCAAAATAAGATTAACAAAAGTTTCACTGTGTGGATTCCGACATTCCGTAAACATATAAATAATTCTATCCAATTAATTGAAGAAATAAAGGATATTAGATTATTACCTACAGATACACTAGTGTTGTTTGAAGTGATTTCATTGTTCCCCAGCATACCTAGAGAAAAGCTTTTAATCATTTTACAAAACTGGTTAAAAGAAATAGGAATCAATGAAACACACAGAAAAGAGTACATACATCTGACAAACATTTGTATTAATCAGTCATATTTTACATTTGATAAACATTTTTATAAACAACAAACAGGCTTGACCATGGGCAGTCCTCTATCTCCTTTTCTGGCAAATCTTTACATAAGTAATTTTGAAACACATATTACTTCAGCCTTTCCACACTTCTTTAAGTGTTGGTACAGATATGTTGATGATATTTTTGCCATAGTTAATAAAAAGTTAATTGAAGATGCACTAAAGATTTTGAATATTCAAGATAAAGATATAAAATTCACCCATGAAATAGAAACAGACAATATGCTGCCTTTTTTGGATATTAAAATTATAAAAAGTAAAGAAATCTTTAAATTTGGCATATATAGAAAGGACACACATGCAGATAATTATATCAAAGAAAATGGTTATAATCCTATGGCTCACAAACATGCAATTTTTAATAGTCTGATATGCAGAATGATTAATTTGCCAATCAGTAAAGAAGAATATAACATGGAATATAAAAAAATTAAAGAAATAGCAATTTTAAATGGTTTTAATGAAGACTTAATACATAATAAGATTAAAAAATTCCAGAGGAAGAAAAGAATTGAAAATTGCACTACATTATCAACAATTAAAAGAAAAAAATGTCCTTTAAAAATTTACATATAACCCAACAGTGATATATAAATTTCAAAAAATATTTAAAGATGTTAGTATAAAATTGGCTCCCACTAATAGATATAGTCTAAACAACGTTTTGAAAGACAATGCTACTGATAATACCCCAAAGGAGAAAAAAGCAGGAATTTTCAACATTTCATGTGCTGAATGTGATAAGATCTACATAGGAAAAACTAAGAGGAATGTGGGGATATGTCTAAAAGAGCATATGAGGAATTTAAAATATAAACAAATAGAAAAAGTAGAGGTGGCATATCACTTTTGGACTGAAAATCATGATATAAAGAAAAAGTTGAATTATTGAGAGCTGTACAGGGACCAGTAAAATTGGATATTTGGGAAAAGATTTACATCTACAAAAATAAGGATCATTTGATGAGTTTTGACATTCCAAAAGAAGAAAATATAAATTTTAAGTTCATAAAAGTTTCACCAGAGTGGAACATTGCTTCTGATACTACGTAACAACAACCTTTCACACCAGTCGTCCACGGCCAAAGATGGAGATAACATATCTTTGTAACCGGTTCTGTATATTTTTAAGGTTAGTGATGCATGAAGAGTGTTAAGATGACAGATTCAAAACATTGAAATGTTTGCCATGAACATACTTCTTTATCATTCATAGGGAGTAAGTTTTATACACAATGGTGTGTGGCTGTAGACGAAGTGCTTGAATCATATGATTGTGTTTGCGTGACACAATAAGCTTAGCTTTTATGTTCAGATTAGCTATACAATTTTCAGCTGCCAAGCTGAAAAATTAGCAACTTGATACTGGAATTTATTATTTGTACCATTCACTACATGTCCATATCTGGAAAGAGACTAATAAGGTTTTCTTCTGTTTGAAGAAGTTCTGTAAATTTTCTTCTGCATTTCACTTCAACTCAGCTATCTGACTTCAGCAAGATTTTCGTATGTGACATCCAAATCTTTAGTAGTGCAGTAGTTGCCTACATTTCCTGTCTTTGTGAGCTTTCATTTTATTAACAATATTTACCAAGTCCATGACGCGTAACACATTAGCAACCACACACATAATGATACACTGAAATCCATATAAAGAGTTATATATTCCACATTCTTTCAAATAAGATGTAAGTCTTCCCACAAAACCTTTGTGTTTATCAATCAGGGCTATTGTCATAGATACTAGATTAGACATATTCAATTCTTTCTTTTCCACAATTGCACAAAAAGAATGAAAAATATCTTTGCCCATTGTAGTGTCAATCATTGCCATTATATCCAGTAGTATTAAAAGTAATATTGTCTAGTACCAACTGTCAGTGATATCAATACTTTTGTCCAAAGCAATAGAATATGTCCTGACATATTTTTGTCGATTTTGTTTTGAACTTTGCAGCAATGTTGGTCATTCGTCAAACCATTATTTGGTGAGAAAGGTTGATTTTTTTCAAATTATTTCATCTGCTTTAATAGGACGCCATTTAGCAAATTCACCTTGGCTATCTCCGATATTATCACATAGTTGGCCTGGACAAGATACATTGCTAAACTGCCAATATTAGATGAGGTTGATACTTTCCTAGTATCATATGATTCTTTCAGCTCCAATAATAGCTCAGCATGTAGTAAATCTTGTAATGAAACATAAATAAAAATGATTAAACAAGCATATAACAATATTATTCAATTATTTTGAGCAGGATTGGAGTTATATTATATTAAATATTGATGTTATCAGAATACCCACCTTTAATTTCACTGTATATCCTATAATGAAGTTGATAATAATGTTGAATATTGTTTTGTTTTATAGCCTGCAGAACTTAAGAGAATAACAAACAGCTAACATGCTTTTCCTATCACAATGAAAGAATAGCTCCTCTTGTACTTTCTGAAAATAATAACTTTTTTTCCCCTCCCTTCCTTGAAAAACACGCTTGACCAAAAACATATCTATTGACATTCTGATAGTACTCTCCAAAGACATATTGTCTTTGAGATGCAGCAGGGGATCCATTAGTCGACTTGGATTTGCTAAGTTCCACATATCCTACATTTGGCCATACTTGATACAGAATATTTATATTAGAATTTAATCCAAGTTTTTGATTTTTAAATGTATCATTTATTCCTCGAATATTGTACAAAGGCATTTCCCTTCTTCCCATCCCCCTATAATCTCTCAGGGGCAAATCTCCCCCCTCCCATCTCTCTATCTTTTTCAGAATTCAAATTTAACCACCAAAGTGTAAGGTAGTTAATAATAATAATTTATTCACCATTTGGTATTACCTGTCTGAAGGCACATTGGAGATGGCAGGCTGCAGAACCTTGAGCATCTCAACCTGATTATGATACTGCAATACGTTACCATTTTCTGACTTAGTATCATAGCACTGCAGTAAAGAAATGGAACAATACAGTGCTTAGAGGCAGCTAGTCAGTATAGGAAGTGTTCATACGCAAGAGCAAATGGAAATCTATTGAAAAGTTTTCATGTGAAGTCCTACACTCTCAAAACAGAAAGATTATGCTACAGTTTTGTAAAGAAGAAAGGTCTTCTCATTCCAAAAAGAGTGCTGTAAAAAGGATAGTAATGCCAGTAAGGAAAAGTGAAAGAACAATGTATGAAGGAGGGGAGAAATTAAAGCTTACTGGAGAAACATTGTCAGTCAATTCCTGGTAAAAGCTGCCCAAATTCAAAGAAAACTAAACTTGACAGCTTGGCAAACAAAATGTGTCATATGCAGAATGCTTTTGGAGTTTTATGAACAGAGAAAATTAATTCTGACATTTGGCAGAATGCTGTTAAGGAAAAGATACAATTTGATTAAAAAAAGATACATTCTGGAGAATATGGAAAGGCATGAGATTCAAGAAATGCAAAAACTTGCAACACATTTTAATGACATTGTTGCATGTCATGCAGCGTAGCTGAGAATGCTAAGAAAAAAATAGGGGGAAAGAGGGGGGAATCCAATTCTTTGTACAGATGAAACTTGGGTTCATATTCATTGTAATGTATACAAGTGTTGGCAGTATGAAGATGTTGGTCCTGGTGGTGTAGTGGTAACCATACTTGCCTTCTAAACCCAAGGTCGCAGGTTCGAACCTGACCAGGATCGATGGATTTTTTTCGGGCGTAAAAATCGTAAGTATGACTTCCTTCGTCATGGGTCCCGTGTCGTTACTGACAGTTATCTGATTAAAAAAAATTAAAATTACACTTCAGATTCAGTGAAATTTTAAGTAACCAAGAAATAATAGAAATAATTAAACAAATGAAGCCTCAGCCTGTATACACAGTGGGCAGGATTTTAAAAGAATATGGATAAACTATAATTGATATCATTGTATGATTCACTTGAACTACACACTCTTAAAGCTTCACTTACTTGTCATAATGTATGCAACCGGTTTCCAGAGCATTTAGTTTTCATCTTCAGCCAGGCTAAAGTTCAACTGTCGAATCATTCATTGAGCGGTGGGAATGTGTATTCTGCTCTGGTGGTGGTGTGATAAACTTGTAGTTTAAAATGTTTTCATATCCGGCAGTGTCGAAGTTCATTAGACTGTCTTTGTATTTGTAGATGTAGATTTTTTCCCAGGTTGCTAGTTCCTTAAGTCTTTGTACTGATTTTAATAATTTTGCTTTATTTATTATATCGTGATTTTGTGTCCAAAAATATGCTACTGCTGATTTCTCTATTTGCTTGTACTTTATGTTCCTGAAATGTTCCTTTAAAAACAGTACAAGGACCTACAGAACTAGCAACTTGGGAGACTACATCTACAAATACAAAGACAGTCTAATGAACTTTGACACTGCCGAAGATGAAAACATAATAAACTACTTCATTAAAATTTTTTAAAAATTGTAAAAATTTAAAATAATTTTCATATGGAACTAACACGGTGGAGCTCACATGAATTAAATTATCTTTGAAATCGGTACCGAATATTTTTAAGGTTAGTGAAGCATGAAGAGTGTTAGACGACAGATTTAATTAATAATAAACCACATTTTTTTAATTTTTTAATAATACATTTTTAAATGCAAGTTCCAATTTACATTTTAAGTTTTAAATAAACTACAAGCTTATCACACCACCACCAGAGTAGAATACACATTCCCGCAGCTCAACGAATGATTGGACAGTTGAACTATATCCTGGCTGAAGATGAGAACTAAATGTTCTCAAAACCGGTTCCATACATTATGCAAGTAAGTGAAGATTTAAGAGTGTGTATTTCTGAATCATATAATATCAATTATATGATTAGCTTCACTGTACAAGTTTCAGTTTACATTTTAATTGGATAAACTATATTTGCCACCCTACCACTGTGACCTAAATCAAATTGAAATTGTTTAGAATTTGGTGAAACAAAAAATAGCATCTAAAAATGTTGGTTCCATTTTCTTGCCAGTTTTGAAACAAATTACTGCACAAGCAATAAGTGAAATCAGCAAAGAAAAGTGAATAGAATGCTGCCAATCTGTTAAACATATCAAGGGAGATTATTGGCATCATGATGCTAATGGAAGAAGTAGTTAAAGGATTGTAATAAACATACATATTATTAGTAGTGATGAAGATGAGATGGATTATGACAGGGAAGGTAGCAGAAGAAAGCAGTTCAAAAGACAGTGCAGATGAAATTGAGACCTCCTCTTCAGGCACACAGCCACTTCTGGATTAAGGTACTTTAGATACCATATACATTACAGAAATAGTACATTCAAACATGGTGTTATTAACTTCCTACAGTTGATGTTTTTATGGTCAAGCTGTACTCTACACTCAAGCTGACACACCACACAGTGAGACAGAGAGAATTGCATTCATGGCACAAGAGCACCCTCACCTGAAAACAGCAATGTTACATCAGAATGGATATCATTACTGTAATTGTGTTTGTGTTTAATTTATTGAAATGCAAGGGGTCTTCACCTATTTCGTTCGGGCCATTCTCAAGTGTAATGCCCTTGAATACAATGTGTGTTACACTAATTTCTTTACTTAATTTTTAATTAAATACAGTTCTTATTTAAATTTCTGAAACAATACCAAATAATAACATAATTTATCCATTGTGTAACATCTATGATTCTTACTAAATTCTGTCAATAATCTCCTACTTGCTCTATTTTAAGCTTCTTCCCTGTTCTAATTCTTCTTGAATTCCTCAATCATTAATTAATAAATAAACTTTACATTGTTGTTGTTGTTATTATTATTATTATTATTATTATTATTATTATTATTATTATTATTATTATTATTATTATTATTATTAAAGTACTAAGGACATACATGTTATGATCTGGCATAGTTGTCTAGTACCATAGCTAATTCATTATACAAAAGATCAGAATATTACCTAGTTATACTTTATCATCTAAAATTTATCTAAGTTACGTGTCTTTCAACTGACTACTTCCATTTCATCCTTACCTTCCATAAAAATTCCCCTAATTTAGATATCTTCTCATGTTCTTCAAATATCTTTTTCAGTACAATTCCTTTATTCCTCCATAAACCATTTCTTACTTATTAAACTTTCCCTCCTATCATTTGTGGCTTTATATTGGAATATTATATGCATTTCATCTTTCTTCTCCCCACAGATGGGGCACAATCCTGGAATAATCTCTCCCCTCATTCCCCTTAATTTCCAAACTCCTAATCAAAACCAGGTTATCCCTTCTCTTTAATTTTTCTTACAAATTAAAATACACTTCTCTGTTTCTGGGTCATTTTTAGTTCCTTATAGTATGCCAGTGAACCTTTCTCCCCAATCTGGGCAAATAAAATTTGTCTATCCATATCTTCCATTCTTGAACTCACTTTCCTCCAATAACCTCTTCTAAAATATCCAATTTTATCCCAAAAATTTTTCCAACCCATTTCTAAATAACTATTCTCTGATTTTCTTCAGCCAGGAGTTATTCATAATACCCAGATTTTCTTCTTGATATCTCAGGCATATTTTCACAATGCATCAGATAGCTGTTGAACCTGAAATAAATATTTCAGTACCCTCTCACACTTACTTTTCCTAACTCTATCAAAACTGCTGCATTTGCAGTATTATTGGCAACTCCCAACTTTAGTTTACAGAAGATTCTTAATATTAAATCCGTACTACTCCATCTCTCCAAATTCCCCTCCATAAATCCATCATGATTCGACCAAGGCAGAATTAAACCTTTCAGACCACTTAATACTCATCACTGGCATTAAATATAAACATTTGCCATGGCCATTCTTTTCTGTTTTTTCTCAGCCTCCATTACTACTCAGCTTTATGCCCAAATATGAGAATTCCCTAACAACCTGAATTTCTTTAATGGATATCATTGTATGATTCAGTTGAACTACACACTCTTAAAGCTTCACTTACTTTTCATAAATGTTCTCGAAACCGGTTCCATACATTTATGAAAAGTAAGTGAAGCTTTAAGAGTGTGTAGTTCAACTGAATCATACAATGATATCCATTAATATGTTTGGCTTCACTGTGTAAGTTCCAATTTACATTTAAGTACTGAATTTCTTTGTTGTGAACCATTTTTTATCTTTACACAGTTTATTATCCTTCATAAACATCATAATTTAGTTTTATCCTAGTTCACCTTCAGTCCCTATTCTTCCCATTATCTATCAATTTCACCTGTACCTAGCTGTAAACCAATTGCTGATATTGGGCATACCACCAGATCATCTGCATACCATAGCCCAGGAATATCTGCATTATTAATTGCAGGCATGTGGGTTCAAACAAGCCAAAATATCAATGAACGAATTAAACAATATGGGCCTAATTTACAACCTTGCCTAAACTCTCTCTCTCATGCCCCACGGCCCTCTCCCCCAAAGCCGCCTATTTTCATAATATAACGTCTGTAATATACTTATTATATTGCCACTTAACCCTTCTTACTTAATTTATATCATAGAACTTCTCTATCCACCTGTCATAAACTTTTTCTAAATCAATAAATATAGCTTACAGTCTACTCCTTTGCTTTACTAAATATTGATTTGTCATCCTTTTAATTATTAAAATATTATCTACTGTACTTTTCCTTTTCCAGAACAAAATTTGATAAGAAGATATCCTTTTAGTTTCTTCTACCCAATTTTGAATTCCCTCTCCCATAATTCCTGTAAAAATTTTTCCAAAGTTAGATAACAGATATAATTATTTGAGTTTCTTTCATTCCTTTTAACTTTGTATATGGGGTATATGATTGCTATATGCCAACCTTCTGACATCCTCTTATTCTTCTATCATAAGCCTTATCAAACATGTTAGCCTGACTGGATATTCAAACCAAGTTTTGAAAAACTCTGTATTTAAACTGATTCCTACCTTTATTTCTCTTGAATTTATCAACTTAGCTATTAACTTCATCCTGCAAAATTGATCTGTCCAATTCTTCCACAAAAATATTAAAAACTTCCAAATTCAGACTGCTTCTCCCCCTAGTTTCCATAACAAACAAACTCTGAAAATATGTAATCTATTTATTTGGACTTGTGTTTACATTTCTTCTCCCTCCCTTCACACACTAATTAATAATATGCCAACTTAGTGCCTTCCATCTGAATCCAGCTTATGCTCAATTTCTGAAGCTCTAGCTCTCCCTCACTCTTGTTTCTTATAATCAAGTAAGTGCTTATATCTCTCATGCAATTGATTCATAATGCCCCTACCTATTTCCTCATTTCTCTATCTCCATCTTATAACAGTCTCATGTACCATATCTCTAATTCCTCTACATTCTTCATTAAACCAATTATTATAAACTTAATTTTTTCTTCTATTGCTTATAATCACGTCACTTCCAACGCATTTAAATATAAACCCACACAGCTATGCACCGATGTCACTTTTACCTAAAGAAATCATTAAATTGATCCCATGCAAACACATCCTAGCTATAAATTACTTAAATGTAAAATTGGAACTTAACACAGTGAAGCCAATCATATTAATGAATATCATTGTATGATTCAGTTGAACTACACACTCTTAAAGCTTCACTTACTTTTCATAAATGTATGAAAATTTCATAAAACGATGACTCTCGTTTTGGTTGACAATGTGAGGAATGTACCTCACGAAACATGTACCAAAATTACTTTTATAAGAGTGTTTGTGAAACTTAAAGAGAGTTTTAATGTGACGACATGATTTTTAGTGTTTTACTTTAAATCAAAATAAGATTAGACATCCTAGCTATACCTGAATCCAGTATCTCACAAAACTCTTCAGTCCTCCCAGGAGCCCACTTTTAGATAATTGTATATGTACCAGACCTGCACTCATCATCTCTTCCACTTTCAAAGCTCTCTTTACTAAACCATGGCACTATAAGTGGAAAATGCAAATTTGTTCCAAACGTGTTCGTTGCCTTGAATTCACAAGAGAGGGTAGTGTTTAATGCCCATTTTTACTACTGAGGCACCACAGGTGGTGGACACTGATGATACATGAAATGAAATGATGTATTGTGAAAGATATTTTTTTTAAGGAAAAAAAATATCCTTTTCCAGGCCTAAGTTTAGGGTACTTCCCCGGCATTTGCCAGGTATGAGGACTGAGGAAAACCTGGAAAAAACCTCAGTCAGGGAGGACGGTCTTGGCCGGATTCAAACCCCAGACCTCCTGCTCATGAGTCTGGGCCTTAACGACTTCGGCTACCCATGGCGGTTTAAATTCACAAACTTTATGCAAATGTTATCACTACACAATACATAATCTGCAACACTCTGTCCCCAACACTTGCAAACATAAATTCATCAGCTTCGTTTCCCCCCCACCAGTATGTGATGTTAGTGGTAGTAGTAGCAATAATAATAATAATAATAATAATAATTACTCCATGCAATTCCTGCAGGGCAAGGGGCTCCTGCTTGCTTAGGAGTGGCTCAGTTTTTACTTGCATGGGGAGCCAGTCCATGCGACTAATTTTCCCCTTCAATTTTTGTTTGCCTTATGGTCTATTTAGCTAATCACATTCTAGGTTAGATCCCATACAGTTCATAATACTATATGAAAATGATAGCCTAGTATTATAAGGTATATAAATTATCTTTTTCAAAATATTTTGTAATTGATTCTTTAGCAAACATTCAATAATTTTTTTATATTTTAGGAACTATTTAAATAGATTGAAATTGCTCACATTTTTACTGTCATCGTATTTGTATATTGGTATTATTTTTTAAAATTTTAGCACTCTTGAAACATCTGTTGACACAAAAGGTTGATGTATTATGTTAATTCTATAATGAAATTATTGGAAATGTCAGCTTTTTCAGCTTTTAAGCTTTTTGGTCACTCGTTCAATTTCACTACATATTACCTCTATAAGTACAAAACATTCATTCACTTTCACTTGTTGCACATCATTTATGAAACCATTGCAGAGTCTGTACAGGAATTTACCTGAAAAGTTGTCTTCAACTGATTGGTTAAAAAAAAATGATTGAAATTGTTAGAAGTTATTCTTTCATCTGTACCACTTCTGCTATTTTCACCCCTTATAGAATTATGTGTCACCCTGCTTTGTATTTATTATCTGAGTTTTCTATTTCTTCTTCTTTTCTTTCCCCCCCTTCTTTTCTTTCTTTCTTTTCTTTTTCTTTCTTTTCTGATTCTGATAATAGTTTCTTACAATAAATTATTTGGTCTCTTTTTGTACATGTCCTGAACAATTATTAAATTAATTTTCATTCTTTCAAGTTCTGAGTTATACAATTGTAAATACTAATAGTTTTAGCACTTTGTTTGGAATTAACTATTTGTTTTTTATGTTTTACAAGAACTATTGAGTAAATACTACATTAATGTGTTCAGTTGTTTACACTACTTATTTAAAAATTAATGTAGTATATATTACCACTCCATTGTTTACAGCTTTGTAAGTACAATTTTTACTTAACTATTGAGTAAATTAACAATTGTAAAGAAAACCTCAAATGTTTCTTTAGCTGACCTCTCTTCCTAATTTACTAATGCTAGACTATCTTAAAATGTATTTACATTTTCTAAATTGAAATCCCTAATTTCTTTAATAGTCCTTTTTGTTTTCTGGACAAGATTATAACCTCAAAAACCAATCTGATTGAACTTATTTGCCATTAAACCAGCCTTAGCAACTTAGTAGTACAGATAATTGTTTCACAGGAAACGGAGGTTAACCGTGCTTTGGCAGTAAGTTTACTTGGTGAATGCAATAGAGTGGGTTGCAGTCGACCACGAGCACGTAACCCTCGCACTTCTGCAGTCCATGACTATTGCAGTTTGAGATGTAGTCGCACAGCAAGGATGGGAACAGAGGAGGACAGTAAGTGCATTTTCATATCTTTCTCTCTGCAGCTCATTAAGGTTTTTTTTTATAGGGTGGAATATATGTTCAATTTATTTACCAATAATATCTCTACATAAACAGTTAATAATTTTCAATTAAGTACTCACTGCAACTTGGTCTTCGGCTAATCACAAGAAATTCCTGAAGACTCAGGTTCGGCTACACACAATATTCATAAATATATTCAAACACAAACAGAACAAATATTATTTACCAATTTTATAATAAATAGTTATGAATATTCAACATATTAACATTGCATGATTTAGTTAAACTAAATCATACAATAATATCAATTATACTTAACGTATATTATAATACTAATAAATCTAATCCATCTGTACAAGGCCTCGTTACACACAATTCCTGGGTTATCTGCATAATGAAACCCCTATTTCTTCTATTTCTCTTGTCAGCACTATTTTATAAATTACACCCTAATTCTCTCATGCTTCTTAACTATTCTAACCTATTTCTCCCTTATTTTTCTGATGTATTCTCCTGTCTTTTTATTTCTCTTTGTCCCCATATTAGTGAACATTCTACGTGCTATACTTTCTTTTTGTTATTTATCTCACTTTGCTTCCCATATACCCTCCCTTCATTTCTTGACCCCTTCACACACTAATAAACAATGACATATTCCTTCAGGCTCTCTACACATAACACACCCTTCCTCATTTTCTCCTTTAAAACCCTTTAAAAACAATACTCCTGCTAAAATCTAGGCCAGTCCTTCCCTCCAAATTTATCACAACAATTCACATGTTTCTCTTTTCCTCTTTTGTTTTTAATTATTCTGTACAATTTTACTCGTCTCTAAAACTAGCCTTAATCTCTTGCCTCTCTCTAACTTCAATTCTTTGCCTTACTTCCTTCCAAAACCCTTGTCTACTTCTATCTCCAAATTCCCAAAGTTCCCTCATCCCAGTTTCTTGCAATATATCCTTCACTTCTTTCATCCACCTGTTGCAACTCATTACTTTCCTTTGTTAATTCAACACTTTTAGAACATTGTGGTCCCCTGATTTCAAAATCTTGTACTAATATTTTAAAATTCTTTCCACTTCCTCCCTACCCTCCCTAACTCAGCTAAAGCTTTAGGCAATCCCAGCATCTCTCTACAAAACATCCTATGAATTAAAACAATTTTCAACAATCCCTTAGAAGTTCCCCATACTTCTATAACATATAACATTTTGCTTTCACTATCACGACATACAATTTCTGTAACACATTTGGAATTTTCTTCAAATATATTTTAACTGTTCTCATGGCTACTTTTAACTATAAAATTCCATCCTTGTGGTTCCCACCCTCCAATACTTGACAACTTCACCCCCAAATATTCAAATTCTTTAACCACTTCAAATGACTCCCCATTCAAGAATCATTTCTCATCCCTTCTTAATTAACCCCCTTTCTTATGCACTACTATTTCGTAACATTTACTCTGAATCCACATTCTGCATATGAATTTTTTTCTTCTTCTCATTTGGCGCTACAGCCAGGGTGAGCCTTGGCCTGTCACAGCAACCTCTGCCTCCTCTACCTCTGTCTTACAACTTCATTGATAGTATTGCAGTATTCAGAGGGATGTGATCAGCATGTCAGCACCTTTAAAAAACACAAACACACAATGCATGAAGCAGAAGTAAAGAGAACACATTTCTATTATTATTTATTTTGCACAGTTTTATATGGAGAATTATTTATTACAATAAACATTATTGAAACCATCTGTATGGTGTGACCCAATAAAGTATCAAACTATACAGTTGACCAAAAAGCTTTGTTGATTTTTAGCAATGCTCAAATTTCTACATTAAATGTGTGACGGCTAAAGTTAAGGTGAGAATGAAATATTGCTGAGAATTATACTGTTAAGCCATTCCTAGTATAAGGCAGTATTCTGAGAAGCATAGTAAAATATAAACACCAAGCACTTCCCATCAAGCACAGCAATTCAGGAATTGACTGGGAAAAAGATCAAATTCATCACTATGTTGGCAATGACTCAAGCACAAGTGCCATAAATTAACACTTATTTTGCATTATACTCACATCACTAGAAGAATTCCTTTCATGATAGGCTGCTGACATGCATTTAGAAGTGAATCCTTTACAATACTCAAAATATAGCCTCACAGCCCGTGAATTTATCCAAACTACTGCACCAAAAGAGGCTGTGCTCCGTGTTTGCCGGCTGTGAACTGCTGCCAGCCAACCAAATTATGCATTCTCTATTCTAACCATCTGGAATGTAGTTAAGTAAAGTTAGAAACTAAAGAGCCTGCAATCATGAATTAAAAGTGATAATGCGAAACCAAATACACCTAAGGTCTATTTCAAAGAATACAAACAAACAGAAAGACAGCGAATAAAAATGATTTCAAAAAAGAACTAGTACACAAAAAAATACAGAAATTCAAGAGGCAGAAGCTTATTAAAATAACCACAACATTTTCAGCAGGAAAAGATAAGCTAATTTTTAAAAAAATCATATATTTTCCATGGGATATGAAAAAATTTCAAAATATTCTAAAAGATTTTAATATCAGATTGGCACCTGTAAAAAGATTTAATGTTAAAAATCTCTTGATAGACAATGTTAATGACAGTATTCCACCGGAGAAAAATGCAGGTATTTACAAAATAAGATGTGCAGAATGTGAAAAAGTCAATATTGGAAAATAAAAGAGAAACATAAGCACATGGTTAAAAAAAACATTTCAGGAACATAAAGCACAAGGAAATAGAGAAATCAGCAGTAGCATATCATTACTGAATAGAATACCATGACTTATGGAATAAAGAAAATTTATTAAAATCAGTACAAGGACCTACAGAGTTAGCAACATGGGAGAAAAATTTACATTTACATATACAGAGATAGATTAATGAACTTCTACATTTCCGGGGATGAAGACATAAACTTTAAAGTTCATCACACCTCCGCCAGAACAGATTATACATCCCCAAAGCATAACAAATTATCCGGTAGTAGACGATTAGCTGATGATGCGGAAAATGGTTCGTGAAACTACTACTACATATTATAAACAAGTAAGTGGAGAAATAAGATTGTATAGTTCGACCCAATCACACAATGATCTTAATTATAAATTTTCCTTATTTTCGTTTAAGAATATATTTTCCCACACTGATAATTCTACAGGTTTTTGAAGAGCTTAAAAACTCTTTAATTTAATAGCTAAGAGTTCAGGCTCAATTTGAAATTTATGGTTTTTTTTACCAGAAATGAATGGAATGCTACTGCTGATTAATCACTGTACTTATTTCCTTACATTTTATATTTCTCTGTTTCCTAGCATCCCAAAAAAAAATGTCTAACCTCAATAAACCCATCTGGAGAACTAATAGAACAATTCATTTAAGAACTTTCAAAAAATAAGACATTTTAAAAAAATTCTGTTGGAACTCAAACAGTGAAGCTTATTAAATGCAAATTATAATTAATCTGTTGTCTAACACACTCTTATGCTTCACTTACTTTTAAATATGGTGGGACCAGTTTCGCAGAGATATCCTCTCCATCTTCAACAAACTTGATGACTGGTATGAGAACCTAACATCTATGAGGACCTGTGGCTCCGTCCTAGTGTGTTTTTTCTTTATAAACTGAAAATTGGTATTACATTCTCCTATAATGTCGAAATTCATAAGATGATCCCTATGTTTATGAATGTAAATCTTCTCCCATGTGTCCATCATTAGATAGATTTTCTACATAGTTCTGTTTAGGTTCTGGAGTTTTCTTTGGTTTGTGATTAAGATTACTAAATTTTCTTTTTTGATTGTTGACTTTTTTATTTACTTGAAATTGTTTATCACACAAGTTAAAAGTTTATCACACCACCACCAGAGCAGAATACACATTCCCACAGCTCAGCAAATGATCCACCAGTTGAACTTCAGCCTGGCTGAAGATGAGAACAAAATGTTCTCAAAACCAGTTCTATACATTATGACAAGTAAGTGAAGCAATAAGAGTGTGTAGTTCAACTGAGTCATACAATGATATCATTATGATTAGCTTCACTGTGCAAGTTCCAATGTACGTTTAATAAGGAAAATGTGGTTAATTTTGAACATCGAAACAACAGTAACATCATCACAAAGTTCATAAAATCCACAGAGCGACATCTTACTATCTTGCTGGGAAGCTGACAGTGGAACCGTGCCGATGATGAAGGCAACAGCCTTTGAAACATGTCCAATAGGTGGAACAACACTAGTGAAATTTGAGTGAGTTTATTCAAAATTCGAAAAGGTTTCCACAAAATTCAATATAGAGCTAGCCCCGATCAACAGATACAATATCAAGAACCTCTTAAGCTCAAAATTAAAGGATAAGATACCCATAGGAAAGAAATCAGGTATATACGCCATAGAATGTTTAGACTGTAATTTGAAATACATAGGAAAAACCAAGAGAAATCTAACAATCAGGAAGAAAGAACATTTTAGAAACATCAAATTTAAACAGACGGAAAAATCAGCAATGGTACATCATTATTGGAGCCAAAATCATGAAATAAACCCAGAGATAAAACTTCTAAAAGAAATAAGGAACCCATTTGAATTGGCCGCCTGGGAGAATATTTTCATCTTAAAATATTATAAAATTGCTATGAATTTTGACCTTCCGCCATGAGATCACCTTTCTAGATTCATTTCAGAACCACCAGAGGTCACCACAGTTCACACAACCACTTGCAAGGGACCAGCATGAGCATCAGAAACGACTGGGTCAACGGCCGAGGATGGGAATGCTGGTTCCGAAAACATTGTTCCAACTTAAGAAAATATAGAAAGTGAAGTGTGTAAATAGGTCACCCATGGTGTATTATTTTAAATATAATGACTTCACTGTAAACAGCTTCAAGAATTATACATATAAGTTTGAGTGAGTTCCCCATAAATAAGTTGATATATTAAATAATTTATTATTGATCTGTCTCCAGCTCATCGGTAGTCTACTACTGTAATATCCAGGAGACTGTATTCATCCTCATCTTATTTATTTATTTGTTTATACTATGTAATTTTTTTTTGTTTAAGGACGCTCTTTAACATCTCAGGTCATCAGCGTGCTATGTAAATATGACTAGGCATTCATACTCAATGTACTTTCTAATACAATTTTGATCCCTTCATAAAAATCACCAAAACTTAAAAGGAAGAAAAAAAGAAAAAGAAAAACTCCCATACAGTTACATTTGTGCTACCTCTCTTTTGACAGCATAGTTCCATTTCTTTTTCACTTTGCTTATAAACTGCCCATGATTTTACTATCCTTTCTGAAAATTTCAATCATGGCTATTTTTCTCTAATATAAGCCATTTGTGATTTATTAGCTCTTTTCTCCACAGATAGTCCCTTTACATTCAAATAATATACGCCCAATTTTTTCATTGCCTCCATATGTAAGACATTGATTCTGAGGGACAACCTTTCTTAGTCTTTTTAACCTTTACATCCCTGCTCTTACCCTCTCTTTGTTCATTATTTACTTTATCAATATATGCTTCATTTTCCCAAGTGTTCTTCATTGAATTATAAAATATTAGTGATCTGTTTTTCAGTTATCCAGTTGAACAGTTTTTTAATTTGTATATCATCAAGTCTATTCCTTGCTCCTTTCCAAAAAACATTACACTATTTTCTCTTCTTCTGCAGATTTCTACTAGTCTATTGCTCTCTAAGTTATTTTGAAAACTGTTAATCCCTTAGGCACCTCTCTTGACACTCTAAGCATTATCTTAAGTGTTTTTCATCCAAATTCAAGATCCTAAACTGGTATTTTAGAGCCCTTTCGATAATTAGGACACTCTTCTCAACTCAATTTCCTTTACTGTTACCATTGGTATATCTAAAACTTCTGTGCAAAATATCTGTGATTTCCTTTTCTGCATCGAATCTCCATACCTCTGTGCCATTTTGGGTTCACCTACCATTAATATTAGGTATTCTTTATTTATAATCTCTAACAACTTCCATGGCTCCTTTTCCTTTTGCCAAAGCTAATTTCTTTTGCTTCTCTGATTTCCCATCCCCAACAATTTTATTTCCTGAATAGATATATTCTGTTTCTATCTTATAGTCTTTGCTACCCTTCTTACACTTTTCATGTTTACTCAATTTTGTCCCTTTCTTAACTACTACTATTCATGATTACTCTTGATTTACATTTAAATTCCATTCATTACAGTATTTATCTATTTTCTGAAGAGATTGTTTTAAACCCTTTATTGTAATTGACCCTTCTGCAAATAATAGCCCAGGAATTGCAATATTATTTATAACTGGCATAAAATTATTATTCTTCCTTATCCCTAGTAAAATATCATCAATACATATTTATACACATAAAGAGGTCAATATTAGGCGACACTGTACTTCATTAATTTATCAGAACATCTTCAACTGGTATAGACTAATGCTGGCTGGTGACTATAAGTTGAAAGGAATTGGACTTAATTTACATCCTTGCCGTAATCCCTTCCTTTTCTTAATCTCTCTGGTTACTACTTCTTCCTCAAATTTCATACAAAAAGTATTTTTCTTATGCAGTGCTTTAATAATGTTTAGTATATGCTGACTTACTCCTTTGCTGAATAATTGTAACTCATCACACACTTTTTCTAATTTCATAAATGCCACATACAGTTTTTCTCTTTTGTCCTTTAAGTATTTATGTATTAATGTCTTTATTATAAATGTATTATCTACTAACTAAAATTGTTAATTGGAACATTGCACAGTGAAGCTAATCATACATTAATATCATTGTGTGATTGAGTCGAACTAACACTCTTCTGCTCCACTTGTTCTACATTTAATAGCAATGCAAATACCTCTAAATGGATGTATTTGGTTTATCTGTGTTCTCCTTCCCACTTAATATTTATACTTACAACATCATGATCTAATTATCACTATATGGAATTAATAAATATATTGTTTTGTTGTTGCAGTGTATCGGGTTAATGTAACTGCAGACTATAACATGGATTTGGTTATTGCCCTGGAAATGTCACGACTTCAAATGATTGAGGATGAAATGAAGAAGAGACAGAGGGCAGCTGAGGAAGCAGCTAAAAAGGCTCAGCAGTCATCTTCAGGACAGCCTGGCACAAGTGTGGAGTTAAGCAATGCAGGAGGTGAGTATATAATTGATTTGTGACTGTAAAAAATGATAATGACAACCACACATACTATAGACCCAATATAAAAGTTTCACTCATTGTCAGTGCACATCAACATGAAGGTCACTTATAAGATAAACTCAAGATGGTTAAAGCATTATCAATAAATAATCACATATTGTAATTTAGATATTATAAATTAAATAAGGCATTTACAAACAAAATTGGAAATTATAGGACTGTAGAAATTAGTTAAGTCACTCCAAATAATGCAAAAAAGGATAATTAACCAATGGCTTACACTTTCTTTTATAGATTAAATAGGCATTTAGGCAGAAATCAGGAGGTCATACTAGACGTAGTGGCAGGACTTCTTGGAAGTCTGGCCATTGCCTCTTAAAAGAGAACCACTTCACCTTGCAGCTATGGATGTTTCAGTAAAAATATTAATAAAAGCATTTATTCAAATCTTGATAGATGCAAAATTTATAAAATTAAGTTTTTATATATATATGTTTGTATATATTATTTCCATGATGATCATCCACATCATGCTGTGAAATTAGATTTTCATCTCACCTGTAGGGAGTCAAGAATATTAACAGCTTTTCCAAAACTTGGTAACTACTGCAACCCTTTAAAAGGAAGTCACTTAAATTTTGCTAATTTTGTTCCACTTTGACATGTTTTGAAGGCGTAGTTTCACTGTTAGCTTCCCAGCGTGTTATTCAGATGTCACTCTATAGATTGTATGAATTTAGTGATAGGTTACTGTTGTTTGGAAGATAAAAATTAACTAAATTTTCCTTGTTTTTGTTTATGAATATGTTTTGTCTTTTGTGTTTGTATTATTAAAGACAAAGTTTTGTTAGGAAATCAATCAGGTATTTATAAATCAGTTGTAAAGACTCAATATGAAATATATAGACAAAAAGAAAGGAAAATAACATTACCTTGTGGTTTAAAAAACACATTAGAAATGTAAAATATAAACACATGGGGAAATCAGCAATAGCATTATCATTTCTGGCAAAAAAATAAATACAAATTCCAAAATGAACTAAAACTCTTAAAAGCTCATCAAAAATTCATAAAATTAGTAGTTTATGAAGATATGATCCTTTTTATATTCAAAGACAGTCTTAACCTCCTCCTAAATTCTAGTCTTTATAATCTATCATAAAGCTGGTAGATCCGTAAAAGCCTATACATACATTAGATGACTTTCCAGAAATATAAATTTTATTCTGGGCTGAAGTACAATAAGTCACCTAAGATATTGATACAATTGTTTTAAAATAGGTTAGGGGAAGGATACTTACGGCATTTTCCAGTCAAATATAATGGAAATGAAGAAGAAAATTCTGTCATATAAATAATGAAAGTTCTAGAAACAGTATGTCAGGGCCTTCAGGATGGACTGCAAGGAAAAATTATTTATTGAAAGTTACAAAGTGCTAGAAGAGAATGTTTTGATATAGATTAATGCAGTCTTGGAGGAAGTTGTTTTATGAATATTTGAAATATTTTGTCTATTTTAAATTAATGTACACCAATTATAATGATATTGAAGAAAATATTGTAAATGTTAAATATATGATGTACAATGCTTTGATCAATTATGTAATTTTAAAAAATTCTTGTCTGAGAATAGTAATGATCCATGACTTCAGAAATTTATTGCATAGTCAAAAATAGGCTAGTCAGTCAGTTGAACCCCACTCAGAGTTGTTAAAACTGGCAGAATATATATATATATATATTTTTTTTTTTGTATACCAGGACATAGTGCAGGTGTAAAAAGTGTGTTGTTTCCAATTTTCGTGCAGTAATTCATGATAGAAATAAGATTTTAACAGAATCTGCAAAAGGACTATTTCATAATTATTTTGTGTGTCATTTTATAAATATCAGCAGAGCAAGCCCTACAACTTGGGTATTTAGAAAAGTATCTTCAATGTAGAGATTATGGGGAAATATAATGGTAACGGCTTTTCATGTCTCCTTTTATATATTTAAAAGTTATCCTGATAATTTATTGATATTTTTAAGGAGTATAACACCTTTGAAACACATTACAAAGTAATTCACATTTTAATTGATATCATAGTATGATTCAGTTGAACTACACACTCTTAAACCTTCACTTACTTTTCATAAATGTATGGAACCGGTTTCGAGAACATTTAGTTCCCATCTTCAACCAGGCTAAAGTTCAACTGTCGGATCATTCGTTGAGCTGTGGGAATGTATATTCTGCTCTGGTGCCGGAGTGATAAACTTGTAGTTTATGTTTTCATCCCCAACAATGTCGAAGTTCATTATACTGTCTTTGTATTTGCAGATGTAGATTTTCTCCCATGTTGCTAATTCCGTAGGTCCTTGTACTGATTTTAATAGTTTTGCTTTATTTATTATGTTGTGATTTTGTGTCCAAAAATGATATGCTACTGCTGATTTCTCTATTTGCTTGTACTTTATGTTCCTGAAATGTTCCTTTAACCGTGTGCCTATGTTTCTCTTTGTTTTTCCAATGTAGATTTTTTCACATTCTGCACAGTTTTAACCCCACAGCGCACAAACATGCAGTAATTAACAGTTTAACACACTGGCTAGTTAACTTACAAATTAGCAAAGAAGAATATTTTAAAGAATACAAACAAATAGAAGAAACAGCAGTTAAAAATGGTTTTAAAAAAGAACTAGTACATAAAAAGGTGCAGAAATTCAAGAGACAAAAACATATCAAAGAAACCACAACACTTTCAGCAACAAAAGATAAACTAATTTTTAAAAAATTCACATATCATCCATGGGCCACAAAAAAATTTCAGAATATTCTTAAAGATTTTAATATCAGATTGGCACCGATTAATAGATTTAATGTTAAAAATTTACTGATAGACAATGTTAATGACACGATTCCACAAGAAGAAAAATCAGGTATTTACAAAATAAACTGTGCAGAATGTGAAAAAATCTACATTGGAAAAACAAAGAGAAACATAGGCACACGGTTAAAGGAACATTTCAGGAACATAAAGTACAAGCAAATAGAGAAATCAGCAGTAGCATATCATTTTTGGACACAAAATCATGACATAATAAATAAAGCAAAACTATTAAAATCAGTACAAGGACCTACGGAATTAGCAACATGGGAGAAAATCTACATCTACAAATACAAAGACAGCATAATGAACTTCCACATTGCATGGGAATGTGGAAAACAGTTTATGAAAACATAAACTACAAGTTTATCACACCGCCACCAGAGCAGAATATACATTCCCACAGCTCAACGAATGATCCGACAGTTGAACTTTAGCCTGGCTGAAGATGGGAACTAAATGTTCTCGAAACCGGTTCCATACATTTATGAAAAGTAAGTGAAGCTTTAAGAGTGTGTAGTTCAACTGAATCATACTATGATATCAATTAATATGATTGGCTTCACTGTGCAAGTTCCAATTTACATTTAAAAAATTTAAATTCACATTTTGTTTCTTTTAGCTAATTGTAAAATCATTACTACGTTTTGTTATAAATATGTATAAAATAGATCTACAAAGTTTTAAGTATAATATAAAATAGGCTGAAATCTCAATGGATATTTTACATCCTCTTATTATTATTATTATTATTATTATTATTATTATTATTATTATTATTATTATTATTATTATTAATACATATATATTTTTTTTTAATCAACGATAATCTTGGGAAGAATTATCTTGACAATGGCTTCTAAATTTCCCTATCTAGCCCCGATATAAAGCTAGTAGACTTTAATGGTGAACATCTGTAATTCAAAGACACCATGGTTAGCTTCACTTGATTATAATGCAATATTGTGTCAAACAATATATTCTACCTATTTTAACCATTTTGTATAAAATATTTCAAACATTGCATGCCTCAAAAAAGTAAATTAATTGCATTTGAACACTCCTATTTACATAACGACACAGATACTGCAATATACTTTAATAATTTGACAATAGAAAAGGTCACTAGGTACAATTTTTTAAAATTATGCTTGGAGACTGACTAACTTCCAATTCCCATGTTGATGTAAAAAAAATAAGCTCAATATTATATGCGTTGAGATATCTCTCTTTGTATCTAGATGAAAATGTACATTATGGCAAAGTTTATCATATGGTATGGAAGTACTGGTATTACCAATGTGAATAGAATTTTAGTTTTACAAAAGAATTGTCTATGATGTATAAATGGATTACCTAGCATGCATTCATGCAAAAAGGTTTTCAGGGAAAACTTTGGGGGGGGGGGGGGCACAACAGCTGGACACTAATGATACAGAGATGGATTTTTTCAAGGGAGTAAATGTTCCAGGCCTAAGTTTAGGATATCTCCCCAGCATTTGCCATTTTATGAGAACTGAGAAAAACCTGCGAAAAAACTCAGTCAGGGAAGACAGTCCTGGCAGGATTTGAACCCCATACCTCCGGCTCACAAGTCTGCACCTTAACCTTGGCCACCCTTGGCAGTTTAGTGGCCTTGAAGCAGGGAATTTATAAAGATCCATTAATAAAAGGTTTGATAATGTAAAATAAATTACCATTACCAATTAAGACACATATAGAAAATAAATTTAGCCATGAGTTAAAAAAAGTACCTAATATAGATGCATATATAGTTTAGAGGAACTATAAATAGTAATGTAATTTTATACTTTTTTTATATTTTTATATTTATATTTTTTTATACATATTTTGTAAATCATTTGTACTTTGTGAAGCATTTTTGACAATGACAAACACTTGTAATGGGTCTGTTGACAGTTATTATTATTATTATTATTATTATTATTATTATTATTATTATTATTAAAATAGTACTGTTGAATTTGGATTTATATGTAAGGATACTATAAAGCTGATCTAAGAGATCATTAAAGTAGATACAAATAAAAGAAGATCTGTAATTAAGCCTTAGAACATTCTGTTTACTTATTTTTCCCCATTTTGAAGTGTTTTGATTACTTCTCTAACTGGCTATTTTCTTCCATTATGCGAAATGCATTTAGTGTTGATAATTCATCTAGCTTAATCAGTTTCTAAACCCACATTGTTCTTTCACAAGCACATTTTTATCTGTAATCTGATGTGTATGGCTCTTTCATATTTTATTATTTTAGAGAAACTAGTTAAAATAGACAGGATCTGTAGTTGTAACTTTCAGTTCTTAACAAAATATAAAAATGTTATTTCTTTAGGGATGGATGATCACCAGTTAAAGTTAGCCATTCAACTGTCTCTACAAGAAACAACAAAGAAAATAGCAAAAAGTTTACCTAGTTCAACTGGTAATGGTGGAGCAGTTTTAGAAGAAAATCCAACAGATATATATGTCAAAACAAACTGTGAAGAAGATGAAGTTAGAGGTAGTTATCACAAGACAAGTGCAGATCTTACAGTGGACTACTTTCTAAAAAGTCTAGCTGGGCATCAAATAGACCTGAAAAATCTTAATACAGGGCCAAATTTGTTTTCTCCTGAAGATGGGAGTGAAACTGTTTGGGGATGTGGTGTTAGCAAGACATTGGCTGATAAAGAGTTATTGCTAGGGTGTGGATTCAAACCATGCAATGCAGAAGATGGCCGGTTTGAAATAGGTGACATTCACGAAAATGGCTGTTTCAATGATCTTGATGAATACGATGAGACTGATTCACGTCTGCTCAAGAGGTCGCATTCTACTGGTGATCTATGTACAAGAGGTCGAAGGGGTCCCATGCATGGCGGAGTGGTTGGTTCTGGTGATGAACCAAGGTAAGTTTCACTGTAAATATTTAGTTTTCTGGATGTGTAGAAATATACATTTTTCTGTTGCTATTGATGGAAAGAGCATGTAGATTCTGTAAAATATAATTTGTTATTGTATTAAGGTGGAGTAGACTGGAAAGCATTGTTATATTTATGTGCAGCTTTATCATTGGGCATAACTGGGGGACTCTTCTGTTTAACCAAGAAACTGTAGTCATGATCTACATTCATTTGTTGCGGGCCATAAATACCTTTATGTGAGAAAGTTTGTTTTCTTCACTTGAACACCGCCACGGGTGGCCGAGGTCGTTAAGGCACGGACTCGTGAGCGGGAGGTCTGGGTTTGAATACTGCCAGGACCGTCCTTCCTGATTGAGGTTTTTTCCAGGTTTTCTTCAGTCCTCATTAAATGGCAAATTCCAGGAGGTACCTAAACTTAGGCCTGCAACATTTCCTTCCTTAAAAATAAATCCTTTCCCAATATACCATTTCATCCCATATATCATCAGTGTCCATCGCCTGTAGTACCTCTGTAGCAAAAACGGGCGTTAAACACTATTCATTCATTCACTTGAACTATAAGCAGTCACTGCCAACTGATGCACCAGTCTGCCTCTTCAGAGTACTTAAAGAAAAAGTGTTGAAGTTGACAGTAATATTGTTATAGAGTTCGTTTGGTGACACTTATACTACACTTATTTGTTTTTTTAATTGGACATGTTTCTGTAACATTCACTCCCATCGTCAGCAGAAGACCAAATAGAAGCATACTCTGCAGGGGTCAGTCCTGGTGGTGAAGTAGTTACCATACTTGTCTCCTAAATCCAAGATCGTGGGTTCGATCCCGACCAGGACCGATAGATTTTTTTTTGAGCGTAAAAATCTTAAGTTTTGCTTCCTTCGGAAGGGAAGTAAAGCCATGAGTCCCATGTCATACATTTATGGTACGATAAAGAACCTCAAGCCTGAAAAAAGAGGCCTCTGAGCAAAATTTTTCAGCCATGTCATGCCCTGTATAGAATGGGACACTGATGACCTTAGATGTTAAAGAGCGTCCGTAAATAAACAAAAAAAAAATACTCTGTAGGGGGTCATAGAAATTTATCGAGTATATCTAATGATTTTGCCTGGAAGTTCATGATGTTGTTTTTATTTTTTGATGTAACTTTTTTTCCATGTTGTTAGTTTCAAAGATTTACAGTGTGTTTCAATAATTTTTTTTTTTTAATCAATTTTATAGTTTTCTGATCAAAAGCGGGCTGTCACTGCCAATTTCTGTATCTGTTTGTAATGGATATTTCTGAAATGGTTTTTGATATGCATTTCCAAATAGCTTTTCATTTTTCCAATATGTACCTGATCATAGTCTTTGCAATTGATTTGGTAGATACCCAAATTCTTTTCAAAAGATGTGATCTTTATGGAAAGATTGTAATCAATTTTTAATAATGTAGACGTTAAGAAGCCAACAGCATTTTTTTTAATTTATTTTTTGTATTACTAGGGTGGTATGTAAATTTTTTGAATTGCACATCTTTTTTAATTTGTGATAGCAAGCTTGTGTCTTTGATATCTTTATTTTATTTTTTTTTGCTAATTTTTTATAGAAACCATTGCATATTGCTGTATGGATGATGTATTGATATTCTTCAGTATATTCTTTTCTACTGATTGGAACATTCACTAATCTGTATGCAAGGTATTTAGGATGGTATACTGGTGTGTTTTGGAATGAAAGCTATTATTTTTAATGTACCTATTTGTTACTGTAGGTAGGTTTCCTATATATTCCAAAGGCCAAACTATTATTGTCCTTTGTAATCTTTAAATCCAAAAACCCCATCCTTTTATTCTTTTCAATTTCTAATATATATATACTATATTGATCTTTCTTGTAAATGTAATAATTTAAAGGCATACACCAAATGTTTAGGTACAATGGCAAATATGTCATCCATGTATCTGTGCCAAGGAAAAGCTTCAGTTTGGAAAATTTAAAAACCACTATAAACAGATCTAACAAGAAAGGTGAAAGATGGTTACCCATAACCAATCCATAACTTTGTTGGTAAAATTTACCATTAAAACTAAAACATTGCTGGTTGATGCATACATAGTTCTGTCAAAATGATAAAATCGTGTATTACTTCAACAGGTGTATGTATGGGCATAAGCCAGCTTTTTAACTATTTATGTGTTCTTTCTGTAGGAGTGCTGGAGAATATTGCAAACACATCAACAGATGCTATCAAGAATAAAAGAAGATGTGCAATTCAAAAATTTACATATCACCCCTAGCATGTACAATAAATTTTTAAAAAATAAAAAATAATGTTAGCTTCTTAAACATCCACAGTATTAAAAATGTATTACAATTTTCCTATAAGATCATATCTTGACAAGAATTTGGGTATCTACCAAATCAATTGCAAATACTATGATTAGGATATGTTGGAAAAATGAAAAGATATTTGGAAACACATACCAAAGAACATTTCAGAAATATCTGTTACAAATAAATAGGTAGAAAAATTGACAGTGGCAGATCACTTTTGAGCATAAAAGTATAAAATTAATAAAAAAACAAAATTATGGAAATGCGCTTGCAAACATTTGAAACTAACAACATGTGAAAAAATTTACATAAAAAATAAAAACAACATCGTAAACTTCGAGCACCATCATTAGATATACTAAATAAATTTCTCCAACTGCCTACAGAGTATGCTTTTACCATGTGATCTTCTGCTGATGATGGGGGTGAATGTTCCTAAACATGCCCAATTAAAGAACCAAATACGTGAAGTATAAATGTCACCAAACCAATTCATTATCAATATTATTTTACTGACTGTTAATAGCTTCAAGAGTATAAGTTCATATCTTGGCAGTACTTCACCATGACATTGTCTCTGTACACGTTAACATTGAAAACAATAAAGTTCCATAAAAATTGGCTGTGAAATTGGTGAACATCCACTGTGCAGATAATGTCTGACACTCTTGATATTTATTTTCATACAAACAAAAATTAAGGAAAAATCTAAGGCTTTATTTTGTTAGGCTGTTGCATCCTAGTAGGAGATGGAAGTTATGCCATCTCCGAAGAAACTGCTGGGAATTGAGTTGCAACTTAGTAGAATCCAGAAACTTAAATAACATATCATATTCAATTAAAACTGAATGTAGGAATCCACACTGTGAAACTATCATAAAATCTGGTTTAGACTAAAAGTAAAACTACTTAAAAGTCATGTCAACACACAAAAACTCTCTTGATGTTCCACTTTTTAAAAACTTATTTAAAAGTAAACTGGACATGTTGACAACATGTAACATTACGAATTTTAAACTGGACATGTTTCTTGAGTTACTCACTCACATTATCAACCATTCAATGACTAAGGGATCTAATCAGGTGGGAAGTATAAATAACTGTACTCGCTCTGGTGGTCTATTGATGAACTTATATAATATGTTGTCTGCTTCTGGTATGTCAAAATTCATGAGTCTTTTGTTCATATTTATATTTCATATTTTACCTACCCTGACAGGAGTTAAGACTATGGGGTCTTCCCTTCCCCTAACAGGCAAAAAACCAGCAAAAATACAGTACAATGTACATAGCTATATAAAATATAGAAAAAAAAAGGACAAAATAAACATATATATGCATGAAATATTACATATATTTAATATGGTTAGAAGGTGGATAAAGCTAATGTTAGAATTCCAGGAATGACAATGTTGATGAAGGACAACTAAATGAACAATGCGAAGAAGAAAGTGATCAGCTGTAGATGATTTGCCACTTTATAGAAGAGAAGTGAATTCCGACACAGAAGATAAACTCTTGATAGAGATACTATGTTCTGTTTAGGAAAATACAAAGGAGGGAAAGCATCCTGAACCCAGAAGTACAAAGGGAACAAGTCCACATAATTTGCTCATTAGATATCCAGGTGTTATTCTTGAAGCACAACTAGCAGAAGATACACTTGGCTGCTGGAAACTGTTTATAACTGATGAAATATTTGTTGCTACTGTCTTATGCACAAATCAATATATAGAATCTGTAACAGAAAATTTTGAAAGAGAAAGAAATGCAAATGTGACTGACATTATTGAATTAAAGGCCCTCTTTTATATTTGGCTAATGTTCCGCAAGCATGGAATGATACTAGAATATCTCTGGGACATAGATGGCATATAGAGTTGAAAAATTCCATCTTGTAATGAGTCTGAGACAATCCAAATTCTTTCTTTGCTGCATCCATTTTGATGACAGAATTACAAGACAAAAGAGCATAAGAGTTGGAAAACTTAGCAGCAATCCTGAAGTATTTTCATCCAGTATTGAAAACTGTAAGAAAATCTATTCTCTTGGGGCATATGTAACAATTGATGAACAGCATAAAGCCTTTTATGGAAAATGCCAGTTTAAACAATACTTCCCATCAAAACAGCCAAATATGGCATTAAAAGATATGCCCTGGCAGATGCTATAATTTTATTGCCATAATTTGAAAATTTATTGGGCCTTTTATTGTAATAACAAACCTGCAGAAGTTTTTAAGTGGTTAGTGCAGGTTATTTATAATACTAACCATAATTATAACTGCTGACAACTGGTTTACAGATATGGACTGACGTTACCAATTTGAAGAAAAAGAAATTGGGACAATAAAAAAGAATAAAAGATGTTTATCAGTAGAGCTACTGAATGTGACACAGGGAAATCAAGTCATCAATGTTTGACTTTGGTGAATATGCTACGCTATTCTCCTACATTCCTCAGAAAAGCCAAAATGTGCGCACAGTTTCAAGTATGCATACAGATGACTCAATTGGTGATCCTACTGGAGGAAGTGGCATATGTGATGCTAACATTCCAAAACGAGACCAATGTGGCCACTAGTTGTTTTTGCTAAGGTAATTGGAAATGGACTAGAGATCAAGAAAAAGAGTTAATTTGTTAGAACTTGTCTGGTAAAAGAAAGTGTCCAGTACCAACAGCCTTTCTGAAAAGAAGCATTGTGATACATGCAAAAGAATTTCCAGAATGACAAGCCACAGTCGCACTTTGAAGTGCTTTACACAAATAGGAAAGAAGGATCAAAATAGTTGTTGTTTTGTTTTTATAAGTAAATAATATTTTATATTTTGATGTAATTTTATTTCTCTTCATACTATACTGAACATATCTACTGCATTGTGGTTAAAAATTTGAATTCATTGTTAGCGTACTTTGTTTAGGGTAGTATTATATTAGTACTAAGAGGAAAACAAAACTGCAATCAGAATAAAAATAAAAATGAAATTGAATCTTATTATAGTGAAATAATTATTATTGTTGTTATAATAATAATATATTGTGTTATAATTTAAGTGACGTTACTCAGTGACCCAGTGTGGACTTTACTGAGCCTATGGCAATGATTTTCATAAATATGCTAATAAGGGAGCATGGAAATGGTTTATGCTAGAAAAATATTAGTCACAATTTTCATCACTTATCCAAGTCACTTGAGGGTGTAATAGTCAGCAGTTTTAAAAGTTCTACGGTGCATTGTTCAAATTGTTCAAATGTGCAGCTGTGGCTTGATTTTACCCTTTATTTGGGGATGACATGTGACTAGTACTGGAAGGTGTGGTGAATGTGGGGTTCAGCTAAACCACATGTTGTACATGACTGTGTGATGTGCATTCACAAGCACCTTTATGCTCAGCCCATCTTTCTTTGAAAGGATTGAAATATACCATAATATCTGCAAATTATGAAGACATCCTTGGGCAGCCTTGAAAAAACTTAACTGTGTTGAGATCACTGCTTTTATGCAAGATAAGACAACATCATATGTCAGTCTCCTGCCTTATTCAACCTTCACAGATGAATACATTATCTGCAGATGTTTTGTAAGATCCCATGTGACTTATGATAGGAACCTGAAAGAACATGTTTGATCTGACATATGGCAACATGTCACATCAGAGCTGTCAAGAGCAAGAATTGATCATACCGTTTTATGGATGCAGCATGTTGCCGAGGTCTCCGCAACACATATTGAAAACACTTTGTTACAACTAGTTGTTTACTTTATATCTTCTCTTCCTAAGTTCTGTTCCTATCTGTATATTCTATACAATTTCTATGCAATTATTGCTTCTACAGTGCCAAAAGTTTGCCTGATGGCAAATATTGTAACACATTTTTTACTAGTGTAAATCGCTTCCGCATTTTGTTTATTAGCACATTTACCATACACTAATTACAGTCTATACTGGGCCACTGTGAGCAGCATCACTTTAATTATAACTGCCTTGTACATTCACACAAACCAATGAAATTAAATATTGACTGTTAGATTAGAGCATGACTGATGTAGGGTTAATTAGTTATTTGTTACTTTGCACCTTTGTAATATTATCAGTTAAATAGAAAAGAGAAGAAATTATATTACAGCCTTCTCCAGTGACTTATGTAAAATACTAACAAACATAAATTTTCATAATACTTGAAAAGCATACTATCAGAGCTTCTTACAGCTGTTGTTATATCACTTTACCATAGATCATAACTCCAAATATCTGAGTTTTATAATTGCCATTGCTCACCATTATACTAGTGCAAAAATTGTTCCTGCCTATGCAGAACTCCAGTGTTGCAATCAAGTGACTTAAAAATTATTATAATTTGCACATGAGTTGGGAAGTGAGTTAATTGGAGAATAAATTACCTTACCTTAGAGGTGTACTAACTAAACATTCTGGAGCCATTAATAAAGTGAGGGAGGATTTGTGTTGTCATACTGAGATATCCTGTTTCTGGAATGCTCTTTAAATTAAAGCAAAATTAAAGTCTTTAGAATGACATAAAATTGTGTCTATCACAATGAAATATAAAATTAAATATTATAAAACATTTTAGGCAAGTTCAAAATATGGTCCAGGCTGTGATTCCAACTTTTCACATTTACCACATATAATATGCCAAAGGTTGCAGTCATGTTCTATAGATTTATGAAGATATATAAGATGCAATTACTGTTGGGAACTGTTTAAAAAAAACTTTTAATTTCTCATATGTTACATTAATGGGAATAAATGTTAACTTGCAGGCACTTGGATTACTAATGTTACTCCATCTATCAAATGCTTGCATATTACATACAGAGTTTTATGACTGTATGTTAACGGACTACGTGAAGCAGCATTGTAGTATTGATGTAGGAAAACTGTTTTTTCCATAAAGAAACTTACTTATGACTGACCAAATTATTATGTGTAGTAAGTTTGCTCTAAATTAGCAAAAAGTGCCATGAAGTCTGTGATGCATTATTTCATGTTTATTGGTCAGTGAATGCGACAAGAAAACCATCAGTCTACTTTAGTTATAGTACATTCACATGATGATTTGCTGCTGTAGGTATCACCTGGACTCAGACCATAGCAGTCAGCATGAGGAGAAACCTGAAGATATAGCAAAGAGGATACTAGCATTTCCAGCAGCTGCTTCCTCGGGAAAATCAAGTCGGCATTTGCTGCTGTTGCACCATCATAGCGGTGGAACATCAGAAGATGGTACTAGTGCTTGTTATGGTGGTCAATCTTCTATAGAAGACACTACCACTACCTCAGATTCTCTTAATGCTGATCTCGAAGTATGTGGCATACTGGGTATGTGCATTGTTAACTAATTTTATACTTTGAATGCTGATTTTGAAGTGTATGATGTGCTAAGGTGTGTGTATTACTAATAATTTTTAAAGTTGAAAATTTATCTTGTAGTATGTAAAGTACAATATATGTATTTAATTTTAAGAGTTGAATTCTATCTTGAAGTGTGTGAACTGCTGGTCTATTTATTTACCCTGGGAAGAGCGTTCTCTCTTCCACTCACCAGGCAAAAAACCAGCAAAAATACAGAGTAAAATATACATAATTATATAATATATAGAAATAAAAACTAAATTAAAGATATATATTGCATGAATTATTACATATGTTTATTATGGTTAGAAAGTTGAAAAGATAGTTTTAGAATCCCATTTGTTCTTCAATAATTTTTCTCAAGTACAAGGGATGAGGAAGGAGGAGCAGAAGAAGAAGATAAGGAAGGAGGAAGAAGAAGAAAAAGAGGAAAAGGAAGGAGGGATAGAAAGAGGAAGCTAGGGACTAAACCTTGTGATTGCTCGAGCTGAGATGACAATTTAATTTATGTTTAAATTGCTTTATTGTCCAACAGTCTCTGACTTAGAAGGAAAGGAATTCTAGATTTTGGGAACTAACATGCTGAACGTGGTTGAGTAAAAATGTGTTTGGTAGTAAAGTCATATTCTGGGTACAAGGTGGGAACAGGTATACGAAGCAAGAGGCAATACACTGAGTGGTGGAGGTATGGAGATTCTGAAGAGGAGTGTAAGGGAATGGAAAGTCTTGTGTTCTCTTAGAGGTAGCCATAACACTTATTTGCATAGGGGTGTCACGTGATCAAATTTACAAGTGCTGAACATTAAATGAACACAGGTATTATTACGCTTTGTAATCTTTCAATCTTTCCAGTGTTCACATTAGAGTACAAGACATCACAATAATTTAAGTGAGATATAACAAGCACTTGAGAGGTAGATATTTTTCTACATGTTTTAATATGTGAATCAAAGAAAATATTTTATTGCATGTATGGGTTACCTGGTTGTGGCATTCCAAATTTAAGTCTATAGGAACATTAAGCTTTTTGCCATGTATATTAATTATATTGTTGTTTATCATGATAGGTAGTATATCATTTGAGTTTATTTTATATAGTGCACGTTTATGTCCCAGAACTATGGCCTGTGATCTAAGTGAATTTGGTTTTAGTCCAAATTTTTTACATATATATTAACAAATTTTTAGAATGAATGCTGATCTTGATATGTGTGACACATTGAATATATAGATTATTGAACTATTTTTTAGGATTGAACATTCTTGAAGTGAGGCATCTACCATGTATGTGAATTTCTAACTAAGTTTTAGAATCAAACCTGTCTACTGAAAACTGATATGCACTATGTTTAAGGAAGGTTGGAGTCCACACAGTAAAACTATCATGAATCTTATTTTGATTTAAACTAAAACACTAAAAATCATGTCATCACATTAAAACTCTCTTGAAGTTTCACAAACACACTTATTAAAAGTAATTTGGGGAAATGTTTTGTGAGGCAAATTGTTCACATTGTCAACCAATTGACGGCTCTATGCACTGTCAACAAACATTACATCCTTATGCACTTATGCTGGGGCAGAGTGGCAGAGATAAGATGCTATGACTGGTCATGGGTAGAGGTAGAAGGAATAAGACATGTACCTTGAAGCAAATACATTTCTATTAGTCCTACAGTGTCTTATTATCATTACAACAGTTTCATATACAATTAAAATGACTACTGCTTGAAAAACATTCTCACATCTATTTATTGGTCATTTTATTTATTAATAACCGAAATAGCAGGCTGAACTTTAAACAGAATAGTATGTGAACACTGATAGATGATTGTTAACTAAATCACATGAAGTATGTGGTGTATTAGGTATATAGAAGGTTAATAATTAATTTTTTAAGATTTTGGAATGTATGACACAATAATAATAATAATAATAATAATAATAATAATAATAATAATTTATTGCAGATCATAGCCTCTACACTTGAGTTTCAGTCATTGCGAGAAAAATATATTAATTACAAAATACATTGTTAACCAAACAATTTAATACAGTATGCAAATTAAACTCATATAACAATAGAATATTTTTATTTATATTATAAACAACTTTATATATCTGTATACCTATTTACAATTAATTTATCCTACACATAAATTTATCTATTAAGAAGTTTTTCAATTTTGTTTGAACCATCTTTGACTTTTAATTGTTACTGGCAGTTTAGCTATGTATGTAATTATTAACTAATTTTTAAAGTTAAAAATTAATCTGAAATGCATAGCATACTAGGTATGTTGATTTTCAGCTAATGTTTATAGTTAAATGGTATCTTGAAGTATGCGATTACTAGGTATGTAGATTATTAAATATTTTTTAGAGATGTATGTTTATCTGAAGTGTATGACATATTGAGTATGTAGATTATTAACTAATTAAAAGAGTTAAATGCAGATCTTGAACTGTGATATGTACTAGTTATTAGTTCACTAATTGTTTGTGTTGAACACTGATCTGTAAGGGTATCGCATATTGGGTATGTAGATTATTATTTTTTATAATTGAATATTCTTGAAATGAGAGATCTGCCATGTATGTAGAATACTAATTAATTTTGAAGGGTATTTGAACTAATTAAATAATACTGATCTTGAAGAGAGTGACAAACTAAATAAATAGATTATTAATTTTTGGTTTAAATATTCTAAATCTTTTATGCTTGCCCCATTTCTTTGGTTTTAAAGTGTACATCAAGTTATTATTTTGGTATTATTATTACATATTTTATTTCTCAAAAGTTTTCTTGCAGTAAAAAAGCCTCAAATCATATTAATAAACATATATGGATAGAAATTCAAATATTAATAATATTGCCTTTGAAACATGTCCAAGTAAGTGGAATAAAACTAGTGAAATTTGAGTGACTTCCTCATAAAAATGTGTTATATGATACTATATTTCACTGTGAAAATCCCAAAATATTCAGATTTATATTAAAACGTCGGTGTAATTGGGAAAAATAAAGATTCCAGCCAGAATCATGTGATATAATGAATAACATGGAGAACAAACCGTTGCCTTAAGATAATTGACATACCAATAGCATCCTTGGAAAATTTAAATCACAAATTAAACAGTTCATTAAATATAGAATATAGAAAAAGTTAAAGGCTGCAGATATACATTTCTTAAATATATGTCTAAGGGAAATTCTAACACCTACTTTTGTAAGGAGTATAGTAAAATAAAATGGAAACAGAAAAGCACAAATAGCCACAGAAACGAAAATCTTAGAAATAGAAAAAGCAAAACACTACAAAACCATAAGTGATTTGGACTTAAGAACCTACGAATTGCATTTAAAACTGGCATTGCAATTAGAAAATATCTTATGGACAAAGTTTGAGGATAACTTTTTTTAGGTTAGAAATGCCCGATCAAAACAAAAATGGGAGATGATAAATAAGAAACTAGATAGGCTTAGAAAAAAGCAAAAAATGATTAAAACTAGGTATGAGAGCCAGAATAAACCAATAGACAATGTCATAAACCAGTCAAACCAACATTGTTCAAATAAAGAATTACAACTTTTAAATACAGGTCTAAACTCTTGCATAGATTACTCAAGAAATTTAAAGGTATATGTAGCAGATATCGAAATAGTGATCTTCAATAAATCTGAAGAAGAGAAAAATTTCATCAGAGCACAATGTGGTAAAGTTCTAGAAAAAATAAAAACAAAAGAAAAGGATCAAAAAATGCTATTTCATAGGGTAATCAGATCCCTAAAAGAAAAAGGTGTAATATACAACAGGGCTGATAAAGGCAAAAAAATCGTCATAATGAATGAGATAGATTATGAAAACAGCATGTATAATTTGCTAGACAACCAAGAGTATGAAAATATAACAACTGATCCTACTCAAAAATATGTCATTTCAGTAAGTAAATTACTAAAATGCATAACCATACTAAACAAGGAAAAAAAAATAAGATTTTACCAGACAACCCTACCACACCCAGAATCTATGGACTACCGAAAATACACAAACCTGGCAATAAAATGAGATCTATAGTAAATACAATAAATTCACCCACATACAATTTAGCTAATTACTTGTTAAATCAATTCAACAGGTAACGAAAATACAAAAGCCAAAGCATAAAAAACTCTACAGAATCAATAGAGATAGTTAAACTTATGAAACTGGAAAACAGGGACTTACTAGTGTCTTATGATGTGGTTTCTATGTTCTCTAACATCCCCAAAGAGAAACTAATAATTGTTTTAAATAAATGGCTAACCTCAATCAAGTTACCTGGAGAAATCATAGAACAATATCCGAACCTCACCAGAATTTGCATCAATCAAACCCACTTCACATTCAGAGGCAAGGTATATACACAAAAGAAGGGTTTAGCAATGGGTAATCCGCTCTCACCATTCTTAGCAGACATATACATGAGTTTCCTGAAAACAAAATTAGTAGAGACTTTCCCACATATATACAAATGTTGGTATCTTTATGTTGATGTCTTTGCAATAGTAGGTGAAAAATGGAAAGATGACACAATAAAACTACTAAACCTACAAGAGAGCAACATAAAATTCACAATGGAAATGGAAAACAACAAGGTCTTTCTTTCCTGGATATAAAAATGATAACATACTGGAATTTGGCATATTCAGGAAAGATACCCACACGGATAATTATATAAAAAGCAACACAACTCAAAACAACACAAACTTGCTATAATCAATAGCCTCACATTCAGATTAACAAACCTACCAGTAAATGAGACAGAATACAAATTGGAGCACCAAAAAATCATGGATATAGCACAGAAAAATGGCTACACAACAGATCTGGTCAAGAAAAAGATAGAAAAATTCAACAAATAAAAGAAATCACCACTCTGAAAGGTGACAAAGGAGAGCAGATGTATAAAAAATTTACATTCCATTCATGGGCACACCAAAAATTTCAAAAGATTGTTAAAGAGGCCAACATTATATTACTCTAGTGAATAAATGCAGTTTGAAAAACCTCCTAAAAACCAACACAAAGGACAAAATCCCACCAGGAAAACAATCAGATATTTATGAAATCAGCTGGAAAGACTGCAATAATAAATATATAGATAAAACAAAAATATTTATTACCATACGGTTCAAGGAACACATGAGAAGTATAAAATATAGACATATGGAAAAATCAGCAGTAGCATACCACATACCATTTCTGCCCCCCCCCCCCCAAAAAAAAAAAAAAACACGAGTTCCAAAATGAACCAAAACTCTTATAAGCTCTTCAAAAACCCATAGAATTATGTGTGTGGGAAAATATATTCTTGAATGAAAATAAAGAAAATTTAGTTAATTTTGATCTTCCAAACAACAGCAAACTCATCAAAAGGTTTATAAAATCCAAAAAGCTACATCTTAATACCACGCTGGAAAGCTGACAGTGGAACCATGCTGACGATGAAGGAAATTTGCCTTTGAAACATGTCCAAGTAAGTGGAATAATACTAGTGAAATTTGAGTGACTTGCTCATAAATATTTTGTTATATATTAATAATTTGAATTTCTGTCCATATATGTTTGTATAATGACATCCATATTTATCATTCATATCTATTGTTAGATTTTTAAAGTTTGTTTTTAACAGTATTTAGGAATACATTTTAGTTTTATATATAAACATTCTAAAGATATTAAATTAGTTATTATTCGTAAAGTTTTCTTTTTGTTCAGCATATTTTAAAATTAATTTACCCATCTTTTCTTTGTGACAGAAACACTAAATATATTGATAGGTCAGCAGTGAATGATTTTTTTTTTTTTTTACTTATTTTTATAAAATGAAAAATGCTCTCATATAGCATGAAGACATTGAAGCAAATGCTAGATACTTATGTAAATGTTCTTCCATGATCTTAAAGCAAGGATTTCCATATTTATTTGAATCTAATGCACCATTGAATGTAATGCACACCCCAAATTTGAAACTTAAAATCATAAAAAAAAAATTGGCATATTATATTAGAAATAAGCCTTCATAAAACGATTAGAACATAGAATGTTAACTGGATTATTGTTACATCCTATGGAGAGCAAAATCCATCACTCGTGTTTGTTACTAGGACAGTTGGCATAGGTCAAAGATCTTATGGTATCATTAATCACATGTGGCCTGATCTTCCTGCTTTCATGTGTTCTTTTTTCATTTGGGGTGAGCCTAGGCCTGCCGCGGCAACCTCTGTCTCTGACTTATATAGAGGGCAGTATTACAAGGCAGGTGATCAGCATGCAGCTTTCATGATCTACTTCCTTTCATGTACAAATTCCAATACTTTTTCTTCAATGTCAGGATGTCTTCCTTTGTGAAGGCATTTCTTCCTACTAGCCTTAGTTGCAAATAATGACAATTTCTGTTGCCACCCAAGGAACGTTGCTCTCAGCTAAATTGAACTCTCTTCCTGCCTTTCTGTTACCATTTTTTTTCAGCATAAAGAATTACTTTACACTTGAAATGTTCTTCTCTGTTTGTCCTCCATTTTGTGACTGTTTACTATTCAAATGCTCTGTGCAATAATAGCCCAACAATAAATGTAACAAAGTCAAGAATTGCAGCAATGCATCATAACATAATAAATGATTAATTTGAATGAAGTTGAATATTGTACTTACGAAGCTGTTGACAATGGAATGGTAATATATCCTAAACTTAGGTATTCATTTTTAACACTAAACTCCATTTACTTATATAAAATAAGACGCATTTCTGGAGAATCACTATGAGTGAACAACGAAAATGGGAGAGATTCTCCCAAAATGCATCTTATTTTATGTAAGTAAATGGAGTTTAGTGTAAAAAATTAATACCTAATTTTAGGATTTGAATGAAGTTACTGGCAAACTATGGAACGAATTTGCACTCAAATATGCCATTGAATCTAATGCATAATACAATTTTGAGTACTATTCGAACAAAAAAATGTGCACATTAGATTCCAATAATTATGAATATTCATAGTTCATTGACAGTAGAAGTTAACTTGTAATAATGTTTGTTGCTGCTGTGATGTTATAGGTATATATCTGTACAATGCAGACATATTGTTTATTGCTTTGTACTCCTATAAAGCATGCTAAATAGAACAATTGTCTAAAAACTAATATCTTGTTATTCTAGATTTTTAGATAATCAGTAATATGGACTTAAATCTTCTAGCATTTTTTCACACATTTTTTAGTTCAAAATGCATTAAAGAAGCAAATGTAAAATTATGTCCTTTTAAAATATTTTATGTGGTTATATAATCATTGGGATGTGGTTTTCTATTCAGTGACAGTGCCTTAAGTCAAAATGAATAAAACTTAAGAATACTCAAGGTTTACCTTGGTTTTTTCTTTATTTCTTTTAAAACTTTTTTATTTCATCTTCCATTGAATGTAACATTTTATATTCTAGAATGACAAACTACAGAGTTTTCCTTACATTGCCAGGCTATAGATTGTATACGATCTATTAAACCAGGGGGTTTTCCATTCTAAAACTCCCACATTACTTACCAATGAGTGATAATAACATGCACTATGACTGTTAACCTTGTAATAAGTTGTGCTGAAAGTGGTGTCTATCTGCATGCAGATATTCCTTGCATATTCAGTTGAAATTTCCATTTACAAGCATTCCTCTGTTAGAACATTTCTTTTAGGCTTCTTAGGTTTAGTGTTTAGCAATCCCATTGTCCTAAACTTATTAAGTTTCTCTACCTGGAACTGGGATATTAGGAAATTTCTCCCGAAATTTTCCACACACCTGTCTACATGATTTGGTTTTTATGTATGTATCCTACATAAATATTCTTTGTTCAAGAGTGAATTTTTCAGCAGGCATTTCAGTGGATTAAACTTTCACTTTTGAGATGCACAATGAACAAACTTTAGTCTTTGCAACTTGAACAGAAGGCAGCAACTTATACAGTATAATACAGCTGATAAATGTAGCCTTGAGCTAGTCATTCACTGCTAGTGTCTTACTGGAATAATACCAAGGTCACTGCAGTGCAAGCAAACTACACATATACGTGATCTATGGCCTGGCTTTAAATGGAACACACAGTAGAAAATAAAATTTTATTTTTATGCCATTGGCATCCTGAATTTTGCTTGCTTATGCTTTGAAATATTATGTTGTTCTTGCTTGAACTGGCTTTGTTGAAAAATGGTTCATGTAAATGTCTAAACATGTGGCTTACAGAAGTTAACTGGGAACTATAAAAACCCAAACACTTTAAGTGTGTAGTAGAAAAAATGCTAATATTTGGTTCTTTTTTCTTTCTTTCTTTTTAATTATATTTTATTTTATTATATTTTATTTTATTTTATTATAGTGTTGCCTACTAGTGAGGCACCATAGGCAGTGGACACTGATGATACATGAAATAAAATGATAAATTAGGAAAGGAATTTTTTTTTCTTGGCCTAAGTTTTTAAGGAACCTCCATTTGCCGTTTATGAAGGCTGAGGAAAACCTGGAAAAAACCCGTCAGGAAGGAAGGTCCTGGTGAAAATCGAACCCCAGACCTCCTGCTCACAATCTGTGCCTAACTACCTGGACCAGACATGGCAATATTCATGAAATTAAAGTTTGTAAACTTCATGAAGAATTCTTCTCATTTGAACTATTTCCTTGTTTCCACGAGTGGCTGAGGTTATTAAAACACAGATTTGTGAGCAGGAGATCATTAAAACAGAGATTTGTAAAACACAGACAGCAGGTGTCTGAGTGGGTTCTGTCCAACCATAGTTGATGGGTTTTTTTCCGAGTGTAAAAGCCCTAAGTATGGCTTCTTTCAGAAGGGAAATAAGGCCAATAGTCCTGTGTTGCAGATTTATGGCATAAGAAAAACCTAAAGCCCGAAAGAAGAGACCTGTGAGCAAAATTTATCAGCCATTTCATGCAATGGAACTGAATGGGGAGCTAATGACCTGAGATGTTAAAGAACATCCGTTAATAAACGAAATCAGCATGAGGTCTGGGTTTTGATTTCTGACAGGACTGTTCTTTCTGACTGAGGTTTTTTTTCATGGTTTCCTGAGTCCTCATAAATGACAAATTCTAGGGAGATACCCTAAACTAAGGCCTGGAATGTTTCCTTCCTTCAGGTGGCGTCCTTGGTTTGCAAATATCCCATATCCTAGAAGTTAGATTGCCTTCTGTTGAAAAAATATTCTGCATACAAATGCATTGCCATACATGAAGTGCATGTCTCCATTGCTGTACTCTCTTTCCATGTCAAATATTTTCACAAAATCATGATAGGTACATAACTTTCATTTGCAATGAACAATAGATTGGTGTTTGTTTATTACTAAGGAAGGATAGGGGAAGAGTGCAGTATCGTACTAAATATGAATGTTGCTGGTTTATAGTATCCAGGTGTTTGGCTCAGTGGTGCCCGAACCATTAAAATAAATGTAAACATTTAACTTGCAGACTCACGTTTACTGGAAATTTTTTGCTTCTTTTGTCTTGTACTTCTCATCCATACCATTTGTATATAATCAGTGCAAATGTGGTGTTTACAATGTGTAACACAACTTGTGTATTTACAGGTACAACTACAGAAGATGACGAGGAGGGAAGAGGTTATATGGAAGATGAAAGTAGTGGTGCTAATTCAAGTAGTACAGACAAAAATTCATTTTCTGAACGTGAAACAAAGTCTGTGTTAATTTTAGGTGAACTAGATTCAGCCAACAGTTTAGGGATAGTGTGTGGTAAGAAAAATAATTCAAATAGTGTTCCAGTAGGTACGTCTTCAGTTAAAGTGTTGACAACAAATTCTTTACTGGAGGCTCATCGTAAAACTTTCAAAGCAGCTGGAGGGGGAACTGCACTGTCGGGTCTTCGTATTCGAATATGTAAATCTCCAAATAGTGCTGGTGCATCATCTGCACATCAATTAGAAACAGACAGTTCAAATGAATACGAATCAGAAACAGGTATACCAAAATCTCCCACCCTTTTTATTAGTGGTGTATCGATTAGTCGCACACCAGAACCACGCTCACCAGTCATCGTAACTACATCTTCTGGAGGAATTGTAAATTCTTCTGTTGGCCGACAGTCACGCTCCTCAAGTTTAACGGTGCCTCTTCCTCCTGCTCCACTTTCATCCAACGTTCATGGTTCTTCAAGTGTGTCACTTAATACACCCAGCACATTAGCACACTCTGTATCTCCTGAGACTCATCCACCATCAAGCAATTCCATGGTAATCACACCTCCTCCACTACCCCCCTTACTCCCCTCTCCTGGTCCTCCTAGCCCTTGCTCTGGAGCTCCTTCTCCAATATTAAATGCAGGAAATGGCAGCTCTCAAACTTCTAACAACACAGCTTCAAATACAACCAAATCAAAATCAGCGAGTGAACCAGAAAGAGAGCGTGAGATGTTTCGGTTCCCTAAGTCATCAACAGATGGTGCATTAAGCTCAGTACTTCATGTTCAGGAATCTAACCTAAGTTCAGATGACTTCCATGAAGCCTTGTTTCTTTTGGAACGCTCACCAAAAGGAGGAGGTGGTTCTTCCAAAAGACGCAAGAAATCCAAAAAGGATAGGCACAAGGACAAGGAGAACAGCAATGGGTCAGCAAGCAAGGTAAAGGAGGTGAAAGAAGCAAGTTCTGCTTTATGAGGTAAGATGTGTCCTTCTCTAGCCGAAGTGAACCACAGATCGTAGCAATGTCTGTGGTATTGGAAATATGTGAATAGGCTTCTTTTTTTAACACTTTTATCTTAGTTTCAGCATTAACTTGCAGGGCATCCAGAGCATGTGAGCAATCTCAGTAAACATCTTGGTATGTAAAATGCATTTCAATTAGGGTGACCAGACATCATCACCTGCACTTTATCTAGCTTTATGAAATAGCATAATTTGAAACAGTTGGTATTCATAACAATAGCACAGATAGGAAGAGGATACTCTTAGTTATAATTTTATTGTGTTGTGGAGCAGTTTATTCCCTAAATAAAAATTTATCTATGATCTTTGGTTTGAGAACTTCACTAATTTTTCTTATTTTCAAGCATGTTTGCATTCATCCTTAGTTACTTTCTCTAACTGTTGTTTCTATGTTGTTCTCTCTTCTCCTTCTTGTTTGTTTGATAATCTTCCTGATATGTTTATATATAAATTTTTTTTCCAAAACGTCTTTTGTGTTTTTAATAATTTTGTTTCTGTATTTATTTCATGGCCTTCTGACCAATGTGTGCAGCTAGTGTAGCTCTCTCTCCCTCCTCTCCCCCCTCTCTCTCCTTTCTTTCTTTCTCCCCTCCCTAAAATGTTCTTATGTACTTGTGTTCAAATTTTGCTTTGTCCAGTATGTTTGGTTACATTCTTTGCAGTTCATTTGATGTGTGTCTAAATTATTATTTGTTCAATTTTCTGTTTTTGTGATGTTTTTAATAACTTACTTAAGCTAGAATTATTCTGAGCAGACAGGATAATGGCATGTTCCTTCAATATCTTTCTGAATTTATTGTCAGCCAAAGAATGGTATATGAATTTTTTTAAAACTTATTCTTTTTCTTTCCCTTTTCACATGTTGCTTGTATCTTTTATGTGTTTCTGTCGTTTGTATATTTTAAATTAGTTTTTTCTAAAATCATTGTTTATTGAAATGTTAATAACCTGCTGTTCATTGTGGTATTCCTCTTTGCTGTGTGTTAGTATGAATGAATTTTTATTTCAATAAACAGCATTATAGTTAAATTTACATTAACAAACAAAATATCTAAGAATTTAGGAATATCAAAACTAAGGTTCTCCCTACAGGTTATTTGTATGGTAAAAAGCCCCTAATATAAATAACCATTTTCACAATTGTGTGAACTTTCAAGCTCCTTCCTTATGCTTCTCCTCCACTTATCCTTTACTTCTCCTAAGAATTCCCCAATTTGTTTATTTTCACATTTTAATTATCACTATATCTTGTCGTATTTGTCCCATTTTTCGACCCATATACCATCCCTCTACCTTTTAACCATTTCACATTCTATTTTGTTGGTCCTGGTGGTGTAGTGGTTACCATACTTGCCTCCTATACCCAAGATCGCAGGTTCGAACCCGGCCAGGACCAATGGATTTTTTCGGGCATAAAAATCCTAAGTATGGCTTCCTTCGGAAGGGAAGTAAAGCCATGGGTCCTGTGTCGTACATTTACAGCACGAAAAAGAACCTTAAGCCTGAAAGAGAGGCCTCTGAGCAAAATTTGTCAGCCGTTTCACGCCCTGATTTGAATAGGGTGCTGATGACCTGAGATGTTAAAGACCATCCATAAATAAAATCAATCAAAAAAAAAACCTTCTATTAGACAATAGAAAGCACTATCTATTTTTCAACATATAATACATCCTTTTTTAATTTATTCTTAATCCTTTTAGAAATAATACTCCTGTATGCATCCATGCAAGACCTGTTCTTCCGAATTTATCACAATAATCTATGTATATATTTCTTCTGTCACAATTTCTTTTAACTAAAGTCTAAAGAAATTTTATCCTCAAAGCTAGACCAAATCTCTTGCTTCTCTATATCTTCTACCCTCTGTTTCACTTCTATCCTGTCAGTCCTGGTGGTGTAGTGGTAACCATACTTACCTTCAACACTGAATATCGCGGGTTCAAACCCAGCCAGGATCGATGTATTTTTTCGGGGTGTAAAAATCCTAAGTATGTCTTCCTTCGGAAGGGAAGTAAAGCCTATGTCCTGTGTCATACATTTATGGCAGGAAAAAGAACCTCAAGCCTGAAAAAAGAGGCCTCTGGACAAAATTTGTTGGCAGTTTCACGCCCTGAATTGAATGGGACGCTGATGACCTAAGATGTTAAAGAGCATCCATAAATAAAACAAATCAACAACTTCTTTCATGATATTATTTTTACTCAGTTGCCATACATCTCCCATTTCAATTTCTTCTAGTAGTTTCCCCACCTCCCCAAACCAACTCTTTCTTCCTAGTGCATTTCTATAGTATGTATCGCTTTCTTTTAATACGCTTTTATTATCTAATTTTAAACATCTGTGGTAATATTTCAAGATTCTCTCCACTATTATACTTTCCTTCCTATACTCTTCCTAGTTCTGCCAAACTCACCTCCCTCAGTGAACTTTTTGGTACTCCCAGAACTTCTGTACAAAACATTCTATGTACCACATCAATCTTTGTCCACCCCTTTGACACTCCCCAAATTTCTACTTAATACATCATCTTTGATTGAACCACAGGCTCATATAGTCTTTCCAGCCACTTCATTGACAATGTGGGAACTTTATACAAACTTATTCTGATAATTTTTACAGCTAATTTACCTTTAGCTTGTGCACATTTAGACTGCACCTCCCATCTTCCATTACTATTGAATGTCGCCCCCAAATAATCAGATTCTTTTACTATCTCTATTAGGTCTCTATTTAAAAACCATCTCTCATCTTTCCTTAATTTTGATGTTTGTGTTAGAAGGCTGTGAAACACTGCATGTTGATATGGTCTAGGGTTGAATCAGCCCTGTATTATGTCATTTTCAGTATATTGCAAACTCTGTCTATTGTCTTTTTTAATTATTTTCATGTCCCAAGGTAATTAGTTTGATAACTAGATCTCTACAGTGGAATTTAATAACTTTTCTTGTGATTTCAGTAATTCGAACATACAAGATGAGGCCAATATATTATGAAACTTGTTCCATGTATAACATATAATTTGATTGAAATTACTGCAGTCTTCTTAAGAAAATCTATGTGCCAAGTAAATTAAGAATAAAAATTTGATGGATACCTGGTATAAGTCAAAAATTTCATTTGATCAAAATGCCTTAACATTTTTGCTGCTTAGTCAACAGGCAATGGACAATGATGATAAATGAGAAATGAGGGAAAGGATATTTTTGGGGAGTAGGAAGTTATTCAGGCCTAAATTTAGTGTAATTTGCCATTGAAGAACTGAGGAAAATGTGGAAGAAACCTCAGAGAAGTCAGTGCTGTTGGCATTTGAACCACAAACCTCCTAGTTAGGATTTATGCCTTAGTGACCTTGGCTATTGTGAGATCCCTAATCACAGTGAGTGATTATTATCTATCCAACCAGTAAATCTCTCTCCAGACTTCTTACAGTATTTGTACTTTTCCTTAGGGGCATTCAAAGAGTTTTGCAAGAAGTCCAAGCTAAGGACTGAATTTGAAAACTTATCCTCACAATCCTTCAAAGTACTCTCCATCACTCTCCACGAATAGTTGTAGAAGTTGCAACCACTTGCCAAAAGCACTACGGTACTCGAACTGAGGTATTGTCAAGAGAGCTGAAGTTATAGCTTGAGCAAGATCCTAAATTGCAAGATTTCACTTGAGAAAATGACCAGAAGTTACACGGTGCAAGGTCAGGACTGTAGGGTAAATGATCAAGCAAGTGAACTTTATCAACTTCTAGTTTCTTCAAATCTGCAGCTTTTCTGAGGAGATGCATTGTCATGCAAAAGCGGCAGCCTTGAAGTTCCTGTCTTTGCAGGCCGCTGCCTCAGCTCTTCAAATAAAGGATCCAAAATATAAGTGCATAGTATTCTCCATACATTGCCATTCCTTCTGGCATATAGTTAATCACTAATGGTCTTTTATAATGAAAGAAAACATGAACATTCACTTCTGAGAATGAAAATCTTGTTGAAGAACAATTGGTCTTTATCATTCTCATTTGCCAGCATGTAGTTCTGAGCTTTATTTGGGGTGGTATAGTAATAAAACCAACTTTCATCACCAGTGCATATATCTGTCAAACATTTAGGACCATTTGGTGGAAACATGTTTAGCTGTTTCCTTGCATGTTGCTCTCTCATCTTCATTGGTTAGGGAATGCTGAACTCATTTTGCACAGATTTTTCACAGCTTTCAATATTTATGGAGTATATTGTCATGCTGCCAACACTGATACTCACTTCCGTACTTAGCATTTCAACATAATATGTCAATTTTTCTTCAAGTTCATCATTTTTTGAATTGTTCTCTGATTCACAGCTTCCAGAGCAAGAGTTGTCTTTCAAAGTCTCTCACTCTTCTTCAAATGATTGAATCATTTTGTAATGGTATCAAATAAACAAACTTTACCACCTTAAGCAGCAAAGTCCTCGTGGATTTTTTCGCTCCTTCTTCTTGCTTATAGCATGTAAAAATGTAGACTCTAACATTTTCTGTAGAAATATTCATGATTTTTCACTAGCTCTTGACAAAGAACTAAACTCAACAGACTGTATGATAATGCAAGTTTAAACTTGCATTTATGCATATTTTGATAGTTTAAATCTTTTGTTACCAGCTGTTAGTTACATTTTGTATACATTATTATTCAACAATGGATAGGCATTTTGCAAAACTTTTTGAATGCCCCTTGTAACCTGTTTTATAATTATGGGTCAAAATTATGTGCTATAGCTATTATTATGATGTAATGAATAAGATGCTAGATCATTTTATTGAATTATTTATGATCCAAAAAAATCAATTTAAAGGAAAGAAAACTGAATTTGTGTTAATTGATATCATTGTATGATTCAGTTGAACTATACACTCTTAAAGCTTCACTTACTTTTCATAAATGTATGGAACAGGTTTTTTAAAATTGCAGTTGAAGTTATTTAGGTTATTGTCTCTTGAGTCCGTGTATTCCAACTTATAGTCATTTAAGTACTGAATTTGTGTGTTTCTTGCTGATCTAGTCAACATTTAAATGATTAGAATGTCTCTCTTCAAGGCAAGAGCTTCATAATAATAGATATTTATTATAGAGTAAAAGCTTTTAAATTACAGTGCAGGAAACTTCTGTTTGGAAATACTGTCCATTTTTCAATTTTCACAAATGTGTGCAGTCTCACTGAAGAATATGTGCATGTCATCTGAATTAATATATCTTCAGAGCATTAGATAGAATAATGTGAGAGTTGGTAAGGACATAAAGAGAACTTAAGTATATCTTGTAAACTTAACTTGTTGCTCGGTTGTTAGATATGTTAGATTTGACATATGGATGTGAACAATTATTTTCATTCATGAAACTTGCCAATTCAAAATTTGGAAATTCATTTTTGGATCAGAACCTAACATGCAGTCTTAGATTAAATATTACAGACTAATATTGATAAGAAAAGAAAAATGGAGAATGTCAATGTTATCATTTTGTATTATCTCATTTCATAATTATTTTAATTATTTTTCCTTGTTTTTATTTGTCCACTTAATTAGGTAACTATTTCATGCACAAAAGCATTTTTTATACGAAAGCTATTAATTTTTTTAAACATTTATTTTCTCATACTTTAGAGCAATGATTGGATCATTTTTAATGTGCAAACAACTTTTGAAATTTAAGTAATTAACAGATAAGGTATATAGAAATTGAATTCCATCATTAGGTCCAAAGTAATGTTATTTCACTCCTAAGTCACTGCTGCTTGCAAGCCTTATGCCCTCTCTTGCCTCCTAATAATTTCTGTCTATGTTTCATTTTGAGCAGATTATGTCAAAATGGTGCTTCCTGACTTTTACTGGGTTAAAGCATAAGCTTGTGATTTTAGTCCTAGCTGCAATCTCAGATTTTTCCTATCTGACTTCCTTATCAACACCCATGCTTAATATGAAATTACTCTAAATATTTTAAGGAAAAATGTATTTCTTTTCATAATATATTTGCCATCAACTGTTGAAAAATGTTGAATATTAATCAAAATTAAATGTTTAATTATTGCAAAATGTAATTTTAATTGTGCATTAATGGATTTTGTGAAAGAATACAGCCACCTTATAAAAAAGCATGCATTCAATAACAAGTGAGAACAGTGAATGAATTTTAAAATCTGTATTAGTGCTAAAAATACTGCAGTTAATTTTTACTGTATCTAACAAATATGTATTTAAATATCTTTATAGCAATATCTTAAAATGCTCTATTGTCCTGCTTTTTACTGCTAAAAATCTGGTCACCCTAGCAATAGTATTTTATAATTGTAACAAACTTTCTTACTTACGCTAACACATTCAGTTTAGACAAGCATATATCTATTAGTGAGTGTATTTATCATTTAGAAATGCTATACATACACTGGAAACCCTGTGATGCCTGACAATGAATCATTTACTGTTGCAGTTATTTCCTCCAGGACAGCAAACCTAAGCTGTATATTTTACATTTAATTTTTCTGAATTCCTATAGACTTTACGCATTTATACAGGTAGTAAATATGAGACTTGTAGTAATAACATCATCAAAAGAGTCCAAGCTAACAGCACTCTAATTATATAGATGCAAGTTCATAACATTAGTATGGTTTATCTTCCTGACCTGTTGGCATTTTATTCCAAGGGTCAAGCTGAAGCACTTCAGTGACATAACACCAGATACATTGCAATCATTACAATACAGCATACCTGTCTCTTTTTTTAATAGTCTTTAACATTCACTTTCACTACTGAGGCACAATGAAGTGATAAGTTGGAAAAGAAAGGAAGCATTTCAGGCCTAAGTTTGGGGTAATTCTCCAGCATTTGAGAAAAATCTGGAAGAAACCTACATCACTGAGGGAGGATAGTCCTGGTGGGAGTCAAACTCAAGATCTTCTGTTAATAAGTTTGTGACCGAACGACCTTGGCCACCTGCTACTGATACTAGAATATACCATTTTAAGGTTCTAGACCTTATGCTGAATACATCTATCAAACGGTGTTCTGTCTTGGCAAATAAAGACAAAAGAAAAGAGAATGCATTATCATCAAAAATAAAAACAATAAGAATTGTTTTAATATGAGGACTCAAAAATTAAAATATTGCAGAATTTTAAAATTCTTTGTTTATTATGTATTGTAATGTTAAATTATCTGTTATTTGTAGCATATAGGTTGATGTGGCAATTATAATTAAAGAATGTGCTCAAAATGATTCATAATTCTCTGATTCCTATTTAAGTAATTGTTGTTCTATAGTAAATTCATTCAATAACAGTTAAAACCCCTTGCAGCCCTCAAGAACTTAATAGTCATTAACATACCCATGAATGAGTTTGAATACAATGAAGAGTACTCTCATACATAATAAAAATGGCAAAAACCAATGGATACAACCAAGAAATTGTAGACAAAAACAATCAAGAAATTCAAACTAGAAAAACGGTTAAAACAGGTTACGACATTGACAGCAAGAAAAGAAACTATCACTTGCAGGAAATTTACTTATCATCCTTGGGTCAACAAAAAATACTGGAGAAAAACAAGTACAATCAGATAGATAAATCAGTGGTTACACAGCACTTTGGAGAGATAAACATGATATAGAAATGGAAATCAAATTACTGAAATTTGTAGATAGGCTCTTGGGATATGGGAAAAAATATGAAGATAAGGTTATGAACTTCGAGATCCCTACAGAAGACAAATTAATCCAAAATTTAATAAACTGTTCATGAGAGCTACACGAAATCCATCCAACCATCATCAATGAATCTGGCAGCAAACTCAGAGCTGATGATGTGGGCAATGGCCTATGAAACATTTCTGTGCAATTCAATGGTAAAGTCAACTCACCCGCTAATTAAGAATATTGATATCTATGTAAGAAATTACATTCCTTTAGTCTAGACCCTAAAATTTATGTTTGTGCTTATGAAAGATTTAAATCTCAAACAAGATCATTTAACTCTCCCCAAGTTATCTCATGTTGCACATTAGGATCTGCATCTTCAAATTTTGACCTTGAACTTGATTGAACTAATGGTATTCATACCTGTCTTATAATTTCAAAGATTATGGAAGAATAGATCTCCCATCACTGTGACTACAGGTCTAATTGCTGATGGAAATTTTGAATATTCACTTTTTTTTAATCTTTTCCCTTAAACTCTTTTTTTAATAATGCAGAAATAAAAATCATGAATACAATTTATTGATTCCCTCCATATCATTAGAATTCCAAAAGGGCATAGAAACGCTGTTTATTTTTACCACAAATCTCCCGGCCAGGATCAATGGATTTTTTTGGGCGTGAAAGTCCTAAGTATGGCTTCCTTTGGAAGGGAAGTAAAGCCGTGGGTCCCGAAAAAGAACCTCAAGCCTGAAAGAAGAGGCCTCTGAGCAAAATTTGCCAGCCATTTTATGCCCTGAATTGAATGGCATGCTGATGATCTGAAATGTTAAAGAGCATCCATAAATAAAACAAATCAAAAAAAAAAAAAAAACACAAATATAGTTTTAACACTCAAAAGCTTTTTTTCTCTGTTTAGATGTAATTGTTTACTCATCACATACATAACATTAAGAGGTCAGTATTAGGTGACTGGTTAATTTAGCGGAACATGTTTCAAGAGCATTTGCTCTCATCTTCAGCTGGGGGCCAACTAACATGCCAGGTGATGATGTGACCTCTGGTAGTTCCAATATACAACAAAACAGGAAGTCCATTGGTGGGATGTCATGACGTGATGCTTATTCTTTAAAATAAAAAACTTTTCTTATGTTGCTAATTCTCTGGAGTTGTTGGTAGCTTTAAAAAGTTTGATTGCACATCCAAAAATGATCTGCAACTGCCGATTTATCCACCTGTTTATATCTTACATTTCTAAAGTGTTCTTTTGTCCTTGTTCAGAAATTTCTCATTGTTCTGTCTTTCTAATTACAATCCAATCATCTTTCTGATATCCTACAATTATGTATTCACTTGTTTAGACTAAAATCCACTTACTTACATAAAACTAAGACATGTTTCGGGAGTAATCACTTCCACTTCAGTTGTTGACCAACTACTGTAACACAAAATGATGACTGGACACCCAGATGCTTCTGTGGCAGTGTCTGGTGGTTATAGTAGGAACTTAACTGAGTTCATCCATAGGAGGAAAATCAAAGTTCATTAAATTTTCTTTATTTTTTATAATGAAAAATTTTTCCCAAGTGGGTAGCTCCATTGGGTTGTGAAACTGTTTCAGCAGCTTAACCTCTGGTTTAATTTCATGATTTTTGGTTCAAAAATGAGCTGCCACTGACTTATCAACCGGCTTAAACCGAATATTCCTAAAGTATTCTTTTCTCCAAATTTCCAAATTTGTCTTCGTTTTTCTAATGTATCTTTGTCACAATCTGCACATTTCATTTCATAAATCATGATATCATTTCTGTTGGTAGGTGGTGGCTTTTACTGTGCAACCTAATAAATTTTTGATATTACATTTGTTCTTTAGGGCTAACATTATACCTTATTCTTAGAATATCATCTTAAATTTGTTATGATAAGTTAGTGTTGCATGAAACTTTTGAATTTGTATTTTTGCTTGGTGTTCTTCAATATGAAAACGTCTCTTTGTCTTTTAACTTTATTGATAATTTTTATTACTTTGTCTTTGTTCAAACCATTGATAATTGCTGCATTAATTAATTATCTGTTGGTATTCCATTTTGTACTCTGTTTCTATGAGTGGAATATTAATTATTGTGTGTGCCAAGCTATGAAACACTGCATATTTATGTGCAGTGGGGTTATTACTTTTGGACCAAAAATCATGAAAATAAACCAGAGACTAAGTTGCTGAAAGAACTGCATAGCCCAATGGAACTATCCACTTGAGAAAAGATTTTCATCTTAAAAATTAATAAAATCTTGATCAATTTTTATTTTCCACCCATGAACCAACTCAGTAGGATTCTACTAGAACCATCTGAGACCACCAAAAAAGCATCTTGGGATCCACTCACCAATTCTAGTAGTCGGTCAACAGCTGATGATGCAAGCAACGGCTTCTGAAACATGTCCTAGTGTTATGTAAGTAAGTGGAGTTCATGTGAACATGTTGAATACATTAGTGCAGGATATATTTAAGTGTTAAAAGGTTAAGTTTTTCAATGGGGTGATTTGTTGGCAATGAGAAAGTAACTAAAACATATGATTTAAAAATATTTATATATAGAACTAAAACTGTATCATAATGAACGTAATTATTGTAGATAAACTAATGGATGAAATGGGATGCTATGTATCACATGAGGGAGATATGGACTTTGATGAAAAATTAACAAATTCAGGAATATGTGATTAAATATAGGAATTTAAAGAATAAAACATTAAATGATTTTCTGTAATACTTTCATGGTTTCAGATCAAATGTACAGAAACAAATCTAGAGCAAGAACAGAGATAAATAATTCAAGAATCTTGAACACAGAAGTGAAATATTTAAGAAGTTCTTGCCATATTCTTCATAATAAAAGAAGAAAAATGAACAATCAATAAAACTTATGTGTGAAACATTGTTTAGAAAAATATCAGAAAATCACATGAGCTGGTCTGAATCCCTAGAAGGATACCAGACAGCAGAGTTTCCATACTGGCTTTGGGGAACACCATAAATATAAGAAAGGCTGTAGGAAGATAAGAAAGAAATGGGTACCAAAACAGGTTCAGTTCAAACCTAATCCTTGAAAAGCAGAAGGAAAGTTCAAATAATCCATGGAAACTCTTAAAACAGTCTAATTTCTGTAATGGGCCATTAAAATTGCAATGTGCATGTATGGCCTACTTGCAATACACATTCAAAATTATCTTTGAAAGAGGCTGCTATTTAACAGTTTATCTAGAGCGTAAAAGGAATTCAGATCTTGTTCACAGGGCCTTGCCACACTTCATCGCCTAGATGTGGGCAAGGTTATGATCCTATATCATTTCTCCTTGCTTAAGTGACAGATTTTAGCACACTAGTAACTTGCCATTTAGTTCATTTAAGAATTTTTGAAAAATAAGAAATTTTTAAAAAATCTGTTGGAACCCACACGGTGAAGCTTGTTAAAATTCTATCTAATCTGTTGTCTAACACGCTCTTATGCTTTACTTACTTTTAAATATGATAGGACCAGTTTCAAAGAGTCATCCTCTCCATCTTAAACCAATTTGATGAATCATTGATATTTACTGTTCACATTCACAAAATGCTTAAACAACACAAGAGGATGAGCATACATAAGCAATTCCATATCATTTTTTCAAATGATTATTTTCCAGAATATAAAATCCATTAATTGACCATCTTGAGTATGGTTTTTCCAAATTGCCCAACCCCTTCATGGTAATTCTCAAATGTTTGATAATGGAAGAAAGAAGTTTCATCGAGATTATTTCTTTTCCAGATATTATGTACTGAACACAATTATTATTACATTAGTTTTCACGAACTGATCTTAGGAAACTTAGTCCATAAACAGTTTACAGATTGAAGTTGTGAACAAGGCAGGTGTTTCAGTTGATGGTCCTCAACCTTGTATGCTACATATTCCATTACAATGGTTGTTATCCTTTTAGGTGTAGCTTTCACAGGCTCCCATAACCAGAATTCTCTTCGAGTTCTAACACTTGCAATAACAGTTATGATTCCCTCACTGTTGCTGTTGCTACATCTGCAACAAAAAGGCACATCTGCTGCATGTACTGTTTGACAGTGCAATACACCTTATTGGAGGAAGAAACCTGCTATTGCAAGTTCATAGTATCACTTGCACATGTAACAGTTATAATGTAGTGTCCCTTACGCAATGTGTGATAAGTTTAAGAATACCAGAATCATAAATAATGTGGGTGTATCAGTAAATCAGATTTTCATATTGCTCATGCATTGTGTGAATGCTCAGTCAGCTACCTGTCATTGAACTCTACAAGTGCTATTGGATTGGAAGGCAGGTTGACAATGCCTGCTTCAAATTCTCCTGAACTGGTAAGAGACTGAGAACCCTTGGTAGTTCATGGCATAATGTTTGTGAAGAGTGTTTTTCCAGGGAACTAGCAATCCTTTTAAAATCGTGTTGAATTATTTCAGCCTCCATCTATCCCTATTAGAAGGGTGTCGATGTGAGGTAATAACTGTAGCAGTATATTCCTTAACTTGCACTTTGTTGTAGCCCCCCCAATAAAATTAGTCATCATTTTATAATATGTAAACTGTTCTAATTGTGATTTGTCCATATAAAATTTTAAATGTTTTGAGGCCAAAATTCCAGATGTGCGTGATTTGTGTTTTGTTATTTTTCTTTACCATGATAGTAGTGTTTGGGATCAGCAAGTTGGAAAAAAAAAATGTGGGATGGCAAATGTCTTGACAAAGTCATATTTTGGGAACATATGTGGCATGTGCAGTAGCTCCCATTACCCAAGAAAGGCGTGTTAACTAATCATCATTTGCTATTTTTAAGCTTAAATATGTCAGAAAATGAATTTCATTAAAATGCTGATAAATTAACAAAAACTTAAAGGTATAAAATATCCAGCATGTATAATAATCAACATCTTCATTTAAGAACTTTTGAAAAATAAGACACTTTTTTTAAAAATTCTGTTGGAACTCACACAGTGAGCTTGTTAAATGTAAATTATAATTAATATGTCATCTAACACACTCAGTTGTCAAGTTGGTTGAAGATGGAGAGGATGTCTCTTCGAAACCGGTCCCACCATATTTAAAAATAAGTGAAGCATAAGAGTGTGTTAGACGACAGATTAATTATAATTTACAATCAATATCTTGTCTGACATAGTTTTTAATTGTAGATTTTTGTTTCTTAAAAAACAGGTATACTTTTTTATAACTCAGAAATTATTTTAGCTACAGTGCCCAAATTTTCAATGAACCTACATGCTTTATTTTAGAATACTTTATTAAAGTCTGCAAGGAATAGCTTTAGTTGGTGGACTGCATCTTTAACTTACTCAGCACCTCAAATAGAAATTCTTGACTTCTAATTAAGCATAACAAGATGATTTTTTGTCAGGCATCTGTTCACTGAAACCATTTAAGCATTCAGAGTCACTTGTACTGGAAGCTTCAGCTGAATTTGTGTTTTCTGTATTCTGAAAAATATTGCTTCCTCTTTAAGTTTATGCTCAAGTGCAACATACTGAGATTGTATGTTAGCTTGCAGTATTTTCAAAGTAAAATACAAAAGGCAGCTTTCTGATTACTTAAGACAGTAGAATAATCTTGTTTTTAAGATTTTCACAATTTAGAAATTTGCAGAAAATGCAGTTTTAAGTTGAAAGTATTTCAGTAGAACAGATAATTGGCAGTAGCTAAATATTGTGATTTACACTGAGGTAGATATTTTTCCAAAAATCAAAAAATATTTCTGTAATTTCTTAATGTTTAAAATATTTCTGCTAGAGATATAAAGAGGATTATAGCTTCTATTTTGTACATATTCAACTCTTCAACTTATTGGCAGCTGACTTGTATAATTTTTTCATCTTGAAAGGGGCCAGATAAATCCAGATTGTTTTGATATTATACCTTTATCTTCTACCTCCTTTTTTGAGATTATGTTATAGTTTATTATTATATTTGTGCTTGTGTCAGGATAACAGAACTTTTTCAATATATCTGCTGCATTCTATATGTTGATAATGCAGGCAGGAGGCCTATGGTTTTGTATTAGATACAATTAAATATTGCACAAAATAAAATTGTATGTACAATATTCTAAAGTTTTTACTTTGAGATTTATACAATGTCTTAACACATTTTATCTATTGTAGTACAATGTAATGTAGCCAAATATGTTCGTTACTATATGATTAGAGGAAAAAGAAAGGAGAGAGAATTTCTGTTTGTAATGCATTCCACTTTTGTGACTGGGTATTCTACATTGTGACATCTACATATCACTTGCATCGTTCATTCTTCTAATATGAATCTCTAGAAATGGTATCAGAGGCCATTTATGAGTTTTGTTTATATCATGATGTTTTTTTTTTAATTGAAACTTTTCTTTTTGTTGATTATACTTGTTTCATATGCTTTTAGGCATTGTTAAGATTTTACATTAATTTTTCCTCATTGCTTTCTTGTGTTAATGTAGCTAAAGATACTCTCTGCATTTTAGTGCTAAATTTTATTTAAAAATTCCCTTAGATGCAAGGAAGGATAAGGAAACCCAGAGAGTTGGGAGTTACCACTGAATTACAGAGGCTTAATGTGAATTAGCCATTTCTAGCAAGAAACCAAAGAAGGAGTTCAGACCTGTAGGAACAGAGCAGAGAAGTAAGAACCACAAGCACAGAAATAACCAGCCAGCAGATGTCAATATGGAACAATGAAGTAAAAGCAACATGTTTAGTCCAGATCATAGCAATTGCCATCTCAGCTCTCAGATCATTTTAAAATAGATTAACATTTTGTACCAAGTACCTATCTATGTGTATGTACTACACAACTTGACTGATAGGAAGATCAAGTACATTTTATTTTATTACTGACAAAATACAATATAAAATATATTTTAATGTTAACATTTATGGCTAATATATGTAACTTTAGTTTGATGATAATATATTAATCTGAAAGCTAATTATAGAATGCTTACAGATACATGTTGAATGATTGTGCAATTTTCTGAAGGTTTAATTTATCGCATAGAAACAATTAATTAATAAGAATTAGTGTAGTTTATTGAAATGTAGATAATAAATATAGAGAATGCGTTGAGGTATTTTGCTTATGCTGGTTGCCCAATTCTCCCTTCTAGCTGCAGTCGGTGGCTTCAGAATTCTTTACACACTTTCTGGTATTCTGCATTCTTAGATTAGATTATCTGAAGTTTGTTTTCTCAAATTACAGGAATACAATTTGAATTTGTTTTTCAAGATAGTTATATTTAGTCTTTGTTCTATTGTTATATAGATTTAGATAGCCACCATTTGTAATAATTTTACAAGGCTTCATCATGAAAAGAAAAAAAACGTAGGTATGTATGTACATTACACCACAGGTATAGCAGAGTGGTGCCAATTGTGTATGTATAATTTTCTAGTTTGGGCTTATAATGTACCTTTGCCGATTTATACTCTTCCACTGAATAGAAAGCATTCTTAATAAGATAAGGCTTAATTAGTTTAGTTTTTTTTCATTTCTTCATTTAATTGTTGGAAGTAAATGATTGTATACATCTTTTGCATTATTCTGAATATAATGGTTTCTGTGGAGCCTCTTGATCTGTTTCTGAAATAATTTTGTTTTGTTATGATGTTATGTTTATGAATATTCATATTTTTGTCCTCTTTAAGCCCATAATTTAGATGTGAGTCTATATACACATAACGTACCTATACTGTACTATTTTCATCTATGAAAAGAACTCTGGGGTTTCAGACAAATTTTATTACTCTAATCTAACTTGCATGTATAGATGGCAAACAGAAGTTTTGTTTGGCATTTAATAGATTTGAACATGTGCCCCACTCATAGCCAGCCCTGCATAAATCCTAATGATCCCATATGCATATAGGGAGCTGTGATTGCTATGCCTGCAATTATTCTTTCACATAGTTGATGAATCATTTTAGAATGCATGAAGTTCTTGACATAAAATGTCAAGTGGTGGCCTTGGGATTGGCAGTCCTCTTTCAACCCATCTGTTAGGGTACAAACAAACTGAACTGAATGCAGTGCAGTTGAGGCCCCCCCCCCCCCATCTTGTTAATAAAAAATCAATCCGGCATGTGCCTCAATATCCTGCAATTGTGGAAAAAACAAAATTTTTATAGCATTTTACTAGTAATGGTTTGTTCCATGAAAAGTGTGACAACACAGCTGTGCATCAACCCATTTACTTAAGGGGATTTATATTGGTGTTGAATGATCTCATGCAGTGGCTCATTTTCCCAAATTGTAACAATTAACTGTACCATTAATGTAGAAGGTAGCCTCAACATTTTAAGAAATTTTCAATATTTTTTAAAATCATCTGTACAAACCTTACTCTCTTAGGCCTATCATGTCTTCGATTTGTTGGAGAATTTGAATCTTGCATGTGTTTAATCAAAGCCTTTTACATATCACTTTGAAGGTGGTATTTTGATGATTGGCCAGTTTTAATGATTTTTTTTGGATCCTAGCATAGGTCAGCATCTTCTGAATGACTGGGTGGCCAAGGTCATTAAAGCATGAACTCATGAGCTGGAGGTCTGAGGTTCGATGCCTGCCAGGACCATCCTTCCTGACTGAGGTTTTTTTTAGGTTTTCCTCAGTCTCCATAAATGGGAAATGTTAGGGAGGTACCCTAAACTTAGGCCTGAAATACTTTCTTGCTTTAAATAAAAAGAACTCCTTTCCCAATTTATCATTTCATTTCATGTACATTATGTAATGCCTTAGTAGTGAAAATGGTCATTAAACACTATTCAAACTCATCATCTAATATGTATGGCAGTTGGGCAATTTCACTAACATCCCTGTTTCTTTGAAACCTTTTAACCACAAATTAATCACATGGCTTTATATGAAAAGAGTTATTTTTAACATAGCATAGTTCTGTATAGTCCTATTAGTTTGTGAATTACCAGCAGGAAAATTCTGTTGAACTTTTACAATCGTTTCATTCATTCAAATTATGGCCTGAACCTCCTGCTGTGTGCTCCCATTTTGCCTAATGATAACAGTGTAAAAACAAATGTCTCTAATTTCCACTCCAAATATACCTTTATTTAAAAATGAATGTAGGAATCCACACAGTGAAACTATCATAATCTTGTTGAATTAAAAGTAAAACTTCTAAAATCATGTCAATATATTAAACTCTCTTGATGTTTCATATTTTCAAGTTTTAATAAAAAATGTTAATGTGAAACATCAAGAGAGTTTAATATATTGACATGATTTTAGAATTTACTTTTAATTCAACAAGATACCTTTATTTATTTGTTGAAGATCTTTTCAACATGTCTGTTATATTTCAAAGTATTATCTATAGCTAATCCTAAATGGTTTGTTTATATTACTTGATGAATTTGTCATTTTGTATTGCTAGTGTGATGACTGGTGTTTTATTTATATTTGGTGCCATTCCTAATTCTGCCAAGTAATCATGACTCTATTAATGTTTTGGGGTTAATCTGCACATATGTCGCTGTACTTTCAATGGCTAGTCCTGCTGCCTTATTTTCATATAAATAATTTATGTATAAAATAAATAAATATGGACCCAATTTTGAGCTTTGAGGTAAGCCATGGGTTATATGTTTAAAAGATTATCACAACTTCGTCAATATTTCTTCCTCTGTTATGTACAGGGTGAAATGTCCTGCTTTCATTTCACTATTTCTCCAAAAATAATAAATGAATTAAACAGGTAATTGTGATCTAACTCATTAAGTTTGTATACATGAATCATAAGGTTTCCATGTGTGACCCATTAGACATACAATGGATATGCAACCAATGTTCAGTTTCTCTCCATGTGTACATTATTTTTGAGGAAATGGTGACATGAAAATAGAACAGTCCAAGTGGGATACCTATACTGTCTCTACTCATTGCTCCCTGTTTTCATTTCATTAATTTCAGCTTAATACGGTCATGTCAATGTATAAATTCACAAAAATGATGATAATAAGTGATAACTTATAAACTACCCAATTTCCCCAAACATAATACAATAGTTAAATATAATTGAATATTCTCCAATATCATAGTAAGCCTTATCTATAAGTAATTGAAACAAGCACTTCTTAAATTTTTGTATCCATTGCATATTTTAATATCACCAGGAAACTTATTATATAATTTTATTCCAGTATAACTGGACATTTTATACAGCTCGTATTTATTTGATTAAATGTAAAATAATTCTGTAAATATACAAACAGGGTAAAAAATGTATTTAAGTAGCCCAAAATATAGTTGTATAAAACTCCCCCCCCCCCTCAAATTACCCAAATATTGCAGCACAGCTCTATTTTGCAAAATGAATATTGTATTTCAATTAAGTTCAGAAGTGTTACCCTATATTTCAATTCCATATGCAATGAGGGAATGGATGTTTTGGGGGTATATGCTTGCTCCAGTATTTCAGAATGAATATATTTTGACAAAGTTTTGTTACTAGATTTTCAATATGGGTAAAAGCCTTGTCAGTATATAATTATATTAATTTAGCATCATGAGCATATAGCCAAATTGATTACCTCACACTTCGTGAGATTTACACTTAAGTTTAATATAGTGAAATATTCAACAGTTGAATTTGAAACTGCCTTTGCATTCCTTTCCAAGTCAACAAGTATGAAGTAAGGCAGTTTAGTGGGATGTCCCTAATTCTACAGCTATCTAATTTCCTATTAATTTTTTAATATTAAGACTGTCAAATGCTTTTTCAAGGTTGAGGAACATTGCTACTATCAATTTCTGTCTATTTATTACTCTGACAGTTATACACTGCTAAAACAATTATGGGAACACATGTTTAAATCAAAGCCCTAAAATAAATATTGATACAATTATTTTTGGTCATTTTGTAATTAAAGATTGAAGAATTATGTAACATTAGAATAGGCATTCTATCAAACATTTATTTTACAGGATTAGAAATATGAACAAGTTATTGATTGATACAGAAAACAAAATGAATATAAAAGATTACATTGTTTAGTAATCAATGTTTCCACAGTTATTTCAACACTCAGTACCTAGTGTGTCCTGCATGAACTATGATCACTTCATAACACCTATGTAGCATGCTTTACACCAGCCTTCTAAAAGATTTGTGAGATTCTCTCCCATTCTTCAATGAGTGCATTTGTGAGTTCTCCCAGGTTCTTTGGCACAGCAGGATGCTCATAAACAAGTTTTTTGCTTATCTTACAGAGGCTCAATTGGATTGAGATCAGGACTTCCACCACTTCCCAAATTTGGCATTCTTGTAGGACATTGTTAGTATTCCATGCATTAGAAGAAAGTTAGGGTCCATACCATAAGCAAAAGGTATGACATGTTGAAGGTAAACATCAACATTCATGCTCTATGGGACAACAACAAGCTCTGTCCGAGATTCAATAGTAATGTTAGCCCAAACCATAATCGAACAGCCTCTAAATCTGTCATGTTTAATAATAGTGGCTGGAGCAAGAAGTTCACTAGGACATCTCCATACATGTATATGACTAGCAAAATCTGTGAAATGAAACTTTGATTTGTCTGTCTAGAGAAAAGTCTTCCATTGCAGAGCTGCCAGTTGAAATGATTCTTCCTTGTGATGATGTGTCAAATGAGGGGTGTAGGTTTGCATCTGCACAAAGCTGATAGGACAAGATATCTTTCATGTACCTCTGTTGTTTTCTTCTTATGCCTTGTCTGGCCCATCTCTTGTATTCACCTATCTCTACATATCGCCTATGGATGATAGGAAGAATCCTGGAAACAAAGCGAATGGAATCGCCATCATCAATGCCTGAAACTGCTTGCAACCAATGTTTCATTCAGATGTCTCATTGCTTGTTATTAGCCTCAGAGAATATAAAATAACAATTTCCTGCCACAGATTGCTGTTTAAACCTATTTTCAAAATAAGTAAGTCAAAGAGCACTCACCAGAATTTCAACAGTTCTTGAATTTTCACTAATTTATTTAGAGAAAAACTAACAAATCCTAGAAGATTATTTATTCTAGTTTTAAACAATACTTAAAACATACTGAGGGTCAAAAATACATTGTATCAATATTTATTTTGCAGCTTTGATTATTAAATAAGTTCGTCTAATTTTTCTGAACAATGTATAATTTCCTTTACTGATAGTTTGTATTGATCACAAATAACAGGTTGTGCCTCACTCTTCAGCAGCAACTGAAGACTGAGAAACAAAATGCAGGCAAATGGTAGAACAATCAGGTTCAATAGCATTCAATCCTAAACGGGTAGTAGGGCAGAGGTTGTATATTATAGGAATGTCTAGAAGGAAGTGCAACCAGAAAGGTTTCTTGTTGTTGTTGTTGTTATGCATAATAACAATAACAACATTGGAAAAAAAAGAAGAACTTGCAGTAAAATTGATATTAGGACAAATTTTAAAGGTTAAAAAGTTTAGGTAAAATTGTTCATTGGAAGAAACACTGTAAAGGAAATGTTCCAGGGTGATAATGTTCTTGTCCTCATAGAAATAGCAAGCAAGAACATTCTAAATACTGCCATCAAATCATCACATAGAGCCCTTCATGACATTTTTAATCCAGTAAATTCCATTCCTTCATCCTTGAACATAAAATTTCTGTTCTTCTTTTTGCTAACTCCAGATCCTATATTATACCTTTTAGATCACCTTTACTTATTAAGTGTGGTTTCTTGGGACAAGGGTGAAAGTAACCTATACCTTATACCGTATCTGAATTAGTTTCAATGGGTTCTAACTCTGTTTTACTCTTACTGTCAATTTTATAGAATATTGTTTTGTTAGGTATGGGGAGTTATTTAGGAGATATGGTAGATCGGGATAAACAATACACTATTTAGATTTAGATCTAAGCTTGTCCAACTTAGGTATGGCAATATAAATTTTAGATGAGCTATGATTCCTCTCTTTCTGAGATACAGTTACATAGCACCAATAACATATTTTCAGACTTGCAGTCAAGTTTATTCTCTTATCTTCAGTGGCTCGATTTCATCAGAGCTTAAAACTTGGGTATCATCTCTCTATAACCTGGCTGAAGCTCAAGAATTTGTTATTGATAGGGACCATACTTTTAGACCCATTTATACTGTTGGTAATTTCTCTAAATTGTAGACAAACTGCGAACAGACATATACTGTTTTTGCCCACTAATCATGGAAATTCTCTAAAATAGATCTGATTATTAATAAGGATTATTGGAACCACTAAAAATTTTTCATAAAATAAAATAAAAGCCTTTAATGTAACATGTCATTCATTTTTGACCTAATTAAATGTGCTAAATAATTTTTCCCTTTTAGCAAATTCCAAAAGAAGCTATTGTGGTTGATGTTATGATTTTTTTAATTAAATGTTTAATTTTAAAGCATATTCCGAAGAAATATAAGCTATTGCGGTTGTACATGTGATAAGATGTTTTTATAATTTATCCCAAATCTGCATCAATTGGATATATATTCGTTCTCGCTCTAGTGGTAGCAATTTTTATTTTTTCCCTACGAAACTGGACATATAACCATCAATTAAAAAATAATCCATCAAGTTTGTTAACCAACAAAATTACACCATTAGGGTTGGGGTTGGGGGTTAACCTAAAGCAAAAATTGAAAAATTGCTCTAGCTGAGCAATGTGTGTGGTTTTTTTTTTTTCTTTTTCTTTTTTCCTTCACCTTCTTTTTTCCTTAACAAAACTTGGTAGATTTCTTTAAAGTAAACTGATAAAAATAATTTTCGAAAATCATGGCATTCAGGATGTTATGGTTGGAGGTATATTTGAAAAACTAGTGGGTTAAAGCAAAATTTTAAAATCGCTCTAGTGGCCACAATTTTAATTTATTTTTAGAGAAATTATGTATATATCATTGAAATAAAATACGAAAAATAGATTCCAAAAATCAGTGAAATGGGACTATTTGAAGGGTGGATTACTTGAAACCCAAAATTTAAAAACCCTCTAGCTGCTTTAATATTTGTTTTTTTGAAACAAAACTCTGTATACACTATTTAAATAAAATAAAAAAAATAATTCCTGAAAATCGTAGAAAGAGAGTCATTAAGAGTGCAAGTTTACCTGAAACCCAAAATTTAAAAATCACTCTAGCGGCACCAGTATTAACTCAAAATTTGGTATATACCATTTAAATGAAATAAGAAAAATAGTTGCAAAAAAATTAAGGAAAGTGGACCATTAGGAGTAGGAATATACATGAAAACCGAAATTTAAAAAGTGCTAGAGTTCAATTTTCTCTCTATTATTTTAAAATAAAAAGAATAATTAATTCAGCATATAAACTCTATTTATAACATGTTTTATATTTAACAAAAGCATCGTCGTGAAAGTAGTAAATGTGAAATATTAATCTAATATGTGTTTGAGAATTATATTTGTATGTAAGAGCGCTCTGTAACAACCTTAAAAAAACAGTTATATAATTTTACTACAATAAGATTTAAATAAAATTTAAAGCCAATGAAAATCAAAGTAGCTTTTGATTGTTTTTATTTAACATTTATGTTAGTGTTACAGGTTTAAATTATATCATTATTATTCACATGCAAAGAAGTTCATAGACACATTTATTTGAAATAAAATTCAAATGATGCAAACTCTTTCAGCAGTCATCATAAATAACAATGTGTGTTAATATGCTTGCTAAAACTGCCATAATGATATTAGCAAGATTGCACGCATATTAGTTAAAAGTTTTTAGCCAACCTAGCCATATATCTCAAATAAGTTTTGCAATTTTTATGGCAAAATCATCAAATTTCACTAATTTAATCCACTTGCTTGGACATGTTTCAAAAGCTGTTGCCCCTATCATCAACATGGTCCACTGTCAGTGTGATATTAAGATGTTGCTCTATAAATTTTAAAAATCTAGTGATGAGGTTACTGTTGTTTGGAAGATCAAAATTAACTAAATTGTCTATGTTTTTGTTTATGAATGTATTTTTCCACATGTTAATGCTATGGACTTATGAAGAGCATTTAAGAGATTTGGTTCATTTGGAATCTGTGTTTTTTTGGGAGGGAGGCTGAAATGGTATGCTATTGCTGATTTCTCCACGTATTAATATTTTACATTTCAGTCTTTGCAACTGATTTTGTAAATGCCTGATTCCTTTCCTGGTAGAATTTTGTCTTTTGTGTTCATTTTTAAGAGGTATTTTAAACTGCATTTGTTTGATGGAGCCAAAATAATGTTCATATCTTTAAAAATCTTCTGGAATCTTTGGTGGACAGAATGTGAATTTATTGTACATCCTTTGTAGCCTTTTAGTCTGGTGATATCTTTTGTTTTTTGAATTTTTCTATTTCCTTGTTTACCAGATCTATTGTGTAGCTCTTTTTCTGCAGTATATCTATGCTTTTTTTCTACTTGGATTTGTATTGTAGGTTTGTTAACCCCTTTAAAATCTAGCCAATACTTAAGCTGTACAGGAACTTTCCAGTTCTCTTGTTTAAAAAAGTCTTATTGTTTATACCTAATAAGCTTATAGATATTGGTGTGACAAATATCAGAAAATGCAGCATCTATCTGAACAAGGGAGTATTTTCTACTATGTGTGGAAACTAATTATAGGCTCTAAATCATGTGAGGATAGCAGTGTTTTTAAATGGAGACCTTCTTAATCTTCCACCATGTTTGCCTTTTGCCATTATTCTGCAGGCATTGAATAGTGTAATCAAAATATCTGCTCACTATCTGGGCTCCTATAAATAAAAGTTCAGCTGCACTAACTTCATAACTCTGTTCAATATTTAATGTTCAAAAGTTAATATGGTTTTGCTGTTAATAAATATGCAAAAATTGCGATTCCTGTAGTTTGGTAGCTTGTAAATAATTTATTACTAGCTTTTATTCATTGAGCAGTTATATCACTTGAATAAGTACAAAATAACTCCATTTACAATATGCAATGTTCTCTTGTTAAATTGCTACTTTTTGGTTGAGTGTCAACTCTGCTAGAGAACTTTTACAGATGGATGCCACATCCACATATTGTACACTTTTGAAATGACGCATATCCCCTTTGTCCTCACTGACACTAAAATGTTAGGTAAATCATGACTCTTGGATTTTAGCACTCTGTAAAGTAAGTTTTGGTGACATCATTTGAACCACAGCCTCTTACTGGTTTCCCTAGTTTTTACTTTATGGCTTTCTTTTTTCCAGTTTAATGTGTCTCATAATAATGAAGGTCTATTAATGAAATGAGTGTGTAAATGATTCTGGAGTCCGTAACACTTGAAGGTTTACTCTCTCTCTTTACTCTCTCAGGGTAAGGAAAAACTGTGAAAAAATCTTGCCCAGGCAGAAGTGGTCATGACTTTCTGTTTCCTGTTTTCCTGTTTGAAGTATTAATGGACACTTTTGGTTCGCCCTTCCAAACTCTCGTAAGACTGTGCCTTTCTCTTTAAAGACTATTTCAAAGATTGAGTTAATTTGTTGTGCTCATTAAACATTATTCATTGTGTTGCATTTTGGATTCAATTTTTTTATTAGTTGCAATGCATATTCATGGTATTGTCAAAATAGAATAATATAATATGAACAAGTGAACATATTTATTATAAAGTAAACATAGAACATCATAAAATACACTAAAATGTTGTCATATCAAATTTATCAAATTAAAAAAGTATAAAAATAGAATAGTTTAATGGGTGGATGTCATTTGTTGCTTGTCTGTTCTCTACTCAAAATAACCAAGTACATTAAATAGAAAAACAAAGTAGACCACCTCCATGATACAGTGGTAGCGTTTTTAGTTTTAGTTTTTCCTTACCCTGAGGAGGTGAAAGCCTTAAGGACTCCAATCTCATATGTGCTATCCCTTCAGTCAACAGACCTACACTTAACAATATTCACATTTGCAATCTACAGATATCTTAAAGGACAATGCAGTCAAATTGAATTTGATAAAATAACGTAAAGTAAAGGACAGTACATAACAAGAAGAAAGGTTGGATAATTTAACTCAATCTTTTACTTTAGATAATCATTCATGCATAATGGCATATCATTAAAATGTTCTTCTCCTCTTTTGAATTTGCAATTGTTACATACCTGTAAATTGTTGAGGAGGCTTACAACCGTGATGCAATATAATGTTAGGATTTTCAGTAAAATATATATTGATTCAGATTTCTATAATGAGATGCACTGATGTCATACCCATGGCAGTTAGAATTTATGTTGAAGTTAATTTATATTACAATAAACATATTGCACTTGCTTCTAAAATATAAATACTGTGTACAGATAATATCTTAAGTTTTCTAAAGATTGGTTTGTTTTATTTATACTGATAGAGTTAAGGTCTTGGGGCCATTTCTTCTGTTCAACCAGTATTACATGGATATACATGCATATTAAATTACAACATAATTTAAAAACTAAACAAAGAGAAATGGATAATAGTGATTATAAACACAATACATGAGTTACAATCATGCTTAGCAGTTACATAAACATTAAGTGAAATAGAGGAAAATATATGGCTAATAAAATGAGCATAATATAATATTGCAAGTTCCAATTTACATTTAAGTAGTAAATAATATAATATGTTTGAAAGCTAAATCTTATATAGACATTTGTTAATTAAGTACTTTTTTAATTCTAATTTTTAAACATGTGCATATATTACTTAGTATTCATAATTCATCTGTATGATAAAGACATTTATGAATAAGATACTGCTTGAGTTCTATTTTAATTCTATTGCCATAAAGAGCCTTTAATTTGTCGGTTAATTTATTACACCACCCTTACATAATTTTCTTTTGGGTTTATATATTTTATGTATATCCATTTTATGTCTTGTATTGAAAAATGGATTTCATTATTTTTTTTATTATATGTATTACCATCAACAGATATTAGTATTACTTTATACACATACAGCTTGCTGTTCAATATTTGGTTTTGCAGTCTAAGTATTAGTACAAATTTTAATGATCCCTAAGCATGATGTTACATTACAACTTGTAAACTGTTTCAGAACATATATGAGAGTTATAGTGTGAAAGCGACTTAGTTTATTTGTATAACAGTTTAAGTAAATTTAGCTATTTGATTGTGGTGTTATCAAGATCATCAGACACTGTAAAACCTGTTTAAGTTTGTTAGTCACTGCTTTAATTTCTTTGTTCTCACAATTTTATAGTTGTATCTTCTGCAACTAATGGAAGATAATGTGGCACACCATGAGACATAGTAGCAGGTTTTGAATATATTGTGCCAATCAGAACAACATGTAGAATTACAAACATGAATGAACGTGTAGTAAATTTAACATGCTGTTTTCTCACATTAGAGCAAACATATTATAAGAATGTGCTGAACTAATAAAAAGTATATACATTATTTTTGATCCAAAACGTTTAATGGTGAATAAAATTCTTATTCTTCTACAAATGCTAAATCTTTATCTTCTATATATTTTCTATCATCATTATTCTTTTTTCAAGTTTAGCTTTTGTTGTTTTAAAGATTTAGTTTCTTTCTGTAATTGTTACCATATCACTCGGCAACATTCCCAGAAACCTTGCACCTGATTATGTTACTTATCTCTGGATCTGTTGTTTTACAATGATAATTCTAAATATTGTCTCACATTAGGCCTCATAGACTCATGCTATTTATTTCTTCGAGTGTGATGCAGTCAGGAAGGTGGAATGTCAACCTAATTATTGTTAAGAGTGCCAAATGGTGTGTTTAAGTGTTAATGTTAAATGTGTGTTGTTCGTTACCCAGGATTACTGAAGAAGCTGAACAGTGAAATCTTTTAATATGAAAATATGAACTTTGACCAAAATTAATGTACAATCCATGTATTAAATCTCCTTTATTGTAATTTCCCTTTTCCTTCAAAGCACAAAATGATGTGCTTTTTTTCTTCATTATATTCAGATTCCTATAGTACATTGTGCTGTGGTGATTAAATGTTTTATATCAGCTTTGAAATTAGTTAAGTTTTCACTGCATACTCTTGGTATACATTGCAGTCAAAGTTGGCAGGATATGTGATTTAGTTACAGTTGTGAAGGTTTCACTGTTCATTCTTGGGATGTTTGGAAGTATACCCTTTAATATGCAAACATGAAAGTTTACGCTTTCATGTAAACATGAAAGTGGTTTATGATGTTAGGACATTGTGAATACTTCCTTTTTTTAACTATGTTAATAATGTCTTGCATGTTTTTTGTTAAGTCTAATGCTATAACATGATACTTGAAGGCTGATTTTGAAGTCAATGTCAGTTGTTACAACATGTGATTTCTACTAGAAACCCCATTTTATATCAACAAAATCCCACATATATGTAAAAATTAACAGTTATTCAATCTTAATTCAGAAGTGTTTCAAATAAATATAATAATTTTTACTGATAGAAAGTACTGTAATGTTCATGGTGTTAGATATTGTAACCCAACTGCCACTTGTTTGTTGTGACAAATGAATAAGAAAAGAGTGTATGTACTGTTACTGCATTTCAATAAATGTTAAAAGTTCTAACGTTTGTTGTTTTTTTCCATTCCTCCATATCTTCATAAGAATACTTATAGCTCTAGACGATGCTGAAGGATTATTTCTTGATTTGCTCAAGATTTGACTCAGTGGCTCATACAATATTATTGGAAAAGGGCAAAAATATGGAATTTCGGGTAAGCCAGAGCAATTTAAATACTAATATCTGCAAAACTTCAAACAATGTACCGAAATTCATTATAAAAATGGAAATGACATTATTTAGCTGAATCAAACTGTTAAATATTCAAGTTGGAGTACCTCAGGAATCTGTACTTGGCTAATTATTTCTGATATATGTAAACAATTTGCCTAATTTTGGTAAATTTAACACTACTGATGATATTTTCTTGTAAATCTCTTATTGGCTTAGAACAAATTACAGCAGAACAATCAAATATCACAAGTAATAATTAAACACTAAATGTGCAAAAAACTAAAGCACTTATTAAATATAAAATTTTATTTCATGTCGGAATCAATACAGTGAAGCGACTAATATATTATTAATTATCTAGTGAGTTGATTTGATAATCTTATGCTCCACTTACTGTTGAATTATGCAAAACTAGTTTCGCAGGCTTTTGCCTGCATCCTCAGTTGAGAGTCGACCATCGGATTCGTTGTTGGTTGGTTGGACCTGGTGTAGCTCTCGTGGACATTTTATGAACTTCTGGATTAATTTGTCTTTTGTTGGGATCTCAAAGTTCATAACCGTATCCTTATATTTTTTTTATATAAATTTTTTCCCATATTTGCAGCTTCATGGGCTCATCTACGAATTTCAATAATTTCACTCCCATTTCTATATCATGTTTATCTCTCCAAAAGTGATGTGCAACTGCTGATTTCTCTATCTGATTGTACCTGATGTTTCTCTAGTGTTCCTACAGCCTGATTCCAATGCTTCTTTTTGTTTTTTCAATATATACTTAGTTACATTCTTAAGAGTTGATTTTACATATTCCTGGCTTCTTCTCCTCAGGTATTCTATCATTATCATCAGAATTGAGCAGGTTTTTTTATGCTAAACTTGCTCACTGGGGACAAAGTAATTCCAAACTCTGTTAAGTATTTTTTGGAATTTTTTGCTGGTCCAAGGATGATAAGTGAATTTCATGTGGATGGTAGATTCTTTTATTGCTGCCAGTGTTGTAACTTGCTTTAACCTCTTCTCTTGTTTGAATATCTGGTGGAGAAAATTAAAGGTTTGTTTCTCCAAAATGATGATCTTTTAGCATCTTTTGATGTAAAGTCACTTTTTCCCAGCATACCAAAATCAAGCTTCCAACATCCCTTCACAAATGGTTACAGTCTGTGAAACTAAGCAATGAGGAGATTGAGGAATACATCCAACTAACCAACGTATGTATCAATCAGAATTTCTCCAAGTTCAATGGTGAATTTACAAACAAGAAGCAGGTTTAGCGGGTAATCCATTATCACCTTTTCTGGCTGATTTGCATGTGAGTAGTTTAGAAATGCACATGACAAAATCATTTCCATACATTTTCAAAGTATGGCACAGATATGTGGATGATATCTTTCCAGTGGTCAACAAGAAACTCTTTGATGATGCTTTGAAATTGCCAAACCTACAAGATAAAGAAATTAAATTCACTTCTGAAACAGAACAAGGCAACATGATTCCCTTTCTTGACTTAAAGATTATAAGAAAAGGCAATAATTTGGAATTTGGAATATACAGAAAGGATGCGGAGACTGAGAATTACATAAAGGCAAGTGGATTCAATCCCACAACACACAAACATGCAGTTCTCATTAGCTTAGCACATAGACTCATTCACAAAGCTATGAATGAGTTTGAATACAACAAAGAATACCATCATATTATACAAACAGCAAAATTCAATGGGTATGACCAAGAAATTCAAACAAAAGAAGAGGTTAAAGCAGGTTACAACATTGACAGTAATAAAAGAATCTATCATCTACAAGAAATTTACTTATCATCCTTGGGCCACCAAAAAATTCCAAAAAATACTTAACGAAGTTTAGGATTACTTTGTCCCCAGTAAACAAGTTCAGTCTAAAAAATCTGCTCAATTCTGGTGATAATATAGAATTCCTGAGGAGAGGCTAGGAATATATAAAATCAACTGTTCAGAATGTAACAAAGTATATATTGGAAAAACAAAAAGAAGCATTGGAATCAGGCTGAAGGAACACTGGAGAAACATCAAATAGAGAAATCAGCGGTTGTCCATCACTTTAGGAGAGATAAACATAATATAGAAATGGGAGTGAAATTATTGAAATTTGTAAATCAGCCTGTGGACCTGGGAATATGGGAAAAAATTTATATAAAAAAAATATAAGGATTAGGTATGTACTTTGAGATCCCAACAGAAGACAAACTAATCCAGAAGTTCATAAAAAGTCCACGAGAGCTACACCAGGTCCAGCCGACCAACAACGAAGCCAACAGCTTACTCACAACTGAGGATGCAGCAAAAGCCTGTGAAACTAGTTTTGCATAATTCAACAGTAAGTGGAGCATAAGATTATCAAATCAACTCACTAGATAATTAGGAATATAAAAGCACTTATGTTTCACTACTGTAATAATAGGCATGAGAATTTAGACACATTGTTATAATTAATGAAGAGCAATATAACAGGTTAATCATATACATTTCTTGGGAGTCATGTTGAACATCAATTAACTTTCAAATGCTATGTAGACTGTATTTGTAACACAGTTAGCACATATATATTTATTAAGGAAACTATGACAATATTTAAATTCAGATAGTCTAAAGTTTGATATTATGATTTAATCTATCTGCATTTTTGTTATGCAATGAGGTTTTGGGAAGTACATTTGGTGTAAATATAAATAGACTGCTAATCCTTCGAAAAAGTTTTTCAGATGTATACATAAGGCAGACAGAATACAAATACATTATATACAAAGTTTTACATAGTTTTTCCATATTTAAATTCTTCTATACTATAAACTGCATTTTCAATTAAGTATTTTTTATGGTTTGCATTATTTCTGTGTATGGTTTATGTTCCATATTTCATTTGGTAGTTTATTGAATAATTTCTTTTCTACATTTTCTATTGATGGATTATATAACGTCTCTCTTAATGCTTTCTAAAGTAGTCATTATTTCCCTAACCATAAGAATGTATATTACGATTCTTTTGATTCTTTAAGTACTTAAAATTTAAGCTCTTAAAGAAGCTCCCACATGTTTGATTATTATTTATCTTACCTATATTTCTGATGGCCTTTTTCTGCAATTTTAAAACTTTTCCATTTCTCTTTGTGTAATGTTGCCTTTATAATGTAATGCCATAGCTGATGTGTGAATATGTAAGTATATAATATACTTGTGTTATAGTTGTACTAATCCATTGTCTTACTGATTTGTCTCATTACATATATGCCTTTATTTATTTTTTTGGTAATGTATGCTACATGGGATATCCAGTTTAAATTTTTGTCAATAGTCATTCTGAGAAATTTTGTGCTATTTATTTCACCATTTACTGTTAATTTTATGTTATTTGTTAATTCTAGATTTATGCATGCTGTCTTTTTTACATTTATTATGTTGGAGTAGTATTGCTTTATGATTTTTAAAATTGAGTTTGCCCTATTTTCTGCCTGGCCCCTAATTATCACTATCATGTCGTCAGTGCACCCTTTTATTCTATTAGTTCAAATATTTCATTTATGTAAATGAGGAACAGGAAGAGTCCGAATTTTGAGCCTTGTGCAACTACTTGGTGTACAGTTTTGAAATCTGATTTTATTTTTTCTGTTACGCCATTTGCTTATTTCTACACATTGTGTTCTGTTTTTTAAATATGTCAACACCCAATTTTGAGTCAGGCCGCGAATTCCACATTTTTCTAACTGTTAATCAATGTTTTTATATTCAATCAGTTGAATGTTTTTGATAGAACTATGAAAATAGCAATCACAGATTCATGGTCGTTTTTAGCTTTTATTATAATATTATTTACCATTTGTATAGCTTTTATTATAGATTTATGCCTTTGAAAGCCATATTGCCATTTTGATATAACATTTAGTTTTTTTTACATAATTTTTCAGTTATTTTAAATATAATCCTTCCATTAGTTTTGAGAAGACAGAGCACAGGGTTATTGGTCTATAACTTTCTACCTTTTTCTTATTTCCTTTTGGATTAAATATTGGTCTGACAACAACTTTTTTGTTATTGAATTAGAAAGATTCCTTGCATTAGTAAAGCATGTGTAACATGTGTTAGAATTCTAACACTTTTGCATTTAATCTGTTTTAGTAATTCATTTGACCCTTCGTGCAGACCACTCGATTTCTTTGATTTTAGCTTACTTATTTAATTTATTATGCTTACTTATGTCAATTTTATCATTGTTTCATATCGCTATGTTTTTGGTATTTATATTTTTATATGTGCACAAGGTAATTCTATTTGTCATTAACAACGAACAAGACAAAATGCTTAACAAGGACTGCGACAACTGCAGCACTTGGACTCAGAACAATTATTATTGTGTAAATATAACCCAAAAAACTACAGAAGGAGATCCAAGAGTTATTGGTAAAATTTTGTATATTAAATTACCACTAGCAAAAGTCGAAGAGGGAAAAAGTTTCAAACAGAATTGAAAAACTTCTTGATAAATAATGTGTGTATAAGATAATTGAATTGTAAATATGTACATAAAATACACCTGAATATAATTGTTCTTGGTGTAAATGGAAAAACCTCATTATTATAGAAGGTAAATTTGTCTCTTGTTTTAAATTGTTAGGCATATCAATATATTTTGTGATTAAGTATTTTCTGATAATGACTAAAACTCGAGCGTAGAGTCTATGGTCTTCAAAATAATAATAATAATAATTGTTATTATCATTAATAATAATAATAATATTATTATTATTATTATTATTATTATTATTATTATTAAACCAGAGGCATTAAAAATACATTTCCCAAAATTATCCACTAAACATGATCTGTACAAACTTTCCATTGTATTGCTGAAACAATTGGAGAAAATTTCATTAAGATGGATCACTTAGGTTAGATTGTTCTGGTAACAAGACAAATAAATCAAGAGAAGGGGTTAAGGCAAGGTTTTAAATTATGCCCACTGTTCTTTGATTTGTTCATCAATGGTATAGTAACAGAGATGGGAAAGAGTAACAATTCATTGCCAGTCATTAATAATGTCACAATTCCGGGGTTATTATTTGCAGATGACTTAGTTGTAACGTCCATCTCAACTATTGGTTTAAAGCAAATAGACAAATACTGTAATGAATACAGCTTAAAGGTAACTCAGAGAAAGACTCGAATAGTAATATTCAAGAGAGGGACAAAATTGAAAAATATGAGAAGTGGAGAAAAGGAAATTAATAATATAAGATAGTTAGGAATGGCATTTATTTAGAAGTTAAAATTAATGGGGGCAATAAATGAGAGAAGCAGAAAAAATTAACCTTGGCAAATGAGAAAGGAGCAATGGCAGCAGTTAGGGGTTGTATTTGTAGAATACCAGACAAATGTTAAGTGTCTAGAAAAAATATATAATATGGTGGTTGGGCTAAAATGTTGTCTGGTATTGAAATATGGGGACTGAAAGGAGGATGGAAAATTGTGGATGATGTGTATAGAATGTTTTGTGGAGAAAATATAGGTGTATCAAGTGCAACAGTAAAGTAATTTGCACAAATTGAAATGGTAAGAATGCCAAGGGAAGGTGCGATTATGTAGAGAGTTTTTCAATTCTATACTCAAATGAAGGAAACTTGTTAAGAAATTGCTTAGAATTTCAAGAAAAGAGTCTAAGGAGCAATGAGTGGAGTAATAGTTTTAGGATAATTTTGAAGAATGATGGAATGGGGAATATTTGGAGGTTTTTTTAATTGGTTTATTTACGGACGCTCTTTAACATCTCAGGTCATCAGCGTCCCGTTCTATTCAGGGTGTGAAACGGCCGACAAATTTTGCTCACAGGCCTCTTCTTTCAGACTTGAGGTTCTTTTTCGTGCCGTAAATGTACGACACGGGACCCACGGCTTTACTTCCCTTCCGAAGGAAGCCATACTTAGGATTTTTACGCCCTAAAAATTCCATCGGTCCTGGCCGGAATCGAACCCGCGATCTTGGGTTTAGGAGGCAAGTATGGTAACCACTACACCACCAGGACCGACTGGGATATTTGGAGGAGCAGGAAGAACAATGTAAATGTTTTTTGGAAAGCTGTAAGAAGGAGGTTGGAAGATACAGAAACTGTTTAGCGAGATAGCAGGTAAAATAGCTTTAGTATTTTACATACTAATAAAAAGTAAACGGGAAAGAGAAAAGTGTATTGATAAATCAAACGAACAAAGAGAGAGTGTTGCATGGGTAAGAACAGGTGTGTGGAGATTGAAAGGAATAAAGAAAGGGTTTCCCCAGAATTAGTGTCCAACTATGTGGGAGAAAGGAAGATACGGAACATATTGTGTTTGTCGAAAAAGCAAACATTAATGCCGTTAGAGCGATTTTTTAAATTTTGATTTCGGGTAATACTCCTTCTATAGTCCAATTTCACTTATTTTTCATAATTTTGTTTTCTTGTTTATTTCAATGGCATATACCGAGGTTCCTGAAAAAAAAAAGAAAAAAAAAACTAAAAAACGGGCCGATAGAGCGATTTTTAAATTTCTCTTTAACTCGCACTCATACACCCAGTCTTAATGATCTGATTTCACCTATTTTGAGAAACTATTTTTCTTGCATAGTATATGCCGAGTTTAGTTGTGAAAAAACAATAATCGGTATTGCTAGAGCAATATTTAAATTTTGGGTTTCAGGTAAACCCCCATTCCTAATGGCCCGATTTCCCCCATTTTCAGAATTTATTATTTTTGTTTATTTAAATGCCATAACCGGAGTTTCTGTGCAAAAAAACAATCCAAATATTAATGCCACTATAGTGATTTTTATATTTTTGGTTTCAGGTAATGCTCTCCCCCTCCTAGATTTTCAGAATTTATTTTCTTATTTTATTTTAATGGTAATGCTTAGGTTCCTTAAAAAAAAAAAAAAAATGCGGCCGCTAGACCGATTTTTAAATTTTGCTTTAACCCCCACTAGTTTTTCAGATAAACTCCCAATCCTAACAATCTGATTTCACTGATTTTCAGAAAATATTTCCTTATTTTATTTAAATGGTATGTGCCGTGTTTAGTTATGAATAAACAAATATTTGGGTTGCTAGAGCGATTTTTAAATTGTGGGCTTCTGGTTAATTCCCAATCCTAGTGGCCGATTTCCCTGATTTTCAGAAACAATGTTTTTTTATTTTATTTCATGACATGCACACACAAAGGCAACTAAGGTTTGACCCCAGTACTTTTCAAACCTTCCTCATATTGTCCCCGAACTCCAATTATCACATCGCCTCTTTACACGGACAAGAGAACAGATAATCAGCTAGCGATTGCTTTCATTATGGAGCGTGGGCCGAGGTTCTTGAAAATCTCACCCACTGACTTACACAGCGATGAAAGGTCGTATTGCTATCTAACCACAAACATCGTTCCGCTTTTTGGGTTTACAACCGACTTAGTGGAACACAATAGCAATTTGATTTAGAGATTCCACTATGTAGAAGTGGGAAGTTAGGCAATATGCCCTTTCTATCTGAGTAAGAGTCGGATAGAACGAACTTGTTTCTCTACATTTGGAGTTGGTTGGGCCAGGTTTTTATTTATTTATTTATTGGTGCCTGTTTTGGCTTGTGTTGCCTATTTTAAAACTTTTTTGCTGTTTTGGATAGTTATGGGGCTTTTTTCTGCGATTATTCACACATTTTAAAAGTACATAAAGAATTTCAGTATATGGAAGTGAAAAAAGTTATAAAAATTAAATGGTGTTTGTTCACCTCACAAAAATGTCGCAAGAAACCTTGTTATACATTTATTTCTTTTCAGCAAGTCAAAAACTTTCTCCTCAACCCATTCACTTCAGCTCTTTAGATAGCAGAATCTTCATTAGTGAAAGGAACGCACGGTTACCTCGGGCATACGAATACCAGAAAGCATAAAATGAGGGATGTAGAGTAGTTTTGAAATGACCTTGTACCGATCTGCGCGAGACAATGCAATGAAATGTGTGGTGGGGGTAACTTCTCAGCTGCATAAATGTAATAAACAATTGCAAGCGAGAAAGATGAGAGCGGCACAGCTGTGCAATAAACCGCCTCTACAATGTGTTCAGTACGGAAGTAGGAGAGATACTAACATGATTCCCCTATAAACGCATAAACAATGAACTCGACCAGAAACTACTGCGCATCATTTGCTCAATCGCCAGGATATTCAAAACTACTTTACTTTGTCTTCATCATCATTTCCATGACGCCCTGAAAGGTGGATGTTCTGTTGTAACTGGTAAGAGCCCTTCCGAAATAGCTTGTTTTAAATATGCTCAATTACTTCAATGGAAGTAGAACGTTCTTTTTCCACGAAGAAAAATGTTCTCTCTGACAAGCTGCTGGCTATGACAGTTGATACCTTGAAAAAGCATCTTGTTATTGCTTGTTACCAAGAAAAGTAAGCTTAAGTATTTTAATTATATGATAAAGAAATTATTTAGTATATTAAATACACATTTCCATTAATAACGAGCGATATTACTCTCTGTTGTCACTTTTAATAAATGCCTATTTTCACTGTTTTAAGTGTTTTTGGCCTGCCTATTTTAACCAAAATAAGCACCTCAACTTCCGGGCTGTGGTTATAAATCACCTATTCTGCCTATTTCCTTTAGAAGTAATCTCCTCCACTCTCTACTGAAATCAAGCATGGAAGCAGCCACGCCTGCTTTTTTAGAAATGGCACCGATCTCCTCTTGGTAGAAAGCAACAATTTCTTCCATACTTCCAAATTGACGTCCTCTGAGTTTTCCTTGACGGTTAGAACCTGTAAAAATGTCAGGGAACCGGATCTGAACTGTACGATGGATGGTTCACCAGTGTCACTTCTGATTCTTGTAAAAATGCCGTTGTTTTCAAAGCAGTGTATACAGAGACATTGTTGAGGAGAAGCAGCATCCTCACAACTAGACTTTGTTCTTTCTGTGAGCATTCTGAAGGTTCTGATGAGGCAAACTCTGGTGTACAGTTGGCGGTGACAAATTTTCGTTTCTGAAGTAGAATGGTTTCAACAAGGCCACTTGCTGAGAGGAAACTGGCAATCATATTGCGGCTTACACTTTGATTTCGTTTAATCTTCACGGAATGGGGGCGATTTGGGAAGATCTCTTTTATTCCGGGTGTTATTGGTCAGCTATGAAGATATCGTGCACACAAGGGGAAGGACGAACCATTCCACTCCTGCTGTCTTTTGTGTGGTTGTGGAGTAACTCACAGAAAGACATTTGTGCAGGATTTCTCACATTAGATACTCCTCTATTTCCCCAAAAGTCATTCACGGATCGTTCTTCACTATGGTTGCTACACAAGCAAAACGTTTCCACGTGTGACTACTGCTGCTTGACGCTCCATGTCCAAACCCCGCAAACCAGTTATGGACTCCTATACATGAAAGAGTAGAGCTATATGTTATTTTTGCAGTCTCAAGCGGCAGTTATGGTAAACATTCATCGCACCAAAAGTCTCTTAAGTCAACTTATCTTAGATCAGTAGACAGCCAGTGCATGTCCATAATTTATTTTTTGCTACAGCTGCTACAATGGGTACCGCGCTATAACTTGCGCTTTAATTACTAATTAAGACACGCTCTCAACCTAAAATTTTTATAGTTTCTTTAAGCTATGAAAATTAAATAGTGAAAGTCTTGACAAAACGTTTAAATTTTCTATCGTGGAGGTATATCGTAAACGTTTTCAGATATTTGAATAGACGTGGACTTTTTCCAATCCACCTCTCTTTAGGTTAACAGAAACTGCAACAAAAATTTTCAATGTTCTGAAACAGCATGCAAATGTATGAAAGGATGCGGTTAATTCGGCGCTTGTAGAATCGAAATGCTACAAAAAAAACTTATATTAGAAATGTAGACTTATTAACAGAGTATTTAAAGAGTTACAGTTTTACTACACACCCAGAAACAAATACTTGTACTACAGGAGAAACTTAGAACGGTTTTCTGACTGCTACATGATACGGCACACTTGTCAACATTAAAAATGAAGTTTACAACTTCGTGAACTAAGCATGCATGTCATCTCTGCATGAAAAGATGTAAATTGAACCTTTACATTTAGCGCTAAGTCTAACACTGTGTTATGAAACAGTTTAATTTTATTTAGTTTTCAATGTGGAACGATGCATGTGCTTCTTCAGATCTGGAAGTTCTCGAAATGAAGTTTTTTTTTTATTTAATTTTTTTAATGGATGTGTTTACGGCTGAGGCATCATAGGCGGTAGACACTGAAGATACACGGAATGAAGTTATAAATTACGAAAGAATTTTGTTTTTTTGGGAGCAATCATCCCAGCCATAGTTTTTGGTTGATTGTTTCTGGCTTTCGCTATTAATGATTGAGACAAACCACAGGGAGAACGTTTATGCTGGGAATCGAGCCCCAAACCTCTCGTTCTTAAATTGTGTTTAAGAGTCCTCGGCCAGAATTTAAGACGCGTTTTCTTTTTCTTCTTTAGCAATGAGACACTTTTGCCTGTTGAGTCCCCAGAATTGTTAAATATTTTGTTTTGCTCATATTTGACTTGATCGTGCGTGTTTTGCTTTATTTTGTTCTGCCAGTGTCCTAAACATTTAATGTGTTCATTTCTTTTATGTCCTGACTGAATTCTTGTTGTTGTGCAGGTTTCACTGTTCAATTCCGTCATTCTTATGACTGTGCCATGTAATTAGGTCTCTTAACTAGCTGGAAATATTAAAATACTTCATTAATTAGCGCTTCGTACTAGTTTACCTCTTGTAGGTGTTCCCGCAGAAAGCTAGACTTTTTGTTTAACTTATAAAATACATTTTGTAAAATAACTTCCAACCCGGGAGTTTAGGACCTAGTTTTTTGTAAATAAATTAAGAGTTGATAGTTTTAAATGTATATGTTTATTATTTTGCTCTTATTTTCACCTATGTGATCATGATTTTTTGTTTTCAATTAGATCCTTCATGTAAATTTTTAATTATTTCTGTTAAATATGTAAATAAGCATTGTTCTCTCTGAAACTACATGATGTTATTTAAGCTCTCCGGCATAGCGCGGTTGTGTACTGATAGAAGCCAGTCATCAAGGTCTATAATGCGTGTGCTGGTAGCACATTGTAGTCCTATAATGCATGTGCTGGTGGCAGTTTGTAGTCGATTTTAAAGAATCTTTATCAGTGAGGGTTATGTTCATATATGTGACTCTGTGTTTAATTGTTCTTCATTACATATGCCACTACATAAATATAGTCTTGAAAGGGACACGTACGACACGTATGCGAAAAAGTGTTTTAGAAGAGAAGTTGGGAGGAGATTCGCAAGGGAATTTCCGACAATCGCGTTTCAGGTAGAGAAACTGTTCGCCATTCTCTCGGTGACAAGAAACGTATTCTTACGGAAGAAAAATTAGATGAAATAAAGAACTTCCCATGCAGATGTTGGTAATTAATGTATTGCTTCCGAGGGGCCATCATTTTCAACAATCTCTTTTAATATAGTTTACGGCTTCTTATTAACAGTTTTAAATGCATTATCATTTTATGCTTACAGTACAAATATAAATATTAAAATAAATATACAGGACGAATCAAAGTCATTTCCTGGTATCGCGGATTGATAGAGCAGAAATCATGACACGTAGCGAAAACGCTTATAACAATGGAAAGACTATCTCTCAAAGTTTCACATTCGTAATAGCCTAGTTGTAGATTTAGCCGCAGACCTGCGTTTACTGGGGTACATAAAGTTTTCTGCGTGCCACAAAAATAGCCCATGACCTGACCGCCAAGGCCCGAAGGTGCTACTACAAGAGCGTCCTCAATTCACACCTGTACTGGAAGCGCTGCACCGAGAGGGGGTGCACTACTACAGCTTCACCCCGAGAGACGAACTGCCCCTGCGTTTCGCAGTTAACCCCCCCCCCCTTCTGGACGTAGCAGACATCCAAGAGGACATTGTCGCTAAAGGATACAACGTGGTACATGCCAAACATATGGAAAAACAAGGTAAATTTGTTCCCATACTCGTGGTGACCCTGTGTGAGTGAGTGAGAATGACAAGAAGTTCATTTTTGAGCGACAGATTTGCAATGTCATAGTCAGTATTGGCATCTAAGAAACCAAAATTCAATTAGTCAATGTTTTGACTGCCAACAGCTAGGGCATACCTATAAGCTGTGTACACTGCCCTCCAAATGTGTCCTCTGCTCTAATGACATGCCCCAGTCGGGGTATGGAGAACGTTACACCCGGCTGTGCAAACTGCGGTGAGACCCACCCAGCAAGCTTACCGGGGGTGCAACGCCTTTCAGGAGGAGCGCGACAGACGACAGCTGGCAGAACTAAACAGACAGCTGGGCAATCTACGGTCTGCAAGGCCCATCATAAACCCGGGATTCACTAGAGACGGCCAAAGTTTCGCAACTACTATGCGAGGCCCAGAAGCCAATGCAGCACCGCCAAGCGGTCAGGCAGCAAATACAATTACTACAGACTCAACCTCAGGACTGGGCGACCTGAAGGAACTACTTAACTTGTTAAAAACATTCAATATAACAAAAATCATCAAGAACCTAAAAAAACTAACATCCACACTAAAAATTGTAACAATGTTATGGAGAAATTTGAGGCAATTATAATTTTTATCGACACAACTTTCGCAAATTGAAATGGTGCTCACAGAGGGGCACACAACTGAAATCGGCTCCATGATTTGGAACGCAGATGGCATTTCAAATCAACGTTACGAGTTTGAAGGCTTCCTGGGGAGAGATAGAATAAATATAGCTTTTCAGGGGGAAACAAAATTAACACAAAATACGAATTTAAATATTTCACAATACACAATGACACGTACAGATAGACTCAACAGGCCGGGGGGGGGGAGGGACTGCAATTGCAATAAAAAATAATATTGTTTTGCCTCGGTGAACCTCCGGCCCCTCAGATGTCTGGAATGTACTACTATAGAAGTAGGCGTAAACAATCAAACCGTCTTGATGGTTGCTGCATACCGGCCCCCAGGGAGCCGGGGCCTCATAGAGGATTTAGAAAGAATTTTCAATTGCATGAAAGTGTAGTAGTGGCGGGAGACGTTAACGCCCACCACCCAGTCTGGAATTCCAGAAAAATAGACCAGACTGGCAACTTACTATGTGATTTTATTATAGATAATGACGACGTGGAAATACATGCCCCTACTGACCCCACCTTCTATCACCGTGCCGGAACATCTAACATCTGACCCGGACGTGCTCGACTTTGTGATCTGCAAAAAAGTACAATTAACTTCCTATCTAAATGTTTTCCATAGCCTTAATTCTGACCATCTTCCGTCACTTTCGGTATCCTAGGCCGACTGGATCGAACCACGGCCCTACAAGTGCCCGTCGTGGCAACGACGGACTGGGAAGAATATAACAAACAACTGCATTCCCTTGCAATCCCCAAAATAATTTTAGGCAGCACAATAGAAATTGATCAAGCAATAGCACCATTCACAGCCTCCGTCAGAACGGCTCACATAAACAGTACGCATAACAACAAAGTCCAGCCCGAACAGGTACCCAGAGGTGGAGCGCCTCATTGCCGGCCGCAGACGCTGCATGCGCAGATGGCGCGAGACCGGATGTCCGCTACTTAAACTCGCTGCGAATTGGTTACGCAAGGTAACCAGATCGCAAATAGTCGCCAATAACCATCACAGATGGGAACAGAAGATGAAATCTTGCATCCACTCAGATGGAACACTATGGCAATTACTGCGCAGTTTTAAAAATGCCGGCGTCACCCGCCCCGACATTGAGGCGCTTCAACATCGAACCAGGCTTGTATTTTCCACAAAAGAAAAGGCCGAAATATTTGCAGACACTCTAGAGCAGCAATTCCAGCCGAACCAAGGCAATGACCTAAACCACGAAAGAGTGGTGGCAGCCTTTAGTTTAACTATTTGTGTATAGTCTTATTTTCAAGACTTTTGAAAAAAAAAATACAACTTACCCTTGTCGCAAGCAGCAGCAACAGTAGGGTGTCGGTGAGTGCGGTGAAAAGGGAATTCTTGATGCAGCTTATATAGTGCAAGAAATGACCTGCATTAGCATTCTCCTTTCTCTCTTGCAGTTGCAATATTCGCTGATGACCTAGATTACGCCATATATATAAAAACCCATTCATTCCTAATATTCTTCTAAAACTTTACAATAAGCCTATAAGGCGTGGCAATATCGTTAGGACAAGATGTTTGAAAATAAGCATCGATCTCCTTTAGCCTATAATGAATAAATCAATTTAATATTAACAGTAACCAGTTGGAGTTATCATCACATTTATATTAAAATAAAAATGACATCTCTATCGTAAGGTATGCATATGCGACAAGATATTATTCATTAATGAATTATATATTATTGTAATGTTCTCTAAAACAATTTAATATTAACAACAATCGATGATTGGCTTTAGTGAAAAAATATAATATAATTGTCAGGTATATGTGTGAAATACATTTTTGTTTCTGCGTGTGATTAATAAAATCTGTTATGAATTAAAATAATATATTTCACGTGTGTTTTTTGTCAACCTTTACGAATTTCCTTTCCACTTGGATTTTATGCCCGATGAAGACCTATGTTGTGAAATGTTTTTCTTAGGCAACAACCATTATTACAGTAACCTTGTCTGTGTCCTACAAATAAATGGAATAATATATTTTGCTTAATAAAGCGAAACGTTTTCTACAGCTCTTACACGCGTTTTATAGCACGTGTGAATTTGTCAATCTTTCCTTCATTTTCTTTTTGAATGATTACAGCATTGTTTTCACGCTATTGAACAGTAATCAACATCTAAAAATAATGTGTATACGAGCATTGCAGAGGAATTCCTTTTTTCCGATCGAGTTCTTTCAATTCAAACTGTAGGTTAAGGCTGGACTTTGAATATTTCGTACCGGCTAGAATATATAACATCATGTTAAACTTAGTTTAACGCGGGCCGCGTCTTAAAAAGTTTCAAACACTTTTGAATTATATTTTCCCCATATGGTTTCACAGCGAAGTAAAGGTAAATTATATATATATATCCCCCCCCAACCAACATGAATTTTAAACTTTTTTTATGAAATTTTCCTATTAATGAATAAATCAATTTAATATTAACAGCAACCAGTTGGAGTTATCATCACATTTATATTAAAATAAAAATGACATCTCTATTGTAAGGTATGCATATGCGACAAGATATTATCCTTTAATGAATTATATATTATTGTAATGTTCTCTAAAACAATTTAATATTAACAACAACAATCGATGAACTGCTTTAGTGAAAAGAAATATAATATAATTGTCAACCATTTGTAATTATATGTGTGAAATACATTTTTGTATCTGCATGTGATTAATAAAATCTGTTATGAATTAAAATAATATATTTCACGTGTGTTTTTTGTCAACCTTTACGAATTTCCTTTCCACTTGGATTTTATGGCCGATGAAGACCTATGTTGTGAAATGTTTTCTTTGGCAAAAACTATTATTACAGTAACCTTGTCTGTGTCCTACGAGTATACAGGCTGTTATGTCGGAAAGCGAGAGCGGAGTGTGCATAACCTTGTAGCACAAATGAAAGCGAAAAATTTGTTTGGGAGATGGTGAAAGTTAAACGTTCGCAATAACAAGGTGGTTGAAACTGCAGTCTCTTAATGGCAGCCCAGAAGCATGTAGCGGTGAAGATTACAGCCCCTTGTGAAACGGTCGAAACATACGGTACGATTTTTAAATTTTATTTTATAACGTGCTGCAGTGTTGATTGCTTTAATTACACTTAACTTGCAATTAAACAATACACTTATCATTTTTAACAAACAAATTGTATTTATATTGACCATTACAGTAATGCGATACACTTTTTGCGTTTAATACATGCAGTAATTAAAACAATACAGTTTTGCATTTTTTTTGCATTTTTAACAATACTTATCTTTCAAAGTCTATTTTTAGCAACAAATACTGTAAGACTCGTAGTTGTATTTAAATATATATACATATTTTCCCCCAACACAAACACATTGTAACATTACAGAAATGCGATACACTTTTTGCGTTTAATAAATACAGTTTGTAATTAAAACAATACAGTTTTGCATTTTTACCCCCACTATATGCTTAATTGCGGCGCCATTTTGTTTTATATGATTTATTAAATATTGATAGTTATATTTAAATATATGCATATTTTCCTTTTTAAGGCATCCACCCTCCACAAAAAAACTATATGCTTAATCGCGGCGCCATTTTGTTTTATACGATTTATCAAATACTGATAGTTGTATTTTAAATATATTTCCCCCTCCAAAAAATATATGCTTAACCGCGGCGCCATTTTGTTTTATATGATTTATCAAATACTGATAGTTGAATTTTAAATATATTTCCCCCTCCACAAAAAAATAAAATAAAAAATAAAATAAAAAAATTTAAAATAAAAAAAATATAAAAGGATTATGGATTAAGTCATTAGGATTAACGATAACCCAGGGGATAATCCGAGCGACACTAGCGCTCTGGTGGCGGATTTATCGTTAATCCATTGGCTTAATATGTAATATGCACTACTGGTCTCTGAGCAAAATGTATCTCCAGCTTCACGTTCTGAATTAAATGGAACGCTGATGACCTGAGATGTTAAAGAGCGTCCATAAACAAACCAAATCAACAAGAATCCCGTATCATCCCAGGGCACAGATCTTTCCAATGTAAACCCAAAACTTCCAATAAGAACTTAATTAATCTTGTTGCTATTTACATGCTGGAATTGAAAGTATCAGACCTGGTTTGAAAGAATGCACGATACGACTAATGCATTCATCTTTAAGTGATTTTATAAATTTGTACTCCAACTTACTTTTAATACGCCCCCTAACCATATATTTCGCCGCAATCTATTTCCTTCGAATTTACTCGTCCCGTTGCAGGCTCACATCCTTGCCAATGCCCTAAATGTAAAACTTGTGCGCTTATTATCCCGTTGCAGCCCTAATTTAACCAGAGAATATATTCTTTCTTCATTTGCTACCTGTTCTTCTAAGCATCTTATCTTTAAACTTTGTGAAGCATTCCATGTTGATTTAACTTCTACTGTTGTTTCGCTCCGTACAATCATAGACATTCTGTTAAAAGCAGGTATCCCTTACCGTTTGCCCAATATGCCCCGTCTCACTATAAGGATTTCGATGATGAATTTAATTTAAGGTAGTGATCTGTGATTTAAGGCTTATTGTAGCGTTACCGTCCCATAGCTCTGAAAGTTTACTTACAGATAGAGATGACTCGACGTTAAAGTAAGGTCGCCTTTTCGTGCCAATCTCGTCCGTTTCCGTCGGTCCTGGAGATGTAGTGGTAATCATAATTGCCTTCTAAACCCAAGATCGCGGGTTCAAATCCGGCCAGGATCGATGGATTTTTTCGGGCGTAAAAATCGTAAGTATTGCATCCTTCGGAAGGGAAGTAAAGCCGAGGGTCCCGTGCGTACATTTACGGCACATTAAAGAACCTCAAGCCGAAAGAAGAGGCCTCTGAGCAAACTTTGTCGGCCGTTTCACTCCCTGTATAGAATGGAACGCTGATGACTTGAGATGTTAAAGACCGTCCGTAAATAAAGAAACCATATAAAAAAAAATCGTCCGTCTCCTTCCGATCTCATGATGCACGAGATTTAACGGATGGCAGCGAAAAGCGAGAAAACCGAACGCCACCTTTGTTTAGTCACCTGAACGTTAGCGCCAAATTGTTAAATGTGTTGTGAATGGAAAGTGTTAATTTGCACCGCGGTTAATTATTTTTTGTTCGTGATGAGTAGATCATCATTGTATGATGGCAAATCTCATTTGAGTGCTGCAGGGGGGGGGGGTCGTAAATATAATTTTAGCCAGTAAATCATTGTAATTAATGGTGGCAAATCTCCTTTAACTCCAGTGGGGGAAAATGTACTGTAGTACCTATATATGTGAAAGGTCTATGCTCGTCTCCTTTTCGTAAATATGTGGAAGTATGTGCTACAAAGTAGGCGGGTAAATCACAATGATAGCAAATCTCCTTTGACTCCAGCAGAAAATAAAAAAATTGTGAATATGTTAGCCAGTAAATCATTGTAATGATTGCAAATCTCTTTTAACCCTTTTGGCCCTGAGTATATGAATTGGCTACATTTGTATTACAGCACGACGCTCTGAGTTAACCCCTATTGTACAGGAATAACCCAATTATCTGCGGAAGTAACTGGCGGACGAGATCGGTACTGCCTTAGTAACGTCGAATGAAAGATGGCAGCTATATTTTTGCATAAAGAGCGCGTACCACGGGTTTCAAAACTTACGTTTAATATATTTATATTCTCTCTCTCCCTCTCACTGTTTTGTTTCATCTGTTTCCAGCATACGTTACCTTCGACTATCAATATTTAGTTTTACCAATTTCACTTGTCTTCTTGCCTTAGAAGAACTCAAGAAGTTGGAGATATAACGATAAAAATCTGTGGATTTCTAAGTGTTATATTCCTTTTGTGCTTCTATAGTTATTATTTTAGTTGCATTCTTCATAGTGTTTCTTTATTTTTCATTTATAAGATAACCAGATAAGAAGAAAAAGAATAAAACACTTGCAAAGTCACAGATTTATTATCGCAATCGAACAGCTGGTGCCCTTAGGCAAGAAGAAGACAAGTAAATCTGTGACTTCCAATGTTTCATCTTTTTTCTTATTATCTAGCTATATATATATTATAAATTTCACTGAGGAGTTTTGAAGAAATGTTTTAATGGGTAAAACCACAATAGCTACATTTCTTCGGAATTGGCTAAAAATGGAACTTAATTTCTGTATAATATGAGTAATTCTGTCGGTGGTTTATTCATTATGAGTATATAAGTATCATAGTAAAATATATTTTATAATTTCATTGTTACTGTATCATTTTGTGTGAACACCTTTTCCACTTATTAGGTTGAGAGAGGAAACGTAAAGTGTGGCATTGTCAAACAGTTAGTTGCTTTTACTACGAAAAATCGGGCTATGTAAGTAGGCCTACTCAGCGATGAACAATGAGCAATATTCGAAACAGGTTTAAAGTTTGCAAACTTACTTTAAATGTATGCCCTTTATTTTCAAGATTTACAATAAACCCTTAAATGATTTAAAAGCCAATTCTTAATTATATTCATAGGAGTCAACTTAACCTTTTATTCCTCGACTTTATTTGATGCTAAATCTTCTTTCTTCGCTTATATACTGTAATGAAATATCTGAAGAGAACGGATTAAAATATGATTTACATGTAACGATTGGAGGCTACGCACAAAGTTATGTTGGTAGTGGAAGAATGTTTGCTGCCAGAATGAAAACTGATGGCAGTTTCTCGGTCAATGCGGTGTGTTGTGTTAGCCTTGCTACCTCGTGATGACAGTAGTAATATTGGGCAAGTCGAGATTCTAGTGTGTAATGTTATTACTTACGCATCAACTAGAAAACATGTATTTGCATTCCAAATAGTTGTTCACAGCGTAAAAGCGGTGCTGAAGTGCGTCATTATTAACCTTGTAAATGTTAAATGCAGTTATGTAATTTATAGACTGTTTTGTTAATGCCTAATTTTACGATGTTCTTGCAACAAGAAGATAAATTCTACGTCTAATAAACTGTTATGGAACTGCTTCATGGAAAACAAGCTTATGTTTTAAATTCAGTTTGTCAATCGTCATTATTTCAAAGATAGCGGGCAAGTTTTACCGTTGTGGTAATTATTGCATAAAATTGAGAACATTCAAATAATTATTATGGCATTATTTAACAACAGTAGTATATTTCTGTTTAATTATGTGCAGTTTATTCCTGTAATTCTTTTACAAATAATATGTAATGCTCTTTATATCACATACCTATACAATGTTTAATTTCGATCGAGTTCAATAAGTGGATAAACAAATTTTATTTTGCTGGAAGGCGATTATTACGACCGTAAAAACTTTCCTATACCTTTGCATTTCTTATATCTATAATTGTGTGTCACTGTTCGAGCTAAAGTAAACAGTTACAGCACACTACATGTAATGGAAGCATGTTAATAGGCAAGAAACTAACGCAATTATTGACTTTTTAAATTAAATCTACTGGCGTTCTCTAGCTACAAGCAGATCTATTATTATTATTATTATTATTATTATTATTATTATTATTATTATTATTATTATTATTATTATTATTATTATCATCATCATCATCATCATCATCATCATCATCATCATCATCATCATCATCATCATGCAAGTAAAACTGGAAACAAATGTTGACGCTCGCAAACCTAGCCGAACCTTTATTTTAACATGTAGTGGACGGAGCTGGAGAAAATACTTATAAAATAAACCAAAACTGCAAAAATACAGTATATTAAATTTAGTTTTGTCATTAAATAGTCAATATATGTACTGAGTAGGGTAAGGTTATTTTGAATTCAAATTCAAGAAATATATTATTTGTGCTTTCAGAATTTTGAAATATTAAACTTAGTTTGAACTTCTGGAAAATTTCTGCATTATGAAAAATGAAAATGGTTGCCAATGTTTAAATCATATTTAAGTTAATTTGTTGCCATGGGGGGGGGGGAGACAATCGCAACCATTGAAAATTCCTCCTTAGAGCCTGAAATTGAGAGATTTGATCATATACTAGCCCAATATTTTATATTCTCATACAAAACACACAACAGTGAGATACCTCTGTACTTTACTAGTGAAGTATTAATGACTTGCCCTTGTAGGGTTGTTGCAGTTTTCCACTCTTCCGGGTACTCTTCCCCGTAAAATAATTTATTGAATCTTACTGCATACAGACCTGTCAATTTGTAACGTTTCTTTTAATTCTGGTATCTATCTAGTATTTTAGTACATACTTATAATAATTCAATTTGCTTCCACTTTTATGTGTGTATTGTTTCTCCTTTTTGTGTGTGTAAATATTTCGACTATTTTCAGGCTGCTGGGAAAGACTGCATGCTCTAATGAAGATAGACGTGGCCGCAGTGGAAGACTGAATAGATCTCTGCGCGCGCGGGCTTTATCAAAGGTAGGATTCATCTTCTACTACTTTTTAGAATTCCTTTTTGTTAATACAGGATTTCAGGTGCTGCAACCTGGTCTACATTCTAGTAAATTCTTAACAAAAATGCCATTGTATAATTGTGCATACTTCATTGGTCATATGTAGCGCAGCGAACCCTCTTGGAGTCAAGATTCATAGGAATGCTGACGTTACATTTTAACGTTGGACAATAATACCCACACCGTCGTTTCCATAACATTAAGAGCTGCAGTGCCCTGTTCGAAAATTTTGTAATTATTATAATTTATATAATTTTGGTGGTGTTGCCATTCACTTAAAACAATGCTGTTTGTGTATTGTTTCATAATGCTCAGAACAAAGAAAATATTACGGCAAACGACTAAAGCAATAAACAATCAATATTAAAAACCTCTAAGCAATAATCTTTTTGTTCGTTTGCAAAATTAAGAAACTAATAAATCCAAATTTATGGTTTTGGCAGGAAGATATTGGAGTCCTTAAAATTCAGCATTTTTAAAACAATTATATGTTTTTTTTTTTTTTTTTTTTTTTTTTTAAAGAACAGAAAAGCTCTCCCATTCTTAAACATATTTTGACGAATTTAAATATATCCTTTATTCAATTAGTGCGCTGAGTGATGTAGATAACCAATCGGCAATAATACGGTTAAAGGTTCAGCCTGTCTTAAGTAAGCGCAGTAGTCAATGTCAGAGTTTGATGAAGGGGGGGGGGGGCTCTTTTCATATGGTGTTCCTAATTGTGTAGGCCAATCTAGGTCTCTATGTCTGCCCTCTTTTCGGATTTTGTAGAACATGTACCCCGACATAACTTAAAGTGCAGTATTTCGCTATTTTTGGTTTTATTGTAATGTGTATTATTTTATTTTTATCTAGTAGTATATTGTTATATGTGTTGAAATTCACGTATTACACATCCGAGTGTAATTAGTTGCAACTCGAGGTTTACATTTCACGTGAGGATCGCAATAAGCCTTTCAACAAGTATATTGCATAATATGTTTATTTACATATTGCAATGTAACTATTTTTAATTTATATTAATTTGGAAATTTAAAAATAGCGAGAACTAGAAATATCAAAACGATTACTATTTGTTCATATGTTTGTATAGTTAGGCGTTAGTGTTTTGTTATTATTGTTGATTTTATTGAAACACGTAGGGGTGACTTAATAAAGTTAACTGGAGATTAGCGTATAAAATTAACCACTGCTTATGCTTTACTTGGAACATTTAATTGTATAAACATTAATATAAGATTATTTCGTCTTAACCTCAAATTAAATCTAACTCGGGAAATTTAACGAGTTAAAGTACTAACTAGAGTTTAGTAATTTAAAATAAAACGTTTCCCAAAGTACGGAAGCATAAAACTTCATTTATAAACAAAATGCTGAGTAACATTTATTTTAATTTCTTGTAGATAAAGTTTCTTTAACGTTTCACCTTTCATTTCCGCGTAATAATAATAGAATTGCGTTCAAATATCAGTTATGCTAGGCTATTCTTACGAACAGTATATTATACAGATTTCTGATTATTCCTACATTTCATCCGATGATGATTTTCTCTGTGCTTCTCGTGTATTTTTAATGAGAGAGAAAAATTCATTCTTAGAACTGAATGACAGTTAAAAATGCGATTTCCCTTAGGAAAAGATGTCGAAGGACAGGAACAGATGTTATCCCCGATTTAATCACAAAATAAGCGAAATCATGCTTTGAATTCGATATTCATGATACTAATAGCTTTAAGGTTCCATGCGAAAGGGAGCTTCCAAATATTATTGGAGATTTTTCGTGGAAGCTCCTGATGCAGAATATTTTACGAAGAATGTTGTTGTTTCATATCCTGCTATTATAAAGTGCCAGGAATCCATTTTTCCCAATGTAGTATAACTACTCTATTTACAGCAAGTAATTTGCATTGCTTGAATAATTTCCTCAACTTGTTCTGTTAAATTGTGCGATATAGCAAGACTGCTACTTTCCATTGTAATTATAAAATAATGCTGCAAATTTACTTCGCAGCACTAATCTTCAATTGTTTTAAACCAGTGCCACTAGACTGCTACTTTCAGTTCTAAAATTGGGTATATTACGATGCGGCAATATAAAAATATAATTTACATGACTTGTTCTTTTTAAAGCTAATTCTTAAAATTCCTTAAGCTTATGTTAATTTGCGCGGGACTGCGGTCCGTGTGATAGATTGGTAACTCTTCACTTATAATGTTTTCCCGCTATTTCTACGTTGTTATCTGTAATAGAACGGGATCTTACAAGGATTATAGAGAAAGGGATGGTAAAAATTCAGTGCAACATCAAGACTGATTGATGTGTATGCCCAGAATAAGGACCAGAGGATTTAGCTTATGTAGAAACAGAGTCGTGGAAAAGGAACTTTTTAGAAAAGTCTTCTCGCCATAGAAGATCTCGCCGAGTTCGAAATATAGCAATTTCAAGTGTGACTTTATCTTAGTCTTTTGTCCTTTTAAACACTTTTGTTATTACTGTTAATTTGTTACATTGAAATAGTGTTACTTTATTTTTCTTTTATGTATAGACATGTGTGCGTGCGTGCGTTCGTTCGTTAAGGCTCTGGCGGCCGCAATTTTTTTTTTCAAGGAAATTCGGCATATAACCATCAATTAACATATATTCTTCAAATTCGTTAAACAGCAAAATTGGACCATTGACAGTAATATAAGTAGAAGAAGAAGAAGAAGAAGAAGAAGAAGAAGAAGAAGAAGAAGAAGAAGATGAAGAAGAAGAAGAAGAAGAAGAAGAAGAAGAAGAAGGAAATGGGTGAAAAGAAAGAAAGAAAAAACTTTAGGGTCAAAAATTTTCTTTATTCTCAAAAAACTCAGTAGGTTTCTTTTAAAAGTATAAAAACTTTCCGAAAATCAGCGCAACCGGGCCATTAGAAGTGGAAGTATACCTGAAAAAGCAGTGGGAGTTGGACCGAAATTTAAAATCACTCTAGCGGCTGCAATTTAAATTTTTTTTTAAAGGAAACTGGAGGATACGCCATTAAATTAAAATAAAGGAAAATATTTTCAGAAAAGCAGTAAAATAACTACGAGGAGGGGGAAGATTTACCTGAAACCCAACATTTAAAAATCGCTCTAGTGGCATTAATATATGTTTAAATAAAATAAGAAAATGGAGTCTGAAAATTATGGTAATTGGACTATTAGGAGTTATACTCGAAAACGGAGATTAAAAAGTGCTTTTGCATTTAATGTTCTATATATTGTTTTTAAATTCAGCATATAAACTGTGTTTATAATTATGCCTATGAGTTATATTTAACAAAACCATGGTCGTGAAAATAGTAAATATTAAATATTAATCTTTGTGCTAGGAGAATATTTGCAATTAAGAACTGTAACAACCTCCAGAAAATGTTTTCGTTACATGTTTTAATACAATATGTAAATTAAATTTCATAGTCAGTGAAAAGTAAGTTTCGATTGTTTTTATTTGCATGGTACATTGTAATGTTTCTGAATAGTAAGATATTTTTGTTTTATTGAAACATGTGAACATCTTAAATACACAATGTAGCTCGAAACTTTCTGTTATTTTGGTGAATGTAAAGATGATACCAAGGATCATAAGGAATCATAAATGTGGTGGCATTAAACAATGTTTAAAAAAAACTCACAACTATAGCTTTGTTTATCAGTTGTCATAGATGTCATTTAATTAATAGTATACCAGTAATTTTTGTGGTTCAATATCAATAACAACAACAACGATGATGATGATGATGATGATGATGATGATGATGATACTAATTCTAAAAATGAGATTTCTCGTTTGTGATGCTTATAGGTTGCAAGACTTTTAATTTTGTTGTGCAAACATCCCACAGTAATGTCATAATTTTTCTTTTCATTAATTTATAAGATTTTATTTGGATTTTATATTCATTTTTATTAAAATTTTATCCTACTCTGTGAGGAATTCGCTAGTTTACGCAGCTCCTGTGACGGACTTTTCACGTTTGTATGTATGTATGTATGTATGTATGTATGTATGTATGTATGTATGTATGTATGTATGTATGTATGTATGTATGTATGTATGTATGTATGTATGTATGTATGTATGTATGTATGTATGTATGTATGTATGTATGTATGTATGTATGTATGTATGTATGTATGTATGTATGTATGTATGTATGTATGTATGTATGTATGTATGTATGTATGTATGTATGTATGTATGTATGTATGTATGTATGTATGTATGTATGTATGTATGTATGTATGTATGTATGTATGTATGTATGTATGTATGTATGTATGTATGTATGTATGTATGTATGTATGTATGTATGTATGTATGTATGTATGTATGTATGTATGTATGTATGTATGTATGTATGTATGTATGTATGTATGTATGTATGTATGTATGTATGTATGTATGTATGTATGTATGTATGTATGTATGTATGTATGTATGTATGTATGTATGTATGTATGTATGTATGTATGTATGTATGTATGTATGTATGTATGTATGTATGTATGTATGTATGTATGTATGTATGTATGTATGTATGTATGTATGTATGTATGTATGTATGTATGTATGTATGTATGTATGTATGTATGTATGTATGTATGTATGTATGTATGTATGTATGTATGTATGTATGTATGTATGTATGTATGTATGTATGTATGTATGTATGTATGTATGTATGTATGTATGTATGTATGTATGTATGTATGTATGTATGTATGTATGTATGTATGTATGTATGTATGTATGTATGTATGTATGTATGTATGTATGTATGTATGTATGTATGTATGTATGTATGTATGTATGTATGTATGTATGTATGTATGTATGTATGTATGTATGTATGTATGTATGTATGTATGTATGTATGTATGTATGTATGTATGTATGTATGTATGTATGTATGTATGTATGTATGTATGTATTATTATTATTATTGTTGTTGTTATTATTATTATTATTATTATTATTATTACATACTGTACTTCTGATTATATTAGAATTTAAATAAGGCGTTAGGAGACGGAAAGAATCTGTTTCATTATTCCGGTTCGTAATGTGTAAAAGAAGCATGCTATACACAGTCAACAATGTTAATTTTCATTAGCTTTAAATTTAATTCAAATGTTATTGTATTAAAAGCATATAACTCAAACGCGTATGGAATATTATTACAGAGCTCTCTTATAAACATAATTATTAAACACATGTTAGATTAACGTTTCACATTTGCTATCTTCACGACGAGCTTTTCTTAAATATAAAACATATGAATCATTATAAATAGTTTATATGCTGAATTAATTTGAAGACAATATATAGAAAATTAAACGCAAGAGCGATTTTTAAATTTTGGATTTCAGATAAACCCCCAGACCTAATTGCCCGATTTCCCTAAATGTCATAAATTGTTTTTCTTATCCTAATTAAATTATATATACTGAGTTTCCTTGCGAAAAAGCATGTTCATGACACCAGAGCGATTTTCAAACGTTGGGTTTCAGGTAACCTCCATACTAATAGTCCGATTTCATTGATTTTCTAAAACTTTTTTGATTTTATTTCAATTATATATACGAGTTTCCTTATAAATTTTAAAATTGAGGCCTCTAGAGCGATTTTTAAATTTCCCTTTAACACCCACTCATTTTTCATATATACCCCACTCCCAATCGCCTGATTCCCCTGAATTTCGGAAACTATTATTATAAATTTATTTTAAAGAAATTATTGAGATTTGTTGAAAATAAAGAAAGCGTTGCGGCCTCTAGAACGATTTTATTTGTTTATTTATTTTAATATTCGCTTTTTGTAAAGCTCCAGTCCCAATGATTCAATTTTGCTGGTTCATGAATTGGACAAATTATTTGTTAATTGATGGTAATATGCCAAGTTTCGTTCTGAGAGAGAGAAGGGGGAAAAATGAATAAATAAAAATGCGACCGCCAGAGCGTTAACTTCTTTTTTTCCTTCCGGTGCCTAGTGAGTAAGATCGATAGAAATTTTAAGACATTATTCAAAAATCGCTGCATGGGTACAACCGCAATAGCTTACTTCCTTCGGAATTTACTAAACTAGACAGGGAACTTGTGGTGCGCGGGCTCAAAATTCGAAGATAAAGTGTAATTTATGGCTCGGCTGATAGATATACATAGATATTAAATCTATGCATGCCTTGAATTTATTTTGCAAAATGTCCCTTTATGCCCTCTTATTGGAGACTTCTTGGATTCATTATCGTCGATTGTTAATTTTCAGTAATACGGGCATCGCCGTTTTGCTAATGATTTACTTGTGACAAAAGTGTGTACGCCACTGATAATACCGAAAAAACATTTGTGGGTATGCAACTTAATCATACGGGAACTCCTTGTTGTCTGTTTAGCCTGTTATTAAGGTGTTTGACTCCAAAGTAGATAATATGTGGTTTGAGCCCCGTACCTAACTTGTAATTTTTTATTTTAATTCTCTTACATCTCCCGTAATTCCATCATTGTGTTTAGGCCTACGGAGAACACACTTAGCGTTAACTGCTTTACCACATTAGATACAATAGTTTGTGACAAGGAAATGTACTGATATTGAATAATACTACTATTCAATATTCTACTTATTTTTCACTTCCAAAATACGAAAACCAACAAAGAAAGAGAAAAGAAGCATCCAACCAGATATTACTGAATACTTAATCCAGCAAATAGCCAAATAACAACTAGATACTTCAACACTATCCCAATAAAAGTGTCAAAAGTACTCCGTGGTAGTGATGGTTACCAAAGTAGGGGGAAGCAAAGCTTTGCAACGCGAACTAGTTTTCCATTTCCCTACTTCGTACGTTTGCCTTTTGCTCACCCATACATTTTCGATAGCGGGCCGTTTACAAGTTCTAGGCGCAGTAAAACATATGAGTTATTCATTTGCAGAGCTTGTGATATGCCTTTAATGCATTGAAAGCTAGAGGAAGTGTAACCTGTATCTGCGCAGCTGTACCGAGAAAGATATCCAGACATACGACATCCACGTCGTGTCACCTTTCAGTCTATCCGTCGGCGTCTACGAGAACTGGATCCCTGTCAGTTCATAGACTGGATGCTGGTGCAAATCGAAGCCTACGCACTGGGGCTTCGAACAAGAAGTTCACAACAGACTGCAGGCTCATTCTTCGACAAGCACTCTTGCAATGGACGCAAACAGTAGTGTTTGGGGAGTCCTGAAGGCGGAACGGCTCACTAATTTCATGTTCTGAAGAAGCAGACCTTGGGACAAGCGAACTTCGTTCCCCGATTTTCAGTTAGGCAACTGGGCGTTAAACCACAGTGAAAATCCACACTTGTTTTCCTCAGTGCTGTTCCTACGAAGCCACTTTCACCAGAAATGAGTATATACTCAATCACCGTAACAGCCAAGCACATACGGGATTACGAAAATCCACATGCCCTTGTCGAGACACGAAGTCAGCACAGGTTCAGTGAGTTGGCACAGTATGTGGCGCACCTTCTTCCTTTGCGGCTAAATGGGCTAGTTTTTCATTAACTTACTGTCTGTATTACTGGAAAACGTCCCTCTAGAAACACATAAAATGTTCCAGCATGTGGGGACTGCCCCCCATTTTGATAGAAACGTTCGACAGCAGCTGGACGTTTTCCCTAACCATGTGTCCAACATTATGCACCGATGCAATCTCTGCAGGAATGTTAGCGGTCGCCATTTTCAACAAATCCTATAATTGTTTTCTAAATGACGCCCAAACTGAAAACAAGATAAAAGTTGTCGCTGGACTATCATTGTTCTTGAACACAGATTTTCTTCACTATATTTAGTTTTTCATATTTTTAGAAGTGCGTTTCATTGATTATTTATTTATATTTTAAAACCGTGCTCAACTTAAAAGCAAAACTTGTCTTCTTATTGTATCCATCATACCTAGTATTTCCATCTTTACCCTTTCAGGACATAGTAAATTGTTTTCATTAACTGTAAGTTTTCATTTCAAATCCAACGAAATTAAAAAAAAAAAAATACTAATTACATGGCATCATATTTCATAAAATTATTAAATTAGGACTGTAGAAGTAGCCATAACCAACAGAAACCAATAACAGACCAAGGGGAGCTGAGTTGTTTATTTGGATCAAGTTATCGTAAGCTAAACGATCCGCTGATGTTTCGTTTAAGTAGGCTGCCTCACCACTGTTGCCAACTTAGCCATTTTATGGCTAAAGCTAACATTTTACGGAAGCATTTAGCGATAAAAATTGCGAAATGCTTATAGCCAAAAATTTAATTTATTTAACCAGCTAAATATAGCTTTTGCTACTTTTGCCATAGTTGTAATTGTTATATCATTCAGCTGCTGCAGAAGCATTCCTAGTAATTTAGAGTCTCTTATTAAAGAAGCATTTACTTAGTTTAATTGCTCTTCACTTCGGCGGCAGGAATTTCGATCGTCTTTTATAACAGATCATCGCTGATGGTCATGATGATCTTAAAATTGTCAGAGCTTGTGATACTCGCTGGCTATCAACTGAAACAACTGTCTGCAGGATCATGGATCAATGAAAACTTTCTTTGAAATGACTCGTTACAAGGAAAAATGTCGCGCCACAGAGCTACTGTACAACATGTAAGTCGATGACATCCACCATGCTTATTTGCTATTTTTTAAATCAGTTCTTTGTTAAGTTCAGGCCGTTAATAAATAATTAGAATTGAATACAGCAGACCCCACCAAACTGTTAAATGATTTAACTAATCTTACTCATTCAATTGCTAGGAAACTGGTTTTACCAACAGCAACCTGTCGCTTAGATCCTCTCAAAGACAACGTTGATGACTTTGTTGACGCATACGCCTATCTCGGCTATGAATTTGAAATCGAGCTGAAAATGCTGAAATTGTCTTCAGAGCAGCATCAACAGTTCCTACATCATTGTTTGATGTTTGTCAAATAATGAAAAGAACTATAACAGAATGTCCAAATTATATAAATGGTTGCATGCCTTAAGAATGATAAAGGATCCCTTGATTGCACTTGCAGTTTTTATTGCCAGCAGATGAAATTTCAAAAATGAAAATACAATGCGTGAACTTGACATCTAATAAATGGTCGGAAATTAATAACACAATCTTGTTTTGGAAAGAAATAATAAAATACAATAAGGACGCAAGCGGTCTAAACCCTTTTGCTGAATTATCAAACTTTGCTTTTATGCTTCTTTCACTTCCTTGGTCCATTGCTGAAGTTGAGCGATTATGTTCCCAAAGTTTAAACGAAGTGAAAACAAATTAAAGAAATAAAATGTACCTAAAAACACTTGATTCAATCCTAACAATACGTGCGGTCTACGAAGGAACAAACAGTGTTGTAAGGACTGCCAACTTCCCATAAAAGGTGCTACAGAAAATCGGTTCAAAGGCAGCTTACGCTGCTGATGCGGAATCTATCTTTGAACCATCTATTTCTACTACTACAGTAGGCTGCGAAATCGACTTTCTGGAGTAGAACCCGAAGTACATTATTTTTGACACAGGGACTTGGTGAGTTTTTACATATTTTACCTAATGAATTTTAGCAAATTTCATACTAAACATCGCATATTTTTATGCACACTGTTCATGTATTACATTTTTAATCTGTTTGGTAGATCTTTAGTTAAATATATTTAAATAATTATATAAAATATTGTTTTACATATTTAAATATTACGGAACGATTATCATATAACTGAATCTCTTGGTGGACCTGGACGTTTACAAATAAAAAATCAGTGATTGAGGCTCGTTGTATATCTAGTCTTTTTTGTTATATTGTTATATAATGCCATTTTTAAGATTCCATCTAGTATTATTTGTAAGGTGTTAGTAACACTGCCACACTACTCGATATTCCTCCGCTGACTGAACGTTCGTGTCACTCGACCTGTGTGCTTGCGTGTACGTCAAGCATATCGCGTTTGGCTCTCACTGAGTAGTCAGAAGGAAGTACGTTGTATGCAGAAGTGGTTGAATTGCGCAGAAGGAAAGAGTTTGTCCGTTAATGGTATGTGTTGGAATAGATCATGTAAAAGTAGTTAATATTAATTTATTTTAACTTGCATTATCTTCTTACGAATGTATAAATAAAATATTATTTTAAATTTGAATAAACATTTTGTCTTTCAAAAGCTTAAATTTACATTGCAATATAATTAACGATTTCTGTAATTTTAATCCAACCTGTCTACGCTTTCTCTCAATAACCAACTTACTGGTGGTCGTTAAATTTTTAAATTATATATCCATAAATAATGTTACTCTTTATTCTAGCAAAGTTTATTTGCTGCCTTCACATTCTTTAAAGGAACATAAATTTATTTTCTATATTTGTCATACTTAGGTTAAGGTTTGAAACAGAGATATCTACATTGTACTAGAAATTCAATTTCTCTGCTCTTTAAAAATAAATCTAATATAAGTCCAGTTGTGGGTTCCACTGGGTTTTATACTTGAAATGAATTTCCTTGTTTCTCCATTTGACTGGAAAGAAAGTTCCTTCTTACAAACAGACGTGTGTGTGTATGTTCAGTAGATTATCTTACTTTTCTAACAGCCAACTACTACTAATGGTATACTAACACTAACAAAGTACAAATGTTCAAACAGTGGCCTGTTAACATTTTTAGAATCTTTTATAAAATATTTATCCAATTGCTAAATTATGAGAATCCAATTTCAAATTAAAAATAAACTAATATTAGAACTTAACTATGATTTGATTGTATTAAAATCTATAAATTGTAAATTGTAAACATACCAATCAAAAAAATTAATTATGAATTAATTACTTGGGGAAGGTCCTAAACTCGTTTTCAAGTTTTTCCAGCGATAACAGAAAAGCTACCTTAAGTCTAACGGTGCAAGGTCAGGGCTGTAAAGTGGATGGTCCAGCAATGGACTTTTCTATGCTCGTAAGTTTCTCAATTTTGCCATTGCCCTGCATTGTCCTCCATAAATAGAAGCCTTAAATTCAGTAGCTAAAAAACCAAACACACATGTGCGATAAAAATGCATCGACTTCCATAAAATATTGGGAGGGGGGAATGCAGTCTTTATCTGAGATATGGAAAAGTAAGAATCAGACACTCAAAAGTTGGTGCACGAATACAAAGGAAACATTTTGAAGTCAGTAACTTAAAACGTAATTAAACCGTTCGTCAAAACAATTAAAATAAGCAACATGGTGGTAATTCAGTGTTATTATTTGCAAAACGAAAATTATAATACTATTTACCCCCAAAATGCTCTTATGTCTCAGAATAGATTTTTTTTTTTTTTTTTTTTTTTAAGGACGCTCGTTAATCTCAGGTCACCAGCGTCCCATTCTATTTAGGGCGTGAAACGGCCGACAAATTTTGCTCAGAGGCCTCTTCTTTCAGGCTTGAGGTTCTTTATCGTGCCGTAAATGTACGACACGGGACCCACTGCTTTACTTCCCTTCCTTCCGAAGGAATCCATACTTAGGATTTTTACGCCCAAAAAAAAAAATCCATCGATCTTGGCCGGGTTCGAACCCGCGACCTTGGTTTTAAAAGGCAAGTATGGTTACCACTACACCACCAGGACCGACTCTCAGAATGGAGTAAAAGTAAACAGTATATATTGCATACTTCTTTTTGATTCAGAAGTTTTCTTCAAATATGATTATAATTTAACATGTGGCAATAATATTCATTGCTGAGTATCTATGGAGCGATCTAATTGTTTCGTTACTCACATGGTGAAATGAAAATGTACATGGCTACAAAATGCAACAAGCTATTTATAAGGGATGACAGTGTATATCCACATATTATATTGAAATAATTTATCATTAAAAAATCTGTGGTAGCTAGATCACACTGTTTTGATGCGTTACGTTAACGCAAACTTCTGGTGAATGCTTTGTAAGCAATTTTGTGGTTCAATTGCAGGTGTAGAGATGGTGCTGAAAGTCAAATGTCGCCATGCCGATGCCCCTGCGTATCGTCAACTTTCAGACTTAAGTACTCGGTCGAGCTCAGGTGTCCAGTCCTGAATTACCGGAGTGAATTTCCTGTTAACAGAGCAAGTGTTATTGTTCAGATTGAGAGAGCGGTGCAACACTGACTTCATCCTGCGTTCTTGGGGTCAAGCCTGAGCTTTAAGTCTTTGCGGGTGGGTACACGGCACTAACATTTTATTGTAAATAGCATAATTACTGAAAAGTTACTTTCTACCCATTTAATTTGAAAATTATTTTTGTTATTTTTTATGTGAACTGAAAAATATTTAAAATGGAATGTTTGTGGTGGTATAGCTTTCAGGAAATAGCTACCAAGTACAAATTGTGGCAATCTCGCAATAATTATGATTACAAACATGTTTGGTACCAAACTATATCATAAAAATGACCAGTGAAGACGAAATAATTGGAAATTAGGTGTGATAAATTTCAGAACCGTGATGTCCATGGAACAGACATTTATATAAAAAAAAAAAATACCACATTTAATATTTAACAGATACCTTACATAACTTTACTTTTTCCCTGTTTAAATTGCGATAACTTAACAAAAGTACTTATCTAATGCATTGATTATTTTTTTTAACGAATTCCGAAATTAACTATTGCGATTGTACTTATGAAAATATTTTTTTTTTAAAATTTTCTTCAAATCTTCATCGATCCTACTTACTAGGCATCGAAAATGACAAAGAATATGAGTGAGAGAGAGAGCTCTACCGGTTGCAATTTGTTTTTTTCTCAACATAACTCTGCATATAAAATCGATTCGTCGAGTTCCTAACCAGCAAAATTGGACCATTGGGTGTGGGGGTTAACACTGGAACGCCCATCTTTTGATTTTCGAAAGCTCAAATTTTCACTGTTTTTGAAAGTATTTTTCTATGGTTTTGTGACTTTTAATCCCTTTCAATGACGGACGTTTAGCTCAACAGGGTTTTTTTTTTTTTTTTTTTTTTTTTTTTTAAGGCTTAACCTGTTAAAATAATACCAAATTTACCATCGGTTCCCGGAGGCGATCATTTGACCTCATCCTTACCCACGTTTCTTACTACATTTATTGCGTAGTTGTCACTGCACACAAATGTTTCAAACTTTGTAGCGCGGTGCGCGAGTCATTGTTTATCAGCTCTTGTATCCATAGCTTTACTTGTTCGCGTAGCATTCATTCATAGACTACGGTTGTGAATGATTATAGGGACGAAGGAACATCTAAGGACGCTAAACGCAAGACATGTCACAAATAGGTTTATATATATACACATACATACATACTATTAATGGAGTAATAAAATTTTTGGCTTCGTCGCTGTTCGGTACATGCTCTTCTACTAGCTAAATATACCAGCCATCTTGGTTTTTTGAATCAGTGTCTACACGTTGGTTGAAGTCTGTGGATTTAAATAATTATGATGACGTATTATTAGTTACTCTAGATGTGTCTTCGCTTTACACCAATATCCCCCACAATAAGGGTTTAGAAGTTTTAGCCTACTTTTTAGATAAATCAAACATAGCTCAGACTCCTTCCAAATATTTTATTTGCCAATTAGCATATTTTGTCCTCACACATAATGTGTTTGTATTTGAAGGTCAATATTTTCTCCAAGTCAAGGGGACAGCCATGGGGACCAGAATGGTTCCATCTTACGCCAATCTGTTTATGGCCAAACTTGAAGAATTTCTACATTCAGAACCCTTAGCACCGTTGGTGTGGCGCAGATTTATTGACGATATTTTCATCATTTGGACTCATGGTATTACTGCATTTGATGGTTTCTTCAATAGGCTGAACACTAACTATCCAGTTAAGTTCACATCCACAGTTTCCCTTACTCAAGCTGTCTTCCTGGATGTGGAAATTCAGTTAGTCAATAAGCAATTTCTGACACCTATTCATGTTAAACCTACTAACCTACAGCAGTACCTACATTTCGAAAGTTGTCATCCATCACATATAAAAAAGGCCATACTCTTTTCTTTGTCACTACGAGGACACCGAATCTGCAATAACGACTCAGCTCTGGATAGATACATCACCCAATTAACTGACAAATTAGTTAAGAGGGGTTACCCCCCTTCCCTGGTAAAATCAAAAGTCCAGGCCTCCCATCAGAAGCATACTCCTAAGACTCGTAAACCAGCAGATATTGACCAATTGAATTTCACAGTGACATATTTTCCGGGCATTGAAAGACTCAAAGCTGTCTTAAAAGACAGCTTCAATATTCTCACGCAAAATCAGCTAACTGCATCATTGTTTCAGACATTACCAAGGCTATGTTTCCGGTCGGCTCGCAACCTCAGGAGCATTTTCCGCAGAAATATTAATTATCCTCAGCCCTCCTTCTCTACACTTGGCTCATATCCATGCAACCGCCCTAAATGTAAGACCTGTGCCTTGATATCCCCATGCTCGTCTTTTGCTAGTCCGAATCTGAAATCATAGTTCAAAATTCACTCTTTTTTTCAACTGCACCTCTACCAATGTTGTGTAATTACTTAAATACAAAATTTGTCCCGCTTTTTATATTGGACTAACGTCCACCAAGGTATCTATTAGAATGAACAATCGCAGGCATTCTGTTAAAACTTGTTCCCCATTGCCGGTATCACAACATGCCAATTTTCACCAGGCCACGTTCGATGACAGCTTCTTCCTTATTCTCATAGATGCCGCTCCTCCATCTAAACACACCTTACTTAGAGACGTAGAGATGGCAGCAATAGTTTTACATAAAGCCCGTATTCCTCCAGGCCTCAATATTTCCTTGTAATCCTGCCACGTTTGCCAAACTACTTTGTTCAGCTAGAGTTGGCAGTTTTGCTGCTACGTCACACCCCTATGCCTCACTACGACAGACGCCGCCTGCCACAGCTTAGTTCATTCTCATCACGTGACCAAGAGCCAAGCTCGAAATATACGTGTGGTTTTAGTGTTCAATTTTACGGTTTTTAGTTTTTTTAGTATAAAATTGTATGTGAACTTTTTTATATTGCACTCCGAGTGTTTTTTTATGAATATATATAATATAAATGAAAATGAAATATAAAAATGAATGAATGAAAAATAAAAATAAAGTAACACTATTAACAATGTAACAAATTAACAGTAATAATAAAAGTAGATAAGGATAAAACACTGAGAAAAAGTCACACTTTAAATTGCTTTATTTCGAACAACTGCGAGTTCTTCAATGGCAAGAAGCTAGACAAGTGAAAGTGATAAAAGTAAATATTGAGTATCGAAGGTAACGTTATGCATGGAAACAGATGAAACTAGAAATGAGAGTGTGGGAAGAAAAAAAAACTAATATGCAAGATTTAAACCAGGTGGTATACGCGCTTCATGTAAAAATATAGCTGCCATTTCTCTATCTCTGAGTAAACTTTTAGAGCATTGTGTAGGTAACGCATCAATAAGAGCTAGATTAAAAGCATCATCAAAATCCTTACCGTGAGATAAGGCATTTAACATTTCTTCATTTGCCACCTGTTCTTCCAAGAACGTCGTATATATGTTATCCTGTAAGCTTTGCAAAGCATTTTATATTGGTTTAACTTCTGTTGTTTCGCTACGCATGAACAATCATAGACGTTCTGTTAAAACCAAGTCTCCCTTGCCGGTTGCCCAACATGCCTCATCTCACTGTAAGGATTTTGATGATGCTTTTAATCTCTTATTGATGCGTTACCTACACAATGTTCTGAAAGTTTACTCAGAGATAGAGAAATGGCAGCTATATTTTTACATAAAGCGCGTATACCACCTGGTTTAAATCTTACATATTAGTTTTTTTTTTTTTTTTCTTCCCACACTCTCATTTCTAGTTTCATCTGTTTCCATGCATAACGTTACCTTCGATACTCAATATTTACTTTTATCACTTTCACTTGCTTCTTGCCATTGAAGAACTGTCAGTAGTTCGAAATGTAGCAATTTCAAGTGTGAATTTTTCTCAGTGTTTTATCCTTATCTACTTTTATTATTACTGTTAATTTGTTATTATAGCCAAAGACAGTTGTTAGACCTGTAAATCTTTGTGTGATTATTGTATAACCAAAAACTCTGCAAAAAGTATCATTCCATTATCTCCGAGAAGTTTCATTATATTAACTTTCTGTATAGATATAACCCGTGTTTGTATAACATGTTTGTTTTTGTAGAAATAAATTGTTGCTATATAGCATGAAGCAAGCCCAATTGTACGATAGAAGATTTCTTATTTTCGAGAAGAGGCGCGCTTATACTTGAAATATTTTTTTTCTTTTATTTTACTAAAAATCATTTAGCCGGAGATAACCTATAAAGGATGAGCAAATGAATGAACGAGCAAATGTGTAAATGAATTACTGAATTATCAACAAATTAAATGAATAGGCACAGAGGCCTGGGAACATAAAGAGCTAAACATACTTGGATACGTGAACAAAACCATTAATATAAAAATATCTGAAACTAGAAGTTCGATTTTTGCCGGATTTGAAACAGGTTCTCAGCTCAAAAGCCATACATCACTACGGTCATCTGGTAAGTAAGAAATATCAGTGTCCCGAGTCAGAACAGCATTTAAATATGTGATACTAAGCAGACACACAGTATATATAAACTCAATTCGGAAGCTAAATGCAAACTCGATTCGAACCTGACTAGCAATTTAGAAGCAAATTAGTTTCCGTATACCTTCACAGTAGGCGATGAGGGAAAAATTTCATAGTTTTGAGCGAGTAAAATGCATAAGAAGGTAGTGGAGCATAAACGGGCGTTTTTTAATTAACTTTAAAAAATAATAATACACTTATAAAAATCGCTCTGCCTCAATTTTGGTTTTTCTCGACGCACTTCGGTATATTTCATTGAAATAATTTTTTAAAAATAGTTTCTGAAAATGAGGGCAATCGGGCCAATAGGAGTGGGGGTGCATCTAAAACGTAGGGGATTGAAGTAAAATTTAAAAATCGTTCTAGTGGCCGCAATTTTTAATTTGTTTAAAAGAAACTCTATATATGCCAATAAGAAAAATATGTTTATATTTTCTCGTGTCAATGTGCAAAAATCCTTGATCACTATAATAATGCAATCACTATCCCCCATAGACTTTAGAATCAAAAAGCTCTTGACTTTACCAGCCACATGGCAGCAAGCTTCAACAGCAATTGTACTGCAAAAAAAAAAAAAAAAAAAAAAAAAAATATTAAATTAAAAATCAATCTGCCTCAATTTTGGTTTTTCTCAAGGCACTTCGGTATATTTCATTGAAATAATTTTTTGTCTTTTGCTGAACAAATAAATAGTTTCAAAGTAACAATCTGCTTACACAAAATATTTCAAAAACCTTAACAGCTATAGGAATTATGCTGATCAATCTATAATTATATAAGCCATTATCTTAAGTGAGAAGAAAAATAAAATTTGTACCTTAGAGCCTTAACATTAAGTTCAAACCTTTCCCCATATATTGTAAAATTTTGCATTAAAATTATGAAATATTGAGTATTGACATATTGACATTTTATATTCTGAAGCATTAAATTAAACCTGTTCTATATTGAAGGATATTTACAAAGGTAGAGAAAAAGAAGAGAATAAAGAAGAAAGAAATAGTTTGTACCCTAAAGCATTAAATTAAATCTTCTCCATACATTGCAACTTTATATATTAAAACATATGTAATAATATAGATTGGGGAAATGTGGGGGGAGAAGGAAAAGATATGTTTTGTGTCCTAAAGCTTTATGTTAAAATATTTTCATAAATTGGATATTTATATTTAAATGCATAAATAGAGTGTCAGAAAATGTGGAATAGAAGGGAATTTGATGAGGGGGAGGGTACCACCTCAGCTCTCGGTGTTGGACTTCCAAGAAATATCTAAATCACCTTCCCATGCTATTAGTGCTAATAATATGTAGGGAATGTTGGGAGAAATGTATTTATGTATGGTTATTGCACCCTGGAATTTATTAGAGAATGATGAAGAGCTTGTATGCAGCAGGCAAGAGCAATAGGTGTGCAGGTATAAGATGCACTTGACCATTGGTTCAAAATGTCCTCTCTGTAAATTAGAGATTAGTATAGATGCCCATGCTTGAAGGTTGGGAGTGAGTAAGCATGCGCCCATTGTTATTGGTGGTTACTGTTAGTTATGTCATGCTGTAAGTTTGCAGGTACAATCAACAAATTGTTTAGTCGTATGTAGTAAATCTGTTTATAAAACTATATTTATAAATAGAAAGAGAGAGGAAAGGACAGAAAACAATTAAAGTATGGCATTTCTTCATTAAAGTAATTGATGACAATTTTACAAATATAGTCCTTAAACATGAATAACACTAGATTTACTTAAAAAAATCCAGCAGCGTTTAATACCATACAGGAGGCTGTAATTTCAGAAAAATATTTGCACTATACAAAATTATTTTCTTGAAAAATCTAAGCACTGCAATTTCATTCAATTTCTAACCAGCTCCAACTATGGAAAGCTAACAGTAATTAGCATTTCATGTTATCTACTAGATGGCAGCTCTAATTAGGCATAAACAGAGTGTCCCAGTTTGATGTGCATACTCATTTTTGTATATCCTTCCCTTATTGCATGCTGTGCTGCAGAAATGCACAATATGCTGGTTCTGTTAAGTTCTTGCCAATGTCTAAATGTAATTTTTATTAATTACTAGTAAATTCTACTCAACTAGCAGTGTTATTCATACTATCATTAGTCTGTGATAATGCATAGAAAGAACTCTTTCTGGGGAAAAGGGACTACAATTATTGCCTCTTTCTTTGAAATTTACTAGAGCTTTAGTCTTTTGACGATGATCTGAGTTAAAAGATTGATGAATGGAGAAAAATATCAACATATTAAATTGAAAATAGTATTCATATTAAATATTGTATTTACGAAGCTGTGACAATGGAGTGGTAATATATCTTAAACTTAGGTGTCCATTTTTTTTTTTTCCCTACAACTCCACTTACATAAAAGAAGATGCGTTTTGGGAGAATCTCTCCCATCTTCAGTTGTTCACCGAACCACCATTACTCGAAACAATGGCTGGACACCTGGATGTTTCTGTGGTGGCCTCTGTTCCTTGAAGTAGGAAATTGCTGAGTTCATCCATAGGAGGAAACTCTAAATTCATTAGGTTTTCTCTATTTTTTAATATAAATTTTTTTTTTCCAAGTGGATAACTCCAATGGCTTGTGAAGATGTTTCAGTTGTTTAATTTCTGGTTTTATTTCATGGTTTTTGGTTCAAAAGTGAGCTGATTTATCCACCTGCTTAAACTGAATATTCCCAAAATGTTCTTTCTCCCAATTTCCAAATTTCTCTTTGTTTTGCCTAAGTAGCTCTGCTCACAATCTGCACATTTTATTTCATAAATTCCCAATTTCTGTTCTGTTGATATGGAGTCTTTTACTGTGCAACCTAATAAATTCTTGATGTTGTATCTATTCTTTGGGCCCAACATTATCCCATGTTCTTTGATAATTTTCTTGAACTTGTGTGATAAATTGGATGGTAGTGAAACTTTTAAATTTGTATTTTTCTTTTGTGTTTTTCAGTGTGGAAACTTCCCTTATCCCTTTTTGTCTTAGATTTATTGATAATTTTTATTGCTGTGTCTTGGTTGAAACCATTGATTATAGCCATCTTTATTATTTGTATTCTATTTTGTACTCTGTTTCTGTGAGTAGAATATTCATCAATCTGTGTGCTAAACTATGAAATATTGCATACTTATGTGGAATGGGGTTATAACTCTCATTTTTATGTAGCTTTCTGTATGTGTTTCTTTTCTGTAAATTCCAAAATTCAAACAATCTCCATTTCTAATGATTTTTAAATCTAGAAATGTTAGCCAACCATTTCTTTCTTCTTCTATGGAAAATTGTATAGATTCATGTTGCAAATTAAGAAGTTTCAGGGCATCTATTGATTGTTTCTTCGGTATTATTGCAAAAATATCATCCACGTACCTATACCATGACTTGAAAATTAAAGGGAAGGCTTTTGTGATGTGTGTTTCAAATAACTCATGAATAACAAAGGGTTTCTCATGGTTAGGTTTTTTTTTTTGTGAAGCTGAAGTAATTTTGTTTAATGCAAATGTTAGCAGGTTTTTTAAATCTTCTATTTCTTCTGCTTTTAAATTTATTGATGTTAACCATTTTTTTTAGCATAAGCATAGGTTTCTCCATAGGTATGTTCAGGAATAAGGCTTTTAAATCAAATGAAACCATTATATCTCTAGCTGTAGTTCTGCTATTTTTAAGTTTTTTGACTAGATCAACTGAATTTTTAATGCTCAAACGTAATGGCGGTTCAGCAAACATCTGAAGATGGGAGAGATTCTCCGGAAATGTATCTTAACTTTTATGTAAGTGGAATTTAGCATAAAAAAAATGAACACCTAAGTTTATTATATTGCTTTGCAGTCTTTCTGTTAAAATCTGCAGCCATAGATATTTTGTTTTTCTTACCAATTGCAAATATTTAAAATAAAAATGTATCTTTAATTGCAATTTCTTCATCATTAGTAGCTTATGTTCATACGTAATTCTTCTCATCTATAGCTATAGTTTTTATATCTCTTTTTGATCAAAAGTGAAGCTCTCTTTAGTTTTTGTATATGAGCTTTTCAAATATACTATACAATGTTTTGCATATTCTTAATTACAGCTATACCTGAAGCAATATCTTGGTGGGAAATTCTAAATGTAAAATTTAATTAAATGTACCAGAAATAATTAAAAATGAAATGCCCTAACAAATACAAACATAAAAGCAAAACATAAGGTCAATTTTCTTAAACTTGTTAAGTTAAATATTAGTAATAGTTGGTAAATGTGACAAATTTTTAACTATTTCAAAAATAAGACATTTGCCTTGTGTTAAAGAAAAAGTCAATTATATAATGAAATTACACAATTCTGTATATAAAGTCCACTCTGTTTAATATAGATTTGTTCCCTGTTAAACATATAAGCCATTTTTATTGTACTATGATAAATATTATTTGTTTAAAGCTCTTTTGAATTTACTGTAAGCTGAAATATTTATTAGAAAAAGCAATTCACTGTTACATATTGTTGATTCTCCCTTCGTATTTAATATATTTATTATTTGCTTTTATTTTGTTGATTTTATCTATGGCACATTTTACAATTTATATTTTTGTTCTTAATATAATGTTTCAGCAATTACTAAGATTTACCTATCAGAAAGTAGCGGCAACTTTCAAATTTATTAGTTTTGAGTTGAAATATAATTTAATCATGCAGTATTAACATTAAAATAGGTGTCAAAGCCTTAGTTTCTCCATATAGATGAAATATTAATAGTTCTTAATATTTTTACATTAATGAAATTTTGTTTTCAGTTTTGCTGATGAGGCACAGATTCATTTGCCAGAAGGTGATAATGAGAAATGCTGGTAACATTTGGTTTGTGATATCACTGACACTAAACAGCATGTTTTGTCATCATCTGATAGCCCCAACTTCTGTTGTCATCATCTGATAGCCCCAACTTCTGTGGTAAAGGTACTGTTTTTGTAGTAGATATATAATTTAATCACCCATTAATTAGGAATCATTGAAGCAATTTGTCCACTTACAAGACATACCAGTAGTATGGGAATATTTTAACATTAAATAATATTTAGTTTGTAGCTGCACTGAAGCTGCACTGCTTGCATTACTGGCAGGTAACAGCCCAAATGTCGATAGTGAAATTTGCATTCTTGCGGTGGAAGTGTAATAGGGTAACCATACTTTTGCAATGAAATAGACCTAGTTTTTTTTCCCATAGATGCCAATGCTAATAGCTTAGTAATTTTTACATTTATATTTGATTCGTAGTGAGATGATGGTCCTCGTAATTGGATCAGCGTTTTTTTTACATTGAAATAGCTAATGAAATGACCCAGTTTTGCCTCATAGATGTATATATCTATATATTATATATGTAAAACTAGAAAAGCAGAAAAGAATAAAACACTAACAAATGTAATCGCTATTGTCGAACTGTAGGGGTTCTTCTATGACAAGAAGACTATATATATATATATATATTCTATGTTAATATTTAATTCGTATTTTCACTGAAACTCTACTGCTTAATCAGTCAGCAGGTGACAGCCCAAATGCGGTAGTATAATGTCGTTCATGCAGTACAAATATAATTTGATCACAATTTCTACATTTAAATATACATTAAAGACCACGTTGATTTACATAAATGGCAATGATATTAATTAATTGTTTAATATAATCAATTTTGGTTCCTGATTTTAGTAATAACACATGTATTCAGCTACCTACCAGTGACAGCATGAATGGTCGTGGCAGAACTTTTTTGCTTGGGATTGCAATGTAATTGAATCGCCCTGCTTGTACATTGAAATAGACGCAAATACTCTGTTTTTTCCACATAATTTTACTACTAAACCTTCAGTACATTTTTACATTAATAATATTAAGTTCGTACAATCACCGATGCTGTACTGCTTCAGCTGCTGGCAAGTGACATTCTGGATGCCGGCAGTCATATTTTCGTTACTGCAGTGAAATTAGACCACAATATTGTTAAATTGAACAAGGCCAAATTTACATAGTTTCTTCAAATAGATGACAATACTAATATTTAGTAATTTTTTACATTAATACTCGAAGCGGGATACCCAGCTTCGACTCCCGTAGGCATACGGAAATATAGGAGGTATTGCCATTTAATTGCTTATTAATGTATTGTTCTATGTATATAATTTTGTAATGCTATAATAATTCTAGAAAAGTAAGTAGAGTGCAGAGTGGTAATATGCGCATCAGAGAAATGAATAAGTATATAATAAGAGAAATTTCATCATACAAAATTGCTGATATAAGTTGTATCTACCCCGAATGTTGTATGTTTGTTCACGACTCTCCGTAGTCAGTGGCAAGGTCCAAGTAATGTTTTCTCCGAAAAAGTCCTTGGAACAGCAATATAGATACAAAGCTGAAATTTCTGTGCTTTTGTCTAGCGATTCCTAAAAAATGTGAAAATTGCCAAGTGTAGCTTGGATAACTCGCCCATTTGAAAAGTAAATGGGAATTGTAGCCAATCAGAAGGCTGTTTTTCGAATCTAGCTCCCAGAAGGATCTGAAATTCAGTTATCTAGCCAATAAGAAGATAGAATTTAGGAAGCTTCCAGAATGTTATTTTGAATACAAGCATCATGAAACTTTAAAGAGCGCTTAAATAACCAAATTCCTGGGATATTCGGGGAGTTGGAAACTATTCGTAGTGTCGCAAATAGTTCATGCAACGATAGCACGGGGAGGTTTTACACAGTTGCTAATATTTTATTGAGTCAAATGTTTCAGGGAGTTGCTAGTAGTTCAACAAGTCTCAAGCTGTGTTCTGTGTAAGTGAAATATTTGTTCTTTCGTCACCCAGACGAGTAAATTATTAAATTTGAAGTCACTATGGCGAATTTAGTGTGAAAAAGTCGCGATAAATCAACAAAACAGCAACGCGAAGTATTTAATTGGTTATAAAAGTTGTACCGCGCAGATATTGTAAAAGAAACTGTGTTCAGTGAGAGAGTGCGAGAGCATTTCTATTTCGTTCCTCGCCAGTGGTTCAAACGAATCTAGAATTATAAGAAAGTCTTTGAAATAAAAACTTTAATATCTTTTTTGTGATTGAAATATAATTAGTTCATCGTGATTATTCTTTGAAATAGGCACCAAATTCTGTTCTCTACATATATAATACTAATCGTTCAGTATTTTTAAATAAAGATTTGGTTCCTAATTTCACCAACACCCCTCCTGATTCAGTAGCCGGCAAGTAACAGCCTGAATGCTGCTAGTAAAATTTCGATTTTTTCTTTAAAAACGCAATTCACATTTTTTACGTTTTAATAGCCACCAAACATTATTTTGATAGAAATAAATGTAGTAGTATTGGTTGATTAATTGTTTAAATTATTATGAGTTTGTAATTTCACCTATAGTGCACATTTTAAACTACCTGCCCGTGAAAGCCGGAATTCCGTTAGTTAAGCTTCCTTTTTAGCGTTTGAAATATCTCTCCATTTTCTATATTAAATTAGGCGTCAATGGCTTTGTTTCTTCACATAGCTGTCAATGGTACTAGTTTAGTAATTTTTTATATTAATATTTATTCGTAGACTCATCGATACCGCCATTAGTACAATTTTCGTTCTTGAGCAGGAACTGTAATTGGATCTTAGTATATTTCAATTGAATTAAAAGCAGTTTCTTCATAGAAATATGTTTGTATTTTCTCCGATATTCCACTGTTCTGATATCCGACAGTTGACAAGCCCGTATGCCAGTAGTGAAATTTCAACTGTTTCTAAAGTAATGCAATTAGATCACCCAACTTTTGCATACAAATAGAGGTCAAAACTATTTTATTACATAAATGTTAATTATAGTAGTTCATTGTTTGAATTAATATAGTTCAGTTCGTTATTTAAATCATACAGCACATTTAGTTCGTAGCTAACCGATATTGCAAGCTTCAGTATTCGAAGTGACATCACGAATGCCGCTAATGAAATCATTATTGCACCCAGTTTTTAGATTTTAATTTTGCAGTTTGCTTTTTTAAAAAAATTATTACTTTTAGATTGTAAACAGTAAAAAAATGTTAATTTTAAATAAGTACATTTATTTATATACCTATTTGCCTGGTGCCAAATATTAGACAATAGAGGATTGGATTTTGTTGTTTTCATTCCTATCTTAACTGACACTCTCATCATTAAAAGAATGAAAAAACTAAGAAATAATTTCCACATATTCTATAATCAGCTATTAGTGCTATGTTTTCTTTTACTTTAACACGTTACTTCAAACTACATTCTCATATAAAATTTGTAGAGTGGTAAATGCAGTAACTAATGTTTATTATGTACTGTTATTATTTAGATATTTATCATGCCATTCGATACTTGAAAATTTCTCTTATGGGTAACTGTAAGGTAGTTTTTGTCGCGATGTTATCAACTTGTGTTTCTTTCTATCAGAATTAAACGATAATTATTTAACTTGTCAAAATGCTTAGTGGGTTTAAAACAGCAATCAGAAATGGGAATAAATTCAACGCACAATATTGCAAACGTATCCTTATATTTTTTAATTATTTGCTTATTTATTTCCCCACAAGTGTGAAGTATTTATAGTTTAATCGACAATTATTATTTACTATAGTCTTAATGCAGTCTGCTTTCCTGTTTTATATAATAAATGCAAAAACACTTATTTTCTACAGGTTTTTATACTCCCGATTCCCTAATAATATGGTAATTGATTTAATTTACTTTTACAGTTTCCATTTGAAACGTCTATAAACTCTGGCTCATCTACTCGTATTATTTCCTTGCTTTATACATTCTTTAATATATCCAATGTCTGTGTGTTTTAAAGATATTTTCTTCATGATCGACACATTGTATTTCATTTAAAGCCTGTTCTGTTCAATGATTGTTGCTCTCTGTACCTGCCAACCTTTATAACGCTGTTGGTTCCTCGTTGATTATTACTTGCTAGGATAAAGTCATTTCGCTAGGTTGTTATCAGAGTTTGTCGACATCCCTACTAACTTTTACTGTGACACTCCAAGCTTCACTTTGTCTCCAACTATTGGCATATAATTCCGGCGAAACTGTATTCTGGACTATTATAACTCACTCTGATCTGCCATCGTGGAAAAATACCAACTAAATTGGTTAGAAACTTAATTTCAGCTGTAAATAAGCATGTTAATCCTAGCACTAAAATTCCGTATTTGAACATTAATGTAAAGAAAACTGAAAATTATGTTTAGCGTACCTTTCTTCTCCCATTCTATTTTTTATGTTTATTTCTTTTTATTATATTCGGTATTCTCTCTACAAGTGTTAAAGTACTGGAGCAACATAACAAATGTAAAGGTTAATAAGCCTGCTAAATTGCTGCGATTATTAACTACGTAAAAGTATTTTTAACTTTATTAACTTAAAGCTTACAAAGTCTAAAAACCAGTTATTTATTTAAAATTGTATTTTTACTTATCGATTCCACGCATTAAACTTTATCTTAATTTAGTTATAGTGACCACGAGAGTCCGGGAATCAGCCAAGTTTGCAAATGCCTTATGCCTGTCAGAGGGACATATTAAAGCAATATGATATAAACTATTAATATTGCATTCTATTGAAACATCACAAGACTACGATATACTGTTGAAACGTCATGGTTGTTTTCAAATGTTCAGTATTCCAAGTTATATGGTCCACTATATTATATGTAGCTTTGTGACAGTTGTGATAATATTTTTTACAAAGGAATGGCGGAAAATCTTCGAGTAATTTTGTGCACCAGAAAATAGCCAAGCAGAAAATTTCTTCGCGTACTATACGTAGAAAAGCTGCCCGAAAGGTGACAGGTAGCCACATTGCATTAAATAATTATTCATTGTTAAGCGTTAAAGTTGTACATCTCTTTTGCCATCATACATGGTTGATATTTGATATTTACAATATTGTAGTTTGTATCTGTTGGGCCGTATTTCTTTAAATATTTTGTTTTCCTTATTTATTCGTACAGTTCCTAACTGTATTTACATTTAAATCTTTTGTTAGGAGTCATTTATTAATTAAAACGTTGCAGTTTGGCAGTTGATGCCATCTTAGGCCTGCTGGCGGAATGTTGCACAGTTTTGCTGTAAATGTTATAATTATATTGTGCAATCAATTTTGGGTTGCCGTAATGGGGAGGGGAAAAAAAAGGAAAAAAAATCCAGTACACTATTTGTAATGCAACAAATGAATTCAGTTGGAAAGAGTTTAAAATAAAATCATAATTATAATAATAACTCATGTTTATTCGTATTTATAATTTTTATGATCTGTCTCAAAGTAGTCCCCGTTGGCTCCAATACACCTGTCCCAGCGTTTCTGCCGTTCTTCAAAGACATAATGGAAACCATTTTTGACAGGTTTTTTATACAATCCTCTCCGCAGTCTTCATCACTGCAGATATTGAAAAATGACTTTCACAAACGTGTTTCTTCAATCAAAGGAAAGATCACAATAGGCTAATTCTGGGCTATGGGGAGGGTGTGGGACACACTTCATATTGATATGCGATGGCGGTTGTGCATTATGGTGATGCAGCATCCAGTTTGTTGCACGGAAATGTGGTCATTTTGCGTGTAATATGGCGTTGCACAGTTTTCGGTACATCTCTGTAGTATAGCACAGTTACATATGAATGCAGGTACATCCTGGTAAATCTTTCTTGAATATTGAAAAATGAGATGGCTATAACTTTCCCAGTTAAAGCAGTTCCTTTCCTCCTCGTGTTTCTTCTCTCTCTGTTTGTGATTATAGAGATTTCCTCACACAACCTTGCTGTTTACTCTCCGAATCGAAATTTAAGTTTCAAATTTCATCAGTTGTGGTTACCTGTGGAAAAAACTCCGCATCATCTTGTAATATGTTAAACTGCACGTGAACATCATTTTGTTCGGGAAGTATTGAAACCCACCATGCACAAACAGATGTCATGTACACTTTTTCATTTTTCAATATGTGGGTGGCACCCAGTATAAATTTTTAATTCTGAAAGTGTTCTTAATGTAATTCGAATATACTCTCACAATGACTGCAGCGGTGTAACCCTTTGTTCCATTAGAGTGTCGTGTCCACCTTCCTTTGAAAACTGGTTTCATCCATTATTTAAACCATCTTTGAATTGTGCTAAAGGGAAAAAAAACATTCTCCGTAGCTCTGTGTAATATTGCATAGCCCTCGGATGAAAATTTATTTCAGAGCAGTATATTATATGTCACGTGTCACATCCTTTTTGCTGTAGGTAGAAGTGAAAAGTTTAAATTTGCACGCCTCTCGCATGTGAGTACTGGAAGTGACAACAGTGATACTAATACCACTGCACATTACTCATTTTCCCTTTTTTGTTTGCTTATTTACGGACGCTCTTTAACATCACAGGTCATCAGCGTGCCATTCTATTCAGGGCGTGAAATGGGCGACAAATTTTTGCTCACAGGCCTCTTCTTTCAGGCTTGAGGTTCTTTTTCGTGCCGTAAATGTACGACACGGAACCCACTGCTTTACTTCCCTTCCGAAGGAAGCCATACTTGGGATTTTTACACCAGAAAAAATCCATCGATCCTGGCCGGGTTTGAACCCGCAATCTTGGATCTAGAAGGCAAGTATGGTTACCACTACACCACCAGAACCGACACATTACTCATTAAGCCAACAAAATATCACAGCTATATTTTAGTGCTAGAAATTATGCTTGCAAAAATGGATTATTCTGTATTGAACAGACCTAGTATTAGAACAAAGTTATTACTAATATCATTTATTCACATAATATGAACAGAGATCCCATCTGGAATCCAGTTTAATTTTATATAAATTTGCATAAACAAGAGTAAACTTTTACTTATCGTCGTAAAACACTTCTATTTTTTTAACAATTCTGAATACTGCTGCACAGACACACAAATATTGAAGATAAAGAAAATTGTTTGAAAGCATATCTTTATTTTTTGTATAGCATACAAAATTTGTATAGTATTCCGATAGGAAACTTTTCAGTTTGACCATTTGGTCAAAGACAAGACTCTCATTTAGTTTACAATATGTCTATTTCAAAGTAATTTCAACATCTTCTCACGCAGGTAATGTCTTCAACAGTATCCAGCAAAAATGTTCAGAAAAAAATCTCAAACCATGTACGCAAGTAATCTATTAGGTTCTATAGAACAAGGTGACCAGACAATGGCAAAATCTTTTCAAGCTAAATACATCAGCTTATTATGATAACGAGCACTCTAAAAATGTGTGTTCACACAATCTCTTTAACCTTAAAATATATATAACTTTCTAAATGTGAATACCCAGGTAACTTATAATGACCAAACTATTGCAATTTTTCTGATTTCTGTTCAACTGGATTAAAAATGGTGACTTCGTTCATACACTATACAATCGCGGACAATCCACTAATTCTGTGTTATATGGCAATCCTATATTCATCACCTTTATTCAAAGGAGCTTTTGGAGTTGTGAAAAATTTTGAAATGATACTTTTTATTCTCTAACTATATATATAGCACTTATACTTAGCTCTCAAACGAGATCGGCTATTCATCAGTATTCATATTGGCACTGTCTTCAGTTTCATTTTCAGACTTTCACGTTACATGGCAAACTAGTGATTATGTAACTCCAAAATTCATTTCCCCATGACTTCCATCACGTTATGAAACTGGCAACATTTAAACTTTACCACAAAACAACTTGAAACAGCACAACATAGTTGTCATTTTATTAAAAAATAATAAGCCTGTCCAAAAATATTGACATCAAGTTTTTAAACCCAACAGAAAATCTAAGCTTCAGGTACACATGGTTCATCATCTCAAGTTTGTCTATATCTGCTTTGGCACAGTGCAACGTTCAACATAATAGCTTTGCTGCCTTCAGATTAGTTCATCTTTTCCCCATGTAAGCACACACATTACATAAATGTAGTTTGTGAATCATTTGCAGTTTATGCGATGCTTTATCACACCAATAGTATATTAAGGAAATATACTATTTGAAAGATTGGTGGGGAATATGAGTAAACTCGGTTTATGAAGATTGTTTTTTATCTTTCAGTTATAAACGTTACATGGAAAAATCAAATTGCTATATTTGTGGTTCTTAATGCACAACTACAGAATTGTTTCTTAAACATTTAAAATGAATCTATACATGTTAATGACGTAGAAGAAAGCTGCAGTCAACAACTAGTTGAAAATGATTAACTTATACTATGAATTGTTAATTTCTGTTAATATGAATTTTGTATGTAAGAAGCAATACATTCAAAGATATATCTCACAGATGCTTTATACCAAAACAGGTAGGCAAGGAATGTAGGTTTAAGAAAAATGTAAAAATGTGTTCAAATTTTTACTATTGAATTTCTCTTTTAAATACTTTAAATGGCGAGAAAAATATAAAAACCAGACTATTTATACCGCACCAGCTTAATGACAAGTACCTATTGTTTTCAGTGTGCTAATGTGCATTTAAAAAGAATTCATTCTATTAAAGGAAAATATAACGAGGTACGTATTTCTAGCTTCCTTAGAAATATTTAAAAAAAAAAAAGCATTGAAGTTAAAAATGTTTTAAAGAAGACATCTGCACTGAACAGCGGTAAACCAGCCACAGACAGAGGCAGCAGTGTTACCAGAGTGTGGGAGGGTGATTAGTGGCGTAGTCACACTTATAAATACCACATATACTTTATGACGACACTGCGATATGGCGAGGAAGCACCGCCATTAAATAAGTGCTGCCATTATTATCGTAAACTTTACTAAAAGACCTCTAGTCTACATGTTGGAGTATTCAGAAACACTAACCAATTAAAACGTCTTTTCAACCAAGTGAGGTAATACCCGCTATAGGGGGGAAACACCTTAAGAAAAATTAAATAATGTGTAGCATAATCGTTGTTATAATATAATTATTGTAAAAATGAAAGAAGTTAAGATAAATATGGTATGATATGCATAACCTGTTCTGTTAATATACAGAATAGGTCAAAATTATGTTCTCGATTTCTTTTCTTTGTGAAATGAAGTGAATAAATGTTTTTCAAAATGTAAAGTTTGAAAATAAACTTTTAAAGTTTTAAATGCACCTGCCGACTTTGCATGTTCGCTATTTTGTCCAATAAGAGACATTTCAAGAAAATAACAAGCTGAGAACAGAAGAAATAATTTTGTGATGCTCATAAGAACAAGTGTTGTGGGTTGTCATTGCCGGATAAAATGTGGGACAGACCACCCAGCTGTAGCTTACCACAATAATGTTATTAACAACTGGAGTGTTAATAAGTGAAGAAGTGGAGCATGTTAGTGCTTGTTATGCAAGGAATTTAAAAATGCTCCTACCAAGCAAGCCGAGAAACAGAAAACTTTGTGACTGGTACTGGGGAAGCATTAATGATGCTTTACTGCCTACAACTTCTGCATGGTCTGAAGAATGACGTATGTTAGATCTCTTTCGTTTAAATCTGCGCCAGAAGATGGTTTTGTGAAAAGTTGGTTTTTGGAGGCTAAGCAACATTCCACGTGTCAGAACTTGTAAACAGACACAAAGTGAAGATTTGTGGAACTGAAGATTCCTACGCATTCAGAAACATGAATGTGATTTCCCTCCAAATCAGCGGCTTTGCTCGTGTAAAACTTTCTGATATCTTGTTCTTTGCGGAAGCCACTGCAAAAAATGTTAACTACTGCAACTGGAGGAAGAGAATGTTAACTTCATATGTAATCAGGATTGTGACCTTCCACGGAAAATGGCCGTTCAACTAGAGAAATGGATCAAGAACTGGTACACTACATGTTACACTTACAAATGTCATCCCGTGTCTTTTTATCTTTGTGGTTTCATCGTGGATCGCGTCTTTCTACCACCCACTTGAAGATGTGCTGATTGGCATACAAGCGAACGCAGGATTGGTGCTGAAGAGGTATGGAAAGTTTAAGCGGAACTGGATTACCGGCTTGATATGTATCATGTTACAAATGGGACAAACATTGCACATTTGGAACGTGTTTTAAAGAAACTTCGTAAAGGCTGATTATTATTATACCTGTTACATTAAATGTTATAAAAGGAGAATATAGTTATGACCTGTCCTGTACAATTTAGCATTCAAATTAATGTTCCGTTTATATGCGTAAAATTTTGTAAGTTAATGGGGAGAGGGTAAATGCAACACTAAGAAACATTTTTGATAATATAAGGAGAGGATAAATGCAACACTAAGAAACATTTTTGATAATATAAGGAGGGGATAAATGAAACACTAAGAAACGTGTTTTAATTGTATGGGGAGGGGGGTAAATGCAAATCAAAGAAACCTTTCTTCAATTACATAGGACAGGGGGGCGTAAATGGATTACTAAGAAGCATTTCTTTAATTATGTGTAGACTGTAATATAGTTTAGTTTGGGTTAGTTGATTTATATTTTATTCATTTGATGATATGCAATTTAGGAACAATAATTACGCTAAAAACAAAATCAAATAAAGGTGTGTCACACTTGAGGCGTCCATCGTATTATTTGACATCCTTCCCCATCTTTGAAAGAAATTTTGTAATTTACCGCAAAAAGCACCGTATATTGCCCAAATGAGCATCACTGTCGCCTAAACGAATGCGTGCGCATCACTGAAAATTGACAATGCCGCATCTTAAATCTACTGTTGTATCGCGCAAATTATATGTTTTAATTACTTATTAAATGCATCGTTTCGTGGGTCGAGAGACCCTATTAATGAAAACGTGTAAACCGGGTTGGGCCGCTAGAGGTAGTTTGAGACGGGAAATTACCCCCATCTCAAATGAGTTTGACACACTTGGTCTAATGTGAGAGAACAGATTATGCAAATCATGCTTTATATTGGGTAAGTTAGCTAATCCTTGTTCAACATTTAATTATAAATCTTAACTTGAAATTGAAAATGAATTTTATGTACAAAGAAGAAGCATTGAGTGGTGGGGCACTAATACGTTACAACTTATTCGAACCTGAACGAGTTTAGGCTACTGCTATAATAATCTTATATGCTATCTAAATACTGCATTAGATGAATTGCGCATGAATGATAATAGTAGAACTTTTAGAACAATAGTCGGTACAATTGTTGCAACACTTAGGTGGTGTATATTACAAAAATTCTTCGAATGTGTGTGTGGCCTTGTGTGTACAGTACTAACATGTCATGTACAGAGAACTTGCTAATGTAGTACCTCAGGTTGGACATGCTTTAGTACAAATTTTCAAAGATACGATCCAGTTAGCACTTAAGGTTATACCGTGCTAATTTCTTACAAATTTAGCACCATTTCAACATTCAGACAGCTACTAGCCGGTTTTATTAGATGGTGACAAGAAATAAATTGTACCAGTGCCTTTTGATGAATTGGGTTTGGCTTTCAGCATAGGCTCGCACTTACTGAAGCAGTAATAAGTCACTGCTTGGACAGCTGGGCGAGCACTGTTTCGCGTCTGCGAGTTTTAGTATTTAAGCAAGCAGGTAAGACATGAGCAAAACACGCTTAGAGGTATGGAATGTTGGAGGTTCACGAAATGTGCTCACCTTCCATAACTAAACTTGACTCTATAGTTTATAGAGTTTTGTATAGTACGCTCGTTAACGTCATTATCATCGCCATCTTCTCCCATCTCCAAGCTCTTACTAAACAACCAAGCGTTTGCTTTTGTCTTACCTGTGCACTGGTACGTTATGAAAGCATATATAATAAATGGGAGTACTCTGACATGAAACATTTATATGCATCTATATTGTAAATGTGTGCTTTCACCTCTTACGGGTGTGAAACAACACTCATCTGACACTAGTCCAAGTCCTACGCTGAAAATGCCAACCATTTATGAACAGAACGCTACCACACCGTTAACATTAGCAGCTATCAGTATCCAACAATCCCACCCGTTTTTGCACAGGAGAGCAAACCTTAAGTGTTAACAATGGACAGTCTGGGAGAGCATCTTGATGAGATCATGTTTTAGACTCATCTTTGGGTGCAAGTAAACAAAACAAAGTAATTAGCACATAGAAGTAATGTACTCTTAGTCTGTGAAGGTTACTAAAATAATAATGCACCATAAGAGGAACTTATGGGCATGTGGCAAGCCAATAGGCTGCCATTCTTAATTGAAGGTGGTGTAAATAATGTCTGTGACATTTGAGTAGGTGTGCTATGGTCCTGGTCTGAACTGGGCATATAAAGTCAGTATGATTTAGTGCTGCTTGTCAGCAAATAATAACATGCTTAGCAGAAATATTCAAATATCAACGAAGCTTTCTAAAAGTTCAGAGTATTATTTGTGAATGCTTTTGTAAATATTGAATGTTATTGGAAATAATACGAGAGTGAATCAGAAGGTAAAGACAGTTTTTCAACTACGCGCTTACCAAATCAGAGGGAAGTATATGTTCGTGTTTATTAATGGGTATTTCCACTACAGACAACCACCGCTCGGCCGTTGGAGTTGCAATCCACTAACACCGCCCTCATGGCTAGCATCATCGAAGAGCTCGTGCCATTGTGCGCTTTCTTTCGGCTTAGAAATAGAGAGTACGGTGCAATCTAATCCATGTGTTAGATCGTTATCCTTCACGTATTGTTAATCAACGATAGGCCCATGAATAGTCAGAAATTTGTGAATAAGAAGAGCAATTGCAGGAAAGGTCTAATAAAGTTACTGTCAACGCCACTCGAAAAAACCCAAATTGACAGCGATGCCGTGACCAGAGGATATCATCCGAAATAGCATTAGAATGTGATAGCGGTTATGGCTTTGCACTTGCCATAAAGCAAGACGAGTTGCAATACTTTAAACTTTGTTCACGGTGTTCCCAAACGATTTGCACAAGCAACGATGCATGAAGGAAGAATACGGACAAAATGTGTGCGTTTCAGAGAGAATTGATGTCCACCTTTGAAAACAGGACAGAAACTAAGCATTGAGTAGAAACTTCTGCAGCTAATAATTTAAAAGGGAAGCGCATGCTGACAAATGGGTTATATTTTTTAAAGACATGAAACCTAATTTGATGACTTCAGTAACATGGGCAAACAATGTACAATAAAACTTAATGTGGTTAGGTACAAGAAAAACTGAAACCTTCAATGTGCAGCAAAAGAATAGGAATACACTGTAGAAGTATTGCTGCAACATGACAATGCATATCCGGACACTATGGCAGTGCAGCATTGTGGGTTGGAACTTCCACAACCATCTCTTATAGCCCGCTCCCACCCTGCTCCAACAACCAAGCCCGCTCGGAGCAATAACTCGGCCACTCCGCCGCCACTTGCAAATATCTCAAGCCTGATTTCACCAGGCGCACCTTACAACGACAGCTACCGCAGCCAATCACCTACGCCTTCATAGTTTAGCACACTAGTTCAGAAAACAAGCCTACACAGAAATCCAGCACCTATAGTGCAGAAATCACCGGAGTCACGCGGTTCTCTACTGAGCATTACGTTCTCCATAATGCTCTGCACCAAAAGGTCTCAGCAGTCAGAATGACAAGAATCTGATCATCACATGGGACTCTCCGTTGATCAGCCTCATCCTTTTAGAGGGGGACTAATGACGCACTTAGGAAGGGAATGCGTGTCTCAGGACAACACAACAAGCAACGCTGCTGCCCTGCCGCACATGCTACAGAACGCAAAAGATAAAACAACATTGATGTCACACAATCCGACTCGCCGGAATGCAAACAACAGATGCATCAACCAAACTACAAATATAAATGGTGATTAAAGAATATACTCCTCTCCAACTCTGTCACCACCACTACTCTTAATTCCCAAGGAGACAAGCTTGTCTCCCAGCTAACCTTTCTTCATCTACTGGACATGCATTGCACGCCGTTCTTACCCATCACCCTTGAATGCATATATGGAGTACCTCACCATCGAGCTCTCTAGAGCTCCCGACTGATCCCACTTCAAATTCCCCTCCCCTCCCCTTTCTTGCTGTACTCTTATATCCTTTATCTTTTGTTTAAAAAAAACACAGGCACTAATGTGTTGAGAATTTCCATGCTAACAGTTTTTTGTGACTCAAAAGATCAACTGCAGGGTAAAGGTATGAACGATGAACATTACAAGAAGTGATTTGCTCGACAATAATCTGAAACCAGTAATTCGGAGCAAATGCATATTAAATAAATATTGTTGTAACTTTATATTAAGCCAGCCATACTGCTAAAAACATGAATTATTTGGGTTTCAAGGTTCTGGAACATCTACCTACAGCCCAAATGTCGCCCTTTCTATCATCATTTGCATCTCTTGTAATCTGTAGTGTTCTCTACCAGAATGCAGAAGCTAGTGGAATAATGCTTCAAGTGCATTGTCATGATTGATTGCACTTAGAATGATACATTTCTTTGCATACATTTACTAGGTTATAAATGTGGTACATGTTCTTGCCTTCACTTTCTGATACACCCTCATAATTGATAAGACTACCATGAGAAAGATAGTCAGAAAATATCTAAAAATGTATACTTTACTAGCATCAAATGTGAATTATTGTTCATTTATAACTCATAATAAGGCATTAGCCAGTATAATATTTATATTTCCCATGCATATTATAATTTTTTATAATTTTTTTTCTTAGAAGTTCTGATTTGGCCTGATTACACATGCTGTGCAAATTCTTTTAAATTGATAACTGAAAGTTGTCAAAAGTAATTTAATGTACTCAAATAGAACACGTAATTGATAGTAGAAATGAAAATTCTCGTAACTTCATTTAACCAAACCAACCAACCTCAGTGTATTGCAGGAGACTTGTTAGAAAACGTCAGATTGTATAAAATACTATCAACGAAGGATTAAACTTACAGTATTTTTGACTACTGTGATTTAGTATGATAACTAAAACTTTAAGTTGATAAAAGTGAGAAATCTATGAATAAATGCTCCATTAAATTAAAAGGAAATACATATTAACACTCTTACAGTAAACACAAGTCAACTTCACAGTATTATGAATCTTCACATATTATAAATATCAGAAATAAAATGTAAACCGAAATTGATAAGAAACAAGGAAATCATCAGAATTTGTAAGAAGTAAATCTGTATTTGTCATGATAAGCTTGTGCACCATCATAAGCAGGTTTTCCATTAACCACATTTAAAAAGATTGTTTAAGAACTCCATACCTGAAAAAAATGGATCCTGGACAATTTTTCCTGCCATTTCATGTTCAAGAAATACGTTATCATACACATGATACTTGAGATGATGACCTATTCCTCTGACATCTGTAGGTACTAAGTGTAACCACATTTGAATGGTTTATACTGTATAAGTTTATGCATATCACCAAATAAGTACAAAAATGGCGGATATGCTACCAATCTATTGAGAAAAAATAGCAAACTTGGTTATTTTCTCACCTTTGGGCTTCATTTTTTTGCAACACTTATACTAGAAGAAATCAATGGCCAGTTTGCCAATTGAGAATATTTCCATTTTCAGAAGTGTACTGCAATTGATCTTGCAATAGTTCTCTGAATTAAAACTGTGTGCTCCTTTAGAGAGTTAAGTTATATACATGAACACACACATACACACACACACATATACTACTTGACTTACTTAACTCTATATTACTTTTCTTTTTCTCGCATTTATTTGTAAATTTAAAATGTTGCACAACTTTTGTTCTCTAATGAAGTACTGAATTTGTTTTTCTGAGCTTTTCCCTAATATAACTATTATTATATCGGTTATAAACAGTATTTTGCATAGTCCTGGGATTTTAATGTTGTGACCAGCAACCTGACATTGTTTGCATAATCAGTTACTTTTCTTCTTACCTAAGAAATGCATACATGACTTTGTGAAAGAACGAGCATTTACAAAGGTATTCAATACAAGCTTCAAAGCTCTAAATGTGTCTACATAAAAGTTTAAATGAATGCTAATACATAAAAAACTTAAATACATTACATTAACTTCTCCTGGAGACTAAAATTGTATTTATATGTGAATTTTTGCTTATTTTGATAGTTATATGGCTATGAAAGTTTAGGAACTGTAGTGTTTTACTTTGTATTTCCTGGTTCAGTTTGTCTCTCTCTTTGTTTGACATTTGAGTATAAAAATAAAATTGTATGCCATATCATGTGCAAGGAATATTTTATCACATACATGGCACTTGAGATTCCTCTGACATCTATAAATGCCAAGTTTAAATTAGAATTGTTCATACAGTCTTTTATGGCTTAGGTTTAATCGTCATAAGTTGATGACCTCACACAAATATGGTGAATATGTTACGAACCTATTAAACCAAGAAATGTTAACACTTAGTTATTTTCTATATTTGTGCTTTGTTAGAAAAAATCCATTGTCAATCACCCTATGGAGATCTCCATTTCCCTTTTCAGAAGTGTGCTGCAATAGGACTTCCTAATTAAAACTGAGTGGCTTTATAGAGTTTAGTACATGAATATTATTTTCTAGCCATTTATTTAAAGTAGTAATGTTTCACAGCTTTATGGCACCAAGAAAGTTCTGAATGTTTTCTGAGCTTTTCTTTAGATTTGAGAAGGTATGGCAAAAGTCTTCCAGGAATTTCTCATCAGTATCGCTGTATATTATTATAACAGTATTTCAGGCAGTTTACTGAGATTTTAATGACCAACAGCCTGATATTTGACATAAAGCTCTCGCTTTTCTTCTTACCTAAAACATAACATATGCATACTATGTGTTTGTGAAAAAACAAGCTTTTAAAACGTGTAATAACAAGCTTCAAAGTAGTAAATGTGTACTGCGTACAATTTTAAATGAATGCTAATATCTAGCAAACTGCAGTGCATTACATGAACTTAAAATTCAAAACTGTCGCCGTTTGATAAATGCATTTTTTGTTTGTGTTTATAGTTATATGGCTATGACAGGAAATGTAATGTTGTCTATATAGTTAGTTCTCTCTTTCTTTCTCTCTCTCTCTGAAACATAAGTCTACTGGGTGATGTGCTGCATGTCCATTGTGAAGGGAAGAACATTTATTATTTCAAGTCATTATAGATAAGTCTTGTTTTTTCACATCTTATTATCATGATAGCTAAATTTGTAATCATTGTCATATTTTGCTTCTTTGTTAGGAAAGATTTCTCTCGTGTACCTCCTTAATTGTTTTTACCCATTTATTCTCCCATTTGGAGAGTCCTTCAATGTCGGTTATACTTGAACATTTGCTCAAGAGAAGGATAAATGCTTGCATTTAATGAGAAGGAAAATGTGTCACAAGAATGAATTAAAATTATGATTTTTTTAAATATTCAATGAAACATTATTCTAAGCACATTAAAGGGAAATATTTTAGAATGCCTACATTATATACAGACTTGTAAAGAAAAAAATTGGAAAAACCAAAGTATTTCTATCAGAATCTCTGGTACTGTCGTTCTCTTCACGTTACACTGTTGTTTTTGGCCATAGCCAATTTACCATCTTTGAGCTCTTTGACTGGTGCAAAGTGACGTATTAGTTGTCGTAAATAATCTGTTAAGGCTCCAATAACCAAGATGTTAAATAAAGTTTTGTTGGTGAGATGGTTCACTTTCTGGCAGCAGGAACAATTGACTTGTATTTATAACTTTCTCTTTGCATTTCAATTGTAATTTTTCTCCATTTATCAGTGAAATTGTGAGTCTGTAATGGATACTTTTCATAGATTCCAAATGTTGAGGCATTTTTAAACTTCGCTGTAGTAATGTAAATTGTATTTCTGATTATTTACTTTTAACAAACTTGCATCGGAAAATTTCCTCTTTATGTTTCCAGTGAGTCCATGTGATCTTACAATGAATTAATATCGTAACTTACAAACAACATATGATATGAATTATTTCCTTTTTTTAACCTCGCTTGCCTTATTAAAATCTGATTTGTATATTTTGGGAACAATCAAGAATCCAGTGTTATTGTAAAAATTTTGCTAATAAAGGAAGAAATGAAAACGATATACTATTCAAAAGTAGCAGTCTATTATGTTCTTGATTTTTACCAATAATGCAGCGTTTTATGGTGGAATTATAAAATTGATAATCCAATTTTAACTGAAATGGGCATTACCAATTCAATATCTTTGCAAATATGAAAAAAATATTACTTTGTGAATGTGTTGCAAAAAAAATGTTCAAGTTTTATAATAATATAGGGATCATGCTACCGGTTTGCATGATCTGGAATGCCGGTCATAAATTTAGCGTTTTAGCAGTGGAACAATACATTGATCATCACATTTTAATCAAATTCAATTCCTCTGTGCAGATAGTGATACTTTGGCAATATGTGAATGAATACAATGTTGGCCATTTTACAGATAATGCACCGTTTTACCTGACGGTAGATAACCCAAAACCAAGTTTGGTATTAGAGATGGAAATATAAGTTGGTCACCCACTTTTAGCTTAAATAAACGTGTACATTTCATTTTCTCTGCACAGTTTTAATGCCATTACTGTATGGACATTTTCATCAATGAAATATTTTTCCGATTTTATCTAAAACGGAGAAAAGGTCGCCGGCAATTACCAGCCCAAACGCCGGTAATATATTTATCATTTTGGCTATGGAAAAGGTTGTTGATTACGCGGTTTCATACTAAGATAGGTGTTCGGGATTTAGTTTCTCTGTATAGGTAGTACTACCAGTTAGCAATATTGTACACTAATAAGATATATTTCTTAGGTTTACCAATAGTCTTTTTCTTTTTATTCATCTCCCTCTGTTTATTTTTTTAGTGCTGGGAGATGACAACCTGATGGCCGGTCATCAGTTTAGCTCTATACGGTGGAATTATTTTATCATACAATTCGTATCATAATTGACATGACTGTATCAGCTTCTTTACAAATGAGAAAAAAAGCTAGCACAGTGTGAATACTTTACATAACAATGTGATTGGTTTATACCGATAATTCAAGGAACCGGAGCCGAATACCTGGAATGATTGTTATAAATTTGACATTTTTCGGTGAAATTATTAAATAATGACAATTTAACTGAAAAATTACTGATTCAGTTTCTCAGCGTAAATGGCTTTACCAGAAATTTGGTAATATTTTACAAGAATAATATGTTCATTTGACAATGAACCGTTTTACGAACAGGCAGGTAAGAGCCCGATTGCATGTAATGAATTTCGGCTCTTTGTGGTGTGTGTATACATATATGTTTGCCTGAAAATGACATCATTGGCTATTTTCTGTGCCCAAAAACCCATATTAGTGCTTTGGCATTATATTAATGCAATAAAATGTTCATTTTATCGATATTGCAGTGTTTTACTTCCTGGCAGGTGAAAAATGCTATGTCCAATAATAATTTTTAACATTTTATGATGGAATTATAAATTGATAATAATTTTTAATAAAATAGGCATCGGTGTTTCAGTTTCTTGCACATATGAAATAAACTAACTCTTTGTGAATATTTTACATAAAATTAATTGTTTAAATTTTGCGCAGTGTAGCGTTATGCGGCCGGCTGATAAAATCCAGAATGCCGGTTATAAATTTATCCTTTTAGCGGTCTAATTATAAATGGATCATAAATTAACTGAAACATTCTTTACGAAATAGCATTTCTAGAACTGTGACCATATTTGTCATGAATATGTTTTAAATTTTACCAAATCGGTTTACTAGCCGGCAGGTAATAGCTCGAGGCCCTCGCACATTAGCCTCTCTGCAGTGCAAGTGTAAATGTAATACATATTGTTTTTACTAAAAATCCCACCACTGGTTGGTTTATCTGTACAAGTGACAATAATCCCCCTTTTCAGTTGTTTTTAATGTGAAAATAGAAATCATTTACCCATTTTTGGTGAAATAACCATGTAGGCTCAGTTTCTCTGCACAGGTTGTAATAGCACTATTTTGTGAACATTTTTCATTAATAAAATGTTTTTGTATTTTTATCGATAACTGAGAAACTCTCTCACCGTTAATATATTTAGCTTTTGGGAGATGGAAATATTAGTTCATTACCGGGATTTTGACTGAAATATGCCTTTGTTTTTTTTTTTTTTTTTTATATAGGTGCCAATAGTGCTAGTTTAACAATATTTTACACTAATTACAATTTGTTCTTGTTCCATAATGCACCATTTTAATTTCCTGTAGTTCTTAGCCCGATTGCTGGTCATAAAATTTCCCCCTTTAAAATGGAATTATAAAATGTTCGTCAAAGTGTCACTGAAATAGACATCATTGTATCATTTTCCTTGCACACATGAACTAATTAGATGAATATTTTGCACAAAACAATGTATTTCAAGTTTTTACCGATAATTTTGGGTTTAGTGTTGGCAGCTCAGACCTTGAGTCTCTGTAATAAATTTAAATTTTTGTTGTGGATTTATGAACTAATCATCAATTTTTACTCAAATAGACTTCACTGATTCAGATTCTTTCCGCAAATGGCATTACTGGAAATTTGGCAATGTTTTAAAAGAATAAAATAATGTTTGCTGTTTAACCGACAATAAACCGTTTTATTAGCAATCATATAAGAGCTCAATGTCCTGTCATAAATTTAGCTTTTTTGCGTTTGGAAATATAAATGTAATGCCTAATTTTTACCCAAAAGTAGCATCACAGGCCGAATTCTCTACACAGGTACTCGGCAATATTTTATGTTATTTCTCATTTTGCCGATTATGCTCCATATTACATGACGTCAGGTAACAATCTGAAACCGTGTTGTATTTTGTGGTAGAAATATTAATTAATCGCCCAATATCTGGTGAAGTAATCATGTACGTTTAAGTTTCTCTGTAGGGATGGAAATACCACTACTTTGTGAACACTTTGCACTAATTAAATATTTGTCCTCTTTTCTATCTATAACAGAAATTCTGTTGCCAACAGTTACCAGCCCGAACGCGGGTGGCGTATTTAGTATTTTGGTGTTGAACATCTTAGTTGATTACCCCAATTTTATACTGAAATAGGCGTCCGTGGTTTAGTTTCTTTGGACAGATGGCAAGGCGTCCGTGGTTTAGTTTCTTTGGACAGATGGCAATGTTGGCAGTTTAGCAATAGTTACATGCTCTTGCTTTTACCGATGATGCAGCGTATTACTAGCCGGCAGCCGACCGCCCGGTTCCCGGTTATGAAATTGGAGAGGGCATTATTAGGATTTTGGCAAAATTTTACAAGAATGATGAGTTCGTAAATTTCACTATTACGTACTGTTTTACTAGCTGGCAGGTAAGGCGCCATTTCCTTTTATAAATTTAGCTTCTTTGCGTTAGAAAAATACAAGTAATATCTATTTTTATGTCGGAAAATCCATTATTTGGCAGTTTGTCGGCATAAGTTACTTCTCATTTTACCGATAATGCGCCGTTTTACATGTCGTTAGATAACAACCCGAAAACTGTTATACGTTTTAATTTTTGCGGTGGAATTTAAATGGATCACACACTTTTTGGAGAAATTAGTATGTACAATTCATTTTCTGTGGTAATATATTTTATCAATATTTTACAGTTGGCAATATTTTATACCAAAAATATTTTGTTCTTGACTTTGCCAATAACGCATAGTTTTACATCCCGGCAGGTGACAGCCTGGTAGCCGGTCATAAATTTAGCCTCTTTGCTGAGGAAAAAGGCTCAAATTTAATCATACAATTTTAACCGAAACGGGCATCGCTGATTCAGTCGTAATGCGAAAATGACATTACTAGGAATTTGGCAATATTTATAAGAATAATATCACGTTGGTAATTTTACCGATATTGAACCGCTTTATTAGCGGGCAGATAAAAGCCCGATTGTACTTCATGAATTTAACCTCGGAATCACGTCACTGGTCAGTTTCCTTTCACAAGTTAAAATACTAGTACTTTGTGAATAATATTTAAAGTAAGTAAAAGTTCTACATTGTTTCGATAATGGACCGTTAAACATGTCGATAGGTAGCAATCCAAAACCAGTCATACATTTGATTTTTTTTTTTCGCTGTGGAAATATAATTTAATCGCCAAAATGTGGTGAAATAAACATTTACAATTCACTTTCTCTGACTTTGTGAACATTTTTCGTCAATAAAATGTTTGGTATTTTTATCGATAACTGAGAAATTCTTCTGCCGGTAATTACCCACAAGATCGCCAGTAAAATATTTATCAATTTGGCAGTGGAAATTATACTTTATTTCACGGTGTTATGCCGAAATAGTCTTATTTCTCTGCACAGGCGGCAATATCACCAGTTTACTATATTTCTAATAAGATTTGTTCTTTTTATCGCCAATGCAGTATTTCACTTGTCTAATAGATGACAGCCCGAAAGTCTACCATAAATTTATCCGTTTTTCGTGGATTTTTAAAATAATTATCCAATTTTAACTGAAACAGGGCATCATTTTGTCAGTTTCTGTGTATGTGGTGTGTATGTGTACACACACACACACACACACACACACACACACACACACAAAATACTTTGTTATTATTGTACATAAAATTTGTGGTTGGTTTTTTTACCGATAATTGAGGGATTCTGTTACCGGCAAGTAAGATTTTGAACCCCAGGCACAAATTTATTATTTTTGCGATGAAATTATAAATTGATATACCAATTTTAACTGAAATAAGCATCCAGTTTTTCTGTGTAGATGATATTATTACAATTTTGGCAAGAAATTACAAGAAAAATATTTTGTTAGAAAATTAGAGATAATGGGCAGTTTTATTAGTTGGCAAGTAAGAGGCCAATAGCTCGTCATTTGGCCTGTTTCAGGTGGAAATTTGGATGCAATAATTAATTTTGGTGGAATATTTAATCACTGCACAATTAAAATACTGGTACTTCGGAAATGTTTTATAATAATAAAACATTGTTCTTTATTAAAAATTTAAATGCACTGTTTGACATGCCGAAAGTAACACCCGAAACAGTCATAGGTTTCGTTTTTTACGTTGGAAACTAAACGAATCGCACATTTTTGGTGAAATAAATATAAACGGCTCAGTTTCTGTGGTAGTACAATCTACTTTAACATTTTATATTAATAAAGCATTATTGACTTTTTAAATAAAAACGAAGCAATTCTGTCGCCGTTAATTAATATCACGATTTACGATAACATATTAAGCATTTTGGGATTGGAAATGTAACTTGATAATGCAGTTTTATACGGAAATAGGCGACCTTGATTTAGTTTCTCTGCACAGTTAAGCAATAGTTAACACTAATAATATTTTATTCTTGAGTTTACCGGTAATGCATGATTGTACTTGCCGGCAGGTGAGAGCCAGATCGTCTTTCATAAATTTAGTCCATTTACAGTGGAATTATAAATTGAAAATCCAATTTTTACGGAAATAGGCATTACTGACTCAATAAATATTCCCGCACAGGACATTACTAACAATATGTTACAAGAAAAATTTCGTATAATTAACACTTTTACTAGCAAGCAGGTAAGAGCCCGATGGTCCATCATAAATTTACCTCCTTTGAGGTGGTAATATAAATGTAATACCGAATTTTTACGTAAAAGGACCGTCTCAGGCCAGTTTCTCTTCACAGGTAACAATATTAGTACTTTGACAATATTGTACAATAATGAAATCTTATTTGTCATTTTACCGACTATGCCCCATATTATATACCATCAGTTAACAGCCCGAAACCTGTCACACATTTCTTTTTTTTGCGTAGAAATATTAATTGATCACTCACTGTATGGTGAAATGATCATGCCCAATTCAGTTTCTCTGCACAGGTGGTAATAGTATTACTTTGGGAACATTTTGTATCAAAATATTTTTTTTTTTTTTTTTTTTTGTAAATTTATTGAAAACACAGCAATTCTCTCGCCGGTCAATAACAGCACAAATGCCCATAATACATACAGCATTTTGCTTTGGAAACATTACTAGTTTTAATACTGAAATAGGCTTGTTATTTTATCTGCACAGATAGCAATATTGTCGATTTAACGATATTTTAGACAAATAAGATTTATTTTCAATTTTACCGATAATTCACCTTTTACATCCCGGCCGCTGTTAAGCGGGATAGGACTGTCAAAAATTTAGCCTTTTTGGCTGGAATTATAAATTGATTATCCAATTTAATGAAATAGACATCACTGTTTGTTTCACTTCTGGTGCTCTTGCCCTGCTTGTGTAATGTAATTATTCTGGCCTCTTTCCACTTGGAAGGAAAATAATTATGCCGCAAGCAGGCATTAAACATTTGTATCAGTTGCACCAGGGCCTTTATCGGTAAATTTTTAAGGTCCTCATTGGTCACCCTGTCCGGGCCGGCAACTTTACGATTACTAAGTAATCATGTCTGTTTGAAAACGTCCTGAGGCGTAATTAGGCGGAGTGGTTGCTCGGACTTCCGTGCCGCCCAGTCTCGAACCCAAGACCTAACTTGAAGATCCTGCTGCTGGTCTGTTGTTTTGTTTTCCTGAAGGTGATTTGCGAGGACATCAGCAAATACCTCCGCTTTCTCCTCTGAGGAGAAAATAGGGCCAGCTGGAGTGTGAAGTGCAACGTTGCCAGTGTATACGCTGGAGGATATCTTGAAGGATTTAACTAATTTCCATAAAGTATGGTCGAAATGTGTAACACCTCTGGGTACGTAACAAAACTAGGCGGCGAAACAGTAATGGTGGTGGCAATTATTTTCGCCGTATGTAGCGAAGCAGTGAAGTTTTCAATGGCAGCGTCAACATCTACTTCGTTGCTGTAGCACAGTCTGGGTTGCGCCATCGCATACATGTGCAATTTTACTTATTCCAATCGATGTCGGTGTCCCGGACTAGGTTCAAAACCCTGGCCGCCATGGCGCCACAGATTTCGAAGAGCACAGGCAAGTGATCCGAATCCAGGCTGTGAAATTTTCTGTTAATGCTGCATTTTTGGTGACAACGAAGTCCAAAGTCTCTGGTTCATGGAGCCCCGATCATTGTCAAAATGTGGGGTCCAGGGAGGCGAGGTTTTATTAAGGTTGGGTGTGCCTGAAGCTGGTACAATCGACCCAGCCTTGCAATTTAAAATAACAATAGTGGTTATAATTATTGGTGGTTTTATATTCAGTTTTCGGGCTTATGAAGCGCCCATATAAGACTCTGCCTTTGGGTCTCAAGAACAGCCCCGCTAGATTGTTGTAGTCTGTATCCTTGCTCAAGCGGGTATATCTGACATCTTTGGATTATGCTTGATACGCGCATGTTTTTACTTACTTTGTAAATAGCATAGGCATACAGTTACTTGGTTTTCTGATTGTTATTTTTATGGTTATTTTGTTGGGGAGTTGGAATGTTTTTCCTGTTGCTAGGTTTTACCCTTTGTTATCCAATGTGGCCACGCGCTAGGCGTCGCACCTTGAATTTTGGCTTAGGCCTATTGCGACAAGAAAGCTGCCAATTGATGGAACAAGAGCGCTTTCATGATTAGGTAAATGGGCAAAGAAATTTTTGGCCCGGCATCTAATTTCCTCAATATGTGGGAAGGAGGAGGTCTTATGAAGTAGCCCGACTGGAAAGCATCGATATACAGAATAAATGGTCCCGAGTCCCTTATTCTGTACCCTTTGCAGAAGTGCGAGCGAACTGTCAGCCGCCATACCCCAGATTTCACAGGTGTATAATATGACAGGGATAACCAGGGCTTTGAAAAGGTGTGATTTCAGGCGGACTGGCATCGCCTTAGAACTGAGCATAGGAAACATTGGAGCTATTGCTCCCTGTGCCCTGTGAGCAGTCCCGGCTGTGTGTTCCCTGAAGGTTAGACCCATATCGAGTTCCACACCAAGTAGGCTATGGAAATTTTCCACCTTATCGTTTACTGTTCGTATGTTACTGTGCGGGGAGGGGGTTGCGGCTACGCGGCGTTTTGTGAAAATTATGGAGTGGCTCTTTGCTGGGTTGATTGACATTCCCCAACGCCTACACCATCTTTCGATTAGGTGTAGTAGTCTTTGTATGGGAATGTCTGTTTAGGTTTCTATTTGTTTTGTCTAGCAGGACGTCTCTGTGTATTGAGCGGTGTTGACGTCTGCTGTGAGGGGAAAGTCTGACGTGTAGATGTTAAACAGAATTTGGGATAGAACAGAACCTTCGGGTATTCCGCCTCGTATCGGTCTTAGTGTTGATTTGTTTTCCGCTACCGCTACTTTAAAAGTGCGGTGCTTAAGGTATGAGTGTAGTAGTTGTATGTAGGTTTTGGGTAGCTCCAGGTGAAAGAGGTTGCATAGAATCTCGGGATGCCAGGTCGTCGAAAAGGCCTTTTCTACATCCAAAGATACCTCTGGGGTGATGGACCTCTCCTGGAAACCTAGGGCTGAGGCCTCCATAACCCTCAGCAGCTGTTGGGTAGTAGAATGCCCAGAACAGAAATCGAATTGGTGAGAGGGGATGGCTTGCATGATTCTCAGCAAGGGAAGCAAACGGTCAAGAAGTAATCTCTCAAAACACTTTTGAGAGTGTGGAAAGGAGGCTGGTTGATCGGTAGCTGGAAGGGTGGGTTGGGTCTTTGCCTGGTTTCATTATGCATTTCACCTGTACCTCCTTCCACTCTCGTGGAAAGTGGCTCAGGCTGATGCATACATTGAAGACGTTTGTGTCAAAGAGCACAGCCTTGAAAGGACGGTTGCGGAGCATGAGGGGGGGTTATTCCGTCAGGTCCGGCAGTCCTTTTGGGGTTCAGACCCTGGATTGCGCCCTGGACTTCGTTGGGGTGAAAGATGGGAAACCTTAAATCATCTTCATTCGGCGGCCGTCGAAGATATCGACGGACGTCGCGACGAACCTGACTTGAAAAGCTATCGTCCTGGGGGTCGTCCCTAGACCTGAATAGACGTTCCAGAGCGAGGGCATAGGCTTTAACGTGATGATCGTATACGAAGCCCTGGATGCCATGGATGTGTCGGAAGGCTTTGTCTGGTTGTCCGCGGAGGCTCTTAACTATCCTCCACACGTCGCCATGAATTAATCTCTGTCTTGCCATAATGTCCTCCCACGCGAGCTTCTTGTGCTCGTGGAGGCGGACACTAACTTGGCGGTGTAAGGTCTTTAACAGAGTTCGATGATGCGACGTGCGGTGACGCTGATAAGAGTCTGCGGGCGGCCCAGGAGCGACGGATGAGCTCGAGGTCTAGCGGTATGACATTCCGTAAAGAGAGGACAGAAGTATGGATTGTGAGACTGTGGGTGACTTTGGTGACTGTCAGGGAGAATGAGACTAGGCTCTAGGGAGTAGATGTCTGTGATTTTAGGGTTGGGAGGGATGATAGTGCTGAGGCATTCCTTAACGTTTTTCCAGTCTATCTCGCGGTTTAGACCTGCGACATCATGCCTGGCAATCCTAGTGATGATTTCGGCCAACACGGGGCTGTGATCGGAATGTAGTTCGTTGATTGATGTGAGATGGTAAGGGAAGTGCTTGAGAATCGTAAAGTCGATGACATATCACTGTCCTCTATTAAGCGGATGGTGGGTGGGTTGCCAGGGTTTCTGTACTCTGAGCTGAGGGTCCTGATCGATTAAGCGAACGATTGCGTTGCCTCTAGTATCCGCGCGGCGAGTAAAATGCCAACGAGGATGTTTGGCATTGAAATCTCCTGCGATGATAACACATATGTAGGGCGAGGAGGGACTGGTAATCAGCCACCACAAAGGCTCTGGATGGGGAGTGGTATGCAGATACTATCAGTACCTCCGCTCCACCAAGTTCAACAAAGAGAGCTGTGGCTTCTAGCGCTTGAAGTTGCGGGATCTGAATTGGACGGTGAATTTCTCCGGATGAAGATCGCCGTGCCGCCGCCAGGGGCACTTCGGTCAGTCCGGAGGCAGGTGTAGCCCAAAAGACGGAAGGTGGAATATCGCTGAAGTGCGTCTCGCTGACTAAGATGGCGTCTAGGGCAAACAGAGCAGCAAAATGATGAAGCTCGTCCCTCTTTTCGGCAAGACCGTTAGCGTTCCAAAATGCGAACCGAAAAGAGGTACGAGACCTAGTTCCCTTCGCCATTCTGGGTCGCCTGGTTGTTATCGACAAGAAAGCCTCAAAGACTTATCATTTGCTGGAGGAGTCTGGTACATGGCGGAATCGACCGAGAAGCTCCTGTAACTTCCTGTCATATGTGTGCCACAGTAGTAACAGCCACTGGAGCAAGTCTAAGGTGCTTTCGCCTTGTTGGGTTAGGGGAGAGTTAGGAGAGGGCCTTGGAGGCTACCGCGTCTCCTGGGTTTCCCCCTGCTGGGGAGTGGAGCCCTGCCCCTCAGCATCTGAAGTCCTCCTGGGAGGGCGGCGCTGCCTTGGGAGCTGGTTGGGACGGAGCTGTAGTTGTCGGTCTTGTTTGTGGAGCCTGTTTTATAGCTAGCGATATCCGTCGAGAATCAGAGGGATGTCCTCCTGCTGTTGCAGTGTAAGAGACTTTTCCAGTGCTGGTAGTGGTGGCCTTGATGGTTGAAGTAGTGGTTGCAGTGGCTGGTGGCCGTGTTGCTGCAGGCGATGCGGTGGTAGTGGTTGGCGTTGGGTTGTTGGCAGGTTGGACCCTGCGGTTGCTGTTATTGCTGATTATACTCAGCCTTATAGGACACCTCCCATAACAGGCCACGTGGTCCCCCTTGCAATTTGCACAAGTTGGGTCTCCGTGGGAGCACGCTGACAGGTCTCGCAGGGATGGGGGCCACCGCATCTAGGTTCCGGGAACAGAACTCCCTCAAGTGGTTGAAGCTCAAGCATCGGTGGCACTTTGTGGGGCAACCAGGACGTCTGGCCCCTCAGGGGCCCAATTTTTTGGGTACGGGGAGTAGCGACCATGAGGCACCCGAGCTGCTCCAGCACGTCCACGCTAAGCGTGTTTGACTCCTTTTTATTTCGCCTACATTTTAATTTTTATTTGCCCTACTTCCCTGTTCTTCGTCTGATGGGTGCCCGGTGTTTGACACGGTAAAATGTGATTGGGTAACGGCGTAAATCCCAGCACAGGGTTATTATGTAGGACGGGAGCGTATCCCCTGGTAAATGCCATGCCCGGGGAAGGGCCATTGCATGAGCTGTTCACTTCCTCCAAGGGATTGGGTTCCATTGTCAACCCACAAGAAGGTGTGACCCTGAGGTTAACTTGTTCAGGTAGGAGCCAGTAACCTGAGCCGGGGTGGCGCCCAGGAAGCAGCCTGCTATCGGAGACAATTGCAATGGTGGAGGTTTAAATCGCTATGGTACATAATATTAATCATTTTCAAATGAAATGAAAAAGAGTTGACGTGGAAGAAGTATCCTAGTAGTCATTTCCTCAAGATGGTCAGTCGTTTACGAAGGTAAACCCATTTATCATTCAGAAGGGCATTGATGCCATAGCTGGCTGGACCCGTTAAGACCTGTACCAATCTACGTAACGGATCACTTTTGGTGGAGACACTTGAGCTGTCTCAAACCAAATCACTGCTCAAGGCGAGGCTACTCCACGGCTATCCTATCCGTGTCGAGTAATATAAGACTTTGAATTTGTCCCGGAGGTCTAGCAATGTGCTAGACGGTATGCCTGACCGGAAATCCAGAGGTGCCTGGAAGACCAAGGGGTCACTTCTGTTTATCGCGTGCAGGCCAAAAAATAGGGGGAATTACAGACAACTCATTTCCTCATGTTTAACAGCGTCGAATTGCCGCTGAAGATTTATAGCGGAATAAGAGTTGATTGAAGTGCCCATATATTCCGAGCCCGATGTGATGTTTCCAGTGACATCGTTTTGGACACACTAGCCTGTCGTGTAAGAATGTCATTTCCATCTGTGCAACCTGTGGTCAAGGAAGTCACGAGGGAGCATGTTCATCCGCTCCCGTCTGCGTCAACTGCCGCGGTGACCATCCAGTCTCGTCCCGCGACTGTCCTCGTTTCAAAGAGGAAGCACTGTATACAGGGAATCCGGGTGAAGGAATATCTCTCCTTCACTGAGGCCCGGAAGCGATACCAATCTCGCACACACGTAGTACCTAAGACCGGTACGTACAGCGCAGCCGCTTCTTTAGCGGTGAAGAAGTGCGACAGCAGTACGCAGACCTGCGACCTTGTCTTTACACGGGTCCCTACTAAATCTAGTTCTCCGAAACGCTCCTCCGAGAAGCCTAAGCCGATTGTTTTTAATGCACTTGAAATTAAGATCAAAATCAGCTACACGAGAACAGACTTTATGAAATCATCAACTCCTACGGAGAAGAAAAAGAACCCTTCTCCTCGGAGGTCCCGCTCCCATGATGGGAGCAACCGCGCTGGGCGGTCGTCGCTATCGTCCTTACCTACATCCAACCGATTCCCACGCGACTTAAGAAAGGACCTTTGATTCGCCCTGGACCGTCCAAAAAGTAAGGTGATAACATTTTAATTTATTTTTAATCTCATTTTAACAATGGCTATCCTTATGTGGAATGTGGGTGTACTACACAGTCGAAGACCTGACTTGGACTTACTTTTACGTCCGACTAACTCTCCGGTTGTGTGTATCCAAGAGACTAAATTTTGACCACAAAATTCTTTTACTATGCGCGGTTACTCTTCGGTGAGGTTTGATCTTCCTCCCGCAGATGACACTCCCGCTCTCCGCGGAGTTTTAATTTTAATTCTACACGACGTGTACTGCATTACATTACAGCTTCAGATTACTTTACAAGCTGCTGCAGCTACTGTTCACTTCTCTGGCTTTAGTTTTTCTATCTGCAGTATTTACTTGCCTCCGTCTGGTACGGTCACCAAGGCTGGTCTTGATCATCTTTTTTCACAGCGACCACCCCCTGTCCTTCTTTTGGGAGATTTCAATGCGCACCATCCCCTATGGGGTTCCACCACGGAGTGTGCAAGGGGTAGCCTTTCAGCTGACTTTTTGTTTCGTCACAATCTTGTACTGCTCAATACTGGTGAACCTACTTTTCTTTCTGACAGCACACACAGTTTTACACACTTTGACTTATCCATTTGTTCACCTCACTCTCTGTACATTTTACTTGGAAAGTCACCTCTGATTCAATTCTAGTGACCACTTTCCGTGTCACATGCACGTACCCACTTCAAACGCATATTCTCAGCCTGCGCCCAAATGGCTCATTGAAAAGGCGAATTGGCCTCTCTTTCGATCTATGGCCGTATTTTCAGGGTCGCATTATCCATCCATCGACACCGTGATCGTGCACTTCGAAACAGTCATCTTTATTACCGCAGATCAAGCTATTCCCCGGTCGTCTAGCCACTCCAGACGCTTGCCGGTTCCCTGGTGGAACGATGATTGCCTGGATGCGTTGCGTGCACGCCGTGGTGCTGTAAGAGTTTTTCGTCGCCACCCTACTTCAGCGAACATAATTCTCACCACAAGCAAAAGCGCGCCAACTGTCGTATCATTAAGGATAGCAAAAAGTAGTCTTGGACTGCTTTTTCCTCCTCTTTTAATCGCAAAACGCCTTCCTCTGTTGTTTGGGAACAGCTACGCCGCGTTGCAGGCAAACTAAGATTTACGCTAATATTCGGTTTACGGATGTCCAATCGAGTGGTTTCCACTCCGCTTGACGTTGCCAATATTTTAGCGCGCACCTTCGCTGAGTTTCGAGTTCCGCCAATTACCCTGCTTCATTTCGAGCGTTAAAAGAGCAGGTCGAGTCGAAGGATTTTTGTTTTGTCTTCGACCAGCAGGAGTGCTATAATGTTCCATTTTCCTTCAGGGAATTTGTGCACGCCCTTACGAACTCTAGACACTGCGCACCAGAGCCGGATGGCGTTCATGTTACTATGTTGCGGAATTTATCAGCGAAAGGCAAAGCTTTTTTTACTCCATGTCTTTAATTCTGTTTGGTGCAACGGAATATTTCCAAGCACTTGCGAAAGGACACCGTGATACCAATACCTAAACCTGGTAAGGACACACAGCTTCCTTCCAGTTACCGTCCGATTTCCCTCACCAGCAGCGTCTGCAAGGTGATGGAGCGCATGATTAACGCCGGCTTATGTGGTGGTTAGAGTCCAGGGATTTACTAACGAACCCTCAGTGCGGTTTTCGGTGTCATCGTTCCTCAGTCGACCATCTTGCGTCTCTAACCACCCATATTATGGACGGTTTGGTACGGAAGTGCCAAACGATCGCCGTATTTTTCAATCTGAAGAAAGTGTATGATACTTGCTGGAGAGGCGGTATCATTCGGACGCTTCACGATTGGCATGTACGCGATCGTGTGTCTGTTTTTATTCAGGAATTTATGAAAGACCGGGTTTTATAATGTTCGCGTGGGATCAGTTTTATCATCTAGTTTTACTCAAGAGAACGGCGTACCTCAGGGCTCGATACTTAGTTGCACACTGTTTTCCATTGCTTTCAATTTAATCGCTGAGTGTTTACCGCCAGGAATAAAATCGTCGTTGTTCGTTGACGATTTTGCCATCTATCTTTCCTCTAGCAGAACTTATCTTTTCGAATGCCGCCTCCAGTGCTTTCTCGGCCGCCTTTACGCTTGTAGTGTACACCACGGGTTCCGTTTCTTTGCAGAAAAAGACCGTCTGCATGAACTTCTGGCGTTATAAGCAGTATCGATCTCCGTCTCTCCATCTAGGCTCAGATGCTCATGCTTTTGCAGACGAAGTTCGATTCCTTGGCTTAATATTAGATAGAAAATTATGCTGGTCATCGCATATAACACAACTTAGGGGCAAGTGTGAACGTTCTCTTTGTATTCTACATGTTTTAAGCGGCACATCCTGGGGAGCTGATCGGACGGTTCTTTTACCTTTTTACCGCTCTCTTATCCGGTCCAAACTGGATTACGGCTGTGGTGTTTACGACTCTTGCGTTCTTCGTCGTCTTAACCCCGTTCATTACCGGGGTATCCGTGTTGCCATTGGAGCATTCCCAAACCAGTCCTGGGTTTATGTGCGGGGTCTGGAAAACCTCCGTTGTTTTGTCGTAGGGATGTTTTACTTTCTGCTTACGATTGTCGCCTAGCTTCGCAACCTCGCCATCCCACGAATGGGCCGTTTTTTTAATGTCTCTTTCGATGGTTTTTACGCTGCTCGGTCTTTTACTCATCAGCCTGCTGGCTTTCGTTTACGGGAGCTGTTAAGAACGTTGGACGTGGAGTTGCCTGCTTTCTTCTTAACCGGGGAAACTTCTTCTCCACCTTGATTTTAGCAGAGACCCTCGTTCATCTTTGGCTTACGTCCTGTCCTAAATCTTCGACCGTAGCACCTGTTATTCGTAGTCATTTCGCGAGATTATATCTTCTTTTAATGGCTGGAATTTTATATATACCGACGGCTTGAAATCTGACACAGGAGTAGGATGTGCTTTTGTATTTAATGGGGCAAGTTTTATGTATGATATTTTTATAGCGGAGCTTTATGCTATTTATCGGGCGATTTTATTTATTTCTGATTAGGGGATGGGGAATGCTGTTATTTGTTCCGACTCTTTGAGTGCCATTTTCAGTTTTAGAAAATTGCACAACCACCAACCACTTGTACAGAAGATCCAGGATATAGTGTTAACTCTTTTCGACGCTGGCGTCAGGGTGGCATTATTATGGGTACCTGGAGATGTTGGACTCCCAGGTAATGAGGCCGCAGATGTCGCAGCTAAATCCGCCCTTTTAGACCCTGCTGAGTACGAGCAACGTACTTTGCTCGCTCGCGCTGGCGCGATGAGTGGGAATTAATATCCGCCAATAAAGTTCGGTAATGTAAATCCGCCCCTTTTAACTGGTCGACTTTTTCTCGCGCAGTTCGCCGCGAAGAAGTAATTTTAGCTCCTTTGAGAATTGGACATTGCCGACTTAGTCACTGTCATCTTTTTAATGGTCAACCCGCTCCAGCTTTCCCTCACTGTGACCACCCCTTTACAGTGCGTCACATTTTAATTGAATGCCAGCATCTGGTAGCTTTTAGACATAGCCTAGGTTTGCCCTCATCCATTGAGGACTTACTTGCGGATGATGGGGTTGTTGTTGAGCGAGTGCTCCGTTTTATCCGTGTTTGTGGTTTTTGGACCAAGGTGTGAGGTTTTATCTTTTTACTCATGACTGCATTTTAGACCATTTAAAGACTGTTGTTATTCCAGCTTTTGCTGAATCTTTTCAGTACCAGTCTTTAATTGTTGTGTTGCATATTGTCCCTGTTGTTTGTTTTGGGCTTTTGTTGTTACCATTTTAGACCATTAAAAGCATGTGGTTTTTTCAGCTCTTGCTTGCGTTTCAGCTTTAGTCTTTATACATTGTTGACCATATTGCCCTTGTTTTTGTTTTGGGGTTTTTACTGTTACAACTTTGGCTATTAAGATTGTTGGCAGAGTTTTAATACCCGCCGTTTGTTTGTTGGCCAGTTTACCCTTGCTATTTGGGGGGGGGGGTTATGGTTACCTTTGGGACCATTAAATACAGTTGTGTTTTAAGCCCTTGCAGCAGAGTTTTTAGTAACGGTCTCGTTTGTTGTTATGTTTATTACCCTTGTTATTTGTTTTGGGGATTATTTTATTGCCTAAAGGGCAGCTGGGTTTATCTTCTACGCAGATCTTGTGTAGATTACTTATTTAATTCTGGCACAGTTTTTAGTGTGTTTGGGCGCTGATGACCTTGGATGTTGTGCGCCTCTTACACAGTAATCATCAGGGCGTCTGGGAGTTTCAACTTTAACACTGAGGTGGCATATTGACCTTAGTTTGTCTATCGCCACCTCAGGGTCTTCGGCTCGCTCAACTATTATTACCAAGAAGAGGAAGATGGAGATTCTCACGGAAGGGTTGTCACCTTGAACGGGCTTTGAAATTTGTTTGACCAATTTGGGGATTATGCCCTGGCGTTGGAGGTGGACAAATATATCTCCCACCGGAGTATCCGCTGGCAGCCCTCTAAAGATGCGACGGATATCGCGTGCTTTATCAACAGCAAAGGAAACGTGTAGTATTCCTCGTTTCTTGAGGTTTCCTAACAGTCGCTGGTAGTCCTCAGCACACCTTGCCTGAAATTTGAATGTGTTTCCCTTCCGTACTACCTTGCATTCGGCGATAAGGGACGGCATAACTTCCTTCAGGAAGCCTGTAACACCCTGAAAAGAATCCACGATAATCGGTAGGATAAGGCGTCTCGAGGGTAAAGAGGACGAGTTGCTACTGATGCTAGCGTCAGTTGGTTTATTTGGCTTTCCAGCTGTACTGGAGCCTTCTGCTTCAAAATGAGGATGGGTTCGCCGCTTTCTCTTGCCGGCTACCACTTGAAATTCAGCATCGTCCACTTCAGAATCTAAGGATCGGTTGTATTGGATTCAGGCACACTTAAGCTCAATAAAATGTGTAAACGTAACCATCAGGACACCACCGCTGTCAAACCACCTCACAATCCAAGCTAGATGCCACGTTTCTTCAAGTAATAGCGAAAATACCCGTCCATGCGCAGACAAGTTTCGCAGAATTTCCGGCGAAAGCCCTGCTAACCCGCCCAAAACCGTGCCCGCCGAAACCATCCTATGCCACACAATGTTCACATTTATCCTACAAAAGGGCTGGTAAATTTCCGGAGTCACGACTCTAATGGCATTCAAGGCGTGCTCCTAGAATGCGAGGGGCATTAAGAGCAAACTCCGGGAAGTTATACACTTCTTCTCGCACCAGATACAGGTGCTAATGGTGCAGGAAACCTAGTTGACGACCTCAAACAAAATCACCATCCCAGGCACCGTTTGCCACCGCACCGACAGATCTGACGGTTTCGGAGAAACCGCCATCTTTGTAAACACAGCTGTGCAACACCATAGACTACATTTTACCGATGCTGGCTGGCACAATGACCTTATTTATAAACTGCACCAAAATTTCCCGGCCTCTAAAACTACCTATATCTTTTACATATGTTTTTAGAAAATAGGCGCTTCTATGTCCAAGTTGATCGCTCCAAATCCACCATGCGACCAATACAGGTCGGCGTTCCACAAAAAGCCATACTGGCCCCATACTTGTATATAGTTTTCACTAATGATTTTCCCGTGGACGCCAAATGTAAGATCCACATGTATGCTGACGCCACCGCAATTTATCACCACTCAAAATTTTGAAATTTGGAACGTGCGAAATTCAGCGCTACATAGAAAAATCCACGTCCTGGTTACACCAATGGAAGATTACTGTTAATATCCACAAGTACCAATTTGCGATTTTTCCTAACAGCGGCACCTTCTAGCAGTTGATCTAACGATCGACGGCAAAATTTTGTCATCTCAGCAAGTAAAATACTTAGGGGTTTGCGTGGAACGTAAACTGCTTTGGAACAAACACCTGAGAGATGTGGCCGACAGGGGGAGGCAGCGGTTGAAACTATGCGCGTCCATTCTACGCGGTAAGTCATTAGGCATTAGGAGTAAAATAATTTTGTACAGGTCTTTTATAGTATCAATGATGTACGCCTGCGTAGCATGGGCTCACGCGTCCAAATTGGCAATACAACACTTACAAACCATCCAAAATTTCTCGCTAAGGAAAGCACTGAGGCTACCGCTTCTTATTAAAAACTTTACTCACGAGGAAACGGGCATGCCTTCAGTTGCACAATCCATTGAGAGACGGGCCAGGAGTACCTGGGAGAGAATCCGCCGCCATCCAAACCAGTATGTGGCGTGAATTGGAAAGGGGGAGCCTCCCCCCACAGATAACATCAGCGTGTGCGCCAGTAACGTTATTAATAAACACGAGGTGGTTGTTTTGTGATTTAGTTTCTCTACACTGGTGACAATACTACCAGTTTAGCAATATTTTACACTAATAAGACTTTCTTCTTGAACGTACCGATAATGCACAGTTTTACTTGCCAGCGGGTGACAGCCGGGTTGCCAGTAGCTGGGTAGTCCTCGATCCCACTATCCTTTAGGATTGTCAAGGAATACCTTTTAGAGCAGGTTCATATTGGATCAGCATGTTTAGCCCAACTCAATATACCTGCTTATATGAGCTAAAACGTAATGTGACTAAAAGTTTTTTTTTGAGTAGTGTTTAACGCCCGTTTTCACTACTGAGGCACCACAGGCGGTGGACACTGATGATACATGAGATGAAATGATAAATTGGGAAAGGCTATATATTTTTTTTTTTTAAGGAAGGAAGCGTTCCAGGCTTAAGTTTAGGTACCTCCCCGGCATTTGCCAGTTATGAAGACTGAGGAAAACCTGGAAAAAACCCCAGTCAGGGAGGACAGTCCTGGAGGGATTCGAACCGCAGACCTCCCGCTCACGAATTACACAGTACCTACATATAGGACCACAAATATTCAACATGCTTTAATAGCAGCCATAAAATGTAAATACCTGGTAGATATTCTGGCTGGTAAATTATTTTATTTGAATGGTATATGCTGAATTTTGTTGGGAAAAAGAAAATATTGCTGCCGCTAGAGCGATTTTTAACTGTTGATTTTTAGGTAAACACCCATTCCTAATTATATGATTTCACTGTTTTTAAGGAACTTATTTTTTTATTTTATTTGAATGATATATGCGGAGTTTTCTTAAAAAAGAAATAATAATAAATTGCGGCAGCTACACCTACTTTTAAATTTCGCTTTAACCCCCCCCCCACTCCTTACGGTCTGATTGCCCTGATTTTCAGAAATTGTTTTATTAATTTATCTAAATGAAATATACTTTCGCTGAGAAAAAACAAAAATTGTGGCCACTAGAGCTATTTTCAATTTTAAAAATATTTTCGCTGTAGTTTAACCCTTACCTCTAATGGGTCAATTTTGCTGGTAAACGAACTCTACGAACCGTTTGTTAATTGATTGGTTATAACTTATATACTGAGTTGCGTTGAGAAGAAACAAAAATTGTACTTGCTGGTGGGTTATATTTATTTCATTGTCATTTTCGTATCATGGACATTTGAAGAATTTTTTTTTCAAAATAATTTTGGATACAATTGAATTCCTTAGGAACGGCTAAAATGTACTTGTTGGTAAAGTTCAGTACAGTAATAATGAATTGAATGAGGACATAAACTCGTATAACTTATTTTGTGGGATATGATTTTCTTACAGTTGGGACCTTTTTTATTTATTTTTTTTTTTCAATGTTTTGTTATGCTAGCTTAAGTCTATTTTATTGTATATTTGCTTTTGTTAAATAAATTGATTCATAGGTTATGTATGGAATATTAATCTGTGACTTTTGAAAAAATCTATTGCAACATGTTATTGTTAAATTGTTGCTATTAATATTATTATTATTATTATTATTATTATTATTATTATTATTATTATTATTATTTCCTATGTGGTTCGATTTAGAACAGCTTTCAGGTTTTGATCGCCACAAAATTAAAATGGACGTGACTAGTTTTCTTACTACGAAAACTACCTACACGAGGGTAGAAGTCATTTTGAAAACCAGTTCGTCTGGCTAGATGATTCTACGGCATCTGCTGAACCGCAACGATTGGCCGAAGTGGTTATTGCCGGGCTTGTGAGCGGAAGGTCTGGGTTTCGAATCCCAGTAGGACCGTCCTTCCTGAGTAGGTTTTTTACAGGTTTTCCTCAGACCTCATTAATAGCCAATGCCGTAGAGGTACTTTAAATTTAGGCCTGGAACGTTTCCTTCCTTAAAAAAAAAATATTTTCCAATGTATCATTTCATCTTGTGTATCATCAGTGTCTACCGCCATTGGTGCCTCGGTAGTAAAAACGAGCGCTAAGCTCGACTCAAAAAAAAAAAAAAAATCGTCTGCTGCTTTATCATTCCTGAGAACTGACAGTTGAAGGATGTTATTGCTTAGTGCAGGGACAGGGAGAGAGACAGACATAGATAACGTACAACGTTGTACTTTAATGTACATTTATCTTTTATATATAAGTTTTAGTTTGTAACTGACGTTCTACCGAAAAGTAAACATTTAGCCCAATACTACCAATCCGAAAAAACACGAAGATTAAAATTTAATTATTTTTTTTCCCCCTTTGCAAGAAATGAAAGTACGCGACTTTCACTAATTCCTGTGCGCTAACTTCTAAAGTGCCTTATCTCCATCGTTTTCTTTTATAATTGCATGGAAATGTTTTAATAAATTATTCTTATCTTCTGTAATTTTATTTAACATGACATTCAAAATACTTAATTTTAATTGGAAAGCCAATGGGAAATTCAATCACAATGTTCCTTCAATTGCAATATATTGCGTCACATGCATATATTATAAATTATTAAATTTATGCAAATGGACTTACAGCAGTTTGCATTAGAGTGAAATTACAATATTTACAGGTTTGAACATAGCAGCCAACTTGGGGAGGGGGGAAGCACACTTCTATTAGATTTTGTGTTTAAAAAATCTATAAACTGTAAACATCCAAATCAAAAACATTTTAAGAAATAAAAAGCTCAGCAATTACTATTTAAGTCTACAAATATCGTTAACTCCGCAACAATTTCACAAAGCCATTACTTTTTAGAAAAAGTATACCTGAGGAAAAGTTATCTAGGGAATTCTCGTTCATCTTTGATTCCAAAAGATCCATTGTGTTATCATGCAATTTCAGGCTGTCAGAATAAATATCGTCCGAGAGAGAGAGAGAGAGAGAGAGAGAGATTATCACGTCCAATTGTGATCAAATACTCAATTTCAATCTACAGATATGAAGCAACACTTACAATTGTACAAGGAGAACATTGAACTGAAATTCAATGTTCTAATTAAAATATTATTTGAAGGCATTTATCTTAAAGGGTTGGAAAAGTCCAAAATCCATAACCTAATTTTTTTAGAGTGCAACTTTGCGTGGTAGCTATTAATGCTCATGCATGAAAACTTGGTGAGCTGCAATTTGAGCACATAAAACTGCGAGATAAGGAAAGGAATTACTGTTGGCAATATTGTACAATGTCGCTGTTGCCGTTTTTTTTTTTTTTTTTTTTTTTTCAAGATTTTAATTTGAACTTTCCGAAAATAATATATATATATATACTAATCAGCAACCAAAGCGTGAACTTTGAGAAAGGGAGATGAGAGGCAGGCTGCTCTGGCTCGGCTCCTGTCGGCGCCTATGGATACAACAAATGTTTTCATCTTGTCACTGACTCATCTTCTCTTGCAGGAGTTTGGGTGACGGTTTTGTTCCGGCGTCTGCTGCGCCAGCATTCCTGTAGACTGATAGAGCACGTTGTTTGTGTCGGTCCTGGTGGTGTTGTGGTAACCATACTTGCCTCCTAAACCCAAGGTCGCAGGTTCAAACCCGGCCACGATCGATGGATTTTTTCGGGCGTAAAAATCGTAAGTATGGCTTCCTTCGGAAGGGAAGTAAAGTCGTGGGTCCCTTGTCGTACATTTACGGCACGAAAAAGAACCTCAAGTCTGAAAGAAGAGCCCTCTGAGCAAAATTTGTCGGTCGTTTCACGCCCTGAATAGTGTGTGACGCTGATGACCTGTGATGTTAAAGAGCGTCCTTAAGTAAAAACAAACCAAAATCAACGTTGTTTGTCGTCACTGTAGAAAACCGTAGAAATAAGGTAATGAAGTTAAATAACAGAACGTCATAGAATAGTAAATGTGTAACTGTCATTTTATTTGTGAAGCATTTCCTTGAAGATTTCCTCTACAAAATGTAATTCAAATATTACGAGTGAACTGAAAAAATGGCATTGTGGGTATTTCCTTGCTTTCAGCTAATTAACTTTAAATTTGTGTATCTTAAAAGTTAAAATACTTTCATATTTTTATACAACTGAACTCGCGCGGAGTTACTTGTTACTAAATTAAACACTTGCAAAGTACTTTACTTATGTGGCTAACGAAACACGTTTCTGGAAAAGTCCACCATGCCTGACCCTCATACCGAATACTACGGTCATAGGTTCATATCCATGTTATTGCCTAAAATAAAAGACCCGTGTACTAATTACTTTACCCTTTCCACAGGCTCAATTTACCAGGGAATTCGTTATTAAGAATGTTGTCTTTTTTTATCTTAAGTGTTTATATCAAATTACTTCATTCGCAAGTTACGTTAGTGATTTACTTAAATGCAAGTCATGGGTTGTGTTGAATACCTTCACTTTACTATCCATCTCGCCACAAGCATTGCAGGCATTTATTAAAGACATTCTTTGTAACTAAGGTATTGCAGGCAGAGGTGCATTAATTACTTGGGCAAGGTACTAAACTCGTTTTCAAGTTTTTCCAGCGATAACAGAACAGCTACCTGAAGTCGTACGATGCAAGGTCAGGGCTGTACGGTGGATGATCCAGCAATGGACTTTCCTAGCCTCTAAAGTATCTACCGTTCACTTTCATTCGCACTGACACAAGCTTCCTTCTGCTCTCTTTCTTTTCTATCACTATGCGAAACTATAACATCGTCCTGTAACTTCCTTCAAAAGTAGACGCCTTGAAATCGATTCCTCCAAAAAGAAATTAAACACACCTGTGCCATAAAAAGCCGCCGACTTCAATAAAATATTGCGAGGGGGAATCCATGTCTTCATCTCAGATATCGAAAATTAAAAATAAATGTCACTCAAAAGTTGGGGCGCGGATACATAGGAAGCATTTGGAAGTCAATAACCGAATCGTAATTAAACCGCTCGTCAAAACAATTACAATAATCAACATAGTACTAATTTAGGGTATTATTTGCAAAACGAAAATTATTTTATTATTTACTCCCAAAATTCTCTTACATCTCAGAATATAGTAAAAGTAAACCAAGTATATATTGCACAATTCTTTCTGGTGTAGAAGGTTTCTTCAACTATTGTTATAGTTTAACATATGGCATTAATGTTTTTAATGTTGCGCATTATTGACCGTTCTAATTATTTCTTTACTCACATGGTGAAATGAAAATGTACATGGTTATAAAATGCAAGAAGCTATTTATAAGTGATGACAGTGTATATCCACATATTATATTGAAATAATTTATAACTAAAAATTGTGCTAGGCAGATCACTTAGCAGTATTTTTAATTTAATTTTTGGATAATAAAATTAGACAAAAATGTGACCTTAGATTATGTCAAACTCTGTTTGACGAGTTTCGTTCCAGTATGTTAGTTAACCTGACGCAAAGTTCTGATGAATGCTGTGCAAGCAGTTTTGTGGTTCAATTGCAGGCCTAGAGATGGTGCTGAAAGTCAAATGTCGCCACGCCGATGCCCATGCACATCGTCAATTTTCAGACTTCATTACTCAGTTGGGTTCAGGAAGTCCTGAGTCACTCATGAATGTTTTCAGTCAGCAAAACCAGCGTTATTGTTCAGATATAGAGAGCGGTGCAACACTGACGTTCATCCTGCGTTCTTGGGGCCAAGCCTGAGCTTATAAGTCTATGCAGGTGCGTACACGTTACTCACATTTTGTTGTAAATAGCTAAATTACTGATAAGTTACTTTTCTTCAGCCCATTTAATTCGGAAGTAATTTTTATTTGATATGAAAAGTATGTAAAATGGCATGATTTTGGTGAATGGTTGATGTTATAGCCTTTAGGAAGCTAATTGTCGCAATACAGTAATAATTATGATTACAAATGTGTGTTTGTTATCAAACTGTATCATACAAATGATGAGAGAAGAATAAAATAACGGGAAATTTCAGAACCTATATGTTTGGAACATATAATTTATTTAAAAAAATCCCAAATTTATTATTTTACAGATATCTTATATCACTTGACTTTTTTCCTATGTAAATTCCAATAAATATACAAAAGTATTTATTTAATTTCTTTTTTTTTTAATCGAATTCCGAAGGAATGTAACTATTGCGGTTGTGCATATGTAAAGACTTTTGTGTTGCAGCGATATTTGATAAACAGGAATGGGGGTTAATGAAAATATGTAGAGTGGAGCGAAGAATTTGCAAAAAGGAAATTATCAGATTATTTTGAATTCTCAGGGGGAAATGTTATTTCTTCTCTGCCGATGGTTACCGCTGTCTGTCGTTGGTTACCGCTGTCTTACAGTTTTGCCACAGCTGTTGAGACTCTGCTACTGGAATTTTAGTCATTTTGGTATGACAGGGAAAAGGGAATGCGGGTGTTGACACTATATCAGCCGATTTATAATTTTTCACTACCACATTTTTTTTTAATTGTCTAGGTTCATAATACTGGGCGGAGAATCGGCTATTCCATGCAGGATTTCAGGGGCTTTGTGTCATTTTTACGGGAATTTGTTTCTTTACTACTATCAAAGAAACAATTAACACTTAACTTTTGTTCTGTCCGATGGATAGCGTTACTAACGACAATTCACAACTCTTCTCTTGCCAAAAGCGACCTAAACGTAACATTAGCACAGACGCGTCACTTAACTAGACTGAAGTATTATCTCGCTCGTAGGCCCCTTCAGGGGCCCAATTTTTTGGGTACGGGGCGTACCAACCCCAGGCACCCGAGCTACTCCCGAACATCCACGCTCAGCGTGTTTGACTCATTTTATTTCCCCTCCATTTTAATTTTTATTCGTCCTACTTCCCTGTTCTTCGTCTGATGGGTGTCCCCGTGTTTGACACGGTAAAATGTGACTGGGAAACGGCGTAACTTTCAGCACTGGGTTATCATGTAGGACTGGAGCGTATCCCCTGGTAAAGGCCAGGCCCGGGGAAGGGCCATTGCATGAGCTGTTGTACTTCCTCAGGCGATTGGGTCCCTTTGTCAACCCACAGGAAGGTGTGACCCTGAGGTTCAGGCCAGAACATGTAACCTGAGCCGGGGTGGCGCCCAGGAAGCAGCCTGCCATCGGAGACGGTTACAATGGTGGAGGATTAAATCGCTGTAGTACACGATAATCATATACAATTTAAACGCAAAAGAGTTGACGTGAAAGAAGTATCCGAGAAGTCATTTCCTCGCTACTTAGTGCTCAGTCTTATCGAAAATGGTCAGTCGTTTACGAAGGTATACCCATTTATGATTCAGAAGGGCATTAATGCTATAGCTCGACCCTTAAGTCCTATACCAGTCTACGCAACGGTTCACTTTTGGTGGAGACACTTGGGCTGTCTCAAAGCAACTCATTGCTCAAGACGACGCCACTCCACGGCTATCCTATTCGTGTTGAGCAGCATAAGATATTGAATTCGTCGCGAGTTGTTACCACCAATGTATTAGACAGTATGCCTGACCCGGAAATCCAGAGCTGCCTGGAAGACCAAGGGGTCACTTCTGTTTATCGCGTGCAGGCAAAAAGGGGGGAACAGTCAACCCGGGCTCTATTCGTCACGTTCAGCAGTGTCCAATTGCCGCAGAAGATTAAAGTGCGTCCATATATCCCGAGCCCGTTGTGACGTTTCCAGTGTCAACGTTTTGGACACACTCGCATATCGTGTATGAGTGCCATTTCCATCTGTGCAACATGCGGTCAAGCAAGTCATGAAGCATGTACATCGCTCCCGTCTGCGGTTAACTGCCGCGGCGACCATCCAGCCTCGTCGCACTACTGTCCTCGTTTTAGAGAGGAACGCTGTATACAGGAGATCCGGGTAAAGGAAAAACTCTCCTTTACTGAGACCCGGAAGCGATTTCAATCTCGTCAACCTGTAGTACCTAAGACCGGTACATACAGCGCTGCAGCTTCTTTAGCGGTGAAGAAAAGCGACAGCAGTACGCAGACTTGCGACCTTGTATTTACACGGGTCCCTACTAAGCCCAGTTCTCCGAAGCGCATTACCGAGAAACCGAAGCCGGTAGTCTTCAATGCGGCATAAATAAAGTTCAGGATGAGCTACACGAGAACTGACTTTTTGAAAACATCAACTCCTGTTCAGCAGAAAAAGAGCCCTTCTCCTCCTCGGAGGTGCCGCTCCCATAATGGGAGCAAACCCCCTAGGCGGTCGCCGTCACCGCCTATTTCCACATCCAACCAATTCCAGGTGTTGGAATCGTTGGATACTTCTCATCGGAGAGCCCTTCCTCTGAAGAGATCATGGAGTAGGATGTGCCTGCTCCAAATAAACCACCCAGTCCCACGCGATTGAAAAAAGGACGTTTGATTCGTCCTGGATCTAGCAAAAAGTAAGATGGTATTTTTATTTGTTTTAACTCGTTTTAACAATGTCCTTTCTTGGAATGTGCGCAGACTCCGCAGTTGAAGACGTGACCTGGAGTTACTTTTACGCTCCACCGACTCTCCGCTTTTGTCTCTCCAAGAGACCAAACTTCGCCCGCAAGATTCCTTTAATTTACGCGGTTATTCTTCGGTGAGGTTTGATTTTCCTCCCGAAGATGGCTCTCCCGCGCATGGCACTTTTAATCCTAGATTACGTGTACAGTACTTGAATTAGCCTCCAGACTCCTATACAGGCTTCTGCAGCTACAATTCACTTCTCTGACCTTAGTTTTTCTGTGTGCACTGTTTACCTACCTCCATCTTCCACTGTCGCAATTGTTCATCTCGATAATCTTCTGTCTCAGCTACCACCCTATGTCCTACTCTTGGGGGATTTTAATGCGCACCATCCCCTATGGGATTACAACATGAAGTGTGCCAGGGGTAGCATGTTAACAGACTTTCTAGATCGCCACCATCTCACTCTGCTCTACACTGGTCAACCTACTTTTATTTCTGACAGTACTCATTGTTTTTCACACTTGGACTTAGCCTTTTTTTCTGTCTCACTTGCTGTACATTTTACCTGGAACGTCACCTCCGATTTATATTTTAGTGACCACTTTCCGTGTCAGATACAAGTACTCTCTTCACACGCACATTCTCAGCGCGCGCCAAGATGGCTTATTGCACAGGCGAATTGGCAATTCTTCCGATCCAGAGATCGGACTTTTCAAGGTTAGATTTTCCATCCATCGAAGCCGTGATCGAGCACCTAGAAACGGCCATTCTTAATACCGCAGATCAGGCTATTCCCCGGTCGTCTTGTCACCCCAGACGCTTTCCGGTTCCCTGGTAGACCGATGAATGCCGGGATGCGTTGCGTGCTCGCCGAGGTGCTCTACGAGTTTTTCGTCGTCACCCTACTTCAGCAAACATTATTCGCTATAAACTACTGCGCGCCAAATGCCGTCGAGTTATTAAGGATAACAAAAAGGCGTCTTGGATTGCTTTTACCTCTCTTAACAGCACAACGCCTTAATCTGTAATTTGGGAACAGCTACGCCGCGTTGCGGGCAAACCTAGATTTACGCCTATACCCAGTCTTAGAATATCAAATCCAGTGCTTACTACTCCTATATCGCCAATATTTTAGGACACACCTTCATTGATGTTTCGAGCACCGCCAATTACCCTCCTTTTCGCACATTAAAGGAGCAGGCCGAGTTAAAGGGGTTCTATTTTGCCTCCGACCAGCATGAAAACTATAATGTCCCTTTTACAGCAAGGGAATTGGAGTATGCCCTTACGAACTCTCGGCACTGCGCACCAGGGCCAGATGGCATCCATGTTGCTATGTTGCAGCATCTGTCAACGAAAGGCAAGGCTTTTTTACTCCATATTTTTAATTCTGTTTGGTGCAATGGAACATTTCCGAGCACTTGGCGAAAGGCCACCGTCATACCAATATCTAAAACTGGTAAGGACCCACACCTTCCTTCCAGTTACCGTCCGATTTCCCTCAGCAGCTGCGTCAGCAAGCATGATTAACGGGTGGCTTATGTGGTGATTGGAGTCGAGGCATTTATTGCCGAACGCTTAGTGCGGTTTTCGGCGTCATCGCTCCTCAGTTGACTATCTTGTGTGTCTAACCACCCATATAATGGACGGTTTTGTACGGAAGTGCCAAACGATCGCCGTATTCTTTCATCTGGAGAAAGCTTGTTAGAGAAGCGGTATCCTTCGAACGCTTCACGATTGGCATATACGCGGTCGTATGTTATTTTTATTCAGGAATTTATGAAAGACCGGGTTTTATAATGTTCGCGTGGGATCAGTTTTGTCATCTAGTTTTAGTCAAGAGAACTAAACTCAGGGCTCGGTACTTAGTGATGAAATTGATAGCAATGCCAAACAGTGTGCAACTGAGTGTTTACTCTCAGGAATACAATAGTCTTTGTTCGTTGACTATTTTGCCATCTTCCTTTCCTCACTGAGAACTTGTCTTCTGGAACGCCGCCTCCAATGCTGTCTCGACCGCCTTTACACTTGCAGTGTAAACCACGGGTTCCGATTCTCCGCAGAGAAGACCGTCTGCATGAATTTCTGGTGCCATAAGGTGCATCCTTCACCCTCTCTCCATCTTGGTCCAGACGCTCTTGCTTTCGCAGACGAAGTTAGGTTTCTTGGCTTAATCTTAGGGGGGGAAAAAAATTCTGCTGGTCATCGCATATAGCACAACTCAGAGGCAAGTGTGAACGTTCTCTTTGTATTTTACGTGTTTTAAGTGGCACATCTTAGGGAGCTGACCGGACTGTTCTTTTACATTTTTATCGATCTCTAATCCGGTCTAAACTTGATTATGACTGTAGTTTATGACTCAGCGCGACCTTCCGTTCTGCGTCGCCTTAACCCCCATTCATCACCGGGGTATCCGTGTGGCTGTTGGAGCATTCCCAACCAGTCCTGTGTCAAGTTTATGTGCGGAGTATGGAGAACCTCCGTTGTTTTACCATAGGTATGTTTTACTTCTTGCTTATGGTTGTCGAATAGCTGCGCAACTTCGTCATCCCACGAACGAGCCGTTTTTTAACGTGTGTCTCGCTCCATTTTATGCTGCTTGGTCTTTTACTCCTAAGCCCGCTGGCTTTCGTTTCCGGGAGCTGCGTTGTACTTGCAATTACCTTCTTTTTTTCTTAGCTGGGGAAACTTCTCCCCCCCCCTTGGCTCTCAGTAGAGGCCCCCGTTCATCTTAGGCTTACGTCGTGTCCTAAGTCCTCGACCGAAGCACCTATTGTTCGTAGTCATTTTCGCAAGGTCGTCTCTTCTTTTATTGTAAGGAATTTAATATTTACCGACGGCTCTAAATCTGACACAGGAGTAGGATGTGCCTTTGTTTTTAATGCAGCTAGTTTTACGTCCTGGTGGTGTAATGGTTACCATACTTGCCTCCTATACCCAAGATCGTGGGTTCGAACCTGGCCAGGACCGATGGATTTTTTCGGGCGTAAAAATCCTAAGTATGGCTTCCTTCGGAAGGGAAGTTAAGCCGTGGGTCCCGTGTCGTACATTTACGGCACTAAAAAGAACCTCAAGCCTGAAAGAGAGGCCTCTGAGCAAAATTTGTCGGCCGTTTCACGCCTTGAGTTGAATGGGACGCTGATGACCTGAGATGTTAAAGAGCGTCCATAAATGAATCAATAAAAAAAATTACATTTCGTCTTAACGTTGCGGCATCTATTTTTATGGCGGAGCTTTATGCTATCTATCGGGCTATTTTATTTATTTCTGACCATGGGCTGGGGAACAGTGTCATATGTTCCGATTCTTTGAGTGCCTTTTTATCTTTGAAAAATCTGTACAACTACCATCCTTTTGTATAGCATATTCAGGAATTAGTGTATACGCTTCAGGACGCTGGCGTCAGGGTAACATTGCTGTGGGTACCTGGACTTGTGGGACTCCCAGGCAAAGAGGCTGCAGATGTCGCAGCTAAATCCGCCCTTTTAGACCCTGCTGAGTACGAGCAACGTTTTTACTCGGGGGATTTCAATCATTCTTTACGTCGAGGCGTTCTCTTGCGCTGGCGCGCGCAGTGGAATTTAATCCCTAGCAATTATCTTCGAAAATGTAAATCCGCCCGTTTTAACTGGTCGCCCTTAAGTCACCAGCACCTTTTTAATGGTCAACCAGTTCCAGCCTACCCTCACTGTGACCACTCCTTTACTGTGCGTCACATTTTAATTAATTTCCAGCATCTAACAGCTTTTAGATTTTCCGTCGGTTTGCCCTCCTATATTGAGGAGTTAATTGCAGATGATGCAGTTACTGTTGAGCGAGTGCTCCCTTTTATACGTGTTTGTGGTTTCTGGAGCAAAGTGCGAGGTTTTATCCTTTTATTCATGACGGCATTATTATAGTATTAGAAGACTGTTGTGTTTTCAGCTCTTGCTGATGCGTTTAAGTATCAGTCATTATTTGTTGTGGTGCATATTGCCCTTGTTATTTGTTTTGGGGTTTTAATGCTACAATTTTATACCATTACAAGACTGTTGTGTTTTCAGCTCTTGTTGATGCGTTTTACTGCCAGTTTTTATTTATTTTGACCAAAAATGCCCTTGTTTTTGTTTTGGAGTTTCATTGTCACAATTTTAGGCTATTATAAGACTTATGATTTTCCGCTCTTGCGGCTGTGTTTTAGTACCGGTCTTTTGTTTGCTGACTATTTTACCCCTGTTATTTGTTTTGGGCTTGTTATTGTTATTGCCCCATGTGCTTAAAGCCATTTCTACATTGGACTTAGGTGTAGATATTTTATTCTTGGACCAGTTTTTAGTATGTAACTGTGGTAAGACCTGACTAGCATTCTTAAATTACGAATAAAAAATAACATTGAATAAAAAATTTATCAAATATCTATGTAAAACACTTAACTAATAATTTTAATGATATTTCTTAATGTTGGTTGAATGCAATACACCTGACTTAGGATTTCTGCCAGGTTTTCCAAGACATGTTGGAAACCATTTTGAAGCAGTTCTGCAGAAATGCCTGCTACTAATTATGTAAAATGTCTCCCATGAAGGAGTTTATTCAATTTCGAAAAAAATCACTCCAGCTAAATATGGACTTGAGGGAGGGTAATCGATACAGTTCATATTGATTTTTATGAGATATTCACCAACATTTGCCACGTGCAATAGTACAATATCATGGGTTCAGCATGCAGATTGTTGCACTTAAATGTGGCCTTTTGCATGCGATATGACCTTAGAGTTTTCAGGAAGTCTCTGTAGTGTTGTCCAGTTACACTTATGTATGAGAGATGAAATGCTGCCACATCTTCCTTCAATATAGAAAAAATGAGATGACCATAATTTTCCCAGAAGTAGCTTCTTCTTTCTTTCTTTCTTTCTTTCTCTCTCTCTTTTCTTTTTCTTTCTCCTCCCACAAATAATTCAGTTTTAGCCATTGTTGAATCTCTGCCTATTTATTAGCAGCACATGGAGGCTTGGTTTTTAGTTGCAATGCAATTAGTAGGTAAATTGCAAAGTAGTTTCTCAACAAGCCACTATGAATCTCTTCATAGTATAATTGCCTCCACAATGAAAACAAGTAACATACCCTTGATGAAACCCTTGCAGCCTCTGGCTAGAGTGATGACCTACCTTTCTCCATTAGTATTATAGGTGATGATGTTTGTGGTTTGCCTGGATTTTTTACTTTATAATGTGGATTTATTCCAGTTTAATTCAAATGTACAATGAATTTTCCTCCTTGATACTTCTCTCATATTTTCAAATATACCGCCTATGCGGCAATGTAATATTTTTTCAACTAACACGGACCTGCTAACTTTCCTTAAGTTTCTTTCAATCCTTAAAATCTGTTGCTTCCTATGTCACTTTTAATATTTTCTAAAGTGTTGGTACTTCTTTATGTACAGTATTAAGTTTGTTTCCTAATATAAAATAAAAATAAAGTAACACTATTAACAATGTAACAAACTAACAGTAATAATAAAAGTAGAAAAGGATAAAACACTTAAAGTCACACTTGAAATTGCTATATTTCGAACTACTACCAATGGTCTAGCTTCTTGCCATTGAAGAACTCTAGTACGAAATATAGCAATTTCAAGTGTGACTTTAAGTGTTTTATCCTTTTCTACTTTTATATATATTGTTTGCACCTCTGGTGCTGCTTAGCTTTGCTTATTAAGTTTAATTTGCTTTTGCTTTTACTTTACTTATTAAGTTGAATTTGCTTTTGTGTGTTTTGCTTTTGACTTCTTTACTATTTATCTATTATTTTTTTAATTTTATTTCTTACTTTCTCTGTGTTTTTCATAGACTTTATTGTTTATTACATTTTATACCATGACATCTATCCAAAGTAATGTAATAAAATTTTGGTTAAACAAATGTAAGTACCATTCTAAGCAATTAGTTAAATACAAGTATACATGGCATGTTGGTTTTCTTTCTTATTGTGCTATTACTGGTGTTTGTCCTAACAGAATATTAATTCAATTGCCATTGTCCGCTAAAGCTTCTAAGCACTCATAGTCAATTTCATTTATTTAGGCACCATATCTCCCAGCAATTTCGACGGATGACCCTCAATAATTGTCAATATTTGCAGCAATTTCATTTGTCTAAATTAATTAGTTTTATCAAAATTATTTTGGCATGTTCTCCTAAATATATTACTACTGTTAATAGTATCTTGACGAGTGTGAATAAATTATTATATTCTCTGAATCAGAAATATCTTAAACTATCATGGTTATATTTACAATATTTAAGAGCAGGTATTCCTATTCAGTTTACCGCGTCTTTCTTCCAAAACTTTTCCCCGCCGCTCGTAGCGTCAGCTCTTGGCTTGGCTTCCATTTTGAATTTACTCCGTCCATCTAAATTTTACTCCCGTATTTCATATCAGCATCCCAATAGCAAATGTACCCCTTGTACTTCTCCTACTATTAATAGTGCGGTTGTTAATTTATCTTCTTTTTCACTTTCTGATGCTGATACATTGCTTCTGCAAAAAGGATTACCTTTTGCCCCAACTCCCAAATTTAATCGCCTTAAATTTGTTTCCGATGGCGTTAAATTTTGCCATAATTTAAGATGGCGTTAGTATTGGCATACTAAATTTTCTCAGCCTACTTCAAATGTTACTCCTTGCCTTCTCAAGTTTCGTCCTCCCTCCAAACTTGAACCTCCTTCTTTATCTTCTAGCCATCCTTTAGAAATGTTTATTAATCGATTTTTAACTTCGATTAGTGATTCCAAATTTCTAGATAAGATCACTCCGAAAGATAACCTAACTTTGCGTGAGAAATCAGCACTTAAAAGGTTATCTAATAATCCTGATATTATTATTCTTCCAGCCTATAAAGGGTCCTCAGTAGTACTACGGGACGTTTCTACTTACAATGCTGAAGCTTACCGACAGCTTGAAGATGTCAATTATTATAAACTATTGTCTTCCGATCCTACAGTCAAGTTTAATGAAGAAATAGCTTCTTTTATTGCATCTTCTGGCACTGCTGAAGGACTTAGTTCCCAAGATATCACTATACTTACTCCTCGTGTCCCTCGTACTCCCACCATATATTTTCTCCCTAAAATTCATAAAAAGAAATGTCCAGGCCGCCCAATAGTAGCCAGCTACGATTCCCCCACTGAACGTATTTCCGCTCTAGTAGATTGTTGGTTACAGCCATTTGTTACATCTAGGCCATCCTATATCAAAGATTCCTTCCATTTTTTGAGTTTACTAAATAAAGTTGACCCTTTGGTACATACTAATATACTTCCGGCCACTATCGATGTGACATAACTCTATACTAATATTCCCCATCTTGAAGGATTAGCTGCTGTTAGACATTTCTTGGACTCTCGAGCACCTCCTCATACCCCATCCACAGATTTCATTTGTCATCTTGCTTATCTAGTCCTCACTCGCAATGCGTTTAGTTTTGATGATAAATATTATTTACAAATTAAAGGTACTGCGATGCGCACCAGAATGGCACCGTCTTATGCCAATCTTTTTATGGATCGCTTAGAGGAGGAATTTCTTAGGTCAGAACCTCTGGCACCATTATTATGCTGAGATATATTGATGATATATTCGTGCTTTGGATTCATGGCTCAGAATCTCTCGATCAGTTCCTTACTAATCTTAACTCCAAATTTTCAGTTAGGTTCACTTTTTCTGTCTCTCCCAATGCTGCTACGTTCCTAGATATTGATATTGGCTCTTTTCTTAGGTCTGTGCACATTAAGCCTACCAATTTACAACAGTATCATTTTGATAGCTATCATCCCTTGCATATCAAAAGATTTATTCCTTTTTCTCTTTCAATCCGTGGTCATCGTCATGGTAACTTTCATCTCTTGACAAGTATATTAAAAACCTAGCTCAAAAGTTCCAAAACCAAAATTATCCTTCCTCTCTTTTAAAATCCCGTATAATTCCAGCGCACAAAACTTTCCAATGCAAACCTAAAACTTCTAACAAGAACTTCATTAACCTTGTAATTACTTAACGTGCATGGAACTGAAACATCAAACCTATTTTGAAAGAATGTCACGATACTTTGTTAATGCACTCATCTTTAAATGATTTTTCTAAATTTCTACCCCGCCTTACTTTTAGAACACCCCCTAACCTTAAAAGTATATTTCGCCGAAACCTATCTCCTCCGAATTTACCACGTCCCTTTGCTGGCTCATATCCTTGCCAACGCCCTAAATGTAAAACCTGATCTAATTATGCCTTGCCATTCATTCCACAGCCCAATTTATTAAGAGAATTTATTATTTCTTCATTTGCTACCTGTTCTTCCAAGATGGTCATATATATGTTATCTTGTAAGCTTTGCAAGGCATTTTATATTGGTTTAACTTCTACTGTTTTATCGCTACGCATGAACAATCATAGACGTTCTGTTAAAACCAAGTCTCCCTTCCCGGTGGCCCAACATGCCTTATCTTACTAAATGGATTTTGATGATGCTTTTAACCTAACACTTATTGATGCGTTACCTGCACCTACACAATGCTCTGAAAGTTTACTCAGAGATAGAGAAATGGAAGTTTTTTTTTTTTTTTTAACAAAAAGCGCGTATACTACCTGGTTTAAATCTTACGTATTAATCCCCCCCCACACCCACACCCACACTCTCATTTCTAGTTTCATCTTTTTCCATGCATAACCTTACCTTCGATACTCAATGTTTACTTTTATCACCCTTACTTGTCTTCTTGCCATAGAAGCTTTCTCAAGTGTGACTTTTTCATTGTGTTTTATCTTTTGCTATCAAAATTACTGTTAATTTCTATATATATATATTATGATTAATCGACTTCTTGGTCTCTTTTAGCTACATGTAAAGAGCATGTCATCTTGCAGTTACAGCCTAATGTCTCATAATTGATCCAACATACCTGTATAAATTGGAAAGATTTTATTAGCCAAGATGCAGTAATGTATAAAATAATAACTAACTTTTTCAATTTCTAATGTGTAATAATTCTTGAAAATTTACACTTTTATTTTGAGAAAAAAAAAGTGATTTACTGACTCCTGTGCGACGATGTACAATAGAAATATTACAGGAATAAAAATGAAAAAAAATCCAATCATTATGTCTTGCCTGTCATTGCAGCAGTTCTTTTTGTTACCTCATTTGCAGGTATCAGATAATGAACTCTTTCTTTCTCATCATTGCAAAATGCTGTAACTTTTCTAATTAACATTTAAACAGTGTTGATGCTGTATCTGACATTATTGAAGTGAGTGTGAATGGGCTACCTGTGATTTCTCAAACAACAATTTTCTTCTTTCCATGTCAACTTGCACATATAGCAATTTTTCTGTTTGGTGATATGGCATGTTGTTACACAGTAAAATTCTTCTCGTCGATACTTTCACTTAACATAATTTACAAAGTAAAATTTCACCATCACTGCTAAAATATTTTTTCTTTTATTTCTTTAACAAAATCAGATCAATTAGTAATATCAGAGCACTTAACTTTTGGCATAGTTTTAAATGAAATAGGCTTGTGTGTTTAAATTTTCTTGCACATGTGAAAAGCAAGTATTTTGTAAATATTTAACTAAATATGATTAAAAATTTTACGGATAATACAGACATCTGTTGCTAATAGGTAAGGTACCAGTAGTATATATCCCTTTTCCGGTGATTGAATTGATTGCTAATGATATCAAAAGTGGGGAAAGCTGGGCGTCGTTGGATGGGGGTGGAAGCGATGAGGCAATTTGATATCAAAGCTTTTTCAAATTAAATCACCGGAATAGGGGTATTCTTTTTATTATACAGAAAATTAACATATATGTGATAACAAAAAGAATTGGTTTAAATACAATTAAAATGCAAAATAATGGTACTGAATATTTGTATTAAACAAAATAAAAATTAACAATAAAAATGGAGATTTTACCCTTTAAAAAATGGCGGTGCATTTCACACATCACTGGTGTTGGCACACGGGCGGTTTTACAAAAATGGCGGTGCAGTTCACACATCACATGTGGGTGACACAGGCGGGTTTACAAACATTGTGAGAGTTTGGCGTTACAAAAAAATGGCTGTGCAGTTCACACATCACTGGTGGGTTCATGGCGCAGACGGCTTTACAAAAATTTCGCTGGATTTACAAAAAATTATTTTAAAATATGTGGTATACGTCCTTTTGACAAACGACACTTCACTGTCTTCGTCGCTGCTGCTATCCTCCTCCTCGTGTGGTGTGGTGACGCAGGTAAGTTACATGTGGGAAAAGTTGATGTTGAGGTGTACCTGGGCCAACGGAATGGCGATTGGGACGTCGATATCGCTGATGGATGCGGTTGTGAAGCATCCTGCCGATGTGACCTTGTACTCTAGGGCTGGCGTTTTGACCATGGTTCCGAGGTAGATGGTGCAGCGTGCGTCTATGCCGTAGTGGAGTGCTTTAGACGGGAGGCACCTGACTTCCACGACGTCGGAGTTCTTGGTTGCTAATTTGACGGTAACAGTTTTGTCTTCGCCAAAGAAGGAGATTTCTGTTGAGATGAGTTTGATGTTTGCGGGGTACTCACCGCTTTGTGTGATGTGAATTTGGTTGTCAAAAACTAGTTTGACAAATACATTGTTGCCTACTACCACCGGATCTGTTTGACTGGGCATGTTGTTTATTTCGGTGTAAACTTCAATATGTGTCTCCGGTAGCCGCTTCTGAGTGCCTCTTCAGCCTGGTACACGATGTAAAAGTCGAACGAGTTGAGCTGGTTGATGAGTTCTGCAGAAAGATTGTTAAACTTTGTAGGTAGAAACACATCTTTCCCGTTTTCGAGGCGAACAAGCGTCCTGGGTCCGTGCTTTGTGGATATGTTCCGGACCCCTACCACGACGTATGGTACGTTCGGCTGTAACGTGGACACTGATACATACTCCGAGTTGCTCGCTACTGTAGTTAGTTGGCGTAACGCGTCGTTGATCATGTTGACTTCTCTGTAGAACCTTAGCTACTGACACACATTGGGAATTGTTTGGTGAGAGGGGGAGGACGGTCAATGTGGGTAATGGTGGTGGGGAGGTTGTAGAGCTGGTTGCAGCGGCGGTAAGGGGCGTAAATTCCTTTAGCTTCTGGTGTAAGCTCCGCCTATACAGCGTCCACATCTACTGGCGAATGATGAATAAAGATGGCGTTTCCCTACACGGCTAGTAGATGACGTTCATTTGGCTCCATCATTGTGAGACGACGACCATTTTTCAGAAGCTGTATCACTAGGTCCATGGTTTGCGGGTGACTTGTTATATGCTCACCTTGCCTGGACTTGTTCGTGACGTAATAAGGTGTTGGTGTTTGGGCAGGGGTGCAAGTGTGTTCATCACGATGCAGGTGCAACCTCGCGTTGAACTTGTCCATGGTTACCTGGTCCAACTCTCTGTTGAATATCAGATGCTCAATCTCTACGTCATGCCTGGACTTGTTCGGGAGGTTCTGGTGTTTGGACTTGTTCTTGCAGGTGTTTTCGTGACGTCATCACGGTACAGGTGCGACCTCACCTTGAACTTGTGTGAGCTTGTCCACGGCTTCCTGGTCCAACTCCGATGAATATCCGTTTTAGAAAATGCTCCATCTCTAAGAACACTCTAAAGGTTGCGCAACGAATGTATCGTGTGTATTCGGTGTAGTTCATTTTTCCCCCGGAAACGTGGGCGTGAAACAAATACTTGCGATAGGCTGCTATTTGATTTTGTACTTCGATTCTTCTTTCTTCTTGTGATATACGTTTTTGGTGACCATACGCTGTAGGCTTTCTAGTGTCCCCCATTCCTGCATACTCAGCGATATATCGCGACCGTCCATTTTGATTATATTATGTGCGCCAAATAAACGTATAAAAAGCATGGATAGTCGGTTGGTTAAATTCCACTCTCTTAGATGAATAGCCGAGCTCTGTATAGTCGGTATCGCCTCTGCAAGCTTCTGCCACTCTGTTGAAATCAGAACCACCGCGCTGCGTCGTCCACCAACGGTCATCACGATTTTGTGTAGAGACTTAGGTGAAAACCCAACGGCTGCAAACTTGGACTGCTTGCTGTTCAAGAAAAAAACAATGTTTGAAAACATTGGAGTAAGTGACCGGCATCAAAATCGGGCTGTAGGGGTTGTGAGGAAAAAGGCTGACCGTTCACATACAGTTGAAAAGAATTCATTTTATAGTGCTGTAAATTGTATGGGTTTTGGTTAATGTTACCGTTTTATGCCTGGTCGGCAACCATTCCCACAACCACTCTTCGGGGTATTTGCCCAATGAAAATGTCATTGAAAGTCATGTTACTAACCCCCTTTGGAATGTTGAGAGCGTGAAATCCCACATCTTTGATATGGTACTTTGCATTACTCTTTGCTAACACCGCCTAATGTGCAAGCTTGATGGTCGGCGACGGTCTCACAGCTTTCAAAATCAGTATAGCAGACTGAACCTCTGTGTAGGCTTTAAAGTCCTTTGTATGCGTAAGGAGATGAAAGTTGGGTGAAGAGGGTGAGAGTTTGATGGTAACGCTCACATTGTTCAAGAGCAGATTTTCCTGATTAAAGAGTGCATTGGAAAGATTACCCATTATGTGCACAACTTTGCTTCCTTTGGTATAGTCGTTATGCCACTTAATTCCATCATTTGCTACATACGCGTCCATCATTCCTCCCTTGTCATTTTTCCAGAGCGAGGACTGTAGTCTGCTGTTCATGACATCTTCCGAATAATGGAGCAACGTTTCCATGTAAGTTCTATAGGGGTAGCCTGGCTGAAGCATGGAAACTGTGACATTGTTGAGTGATAATTTCCAATTGCTAAAACAAGGAATTTAGGGAATTGTTTACAAAGGTAACCTGCTTGTCCTCCCTCAAGTCGTTTCCACCGTCATCCACTATTCGCACGAACAGCTCAAGTACTACGTAAGTCATGTCGAGGTAATCGTCTGCATTGCCAGAGTAATGAAATGTGATGGGGGCGTTTTTTCATAAGTGTAAATTGAGGATTTAGAGAAATGTAACGGTACTCCTCCACGTTCATTTGAACGGGCAAGTCTTTAAAGATGGCTAGTTCGGAACTCATGTGCACCAACGATTCGTCAGCCATTATGAAAATACGTCTAGCACCTTACGTCTTCGGCGTTTAGTCTTAAACTGATTATATATTTCACCCTTCGGGCGCTTTAATAGCCCAGTGCCTATCATAGAGTCTATCTTTACATCAGCTTTCCTTTTCAAGTTAGTTCCTGCCTCCTTCAGCCTAGATTTTAACGATTCTTTTGGCGGTATCCACGAACTTGCACCATCTTCAAGCACATTGGCCCCCATTTTCAATGCCTCTTTACCGATAGCTTTCACACTGGTCTTCAAAAACGCGAGCACGGCTCTGAAAAGATCACCAATAGCGAGATCAAGCCGCTATCCTTTTGATAACGCTTGCCACTGCACAATTGAAAATCTCCATTGTATAATGCTCCTCCATCCTATTTAAGTAATATCTGGTGAGAGCATCCAGCTCCATTATGTCTGTTTTGGACGAAACGTTAGAACTATAGTGGAGGAAAGCCCGTCTACAAATGGCAAGAAATCACCGTAACCGTTCCTTAAATCTATATACACGATTTTAAAGTCCTGTTGCATCAAAGGTACCGAGTTAAGTGGGACGAAGGACTTTTCAATAGTCATGCAGGTGTTGTCACGTTTTTCATACTCTACAGAGATGCTTTCAACGACTTGCACAAACGTGTTACCCACCACTTGTGGTACTATCAGATTACAGCAAATGAACATTTCGTAAGGGAAACCCATGTACGGATCCACTGGGTGTTTGCCAATTTCCTGTTCAACCACGTTGGTGTATGGTTCGAAACCCATCATCTTGACCAAAGATGGTGACAAAACCAATACATGTATGAGGTTCTTTGGCGTAGGTTTAGGAGGATTGTCAGGTTTTTCCTGCGTTTCTGGTGTAGGAGGAGTGCCTGGTTTACGAGGATTTGGTGGTTTAGGATTGATAGGTCTTCGAGGAGTTCTGGTAGGAGTATAAGTTCTAGTTTTGTTTTTTAACGTTTGGTTCGTGCCTTCAGGGGGTTTAATTTCTGTTCTCGATACACTTCTCCTAGAGGACTCAGCATTTTCTACATATCCTACATATTTGCTGGTGGGAATGTGACTGGTTTGTGCGACTTTGATGTTAATCCTGACAGTATTTTTGTTCTCGTTATAAATGAAAAAGTCTTCGACTTGCAAATTTCCGCGTATAACAGAGTTGCCAGCGTGTACCAAATACTTGGAATTGTATACGACAACATTTGGCAATTGTAAGTTACGATTTGAATGTGTCACTGGCGCTACCATATTATACATTATTCCAATGATTTGATTATCTTAATTTGTTACGTTATAGAATTTCACAGGAACTTTTTTTTTGAATGATTTATTTATGGACGCTCTTTAACAGCTCAGGTCATCAGCGTCCCATTCAACTTAGGGTGTGAAACGGCCGACAAATTTTGCTCAGAGGCCTCTCTTTCAGGCTTGAGGCTTTTTCTTGCCGTAAATGTACGACACGGGACCCACGGCCTTACTTCCCTTCCGAAGGAAACCATACTTCGGATTTTTACACCCCGAAAAAATCCATCGATCCTGGCCGGGTTCGAACCCGCCATCTAAGATTTAGTAGACCAGTATGATAACTACACCACCAGGACCGATGATTTCACAGGGTACCTAACCTTTTGCATTGCGACTTCCCATTCTCCTTGCAGCACTATTCTCTCGGCTAAGATGTTTGAAAATATGGAAGTTGTATTGTCAGTGAAACGCCCCATAGAGCCATTACTCACGAGCGTGAGGAAAAACGGTTGTGTTCTAATCATATCGAGTTGATAGTTGAACCCAGAACCCACGAGTTAAACTTGACTGGATAACCTTTCCACTTAACCAAAAACTGTTTATTTCGACCGCGACTTTTAGTGTCGAATATTTGGTCTATTTTGAATGATTATGGAAGAGCAAACTTTTGTATCTCCTCGGAGTAAAAGATGCCGTCTATGGCCTCCCCATCCAAGACCTTCAATTTATACACAACGGGGTTACCGTATACCACCTCGTCAATCTGTAAAATTTCATCCGGCCAGTTTTGCTCGTACCCCTTGGTAAACTTCATTTTCTCCTTAGATATACGCACATGGTCTCCCACATTAAATTTAACTTTACGTCGTTTGTCTGCATTCCTACTATAAAGATTTTCGTAAACCTGCAAAATGTTGTCTTAATTGACATCCTTTGGAGCCATCTTTATGGACCTATGAAAGGAACTATTGTAGGACTTTAAAAGCGCAGGAAGAACGTCCACGTATCTATTAGTGTTTTTATGGTTAAATATTTCCACATTTTTGCCTTTAAGGTTCTATTGAAACGTTCTACAACACTGGCTTTGACATTTTTTGTAGTGTAATACTTTACACCATGTTTGGTTAAAAATGTTTTAAAGCTTTTGTTGGCGCACTCCGTTCCTTTATTTGTTGACAATATTTTGGGATTGCCATGAGAGAATATAGTTTTAAACGTTGCTGTAATTTCGGCCCCTACTTTTGATTTTAATGGTATAGCCCAAGCATATTTCGCGAAAACATCAATCATCGTCAAGATGTAAACGTATGGTTTATTGTGTTCCTTTACGTTCATAACGTTTAGATCAGCTTCCCAAAGTCGTCGATGTTGGTCACGTGATAATTTCTGGTGGGGAATCGTTTTCTGAACGGCCTATGAAATGTATAACTATCCTCTGTTTGAAGAAAGGACTCGATCTTAGATTTTGGTATACGGGTGGCGTGGCGAAGTTTGTCTGCAGTGCCAAAACCAGCAGTGTGTTCAGGATTGAAATAGATTTTCTTCAGCGCGTTCATAGTTTCTCCTACACTTGCCTGCGAAGGTTATAAGACTTTTTTTTAATGGTAATTGGCTTTTATCTACTTTCGTCTTTGCTGGCTTCTCTTCCTCCTTTACCTCGATGTCATTGGACTCAAGGTATGGTTCCCTCACTTGTGACATAAGATCGAGATAGTTCCCCAACTTATATTTTTATCAACTGGCATTTTTCAGGGGGTGCCAAATGTGTACGCTGTAATTTATTCATTTCTCTGGTGAGTTGGTTGTGATTTGTCCACGAGGTGAAGCTTTTCGGCAGCTTTTGGCTGTGAAGTTAGTATACTTTTCTTACCGTACTTCATTTAACTGAAATTTGACACGAGCGCACTACCGAGTGAAGCCAATATCGGGAGTAGAAAAGCAGGGAAAACCCGCCTCTCTGTACAAGAATATTTTTCTTTTCCTTTAAGGAAAATCGTTTGTTAATTACTTTTCTCCAGCTAGATTTATGCTTCTTTAAGCGCTTCAAGCAATTTATAGGTAAACTGACCTGACCTCTGCACACGTTGAGTACACACTCGGAAAAGGCTTTTATTAGCTCTGGGTTGGCACTTTTCAACAGTTTTTGTCGGAAAATGGGCTTAGCCTGGGCTAAAACTGTCAAATTTGTGTGTTGCCTTGCAATCAGTGGGCTACTCAGTCTGGCAATGCTCATCCTGCCTGTGGCTGTGATAAAATGACTGAAGTGTGATCGTTGCTCGTTTATTTAAACACTCTGGGAAGCACTCAATTAAAACCTTCAGAAAAGTGGTCAATAATCGGGTATAAATTAAGAAGGCGTTTCTCCTGGTACGACACCGGTTCGATACCTGTATTGATTTGGCGTGTACTGAGTACAATCCAACACAGATAGCCGTGAGGGTTTTCAGTGGCCTTTTCAAACGCCTCTAAAAGAACCCTAAAGTTCTTTGGGTCGATCTGTTGACAAAGCCTATGAATTTGCATTTTGTCTCTATTGTTTTTAAACATGAAAATGTAGTTTACATTTAGAGATACAGTTCGAAATTTCTTTCCTTGTGCAAACACGTTTTGTAATATGTAAATAATCCCAAAGCGTTTGTGATGTGAATCTCTAGTGAAAAAATTTGACACGTTTTCCCCGTCGGCTTCGTACATTAAATCATCCAAAATAACTAAATCTCCCTCATTAACAGTCTCCAAATCTGGTATACCTGCATGGGCTGCGAAGAACAGGCTTAATTTAGGAGAATATTCTAACAGATGACACCACAACACTTTTGTCATTGTCAAATATCCGGCTTGCATTACTAATTAAAATTTTCACAAATGTAGACTTACCGCACCGCGAAGGACCTGCAATTAGCATGGTGCATGGGAAATTAAATTTAAAGTGGTGGTTAGTAGACATTGTGGGTGACTGATGTACTCACATGTAGACACGCCTTCTTTTATACCCGTACGGGAAGGAATCAAAGTTTTCACTCAGTACACGTTTGTTGACCACCATCCTATAGGTTTTCACTGAAGACTGAGTTACCACAGTTCTAGAAATTTTCTAGAAATCTGTATGCCTTCAAATACTACCGACATTGAATTATCCCTTAGTACGGTGTTCCTGATAACGTCAGAGTTAAATTTTCCAAATTCCCCCAGTTGAGGGTGATACCTTTACTTTTACAGAGTGCGTCTTATCCCCACACTTAAACTTTATGGTGTTACTTTATGGGCCTGTAGATGCAAATCTGCAAATATACGCGCCATCACCGTACTTTTCTATTTGATCTGTCATACACCCTAAAAATGGACCCATCGGAGACATCCATTTCCGCGGTCTGTACGTGGCTATAAGAGAATCTGTGTCGAAATAACACACGCGCTCACCCTATCTCCTAAGATAGGAATATAACTCAATTCTTGCATGGGCAGTTGTATATGCAGCTATGACTGTGTTAGTGGTGCAATTCAATTTAGGGTTCTGATCGCAATGTTTCCATACCACGTACATCACCTCCTCTGTAGCGACCAGGTAAGACTGTACCTCAACACTTTGGGTCGTTAAGTAGGTCTATGAGCCTCGAATAGTCTTTCACAAGCTCACACGTGGACAAATTATCTCTTTGGCCATTTTTTCCCCAAAGGGAGTTTAACATCAGTTTAGCCAACTCGCGCCTGCCTAGGATTGGTTTCAATAGCGTCTTTGTCCAGTGCTCCGCCTTCTTTTTCCAAAAATCGTGGGATATAATCATTTCTCATGGCAGGAGTGTCGCAGTCTTTGGGCCAACCGGAGGCTTCGGTTTTAATTTTCAAAAACTGATTCACATAGTCCTAAAAAGCCCCTTTTCTCCAGAGGAGGGGTTATAGCGTACCATGTCATACTCCCATATTTGATACACATGAATCACCCTATAACTTTCCTCTAATGTGACTTTAATCTCGTCTGATTCTCCATCTCTGCACATGTGCGACATAGCGGAACCATAAATTTACCGTTAATGCGCGATGGCAGGACGGGGTAGCACAATCTTTCCGGGGGAAGAATTTTACACTTTACAATACCACCCTTAACATCTTGCAAATTTAGAAAATTATCCACATGAATATTTGGGTGTCCAACGGGGTAAGCCTTGGTCTTATTTACGAACTGGTACAAACTGCACACATCATAGTAAAACATTTTCATATCTCCAGAGGCCTTGCAGTAGGTTTTCGTACAATTTGTACGTCCACCAAAGAAGAAATCTCGTGGGTTGAGAGGCTCGGGGTAGGGAAAACTTTTGAAAAATTCTGCCAAAACCCCATCGGCCTTAATCAAACCATTGAACTCTCACTCCCACATCTCGGTCACGTTTTAGTCAGCATCTCTCATCTTCGTGACCTTCACGGTGTCCTCATATCTGGAACCCATGGTCTGGTTACTCGTGTTGTATAACCTAGAATTCCTATTCGGGTAACAACGTGTGCAACCATGGTATGAGCATCCATGAAAGAAATAGATACATTTCCCTTCTTTGTACCCGTCCACTTTATGCCCCAAACTTTAATTTCCCGGCACCGATAAGCGTGCTGTATAAGTATTGATTGCTGCTGTTCCAACAAAGACAGCCTGATACACGCTACCCGCGATTGCTTATCAGCTAAGCGGTATCCTCCTCCGGGAATAAGTGGAGTTTTATTTCTTGGCATGAACCGTTTCCTGTAAACATTCATGTATGCCTGAGCTATGGTGACGCATTCTCTAAACGGGTCAATACCGTTCTCGTCAATAAATTGCTTCCTAAATTTGGAAACACCCTGACTCAAGAGGTAAACGTCAGTTTTACAGTAAGCCACCATTTTTTGTTCATGTCAAAGACATAATTTGAGGACACCTTTTTACTATGCCACTGCTCGAAAATCTTGCAGACATCAACACTCATGCCTTCTGGGCAGTAATATTTTTGCTCAGGTACAGGACCAACATACTTTTCGTTTTCCTTGGTGTTGAACAGGTAAGGAAAATAACCTTTACATTCAGGGAGTTGAAATGTCTTTGAAAAGCGAGACAGTGGCATAGGAATGAAATTCAAAAAGTCTAGAAAAGTCACACTCTTATACTTCATTCTGTAAATTTTACTTCCATTCATAATGAGCTCGGGGTCCCAATTTAGGCTGCCCACCATGTGCTTTAACAGAAACTGTCCATCATACGACCTCAAGTTCTGTGTTATGACGACAATGTCTCGGGATTCGAACCCGGGCTGTGTGATGTGGTCAAACAATTCTTTCACAGGCTCCTTGTCAAATACCCATTCTTTAACACCACAATGTGTACAATAGGACATCTTATGAGACTTGTTTACACACAGGCCGCAGGCTTTATACATTATACATAGATTAGGAGTATGTTCATACACGCCTGCGGAATAACCTGTGTTCTGAGTACACTCGAAATCTATGAACATGAACACGAAATTCTTTTGCAAATTTGGTGAATTGTACGGCTGAATGTAGCACTCGTGGTTAGCATTCACATGGTCTTACAAGTACCACAATAAATTTCACCGCACTGGTGAGGAGTTTCCCTAAGCCTCATATTCACAAGTTTGTTACACAATAGGCATACTTTTTCTACGTCACACACTGACATGGTTTTAGGATAATATTTCCCCTTAATCAAATGATTATTAAAACTGGTCTGCCCATTGAAATCGCGATGACATTAGTCATATTTCACATACCTATCAAATGACGTTGGAAACCTCTGTCGACACTTGACAGTTTAGGTCACACCGGTGAGTTTCTTTTTTATTAAGTGAGGGAAAATTACAATGTCGGCAATACCACTTACACTTGAATGCCCCATGTAGGTTTACAATTGCGTTAAAATGGCTGTCGTGGAAGATTTTATCGATATGTTTATCGGTGTTAATTTCCGACTTGTAGAGGACATTTTTACCATTATGGCCGACATAAACTGTGATGGAATACTCCTTTAGTACCATCTCAAAGATTTTTACGTCGTCAAGTGTAAACGGGCCATCGGTTTTGCCTATTTTCTCACACAACTCTACAGCCGTTTGTTTTTCAGATGGTCATAACGCTTAATAGAACCATAATGAACATCCCCGTCAATTTTGGAGTTGCACACTGCGATAGCTCTAGGTAGACAAAGATTTTCTTTGTTTTTAATTTCTACAATTCCTCTGTTTTTACTACAGTCGTCGCAGCGTTTGTAGCATGAACCTGATATTTCATTTGTCCAAATACACGAAATTTTGATCGCCCCTCCCAACAAAAATTCTTTGTTACTTTGCATTATTTTCTCCATTGATTTCAATATGGCTTCGGGATTCACCTGATCAAACCTACGAACACTCACGTTAAATGGCCTAGCAGGATTTTTGGTATCATGAATGGTTATTCCTATGAACCCTGGCTGATTTTTTAGTAGATTGTCATGAACAAAAGATAAATAATCATGAAACACCTTGGAAACCCATTGGTTAGGATCTGTTTTTTTAGGCATCGAACTCACCATAATTTCAGTTTCAGTATACCCAGAATAAAATTTTTTAGCTGCCCTCTGGCTATGGTTTATACTTTCGAAAGTTGGTTGCAAGGTTGCACTTACCTATGGCTCAGTGCTAGGAGCAGGATGATCAGCAGAAGATGGTTCACCAATAGAAGTTTCACCATTTCCGGTAGAAGACGTATCCCCACCGGACGAGGAGTTTCCTGTAGAGGACTGATTGCAGTCATCAGTACTGGTAGAAGGATGATCACTACCATTACCATTGCCGGTAGAAGCTGCGCCCCCACCGGGCGAGGAGTTTCCAGTAGAAGGCTGCTCACCACCACCATTATTTCTAGAAGTCTCGTTGTCGGTAGATGGCCGATCGTAGACACCAGTGCTGGTGGAAGGGCGAACAGTCTCCATGCTTGCAGAAGAATGATCACGGCCCTCACCGGAGTTTCCAGTAGAAGGCTGATCACCTTTGTTGACAACCCCGTCTAAAATTGACGTGAAGCCGTCAACTAGACTCCGCTCACCACCACTGCGTGCTCTGTTGAGAGTGAGCTTGCTCCCATAGCTTGAGAGTGAGCTTGCTCCCATAGCTTGCTCTCTTGAGAGTAATGCTGGTAGAAGGATGTACACGGCCTTTACTAATAGAAGACTTATCACCTTTGTTGACGACCCCGTCTAAAATTGACGTGAAGCCGTCAACTAGACTCCGCTCACCACCACTGCGTGCTCTCTTGAGAGTGAGCTTGCTCCCATAGCGTGCTCTCTTGAGAGCAATGCTGGTAGAAGAATGATCACGGCCTTTACTAATAGAAGACTTATCACCTTTGTAGACGAACCCATCTAAAATTGACGTGAAGCCATCATCTAGAGTCCTCTCACCAGCACTGCGTGCTCTCTTGAGAGTGAGCTTGTCCCCATAGCGTGCTCTCTTGAGAGAAATGCTGGTAGAAGGATAATCACGGCCCTCACCGGAGTTTCCAGTAGAAGGCTGGTCACCACCATTATTTCTAGAAGTCTCGTCGGTAGAAGGCCGATCGCAGTCACCAGTGCTGGTAGAAGGGTGAACACGGTCATCACCGTTCCCAATAGAAGATTTGACTCTGCAGTCTTTGTTGACGACCTTGCTAAGCTTGTTGATGGTAAACATGATTACCACGAGATATAATTACTTTTCGGCGCGACAGAACTTTTATACATAACACTCCACTCCTAAGACCACGCCCCAGCCAATGAGAACGGTTTTTCTACTGCACATGCGTAATCCTTCAACCAATAACCGTACACGGGGGTTTCTACTGCGCATGCGTAACCCTTCAACCAATCACCGTACAAAAAGGCTTTGGTAAGGAGAAGGCATTCATTTTGCTAAGAAAGAGAGAAAATACAGGTGACGGTTTTTCGCCACATAAGAGAGAAAAACGAAAAAAAAAAGAAAAAGAAAAACACCTTTTATGTTTTTAATTACAAAGGGGTAGTACTACTAAGCATAGTTCAGAAAAGCAGAACCTTTTCTTCTTCTTCTTTAATAACAATGACTTTTCTGGTCCAGTACAGAAAATCATGATGAAAAGAAAATAATACTTTTAAGGCAGGTGTTGTTACTCAGAATTCTTTTAAAGCCATAAGTGAAAGGACAAGCGATGTCCGGAAGTTTGTTAAAAGACATATACAAATGAATTTATAAGAAAGAAAACATTGCTTCTTCAGTGACAATACTCGTTTAGAAATAGCTGCTCACTTTTAGAAATGCAGGTGACTGTTTTGCAAAAAGGAATATATGCAGGTGTCTCTAAAAGAAAGAACATTTCTTCTATAGGAACAATATTCGTTTAGAAGAAAGAAACTACCACATATAGTTGTTGACTTTTCTGGTCCAGTACAGAAAATCTCCATGAAAAGAAAATAATATATTTTAAGAGCGAGGTCCCAGTGACCGGCACAACTCTCGCGCGGGATGCGAACAAAAGCTATTGTTAAACACGCAGGTGCGGAGGGCAGGTGCGAGCGTGTCAGTGGGGAACTGGAAACCCAGTGGCGGAAGGGTTCTGTCTTAATTACGATATCATTTTGCGTATTTGTGAACACCCCACACGGTACATCAATGTATATGTTAATTGATGTCATACACCCCTTTTCGGTGTTTTAAATTGAATGCTTGATGAAGCAAATGAATTGAGATTTTGATATCAACCCCCACCCCCATTACCCATTATCCCCCACCCATCATCACCCATGCAGCATCATCCCCACCATCGCTCCCCACCACAACGCCCACCCCCACTTTTGATATCATTAGCATAATCAATTTAATCGGTTCAATTAATTTAATAACCGGAAACGGGATATATACTACTGGCCCCAAATATTAGTCTTAAATTTACCATTTTTCTGTAAAATTGCAAATTTATTATCGAATTTAATAGAAATGGAATTCACTAATTCAATTTCTCTTCACTGATGCCATAACTAGGCATTTGGCAATATTTTACAAGAATAATTTGCTATTCATAATTAACCAATAATAAACCTGTTTACTAGCTGGCAGGTAAGAAAGAGGCAAGTGGCCCGTCATAAATTTAGTCTCTTTGCAATGTAGTGTAATACCATGTTTTGCCTAAAAGTAGCATCACTGGCCAGTTATCTGCACAGTTGGCAATAGCAGTGCTAAGCAATATTTTATAATAATACACGAGTTTTACATGCTGGGAGGTAATAACCCGAGCCTATCTTAAGTTTGGTTTATTTTTTGCGGTGGAAATATAAAATGATCACCCAATTTTTGTTGAAGTAAGCACGTGCGCTCCAGTTTCTCTGCTTATATGGCAATATAGCTACTTTGTTAACAATTGACATCCAATAAAATATTTTTCTTATTTTTATTGATAACTCAAAAATTCTGTCCCTCGCAAATAACTGCCCGAATGTGAAGCAGAAAATGCGGAGGGGCTAATTACCAACCCCAATTAAACATGGAAGCGATTGATTGTGTCATAAAGGAAGCTACTTATCAAGGAAATCTACGGTATATTTTTAGTTCTGGGGAATGAGAGTGGAAGGATTTTTAATTGGTATCTTAGGGTGCGTAAGAGGGCTTGTAAAATGTGAGACTTTTGGTAGACCTCATGAATTCCTCTTCAAGGCTCTCCCTTCTTCGCTGCTGCCATGAATCCGGCGGATTTCGCTTCTCGCTGGTGTTGAAGACGAAGGAAAGATTCCTTCACCGCCCTGGCTACGATGTAATTTGACTGCTGCGTTTTGGGATTCGCGTCAGTGCTTTACAGGGAGAAGACGAAAAAGGACTAGTTAAGTTATAACGCCCACATTAAAGTTGATCACTCGAAGGTTATTTTATTTTGTGTCTTTCAACACGGTTTATATCGAATTATGCAACACTCTCACTCGTCCTGAATCACTGAGTGTGCATTAATACACCGTACTTAATCAACTAAATGTGGTTGGAGCACAACTTATTTCACACTCTTATCTTGTACGATATCGAAGAAAGGTAATACGAATGTCTCGTACTACCACTGCCTCAAACTTCCGCTCTGCCGAAAAATTACCAAAGAACTGCCTCGAATTGCAGGGACCTCCCTGTTTTTTCAAAAGTTCAGTCCGAACTCTCACGACGCTATAAACATTAGGGGTCGCAATTTTTAAGCATTCGGTGAGCGATTATTTTCTTCCCATTGGTTTCTGTATTCGCGGCCTCTTTTGTTATTGGTCACTTATTTCGCGCTTCTGGTGGCTGCCGTTCTTTCTCCAAAGTTCTCTGACCTAAATTTACGCAACACTTACAGCAAGACACATTTGTATGTCCTTGACGGAGGGACTAGGGCTCGAACTATTACGAATGATAACTGGTGCTCTCTTCTTCGTCTTTAGAAATTTTCCATCCGAGGATTCTACTCTCCTTGCCAGGCAAAGAGGCCATAAATCTATTTAGTTGTAATTCAATCTCGCTTCTCGACATTCCTAAATACACAAACATTTTATTTTACGATTTCTCTTCGAAGGAAAATGTAAGCTAGTTGCTCATGGTCAATTCGAATATGTTAGGCTTTCCAGAAATATGACATAATTTACTAATATACATTACATTTAAAATTCTTAAACAACGATTACAGTTTAAGTTGTTCGTGGTAATATAATTTCGGCCTCAAATGCCAATAATATACTTAGCATTTTGGCGATGGAAATAGTAGTAGATTATCTGAGGTGTAAGTGATTTAGTTTCACTGCACAGATGGCAATTATACAAAATTAACAAACTTTACACTAATAATACTTTGTTGTTAATTTTACCGATAATGAACCGTTTTTTTCATGCCGGCAGGTGACAGTCCGAAGTACGGTCATGAATTTTAGCATTTTTATTGCGGAATTATTCATTCATCATACAATTTTAACTTAAATAAGCATCACGGTTTCAGTATCTTTGCACATATGAAAAACTATAATTTTTATATAATGTACATAAATTCATTTCCAATTTTTACGTAATTACAGCGAATTGGTTGCCGAAAGTTAAAGCCCTGAGTGCCGATCATAAATTTAGTCCTTTTATAGTGGAATTTAAAATGATCATCCATTTTTAACTGCAGCAGGCATTAATGTTTTATATTCTTTGACACAAGAAAAAACTTGCAGTTTGTGAGCATTTATATAAAAAATGTGTTTTAGTTTTTACTGATAATACAGTTGTGTAGTCAGCTCGAAAGACCCCGATTATAAATAAAGCCTTTTAGTGGTGGAATTATAAACTAATCATAACATTTTATCTGAATTATTACACTCAGTTCTTCTGCGCGGGCAGCATCACTATTATTATTATCATTATTATTATTATTATTATTATTATTATTATCATTATTATATTTCATAAAATGTCATGTTCATAATTTTACTGGTAATACTGTTTTACTAACCGGTACGTAAGAGCCCGAATTCCCTTTATAAATTTATCCTCTTTGCGGTGGAAATATAAATGTAATCCGTAATTTTTTGGTTGAAAATGGCATCACTGGTTAGTTTCTCTGCACAAATTATAATATAAGCACGTTGACAATATTTTAATAGCTAATATTCATTTTACCGATAACATGCCGGTACATAAAAACCAAAAACCATCATACGTTTAGTTTTATGCGGTGAAAATGTAAATTGATCACGCACTTTTTACGGCTCTTTCTCTGCACAGGTGGCAATACCACTACTTTGTGAACAGTTTTCATTCATTGAATATGTTTCGTACTTTTATTGATAACCGAGAATTACTGATGCCGTAATCACTAGCCTGAACGCTAGTAATATATTTGCATTTTGGCGGTGGAAATGTTAGTTGATTTTATACTGAAATAATCATCCTTTATTTAATTTCTTTGCACATTTATCAAGAATCATATGTTTTTAATTGTACCAAACCGTTTTAGTAGCCGACAAGTAGAACTCGATAGCCTTCACACATTTAGCCTCTTTGTGGTCCAAATGTAAATGTATTACATAATTTTTATTGAAAATCCCACCACTGGTCGATTTGTCTGCACAAGTGACAATACTAGAACTTTGCAAAATTTTAATAATAAAATGTTCTTCGTAATTGTACCGATTATGCTCTATATGACATGCTGTTACCCCCCTTTATTTTTCCTTTCTTTTTCATTTTTTTAGCGTGAAAATGGAAATTATTCATCCACTTTTTGGTGGAATAACCATGTAGGGCCCAGTTCACTGCACCGGTTGTATAATACCACTACTTTGTGAACATTTTTCATTAATAAAATATTTTGTGTTTTTATGGATAACTGGGAAATTCTGTTACCGGTAATCTATTTAGCTTTTGGGAGATGGAAATATTACTTCATTACCCGGTTTTTACTGAAATAGGTTTCTGTGATTTAGTTTTTAATACTGCCAGTTAAGCACTATTTTACACTAATTACATTTTATTTGTTATTTTGCGATAATAAACAGTTTTACTTGCTTGCCGCTGTTAGCTCGATGCTAATGCTAATTTTGTCCCTTTTACAATGAAATTATAAATTGTTAAAGTTTTACTGAAATACATCTCACTGTATCATTTTCCTTGCACACATGAACTAATAAGAATTTTCTGGTTATTTTGCATAAAACACTGTATTTCAATGTAAGTATTTAAACTCTCACGACTGGCGTTAATCCAATAAAATGAAATTTCCGGGCTTATTGGTAATTAGTTATCCTCTGAAGATGCCCGACAGAGTGACGGGCGAAACGTTAGGTGCTTTTACATCCTTTGGACCACGGCCAATAAGCCCAAAAATTTCATTTTATTGAACTGTATTTCAAGTTTTACCGATAATTCGGGGATTAGTGCTGGCAGCTAAGATCTCGAATTACGGTAATAAATTTACGTTTTTATGGAATATTTATGAACTAATCATCAATATTTACTCAAATAGGCTTCACCTATTCAGATTCTTTCAGCAAATGTCATTATTTGAAATTTGGTAACATTTTATAAGAATAATATACGAGTAATGTTTGTGGTTTAAGCGATAATAAATCGTTTTATTTGCCCCTAGGTAAGAGCGCAATGCACTGTCATAAATATAGTTAGCTTCTTTAAGTTTTAAATATAAGTGTAATGCCTAATTTTTTATATAAAAGTAGCATCACAGGCGAATTCTCTACACACAGGTACTCGGCAATATTTTACATGTTATTCCTCATTTTACCGATTATGCTCCATATTACATTGCGTCAGGTAACAATATGAAACCGTGTTGTTTTTTGCGGTAGAAATATTAATTAATCACCCAACATCTGGTGAAGTAATCATATAAGTTTGTTTCCCTGTAGGGATGGAAATACCACTACTTTGTGAACACTTTACACCATTAAAATATTTCCCTCTTTTTATCTATAAGGGAGAATTTTTGTCGCCAGCAGTTACCAGCCCGAACCCCGATGAGGTATTTAGCATTTTGGTGTTGAAAATCTTAGTTGATTAACCAGAGCTATATTGAAATAGTAGTCCCTGGTTTAGTTTTTGTGCACAGATGGCAATGCTGGCAGTTTAGCAATAATTACATGCTCTTGCTTTTACCGGTGATGCAGCATAAGTAGTATATATCCCTCCTCGCGTGATTTTTATATCAAATTGATATCAAAAGTGTGGGGGGTGATATCAAAAGTGGTGGGGGGTGATATCAAAAGTGGTGGGGGGTGGGGTGGGGTGGGGGTGGTGGGGGAGGTGGTGGTGGGGGAGGTGTTGGGGGAGGTGGTGGTGGGGGTGTTGTGGGGGTGGGGGGTTGATATCAAAATCTCAAATTGAATTGATATCAAAATTTCGCGATAGCAAAATCTCTGGTTGATCGAGTGTTGGATTTAAATCTCCGAAAAAAGTGTGTGTGATCAATTAATTACGCTGTAAAAAAAATGGAGAGCCCTTCCGCCACTGCGTTTCCAGTTCGCCACTGCTCGCTCCCCCCCCCCCGCTCGCCTCGCCGCCCGCCTCACCGCTCGAGCGCGGTACAGCACAATGCTTTTTGTTCCGTCACATGTATCAAAAGGAGTTGTTTTCCTTTCACGGGTGGTTTACAATCGTATTCATTTTAAAAGTTCTTTCTTACTAACACATTGGCTCTCTCTGTATTTCTAAAAATCTATTATTTTCACAAGGAAACAAAAAACCTGTGTACATTCTTCTAAAATCCTATCTTCAGAGACATTTAAAAGTTCTTTCTTAGTATGTTTTTAAAAGAATTCGGGGGAAAAGACATTGTTAATAAAAGTTCTTTCACATTGGCTCTCTCTGTATTTCTAAAAATCTATTATTTTCACAAGGAAACAAAAAAACCTGTGTACATTCTTCTAAAATCCTATCTTCAGAGACATTTAAAAGTTCTTTCTTAGTATGTTTTTTAAAAGAATTCGGGGGGAAAAGACATTGTTAATAAAAGTTCTTTCACATTGGCTCTATCTGTATTTCTAAATTTTCACAAGGAAACAAAAAAACCTGTGTACATTCTTCTAAAATCCTATCTTCAGAGACATTTAAAAGTTCTTTCTTAGTATGTTTTTAAAAGAATTCGGGGAAAGGTGGTGGGGATGGTGAGGTGTAATTTTGATATCAATTTTAAATCACGCGAGGAGGGATATATACAGAAAAAAATTAACACATACATTTTTTTTAATACAATTAGATATTTTTTATTGTACACAAAATTAACTTGGAATGGCTGTCTACAAAATTTTAAATACAATTAGATTTTTATTGTACACAAAATTATACAAAATGACGGTAAATGGTGCTCACTGATCACAAAAATTAACTTGGAATGGTGGTATACAAAAAACATCTCTTTTAAGAATTTGTTTTAAATACAATTAAAAAATGCAATATTTTTACAGTCTGTCTCACTGGTGAGGGTTTTCAAAAAATGTTTTTATCCCTTCACAAAAATTATTTTAAAATGTGTGGTATATGTTTTTTCTACAAACAACACTTCACAGTCTTCGTCGTTGCTGCTTTCCTCCTCCTCCTCCTCCTCCTCCTCCTCGTATGGTGTGGTGACGCAGGTGAGCGACATGTGGGAAAAGTTGATGTTGAGAGGTTCCTGGGTCGACGGGGTGGCGATGGGGACGACGAAATCGTTGATCGATGGTGTTGTGAAGCATCCTGCCGATGTGACCTTGTACTCTAGGGATGGTGTCTTGTCGATGGTGCCGAGGTAGATGGTGCAGCGTGCGTCTATGCCGTAGTGAAGTATTTTAGACGGGGTGCACTTGACTTCCACGACGTCGGAGTTGTTGGTTGCTAATTTGACGGTGACAGTTTTGTCATCGCCAAAGAAGGAGATTTCAGTTGAGATGAGTTTGATGTTTGCAGGGTGCTTGCCGCTTCTTGTGACGTGATTTTGGTTGTCAAAAACTAGTTTGACAAACACATTGTTGCCGACCCCCACCGGATCTGTTTGACAGGCCATGTTGATTTATTTCGGTGTAAACTTCAATACGTGTCTCCGGTAGCCGTTTCTGAGGACCTCTTCACCCTGGTACACGATGTAAAAATCGAACGAGTTGAGCTGGTTGATGAGTTCTGCGGAAAGATTGTTAAATCTAGTAGGTAGAAACACTTCTTTCCCGTTTTCGAGGCGAACAAGCGCCCTGGGTCCGTGCTTTGTTGATATGTTCCGGACCCCTACCACAACGTATGGTACGTTCGGTTGTAACGTTGACACTGACACGTACTCCGAGTTGCTCGCTACTGTAGATAGCTGGCGTAACGCGTCGTTGATCATGTTGACTTCTCTGTAGAACGTTTGCTACTGACACACATTGGGCAGTTTTTGGTGAGAGGGGGTGGACCATCGATGTGTGTGGTAGTGGTGGGGAGGTTGTAGTGCTGGTTGCAGCGGCGGTAAGGGGCGTAAATTATTTTAGCTTCAGGTGTAAGCACCGCCCATACAGCGTCCACTTCTTCTGGTGAATGATGTATAAAGATGGCGTTTCCCTCCACGGCAAGTAGATGACATTCATTTGGGTCCATCATTGTGAGGCGTCGACCATTTTTCAGAAACTTTATCACTAGGTCCATGTCCGTGAACTTGTTTTCGTGACGTCGTCGCAGGTGAGATTGAACTTGTCCATCGTGATTTAACTTGTGTTCGCACCCTCCATAACTGGTGTTCGTGACGTCATCACGGTGCAACTTCCCCCTGAACTTGTCCATTGTGATTGAACTTGTCTTCGTGACGTCATCACCCTCCGTGACGTCAACACGGCCCCTGAACTTGTCCATCGTGATTGAACTTGTCTTCGTGACGTCATCACCCTCCGTGACGTCATGCAACTTCGTCTTGTTTGGACTCCAGCTCTCTGATGAATATTGGTTTTAGAAAATGCTCCATCTCTAGGAACACTCTAAAGGTTGCGCAACGGGTGTATCTTGTGTATTCGGTGTAGTTCATTTTCTCCCCGGAATCGTGGGCGTGAAGTAAATACATGCGATAGGCTGCTATTTGATTTTGTACTTCGAACTCTTCTTTCTTCTTGTCATAGATGATGTCGGTCACCATACGCTGTAGGCTTTCTAGCGTCCTCCATTCCTGCATACTCAACGATGTACAACGACCGTCCATTTTGATGATAATATTTTGTGTGCCAAATAAACGTTTAAAAATTATGGATAGTCGGTTGGTTATCTGCCACTCTCTTAGATGAAAGGTCAAGCTCTGTATAGTCGGCATCGTCTCTGAAAGCTTCTGCCACTCGGTCGAACCCAGGACCACAGTGTTGCGTCGCCCGCCAATGGTCACCACGATCTTGTGTGGAGATTTAGGTGAAAACCCAACGGCTGCAAACTTGGACTGCTTGCTGTTCAGGAAGTAAACATCCGTTAGCGGCCCCATGTCACTGTAAAAACAAGAACACCCCTTATGTAGCACACTCTTTTTTTCATTCGTCAATTAACCACACATACTGAATGCGACTTACCTGTTCAGCTCTCTCGGAACAACTGGTAGAGTGGATCATGTCAATGCGCCTTCTAAAAAAAAAAATACAAGTATTAGCAACATAAAATGTGTCAGAGTTATTCATACATGATCATCCACAATTTGTATTAATACTAACCTTTAACGATATACATCTCTGATGTGTAGTTTGTGAGCACCCACCAAGACTGTAGGTTCGTTTAATGTCATCGTTGCGATTAAAATCACTTATGCTGAATTTTGAAAAGAATTTCTCCTTGCGCAGACCTTGGAAGCGGTGGGATAGGTAAGCAACGACGTAATGGCCACAGGTAGTGCTGAAATCGCCTTGCAACCTTCTAGTGTTGTGAGTCCATCTTGTACCACAACATCGATTTAAAAAATTTAGAATTTCCCCCCGAAAGAGGTTCTATACCATAGCTATCGAAATATTCCCCCCGGTCGTTCTTTGCAACAAAGATGCAGATCCAATGTTTCCCTGGTTTCGTGCTTGGGTCAGTGTTAATGACAACTGCTATGGGAAGCTGTCTATTATACAAATTTATCGACGACAATTGGTCGAAAGCGTACACGCCTAAAAAGTGTGGTGTACATTTAGACAGAAGACGGTGTATTTGCAGCGTATTCATGATACCAAAATGGTCCTGTTAGCATCAATTTCTATAGTACGATGTACTTCTGCCATCACCAACAGGTTGATAGGTTCTGGAGTTTGATCTTTAAATCCTACACTTATAGACACAGTACCGTGTCGTTGCCCTGAAATGTAAGACTCGTTAGAGCTCATATCGGCTGTAAGATCAAACACCATAATGGTGTACCCATGTGAATATTGATGTCTGGAAATTGAATGCCCCTCGTCCTTAAAGTGTATTCCGAGACCATCTTGAAGAGTTTGAAAACATTGGAGAAAGTGACCTGCATCAAAATCGGGCTGTAGGGGTTGTGAGGGAAAAGGCTGGCCGTTCACATACAGTTGAAACGAATTCATTTTAAAGTGTTGTAAATTGTATGGGTTTTTGTTAATGTTGCCGTTGTATGCCTGGTCTGCAACCATCGCCACTACCACTCTTCGAGGTATTTGCCCAATGAAAACGTCGTTGAAAGTCATATTACTAACCCCCTTTGGAATGTTGAGAGCGTGAAATGCTACATCTTTGAGATGGTACTTTGCATTGTTCTTTGTTAACACAGCCTGATGGGCAAGTTTGATGGTCGGGGACGGCCTCACAGCTTTCAAAATCAGTCTAGCAGACTGAATCTCTGTGTAGGCTTTAAAGTCCTTTATATCCGAAAAGAGATGAAAGTTGGGTGAAGAGGGGGAGAGTTTGATGGTGACGCTAACATTGTTCAAGAGCAGATTTTCCTGATTAAAGAGTGCGTTGGAAAGATTACCCATTAGCTGTACAACTTTGCTTCCTTTGGTATAGTCGTTACGCCACTTAATTCCATCATTTGTTACATACGTGTCCATCATTCCTCCCTTGTCCTTTTTCCAGAGTGTGGACTCTAGTCTGCTGTTCATGACATCTTCCGAATAATTGAGTAACGTTTCAATGTAAGTTCTATATGGGTAGCCTGGTTGAGGCATGGAAACTGTGACATTGTTGAGTGATACTTCCAATTGTTGAAACAAGGAATTTAGGGAATTGTTTACAAAGGTAACCTGTTTGTCCTCTTTCAATTCGTTTCCACCGTCATCCACTATTCGCACGAACAGCTCAAGTACTACATAAGTCATATCGAGGTAATCGTCAGCATTGCCAGAGTAATGAAATGTGATGGGGGCATTTTTCATAAGTGTATTTTGTGGGTTTAGAGAAATGTAACGGTACTCCTCCACGTTCATTTGAACGGGTAAGTCTTTAAAGATGTCTAGTTCCGAACTCATGTGCACTAACGATTCGTCAGCCATTATGAAAATACGTCTAGCACCTTACGTCTTCGGCGTTTAGTCTTAAACTGATTATATATTTCACCCTTCCTGCGCTTTAATAGCCCCGTGCCTATCATAGAGTCTATCTTTACATCAGCTTTCCTTTTCAAGTTAGTTCCCGCCTCCTTCAATCTAGTCTTTAAAGATTCTTTTGGCGGTACCCCCGAACTTGCAACATCGGCAAGCACATTGGCCCCCATTTTCAATGCTTCTTTACCTATAGCTTTCACTCCGCTCTTGAAAAACGGTAGCACGGTTCTGAAAAGACCGCCGAGAGCAGAGAACAAGCCGCTACCCTTTTGATAACGCTTGCCTCTATACAGGTGAAAATCTTGATTGTATAATCCTCCTCCTGCCTGGTTTAAGTAATATCTGGTGACAGTATCCAGCTCCATTATGTCTGTTTCGGACGAAACGTTAGAACTATAGTAGAGGAATGACCGTCTACAAATGGCAAGAAATCTCCATAACCGTTCCTTAAATCTATATTCACGATTTTAAAGTCCTGTTGCATCAAAGGTACCCAGTTAAGTGGAATGAACGACTTTTCAATAGTCATGCAGATGTTGTCACGTTTTTCATACTCTACAGAGACGCTTTCAATGACTTGCACAAACGTGTTGCCCACCACTTGTGGCACTATCAGATTACAGTAAATGAACATTTCGTAAGGGAAACCCATGTACGGATCTACAGGGTGTTTGCCAATTTCCTGTTCAACCACGTTTGTGTAAGGTTCGAACCCCATCATCTTGGCCAAAGATGGTGACAAAACCAGCACATGTATTAGGTCCTTTGACGTGGTTTTAGGAGGAATGTCAGGTTTTTCCTGCGTTTCTACCGTAGGAGAAGTGCCCGGTTTACGAGGGATTGGTGGTTTAGGATTGATAGGTTTTGGAGTTCTAGTAGGAGCAATATTTCTAGCTTTGTTTTTTAACGTTAGGTTCGCGCCTTCAGGGGATTTAGTTTCTGTTTTCGATCTCCTAGAGGACTCAGCATTTTCTATATATCCTACATATTTGCTGCTGGGGATATGACTGTTCTGTGCGACTTTGATGTTAATGCTGGCAGTATTTTTGTTCTCGTTATAAATGAAAAAGTCTTCTACTTGCAAATTTTCACGTATAACTGAGTTGACAGCATGTACCAAATCCTTAGAATTGTGTACGATGCCATGTGGCAATTGTAAGTTAAATTTTGAATGTGTCACTGGTGCTACCATATTATACATTGTGCCAATGATTTGATTTTCGTGATTTGTTACGTTATAGAATTTCACAGGGTACCTAACCTTTTGCAGTGCGACTTCCCATTCTCCTTGCAACACTATTCTCTCGGGTAAGATGTTTGAAAATCTGGAAGTTGTATTGTCAGTGAAATGGTCCATAGAGGCGTTACTCACGAGCGTGAGGGAAAATGGTTTTGTTCTAATCATATCGAGCTGATACTCGAACCCGGTACCCACGAGTTAAACTTGCTCGGATAACCTCTCCACTTAACCAAAAACTGTTTATTTCGACCGCGGCCTTTAGTGTCGAGTATTTTGTCTATTTTGAATGATTCCGGGGGAGCTACCTTTTGTATCTCCTCGGAGTAAAAGATACCGTCTATGGCCTCCCCGCCCAAGTCCTTTAATTTATACACAACGGGGGAGCCGTATACCACCTCGTCAATCTGTAAAATTTCGTCCGTCCAGTTTTGCTCGTACCCCTTGGCAAACTTCATTTTCTCCTTAGATATACGCACATGGTCTCCCACGTTAAATTTAACTTTACGTGGTTTGTCTGCATTCCGACCATAAAGATTTTCGTAAACATGCAAAATGTTGTCTTCATTGACATCCTTTGGAGCCATCTTTATGGACCTATGAAAGGAACTATTGTAAGACTTTAAAAGTGCAGGAAGCACATCCACGTATCTATATGTATTTTTATGTGTGAAATATTTCCACATTTTCGTCTTTAAGGTTCTATTGAAACGTTCTACAACACTGGCTTTGACATTATTTTTTGTAGTGTAATACTTTACACCATGTTTGGTTAAAAATGTTTGAAAGGTTTTGTTGGTGAACTCCGTTCCTTTATCTGTTTGCAATATCTTGGGGGTACGATGAGCGAATATAGTTTTAAACGCTTCTGTAATTTCACCCCCTACTTTTGATTTTAATGGTATAGCCCAAGCATATTTCGAGAAAACATCAATTACCGTCAAGATGTAAACGTATGGTTTATTGTGTGCCTTTACGTTACTCATAACGTTTAAATCGGCCTCCCAAAGGTCGTCCATGTTAGTCACGTGATAATTTCTGGTGGGGAATCGTTTCCTTATCGGTCTATGAAATGTATAACTATCCTGTGTTTGAAGAAACGACTCGATCTTAGATTTCGGTATGCCTGTGGCCTTGCGAAGTTTGTCTGGAGTGCGAAAACCAGCATAGTGTTCAGGATTGAAATAGATTTTCTTCAGTGCGTTCATAGTTGTTCCCACACTTGTCTGCGAAGGTTATAAGACTTTTTTACTGGTAATCGGCTTTTATTTACTTTCGTCTTTGTCGATTTCTCTTCCTCCTTTACCTCGACACCATTGGTTTCAAGGTATGGTTCCCTCACTTGTGACATAAGATCGAGATAGTTGCCCAACTTATATTTTATCAACTGCCATTTTTCAGGGTGTGGTAAATGTGTACGCTGTAATTTATTCATTTCTCTGATGAGTTGGTTAAGTGATTTGTCCACGAGGTGAAGCTTTTCGACAGCTTTTGGCTGTGAAGCTAGTATAATTTGCTTACCGTGCTTCATTTAACTCAAATTTGACACGAGTGCACTACCGAGTGAAGCCAATATCGGGAGTGGAAAAGCAGGTAAAAAACCTCCTCTCTGTACAAGAATCTTTTTCTTTTCCTTTAAGGGAAGTCGTTTGTTAATTAATTTTCTCCAGCTAGCTTTATGCTTCTTTAAGCGTTTTAAACAATTTATAGGTAAACTAACATGACCTCTGCACACGTTGAGTACACACTCGGAAATGGCTTTAATTAGCTGAGGGTTAGCACTTTTCAACAGTTTTTGTCGCAAAATAGGTTTAGCCTTGGCTAACACTGACAAATTTGCATGTTGCCTTGCAATCAGGGGGCTACTCAGTCTGGTAATGCTCATCCTGTCTATGTCTGTGATTAAATGACTGAAGTGTGATCTTTGCTCGTTTATTTAAACTCTCTGGGAAGCACACAAATAAAACCTTCAGAAAAGTGGTCAACAATTGGGTATAAAATAAGAAGGCGTTTCCCCTGGTAGGACGCTGGTTCGATACCTGTATTGATTTGGCGTGTACTGAGTGCAATCCAACACTAGATACCCGTGTGGGTTTTCAGTAGCTTTTTCAAACGCCTCTAAAAGAAACCTAGAGTTCTTTGGTTCGATCTGTTGACAAAGCCTATGAATTTGCATTTTATCTCTATTGTTTTTAAACACGACAATGTAGTTTGCATTTAGAGATATAGTTCGAAATTTCTTTCCTTGTGGAAACACGTTTTGTAATATGTAAATAATCCCAAAGCGTTTGTGATGTGAATCTCTAGTGAAAAAATTTGACACGTTTTCCCCGGAGGCTTGATACATTAAATCATCCAAAATAACTAAATCCCCCTCGTTAACAGTGTCCAATATGGTATACCTGCATGGGTTGCGAAGAACGGGCTTGGTTTAGGAGAATATTCTAATGGATGACACCACAACACTTTTCTCGCGGGTCTGTCAAACATTCTGTCTGCATTACTAATTAAATTTTTCACAAATGTAGACTTACCACACCGCGACGGACCTGCAATTAGCATAGTGCACGGGAAATTAAATTTAAAGTGTTGGATAGTAGACATTGCGGACGACTGATGTGATCTCATTTAGACACGCCTTCTTTTATACCCGTACGGGTAGGAATCAAAGTTTTCACACTGTACACGTTTGTTGACCACCATCCTATAGGTTTTCACTGAAGACTCAGTTACCACAGTTCCTAGAAATTTCCTAGAAATCTGTGTGCCTTCAAGTACTACCGACATTGAATTATCCCTCAGCACGGTGTTCCTGATAACGTCGGAGTTTACATTTTCCAAATTCCCCGAGTTGAGGGTGATGCCTTTAATTTTACAGACAGAGTGCGTCTTATCTCCACACTTAACCTCTATGGTGTAACTTTTTGGACCTGTAGATGCAAATCTGCAAATATACGCTCCATCGCCGTACTTTTCTATTTCATCTATCATACAGCCTAAAAATGGCCCCGTGGTTGGCATCCATTCCCCCGGTCTGTACGTGGCTATAACAGAATCTGTGTCGAAATAACACACGCGTTCGCCCAATCTCCTAAGATAGGAATAGAGTTCGATTCTTGCATGGGCAGTTGTATATGCAGCTATGACTGAGTTACTAGTAAAATTCAATTTAGGATTCTGTTCGCAATGTTTCCACACCACATACATTACCTCCTCTGTAGCGGGCAGGTAAGACTGTACCTCTACACCTGGGTCATTAAGTAGATCTATGAGCCTCGAATAATCTTTCACAAGCTCGCACGTGGACAAGTTATCTCTTTGGCCGTATTTTCCCCAAAAGGAGTTTAACATCAGTTTCGCCAACTCACGCCTGCCAGGATTGATTTCAATAGCGTCTTTATCCAGTGCCACGCCTTCTTTTTCCAAAAATCGTGCGATATACTCGGCAGGAGTGTCGCAGTCTTTGGGCCAACCAGAGGCTTCGGTTTTAATTTTCAGAAACTGATTCACATAGTCCTGAAAAAGCCCCTTTTCTCCAGTGATGGGGTTATAGCGTACCATGTCATATTCCCATATTTCATACACATGAATCACACTATAACCTTCCTCTAATGCGACTTTAATCTCGTCCACTACCCAGGTTCCTGTCATACATCTTTCGTCCTCTGTATGCGTGCACTCTGTCTGATTCTCCATCTCTGCACATGTTCGGCATAGCGGAAACATAAGTTTACCGTTAATGCGCGACGGCAGGACAGGGTGGTACAGTCTTTCTGGGGGAAGAATTTTACACTTTACAATACCGCCCTCAACATCTTGCAAATTTGGTAAATTATTCACATGAATCTTTGGGTGTCCAACAGGGTAAGCCTTGGTCTTATTTACGAACGGGTACAAACTGCACACATCATAGTAAAACATTTTCATATCTCCAGAGGCTTCGCAGTAGGTTTTCGTACAATTTGTACGTCCACCAAAGAAGGCATCTCGTGGATTGAGAGGTTCGGGGTAGGGAAAACTTTTGACAAATTTAGCCAAAACCCTATTGGTCTTAATCAAACCATTGAACTCACACTCCCACATCTCGGTCACGTTATACCCAGCATGCCTCATCATCTTCGTGACCTTCACGGTGTCCTCGTATCTGGAACTCATGGTCTGGTTACCAGTGTTGTATAACCTTGAATTCCTATTCGGGTAACAACGTGTGCAACCGTGGTAGAAGCATCCATGAAAGAAATAGACACATTTCCCTTCTTCTTTGTACCCGTCCACTTTATGCCCTAAAACTTTAATTTCCCGACACCGATAAGCATGCTGTATGATGGTTGATTGCTGCTGTTCCAACCAAGACAGCCAGATACACGCTACCCGCGATTGCTTATCAGCTAAACGGTATCCTCCTGCGGGAATAAGTGGTATTTTATTTCTTGGCATGAACCGTTTCCTATATACATTCATGCATGCCTGAGCTATGGTGACGCATTCTCTAAACGGGTCAATACCGTTCTCGTCAATAAATTGTTTCCTAAATTTGGAAACACCTTGACTCAAGAGATAAACGTCAGTTTTACAGTAAGTAACCATTTCTTTTTTCATGTCAAAGACATAATTTGAGGACAACTTTTCATTATGCCACTGCTCGAAAGTCTTGCGGTCATCAACACTCATGCCGTCTGGGCAGTAATATTTTTGCTCAGGTACAGGACCAACATACTTTTCGTTTTCCTTGGTGTTGAACAGGTAAGGAAAATAACCTTTACACTCAGGGAGTTGAAAGGTTTTTGAAAAGCGAGACAGTGGCATAGGAATGAAATTCAAAGAATCTAGAAAAGTTACACTCTTATACTTCATTCTGTAAATTTTACTTCCATTCATAATGAGTTCGGGGTCCTAATTTAGGGTGCCCACCATGTGCTTTAACAGAAACTGGCCATCATACGACCTCAAGTTGTGTGCTATGACAATAATGTCACGGGATTCGAACCCTGGTTGTGTGATGTGGTCAAACAATTCTTTCACAGGCTCCTTGTCGAATACCCATTCTTTAACACCACACTGTGTACAATAGGACATCTTATGAGACTTGTCCACACACAGACCACAGCTTTTATGCATTATACATAGATTAGGAATGTGTTCAAACACGTCTGTGGAATAAAGCGTGTTCTGAGTACACTCGAAATCTATGAACATGAACACGAAATTCTTTCGCAAATTTGGTGAATTGTACGGCCGAATGTAGCACTCGTGGTTGGCATTCACATGGACCTTACAAGTAACACAATAAATTTCTCCGCACTGGTGAGGAGATTTCCTAAGCCTCATATTCACAAGTTTGTTACACAACGGGCATACTTTTTCCACGTCGCATACTGACATGGATTTAGGGTAATATTTTCCCTTAATCAAATGATTATTAAAACAGGTCTCCCCGTTGAAATCGCGATGACATGAATCGCATTTCACATACCTATCAAATGATGTTGGACACCTCTGTCGACACTTGACACAGTTTAGATCACACCTGTGAGTTTCTTTTTTATTAAGTGAGGGAAAATTACAATGTCGGCAATACCACTTACATTTGAATGCCCCGTGTAGGTTTACAATTGTATTAAAATGGCTGTCGTGGAATATTACGTCGATGTGTTTATCGGTGTTAATTTCCGACTTGTAGAGGACATTTTTACCATTATGACTGCCAAAAACAATGATAGGATACTCCTTTAACGCTATCTCAAAGAGTTTCACGTCGTCAAGTGTAAACGGGCCATCGGTTTTGCCTATTTTCTCACACAACTCTACAGCTTTTTGTTTTTCAGATGGTCATAACGCTTAATAGAACCATAATGAACATCCCCGTCAATTTTGGATTTGCACACTGCGATGGCTCTAGGTAGACAAAGATTGTCTTTGTTTTTAATTTCTATAATACCTTTGTTTTTACTACAGTCGTCGCAGCGTTTGTAACATGAACCTGATATTTCATTTGTCCAAATACACGAAATTTTGATTGCCCCTCCCAACAAAAATTCTTTGTTACTTTGCATTATTTTCTCCATTGATTTCAATATGGCCTCGGGGTTTACCTGATCAAACCTACGTACACTCATGTTAAAAGGTCTAGCAGGATTTTTGGTATCATGAATGGTTATTCCTACGAACCCTGGTTGATTTTTTAGCAGATTGTCATCAACAAATGATAAATAATCATGAAACACTTTGGAAACCCATTGGTCAGGATCTGCATCTTTAGGCATCGAACTCACCATAATTTCAGTTTCAGAGTACCCAGAATAAAATTTTTTAGTTGCCCTCTGGCTATGGTTAATAATTTCGAAAGATGGTTGCAAGGTTGCACTTACCTGTGGCTCAATGCTGTCAACAAGAGAAGATGGTAGAAGACGAGGCAACAGGATGGTCGCCGGTAGAAGACGAGGCAGCATGATGGTCGCCGGTAGAAGACGAGGCAACAGGATGGTCTCCGGTAGAAGACGAGGCAGCTCCGGTAGAAGACGAGGCAGCAGGATTGTCTAGACTCCCAGTACCGGAGTTTCCATTATTCCTCGAAGACTCGGGCCCCTGGTCACTGATGGAAGTGTTTGTAGAAGATTGATCGTCAGAAGATTCGTCTCTGTAGTTGACAACCTTGGCAGACATGATTACCACGAGATATGAGCATCTTTCGTCGCGATTGAACTTTTATAGACAACAAAAACAACGCCCACACCCCAATAGACAACAAAGACCACGCCCACAACCAATGAGAACGGGATGTTTCTACTCCGCATGCATAACCCTACAGCCAATCGTCGTACAAATGGTGGGGGAAGGTATATTCATTTTTTTAATCTTCCATCGGGCTCGGGTACGCGGTGGGAGTTTTTGCTAGAAGAAAAAAAGAATCCCCTTGTTTTTGACTTTTTTTCTGTCACTACTGTGTGTTAGTAAGAAAGAACTTTTAGTTGGATCTGTAAAAGAAAAACCCACACATATTGTTTTTGACTTTTCTAACCCTGTGTGAGAAAATACAGAGTTTTGTTAAAAAGAATATATAAAAACGAATTTATAAGAAAAGAAATCACCCATTGGGAAACACGCATGAACAAAGCATAGAAATACAGAGAGAACCAACGTGTTAGTAAGAAAAGAACTTTTAAAATACCCACATATTGTTTTTGACTTTTGAAAACACCGTGAAAGGAAAAACAACTCCTTTTGATGGTAGAAGAAAAAGATCCCCCGAATTCTTTTATAAACACGCATGAACAAAGCATAGAAATACAGAGAGAGCCAACGTGTTAGTAAGAAAAGAACTTTTAAAATACCCACATATTGTTTTTGACTTTTGAAAACACCGTGAGAAGGAAAAACAACTCCTTTTGATGGTAGAAGAAAAAAGATGCCCCGAGTTCTTTTATAAACACGCATGAACAAAGCATAGAAATACAGAGAGAGCCAATGTGAAAGAACTTTTATTAACAATGTCTTTTCCCCCGAATTCTTTTAAAAAACATACTAAGAAAGAACTTTTAAATGTCTCTGAAGATAGGATTTTAGAAGAATGTACACAGGTTTTTTGTTTCCTTGTGAAAATAATAGATTTTTAGAAATACAGAGAGAGCCAATGTGTTAGTAAGAAAGAACTTTTAAAATGAATACGATTGTAAACCACCCGTGAAAGGAAAACAACTCCCATGTGAGGGAACAAAAAGCATTGTGCGGTCGAGCGGTGAGGCGGGCGGCGAGGCGAGCGAGCAGTGGCGAACTGGAAACGCAGTGGCGGAAGGGCTCTCCATTTTTTTTTACAACGTAATTGTATATGCTAATTGATCACACACACTTTTTCGGAGATTTAAATCCAACACTCGATCAACCAGAGATTTTGCTATCGCTTAATGAACCAGAAATTTTGATATCAATTCAAATTGAGATTTTGATATCAACCCCCCACCCCCACCACTACCCCCACCACCACCTCCCGCACCACCCCCACCTCACCCCCCACCACTTTTGATATCAATTTGATATAAAATTCACGCGAGGAGGGATATATACTACTAGCGTATTACTGGCCGGCAGCCGACCGCCCAGTTTCCGGTTATGAAATTGGCCTTTTTGTGGTAGAATTATAAATACATAATAACAATTTTAACTGATTGATTCAGTTCCTCTACAAAGATAGCATTATAAAGATTATGATAATGTTTTACAATAGTGAGATCATAATTTTACCTATAACGTACCGTTTTACTAGATGGCAAGTTAGAGCCCCATTGCCCTTTATAAATTTAGCTTCTTTGCAATGGAAAATGCAAGTAATATTTTATATCACAAACCTCCATTATTGGGCAGTTTCTCTGTACAAGTTGCAATACTAGTACTTTCGTAATATTTTACATGAAGCTCCTCATTTTACCGATAATGCACCGTTTTACATGCTGTTAGGTTTCAACCCGGAACCGGTTATACGTTTCGATTTTTGCCGGATCACACTTTTTGGAGAAATAAATATGTACTGTTCAGTTTCTGTGGTAATATAATCTATTTTGTGAACATTTTACAGGTGGCAATAATAGCAGTTACTAATTTACATAAAAACAGTTTGTTCTTGATTTTGCTAATAATGCGCCATTTTACTTCCGGCAAGTGACAGCCTGATTGCCAGTCATAAATTTAGCCTTTTTGTGGTGGAAAAGGCTAAAATTTAACCGAAACGGGCATTACTGATTCAGTTTTACTGCAAAAATGGCATTACTAGGAATATGGCAATATTAACAGAATAGTATCACGTTCGTAATTTTACCGGTATTGAACCGCTTTACTAGCGTGCAGATAAAAGCCCGGACTGTACTTCTTGAATTTAACATCGGCTGAAAATCGCTTCACTGGTCAGTTTCCTTCCACAAGTTAAAATACTAATACCCGGGTAATAATTTTTTAATATAAGTAAAATTTTTCCATTTTTTCCATAATGCACTGTTAAACATGTCGATAGGTAGCAACCAAAAAGCCGGTAATACATTTGATTTTTATTCTCCCGATGGAAATATTATAATTTAATCGCAAAATTTTGGTGAAATATTTACAGTTGTTTCTCTGCACTTTGTACACATTTTTCATCCACAAAATATGTTTCGTATTTTCATCGATAATTGAGACATTTTTTGCCAGTAATTACCCGCAAGATCACCGGTAATATATTTAGAATTTTGGGGGTGGAAATATTTTATTTCGCAGTTTTATAGTAAAATAGACGTCTTATTCTTCTGCACAGGTGGCAATACCACCTGTTTAGCAATATTTATACAAATAAGGTTTTGTTCTGGATTTTACCGGCAATGCAGCATTTCACTGGTCTAATAGATGAAGCCCGATGGCCTATCATAAATTTAGCCGTTTTCGTGGATTTATAAATTAATCATACAATTTTAACTGAAATAGGGCGTCACTGTGTCAGTTTCTTTACACATTGAAAAAAAAAAATATGAGTACTTTGTTAATATTGTACATAAAAATTGTGGTTGCTTTTTACCGATAATTGAGGGATTATGTTTCCGGCAAGTAAGATTCCGAACCACAGTTGCAAATTTAGATTTTTTGCGAAGAAATTATAAATTGATAAACCAATTTAAAATGAAATAAGCATCCAGCTTTTCTTTTTAGACGACATTACAATTTTGGGAAGAATTTACAAGAAAAATATTTTTTAGAAAATTAGAGATAATGAACAGTTTTATGAACCGGAAAGTAAGAGGCCAATAGCTCATTTGGCCTTTTTCAGGTGGAAATTTGAATGTATTAGTTAACTTTGGTGGAATATCTGCTCACCGCACAATTAAAAATATTGGTACTTTAGAAATGTTTTATAATAGTAAAATGTTGTTCTGCATCGAATAGAAAATGCACTGTTTGACATGCCGTCAGTAAAAACCCGAAATAGTCAAAAGTTTTGTCTTTTATGTTGGAAATTAAACGGATCACACATTTTTATATAAATATGTATAAACGACTCAGTTTCTGTGGTAATACAACCTACTTTGTGAACATTTTACATCACTAAATTGTTATTCGTATTTTTATTAGTAACGGAGCAGTTCTGTCGCCGGCAGTTAACAGTACGATAAACGATAACACAATTAGCATACTGTGGTTGGAAATGTTAATTGATATATCTGCATATACAGAGGGTGCCAAAAATGTATACACACTTCAATCAAAGAAAAAAACGGTTAACATAACAAAACTGAATTTACACAAACAGAAAAATATCAGCACTAATCATCTTAGACTTTTACAGTTATAGCAGTTGCTCAAAATACCCACCATCGGCGTCTATAAACTTCCGAGTACGTTGAAATACTGATTGAGCAACGTTTGAGAAACAGCATATTACAGCATATGCCGTTTTAATTTCTTCCTAAAGTATTGCCAGTGTAGCTGGTTTTCTACGGTATACGGTACCATCAGTCTCAAATTTGTCTCGAATGCATGCAATTGTTACTCACTTTGGCGGATCTGTTCTGTACACATGTCTTCATTGCCTTCGAATTTCAACATTTCGGTTTTTCAGTTCCACTTCAAACAATTTTCCGCCGCTGTACGATAACCTTGGCTCCATTTGGTCGTAGCAACACTAGCATAACATAATGCAAGTCACATCTATTTATAGAACATCATGCCGTAATCTTGGCTTCGTTTGTTCACCGTTGATTTACGATAATATTGACTACATTTGTTCATTGTTGATTTACCTGTCACGTAGCAACGCTATCATAATGTATGAGAAACACATCTGTTTACAGAACATCATGCTATACATTTCTGTTGTTTTTCGGTGCAACTTTGAAATATATTAAATGGATATCTACTATGAAAGTATGTATACATATTTGGAATTCTCGGTATATATATATATATATATATATATATATATATATATATATATATAAAATGCAAAAATGAATTGATCATCTAATTTTAGCTAAAAGAAACATCACTGTCAATTTTTTGAACATATGAAAAAACTAGTATACTGTAAAAAAATATTACATTAAAATACGTGGTTCAATCTTATTACTGAATATATATCGATTCTATTGACGGCAGGTAAGATCCTGAAATCCGGTCATAAATTTGCCCTTTTTGCAGTGGAATTAGTAATTAACCATGAAATTTTAACTGCAACAGTCCCTTATAAATGTTTCTTTAAGCAGATTTCATTACTAGGAAATTGGCAATTTTAACAATAATAATATGTGCGTAATTATACTACAATACTAGCCTTCAAGTAAGACTCCAACGACCCGGCATTAATTTTGGATCTTTCTTGGGGATATGTATCTGAAATGTTTACTTTAAAGTAGCATTACTGACTAGTTTCTCTTCACAGGTGACAATACAATTTCTTTGGCAATATTTTACAATAATAAAAAACATTTTATCAATGAATAATGCACCGTTTGACATACCGACAGGTAATAACCTGAAACCGGCCATACGTTTTGTTTTTTGCGATTGAAATATCAACACCGTTTGATAAAATAAGCACGTGTGGTTTTCAGTTTCTCTGCACATATGATAATAGCACTATTTTGTGAACATTTTACATCATTAAATTGTTTTGTCTTTTTATCAATAACGTATCAATTCTGTCGCCGGAAAATAACAGTCGACTGTTAATAATATATTTAGCTTTTTGGCAGGGGAAATATGCGATTACCCGGTCTTGTACTGATATAGGCGTGACTAATTTGTAACTCTGCACATTTGGTATACTATTACTTTACCTATATTTTACACTTATAGGAGTTTGTTCTTGATTTTACCGATAATGCATGAATTTATTTTCCGGCATGTGAAAATCCGACAATCGAACAAAAATTTAGCTTTTTGCAATGGAATTATAAATTGACGATCCAAATTTTAACTGAACTTGGCATTACTTATTCAGTTTCTCTGCACAGATGTTATTTCTAGCAAATTGGAAATTATAATGGATAACTTTTTTTCATAATTTTTTACCAATAATGATATATTTTAATAGTCCGATGGTCGTCTTAAATTTAGTCTTATTGCGGTGGACATATAAATTTGTATCTAACATTCGCCTAAATAAAAACGCCTAACTAGTTTCTGTACACAAAAAAAATCTTTTACACCAGGTACCTTATTTTTAAACCTGGTAATTTATATCACTTTATTTCCAAATTTCTTTTACGATTTCTTTAGATTGTTATATTTTTTATCTAAATCTAATACAAAAGAAGGGAGCACAAATTATTGTGTGCTATTACAAAAACTAAACAAAACTACAAAGTTATATTAATATTTGTTTCTACTTAACATATTATTTTACAAAAATAAAAATGGAGGGTTTTTACCCTTTACAAAATGGAGGTTTTTACCCTTTACAAAAATGGCGGTGCAGTTCACACATGGCGGCACACAGGCGGTTTTACAAAAAAATGGCGGTACAGTTCACACATCACTGGTGGATTTACAAACACTGTGAGAGTTTCGGCGGTTACAAAAAAAATGGCTGTGCAGTTCACACATCACTGGTGGGCGCAGTCGGCACTGGATTTACCAAAAATTATTTTAAAATATGTGGTATATGTCTTTTTGACAAACGACACTTCACTGTTTTCGTCGCAGCTGCTTTCCTCCTCCTCGCGTGGTTTGGTCACGCAGGTAAGTGACATGTGGGAAAAGTTGATGTTGAGGTGTTCCTGGGCCGACGGAATGGCGATGGGGACGACGAAATCGCTGTTGGATGCGGTTGTGAAGCATCCTGCCGATGTGACCTTGTACTCTAGGGCTGGAGTCTTGTCTATGGTTCCGAGGTAGATGGTGCAGCGTGCGTCTATGCCGTAGTGGAGTGCTTTAGACGGGAGGCACCTGACTTCCACGACGTCGGAGTTCTTGGTTGCTAATTTGACGGTGACATTTTTGTCTTCGAAAAAGAAGGAGATTTCTGTTGAGATGAGTTTGATGTTTGCTGGGTACTCACCGCTTGATGTGACGTGATTTTGGTTGTCAAAACCAATTTGACAAACACATTGTTGCCTACCCCCACCGGATCTGTTTGACAGGGCATGTGGTTTATTTCGGTGTAAACTTCAATACGTGTCTCCGGTAGCCGTTTCTGAGTACCTCTTCACCCTGGTACACGATGTAAAAGTCGAACGAGTTGAGCTGGTTGATGAGTTCTGCAGAAAGATTGTTAAATCTTTTAGGTAGAAACACTTCTTTCCCGTTTTCGAGGCTTACAAGCGTCCTGGGTCCGTGCTTTGTGGATATGTTCCGGACCCCTACCACGACGTATGGTACGTTCGGCTGTAACGAGGACACTGATACATACTTCGAGTTGCACGTTACTGTAGCTAGTTGGCGTAACGCGTCGTTGATCATGTTGACTTCTCTGTAGAACTTTTGCTACTGACACACATTGGGTTTGGTGAGAGGGGGAGGACCGTCAATGTGGGTAGTGGTGGTGGGGAGGTTGTAGTGCTGGTTGCAGCGGCGGTAAGGGGTGTATTTTCCTTTTATCTTCTAGTGTAAGCTCCGCCCATACAGCGTCAACATCTACTGGCGAATGATGAATAAAGATGGCGTTCATTTGGCTCCATCATTGTGAGACGACGACCATTTTTCGGAAACTTTATCACTAGGTCCATGGTTTGCGGAAGACTTGTTCGTGACGTTATAAGGTGTTCGTGTTTGGACAGGGGAGCAGGTGTTTTCGTGACGTCATCACGGAGCAGGTACAACCTCGCCTTGAACTTGTTCATGGCTACCTGGTCCAATGAATATCAGATGCTCCGTCATGCCTGGAATTGTTCGGGATGTTCTCGTGTTCCTACTTGTTCATGCAGGTGTTTTCGTGACGTTATCACGGTGCGACCTCGCCTTAAACTTGTTTGGACTTGTCCATGGCTTCCTGGTCCAACTCTCTGATGAATATCGGTTTTAGAAAATACTCCATCTCTAGGAACACTCTAAAAGTTGCGCAATGAATGTATCTTGTGTATTCGGTGTATTTAATTTTTCCACCGGAAACGTGGGAGTGAAGCAAATACTTGCGATAGGCTGCTATGTGATTTTGTACTTCGAACTCTTCTTTCTTCTTGTGATATATGATGTCGATGACCATACGCTGTAGGCTTTCTAGTGTACTCCATTCCTGCATACTCAGCGATATACAGCGACCGTCCATTTTGATGATAATATTTTGTGCGCCAAATAAACGTTTAAAAACTATGGATAGTCGGTTGGTTAACTGCCACTCTCTTAGACGAAGGGTCAAGCTCTGTATAGTCGGTATCGCCTCTGCAAGCTTCTGCCACTCTGTTGAACCCAGAACCACCGCGCTGCGTCGTCCACCAACGGTCACCATGATCTTGTGTGGAGACTTAGGTGAAAACCCAACGGCTGCAAACTTGGACTGCTTAGCTGTTCAAGAAGAAAACATCCGATAGCGGTCCAGGCCTCTCCATCTCACTGTAAAAGCAAGAACGCCTCTTATGTAGCACATTATTTTCATTCGCCAATTAACCACACATAATGAATGCGACTTACCTGTTCGCCTCTCTCGGAGTAACTGGTAGAGTGGATCGTGTAGCACCACATGCGCCTTCTAAAAAAAAAAGGAATTAGCAACATAAATGTATAAGAGTGGTATATGCATATTCATACACAATTTGTATCAATACTAACCTTTAACGATATAGTTTGTGAGCATCTACCAAGACTGTAGGTCCTTTTAATGACGTCATCATTGTGATTAAAGTCACTTATGCTGAATTTTGAAAAGAATTTCTCCGTGCGCAGGCCTTGGAAGCGGTGAGATAGGAAAGCAACGACGTAATGGCCACAAGTGGTGCTGTAATTGGCTTGCAACCTTCTAGTGTTGTGAGTCCATCTTGTACCACAACATAGATTTAAAAATTTAGAATTTCCCCCGAAAGAGGTTCTATACCATAGCTCTCGAAATATTCACCCCGGTCGTTCTTTGCAACAAAGATGCAGATCCAATGTTTCCCTGGTTTCGTGCTTGGATCAGTGTTAATGACAACTGCTATGGGAAGCTGCCTATTATGCAAATTTATCGACGACAATTGGTCGCAAGCGTACACGCATAAAAAGTGTGGGGTACATTTAGACATAAGCCGGTGTATATCAGCGTATTCATGATACCAAAATGGTCCTGTTAGCATCACTTTCTATAGTGCGATGTACTTCTACCATCACCAACAGATTGATAGGTTCTGGAGTTTGATCTTTAAAACCTACACTTATAGACACAGTGCCGTGTCGTTGCCCTGAAATGTAAGACTCGTTAGCGCTCATATCGGCTGTTAGATCCAATACCATAATGGTATAGCCGTGAGAATATTGATGTCTGGAAATTGAATGCCTTTCGTCCTTAAAGTGTATCCCGCAGGCATCTTGAAGGGTTCGAAAACATTGGAGAAAGTGACCCGTATCAAAATCGGGCTGTAGGGGTTGTGAGGGAAAAGGCTGGCCGTTCACATACAGTTGAAAAGAATTCATTTTATAGTGCTGTAAATTGTATGGGTTTTTGTTAATGTTATCGTTGTATGCCTGGTCGGCAACCATTGCCACAACCACTCTTCGGGGTATTTGACCTATGAAAAGTCATTGAAAGTCATGTTACTAACCCCCTTTGGAATGTTAAGAGCGTGAAATCCTACATCTTTGAGATGGTACTTTGCATTACTCTTTGCTAACACCGCCTGGTGTGCAAGCTTGATGGTCAGCGACGGTCTCACAGCTTTCAAAATCAGTATAGCAGACTGAACCTCTTTGTAGGCTTTAAAGTCCTTTGTATCCGAAAAGAGATGAAAGCTGGGTGAAGAGGGTGAGAGTTTGATGGTAACGCTCACATTGTTCAACAGCAGATTTTCCTGATTAAAGAGTGCATTGGAAAGGTTACCCATTAGCTGGACAACTTTGTTTCTTTGGTATAGTCGTTACGCCACTTAATTCCATCATTTGCTACATACGCGTCCATCATTCCTCCCTTGTCCTTTTTCCAGAGCGAGGACTGTAGTCTGCTGTTCATGACATCTTTCGAATAATTGAGGAACGTTTCAATGTAAGTTCTATAGGGGTTACTTGGCTGAGGCATGGAAACTGTGACATTGTTGAGTGATACTTCCAATCGCTGAAACAAGGAATTAAGGGAATTGTTTACAAAGGTAACCTGCTTGTCCTCTTTCAAGTCGTTTCCACCGTCATCCACTATTCGCACGAACAGCTCAAGAACTACATAAGTCATGTCGAGGTAATCGTCTGCATTGCCAGAGTAATGAAATGTGATGGGGGCATTTTTCATAAGTGTAAATTGAGGGTTTAGAGAAATGTAACGGTACTCCTCCACGTTCATTATAAAGGGCAAGTCTTTAAAGATGTCTAGTTCGGAACTCATGTGCACTAACGATTCGTCAGCCATTATGAAAATACGTCTAGCACCTTACGTCTTCGGCGTTTAGTCTTAAACTGATTATATATTTCACCCTTCGGGCGCTTTAATAGCCCAGTGCCTATCATAGAGTCTATCTTTACATCAGCTTTCCTTTTCAAGTTAGTTCTTGCCTCCTTCAGCCTAGTCTTTACGATTCTTTTGGCGGTATCCCCGAACTTCCAACATCTGCAAGCACATTGGCCCCCATTTTCAATGCCTCTTTACCGATAGCTTTCACGCTGGTCTTCAAAAACGGTAGCACGGTTCCGAAAAGACCACCTAGAGCAGAGAACAAGGCGCTACCCTTTTGATAACGCTTGCCTCTTTACAAGTGAAAATCCCCATTGTATAATGCTCCTCCTGCCTGGTTTAAGTAATACCTTGTGACTGTATCCAGCTCCATTATGTCTGTTTCGGACGAAACGTTAGAACTATAGTAGAGGAAAGCCCGTCTACAAATGGCAAGAAATCACCGTAACCGTTCCTTAAATCTATATTCACGATTTTAAAGTCCTGTTGCATCAAAGGTACCGAGTTAAGTGGAACGAAGGACTTTTCATAGTCATGCAGGTGTTGTCACGTTTTTCATACTCTACAGAGACGCTTTCAATGACTTGCACAAACGTGTTGCCCACCACTTGTGTTACTATCAGATTACAATAAATGAACATTTCGAAGGGAAACCCATGTACGGATCCACTGGGTGTTTGCCAATTTCCTGTTCAATCACGTTGAGTATGGTTCGAAACGCATCATCTTGGCCAAAGATGGTGACAAAACCAATACATGTATGAGGTTCTTTGGCGCAGGTTTAGGAGGATTTTCAGGTTTTTCCTGCGTTTCTGGTGTAGGAGGAGTGTCTGGTTTACGAGGATTTGGTGGTTTAGGATTGATAGGTCTTGGAGGAGTTCTAGTAGGAGTAATAGTTCTAGCTTTGTTTTTTAATGTTTGGTTCGTGCCTTCAGGGGGTTTAATTTCTGTTTTCGATACACTTCTCCTAGAGGACTTAGCATTTTCTACATATCCTACATATTTGCTGGTGGGAATATGACTGGTCTGTGCGACTTTGATGTTAATACTGGCAGTATTTTTGTTCTCGTTATAAATGAAAAAGTCTTCGACTTGCAAATTTTCGCGTATAACAGAGTTGACAGCGTGTACCAAATCCTTAGAATTGTGTACGATACCATGTGGCAATTGTAAGTTAAATTTTGAATGTATCACTGGCGCTACCATATTATACATTGTTCGAATGATTTGATTATCGTGATTTGTTACGTTATAGAATTTCACAGGGTATACCTAACCTTTTGCAGTGCGACTTCCCATTCTCCTTGCAGCACTATTCTCTCGGGTAAGATGTTTGAAAATCTGGAAGTTATATTGTCAGTGAAATGCCCCATAGAGGCATTACTGACGAGCGTGAGGGAAAACGGTTTTGTTCTGATCATATCGAGTTGATAGTTGAAGCCAGAACCCACGAGTTAAACTTGACTGGATAACCTCTCCACTTAACCAAAAACTGTTTATTTCGACCGCGACCTTTAGTGTCGAGTATTTGGTCTATTTTGAATGATTCTCGAAGAGCTACCTTTTGTAACTCCTCGGAGTAAAAGATGCCCTCTATGGCCTCCCCACCCAAGTCCTTCAATTTATACACATCAGGGGAAGCGTATACCACCTCTTCCATCTGTAAAATTTCATCCGTCCAGTTTTGCTCGTACCCCTTGGCAAACTTCATTTTCTCCTTAGATATACGCACATGGTCTCCCACATTAAATTTAACTTTACGTGGTTTGTCTGCATTCCTACTACAAAGATTTTCGTAAACCTGCAAAATGTCTTCATTGACATCCTTTGGAGCCATCTTTATGGACCTATGAAAGGAACTATTGTCGGACTTTAAAAGCGCAGGAAGAACGTCCACGTATCTGTAAGTGTTTTTATGTATGAAATATTTCCACATTTTTGTCTTAAGATTCTATTGAAACGTTCTACAACACTGGCTTTGACATTATTTTTTGTAGTATAATACTTTACACCATGTTTGGTTAAAAATGTTTTAAAGGTTTTGTTGGCGAACTCCATTCCTTTATCTGTTTGCAATATCTTGGGAGTGCGATGAGGGAATATCGTTTTAAACGCTTCTGTAATTTTGCCCCCTACTTTTGATTTTAATGGTATAGCCCAAGCATATTTCGAGAAAACATCAATCACCGTCGAGATGCAAACGTATGGTTTATTGTGTTCCTTTATGTTGTTCATAACGTTTAGACCAGCTTCCCAAAGGTCGTCGATGTTGGTCACGTGATAATTTCTGTTGGGGAATCGTTTTCTTATCGGCCTATGAAATATATAACTATCCTGTGTTTGAAGAAAGGACTCGATCTTAGATTTTGTATACGGGTGGCGTGGCGAAGTTTGTCTGCAGTGCCAAAACCAGCAGTGTTCAGGATTGAAATAGATTTTCTTCAGCGCGTTCATAGTTGCTCCCACACTTGCCTGCGAGGGTTATAAGACCTTTTTTTTTTACTGTAATCGGTTTTTATCTACTTTCGTCTTTGCTGGCTTCTTTTCCTCCTTTACCTCGATATCATTGGACTCAAGGTATGGTTCCCTCACTTGTGACATAAGATCGAGATAGTTCCCCAACCTATATTTTATCAACTGCCATTTTTCAGGGGGTGCCAAATGTGTACGCTGTAATTTATTCATTTCTCTGGTGAGTTGGTTGTGATTTGTCCACGAGGTGAAGCTTATCGGCAGCTTTTGGCTGTGAAGTTAGTATAATTTGCTTACCGTACTTCATTTAACTGAAATTTGACACGAGCGCACTACCGAGTGAAGCCCAATATCGGGAGTAAAAAAGCAGGTAAAAAAACCGCCCAGCTAGCTTTATGCTTCTTTAAGCGCTTCAAGCAATTTATAGGTAAACTGACCTGACCTCTGCACACGTTGAGTACACACTCGGAAATGGCTTTTATTAGTTCTGGGTTAGCACTTTTCAACAGTTTTTGTCGCAAAATGGGCTTAGCCTTGGCTAAAACTGTCAAATTTGCGTGTTGCCTTGCAATCAGTGAGCTACTCAGTCTGGCAATACCGCCACGGGTGGCCGAGGTCGTTAAGGCACGGACTCGTGAGCGGGAGGTCTGCGGTTCGAATCCCGCCAGGACCGTCCTCCCTGACTGGGGTTTTTTCCAGGTTTTCCTCAGTCTTCATAACTGGCAAATGCCGGGGAGGTACCTAAACTTAGGCCTGGAACGCTTCCTTCCTTAAAAAAAAAAAAAATATCCTTTCCCAATTTATCATTTCATCTCATGTATCATCAGTGTCCACCGCCTGTGGTGCCTCAGTAGTGAAAACGGGCGTTAAACACTACTCAAAAAAAAAAAAAAAGTCTGGCAATGCTCATCCTGCCTGTGTCTGTGATAAAATGACTGAAGTGTGATCGTTGCTCCATTATTTAAACTCTCTGGGAAACACTCAATTAAAACCTTCAGAAAAGTGATCAACAATTGGTTATAAATTAAGAAGGCGTTTCTCCTGGTAGGACACCGGTTGGATACCTGTATTGATTTGGCGTGTACTGAGTACAATCCAACACAGATAGCCGTGAGGGTTTTCAGTGGCCTTTTCAAACGCCTCTAAAAGAACCCTAGAGTTCTTTGGCTCGATCTGTTGACAAAGCCTATGAATTTTCCTTTTTTCTCTATTGTTTTTAAACACGACAATGTAGTTTGCATTTAGAGATATAGTTCGAAATTTCTTTCCTTGTGGAAACACGTTTTGTAATATGTAAATAATCCCAAAGCGTTTGTGATGTGAATCTCTAGCTTCCAGCCTCGACAATTTATAGTTAAATTGCAAATCCTGATATAAAATGATAGGATCTACCTGAGAAGTCCCTGGATTAGATTCAAGTTTTTGTCCTAATTAATTTGTTCAATTTTCAATTGGTCATTTGTCGGGTTGTGTTGTGGAGTATTTTGTAAGTATTTTCCAGGTTTAGTTTCTCCGTTTTTGTCATTCAAGTCACTGGTTATAACATCCCTTGGAGTATGATGAGTTCCAGATTTAAAATTTAGCCATGAAAACCATTTCCTTGAGAGCCGGACCAGCCGATCCTCAACAAAATCGTCTGTCTATGTAGAAGAATCAGATCTGGTTGGATTTGGGTAATTTCTCGCTAGTTTTTCGCGACAAGCTTTAGCCCTATTAGCGTCCCGACTCTTTCTGGAGGGCGGCTTATGCCGTCCCACACAACAGAGACAGAAATAAAGGCTGGCTACCCACGATCCTACACCCAGTCCCACTCTCCGACAAACAATAACCAACCTCCGAATCAGAAACGTCACTCATAGCATCCGTCGAATGTTTAGAGTCCATAGTCTGTCTTCTGTATAAGTAGATTCATCAAAAATTGATAAGTCTCACAGTCAGTTGAGTTAGGTTTCCTACAATTCTTTTTCCCCCTTTTCGTACAGGCTATGCAGACTGCCTCTAATTTGGACTTCTTACACTCCTTGCGGAGATGGTCTTGTTCTCCGCAATGTGCACACACTTGCTTGTCTAGAGGACAGTACTTGGCCACATGTCCAAGATCCTGACATTTGTGGCACTTATTGACTACTAGGAAGTGTGTCACCGTAAGGGAGGAAAAATCGACATAAAGCCTACCCTTAGTAAGCAATAATTTCCTTACTCGAGGACTTACCTCGACAACATGATGACTACTTTTATCGTTTCTCGGTCCAGTCTGAAATTTATGGCAAAATTCTTGACGAAATTCACCTTCAGACATTTCATTGTCAAGATTTTGCAAATGTACCAGCTCACAAAGTTTCTCTTTAGAGACCCACTTTGGCACATCATAGAATAATCACGCGGGGGCGCCACTTTCATGGACGCTCCACGGTGATTTCCTTTGCCAAATTAGGGTGGTTGATTAATTTCTCTACATCCTCTTCAGAATGGACCTCTACTAAGACTTGTTTCCCCGCGGGCCTTATTGCCCTAACTTTGATTTTATCCTTAGCCGGATTTACCAGCTGCGTGATTTTTCTCTTGGTCTCATCCAAACTTTGTCCTGTTTTGGATGAACAGAACACTACGGGTGCTTGTTTATTCACAGCTTGAACGATTTTATCTTCTCTGCCGGTCTTGCTCTTTACGCTAACTGGCATTGCAGCCATCGACGCAAATGTCGATTGTGGCTGTACCTCTCTCTCTCTGTTTTAATTCATTATTTTCGTTTCTGAGACGAATATTATCCTTTTCTAATTCAGATATTTTTCCATAAACAAAGTTTATCCTAGATGTCATTTGGATAAATTTCTCTTTAACTAGATTGATTTTATCCTTGGTAGTTCTATCTTTCGTACGTAAAATTGAATCAAGTTCAAGAACGTACTTCGTTAAGTCCGGAGTTAACGTCAGTCGCGTTGATCGCTTCTACATTATTTCTGAGCAGCAGGTGTTCCAGACCCTCTAAGGGATCTTCAGACCCTGGTGCTAAATGCACTTTTCCTGCTCTCTCTCCGGAGAGACAAGTGCCGAGGCAGGAGGTGAATCCACAGAAGAGGACCTCCTAGACGAAGATTGTATAGGAGGAAACCCTCTAGGTGGAGGCCTCCTGCCCTACTTCATCGGTGAACGGTGAGTGGGCATTTCCGGGAAAATTGCCCCGGCAAATTTGTTCACTTATAACCCTTTTCTGTGTTATTTAATAACACGAATATATGTACCTAGCCCTGAAAAGGACTTTCCTTTCCACCTATCTGTCCCGATCTACGATGATATTAGATAAGCTCCTCTTTGCCAGGAATGATGCTGTTGCCCGGGGTTCAGGACGCGGACCTGGGAGCTTCCCTTATAGAAAACTCAAAGCAAACGGTTCGCAAATCTCGAATTTCGAAAGCACACAATAAACACTCTATAAGGGGCGACCCCTTTAAGATGGTCGTCTTAAATTTAGTCTCATTGCGGTGGAAATATAAATTTATATCTAACATTTGCCTAAATAAAAACGCCTAACTAGCCAGTTTCTGTGCACAGGTGACCATAGTAGTACTTTGTTGTTGTTTATCTTACCGATAATGAGACATTTTATATATGTTGGCTGCTAACAACCTGAAATCGGCCATACGTTTCGGTTTTTTCGGTGCATATATAAGTTGATCACTCAATTTTTGTGAAATATGAATGTGCAATGCAGTTTTTCTGCAAAGTTAGGTAATACCAGATTTTGTGAATGTTTTCAATCAATAATTTTTTGTCGTATTTTTATGGATAACGCAGGCATTTTGGCATCAAAATATAAATGGATTACCCTGTTTTGTACTGAAATAGGCGTTCATGATTTAGTTTCTTTGCACAAGTGGCAATTATAGTAGCAGTAGTTTACACTTATAAGATTTTGCTGTTCAACGCCCGTTTTTATTACTGAGGCATTACAGGCGGTGGACACTGTCGAGTTGAAATGATAAATTGGGTAAGAATACACGCGCGCGCGCGCGAGTGGGTCTTAAGTTTCCGACCTAATTATTTTCTAGGTATGGTAAAGACAAAAATGAACACTTTTCAATGTAGTTGCCCTTTATTGCAATATACTTCTCACATCTTTGAATTAACATTTCAATCCCCGCTCCCCACCGAAGTCCTGTCTGCAAAATGGGCCTAAATAGCATTCATTACTTCATCATTACACTTAAATTTCATTCCTCCAACGTTCTTCTTGAGTTTTGAGTTGAGGAAATAGTCACTGAGAGCTAGATTTGAGTTGTAGGGTGGTCGGTCTCCTTGATTCCACATTTCTTCAGTTTGGGTGTGTTCCCCCCCCCCCACAAGAGCTGTGTGCACAGGCGCTTTTTCGTGAAGAAGGCGCACACCACCACTCAGCTTTCCTCTCCTTTTTTCTTTGATGGAGGCACGTAGTTTGTGCAATAGGCCAACATAATATTCCCCATTTACTGTGGTGTTCCTCTGCTTGAAGTAAATGAAAAGTATTCCTTCACAGTGCCATGATCTTCGTTGACTGAGTGACCTTGACTATTAGAGGCCGTGCTTCGCCAGGTTGACGCCTGCCACTCCATTGATTCTCTTTTGGACAGGAATCATAGTAGAGGACCATAGTTTCATCATCTCCTGTAACAGTGTCTGTTTACAGAACTTCTCTCTCGTTGCCGGCAGAACCCCAAAAATGTCTGACAACAGATGATTCGTTGCTGCTTTTGGACTGAGGAAAGAAGTCAAGGCACCCATCTTGCATTAACCGTATTCATGTTTAAATGTTCATGAATAATTAAAAGAACTGTTGTTTTAAAAAAGCCCAACCTTGCTGCTATTTGTGTAACTTTGAGCCGCCGGTGTTCCATAATTTCTGCTTCCACAAGAGTCACGTTTACAGGAGTGAGCACATCAAAGGGCCGATCTGAATGAGTCTCACTCATTCTTTTATGGTAGAATATGAGGGGGATGCTTTCCCATATACAGCGTCCAATCGCTGATTAATTTCATTTGTAGTGTGTCGTTTTTTCGTGATGAACTTAACAGCTCGATGCTCCATTTTGAACATATCACAAACTTCTACACATAGCCTTCTTTATGCAACGATATGTAAACAACTGAACACAGCGGAGCGGAAGTTGCAGATGCAATTATTTAATTAACAGATAAGGCTTTTGTGAATGCCATAATCTTTATCGGGGAGGCCGGAAACTTATGAACCTATCCGCTTAGTATGGGCTAAACGTTACAAACTCTGTTACCAAAAATCTATTAGGGCAGAAATGCTTCCGATGGAGGAATCGAACTGGCTATCTATCCTCAATATTGTCAGTATTTGCAGTAATTTCATTTGTCTAATTCACTTAGTTTCAATAAAAGATTTTTGGCATGTTCTAATTATTTTACCACTGTTAACAATATCTTGATGAGTGCGAATAATTTGGTACATTCTCTCAGTCAGAATCATCTTCATAAACTCTCACGGTTCTATGTAGAACAAATAAGAACGGGTATTCCTATAGTTTTCCGCGGCTTTCTACTTAAACTTTACCTCGCCGATCTTAGTTAGCGTCAGCTCCTGACTTAGCTTCTATTCTCAATTTACCTCGTCCATTGAAATTTTACACCGTTACTTCATACTGCTGGTAATTTAATTTAACGCTTATTAATGCGACATATATTTCTGAAAATTTACGCATATATATATATATATATATATATATATATATATATATATATGACTTGTCTAGCTTCTTGCCATTGAAGAACTCGCAGTAGTTCGAAATATAGCAGTTTCAAGTGTGACTCTCTGTGTTTTATGCTTATCTACTTTTATTATTAGTGTTAATTTGTTACATTGTTAATAGTGTTTCTTTATTTTTATTTTTCATTAATATTATATATATATATATATATATATATATACCTCGTGAGCGGTAGGTCTGGGGTTCTGATCCCGTCAGGACCGTCCTTCCTGACTGAGGTGTTTTCCACGTTTTCCTCAGTCTTCATAACTGGCAAATGCCGGGGATTGATTTTTTTTTATTGATTTATTTATGGACGCTCTTTAACATCTCAGGTCATCAGCGTCCCATTCAACCCAGGGCGTGAAACGGCCAACAAATTTCGCTCAGAGGCCTCTCTTTCAAGCTTGAGGTTATTTTTTCGTGCCGTAAATGTACGACAAGGGGACCTACGGCTTTACTTCCCTTCCGAAGGAAGCCATACTTAAGATTTGTACGCCCGAAAAAATCCATCGGTCCTGACCGGGTTCGAACCCGCGTTCTTGGGTGTAGGAGGCAAGTATGGTAACCACTACACCACCAGGACCGACAAATGCCGGGGAGGTACCCTAAACTTAGGCCTGGAACTTTTCCTTCCTTTAAGGAAAAAAAAAATCTTTCCGAAATTATCATTTCATTTCACCGCCTGTGGTGCATCAGTAGTAAAAACGGGCGTTAAACACCATTAAAAGAAGTAAATAAAAAAAAAAAAAAACACAGGCGGACACTGATGATACATAAGATGATCAATTGGGAAAGGATTTTTTTATATAATAATATTATTTAAAGAAGGGAAGCCTTCCACGCCTAAGTTTCAAGTACCTCCCCGGCATTTAGCATTTATGACTGAGGAAAATCTGGAGAAAAACCTCTGTCAAAGAGGTACTGGTGGGAATCGAACCCCAGACCCCCCGCTCACAATCCCGCCCCTCCTCTTCCTCGGCCACCCGTGGCCTTGAGATAGTTGGCGGCTATATCTTTAAGCCTTGCAAAACATTTTATATTGGTTTAACTTCTACTGTTGTTTCGCCCCGTATGAACAATCATATACGTTCTGTTGAAACCAAGTCTACCTTGTCAGTTGCCCAACATGTCCCATCTCACTGTAAGGATTTCAATGATTCACTTAACACTTATTGATGGATTACCGACTCATAGTTATCAAAGTTTATACAGAGATGGAAGCTCTTTTTGCTTAAAGCGCGCATTCCACCTGGATTATATCTTACGTATTAATATATTTTTATTCTCTCTCTCTCTCTCCGTCACTCACTCACTCATGTTGGTTATTTTTTATATTTCCATATATAATGTTGCATTTGATATATTATATTTATTTTTACCAACTTCACTTGTCTTCGTGGCATAAAAGAACCCGAGAATTTCGAGGAATATATATATATATATATATATATATATATATATTTGTGAATACTAAGAGTTTTATTCCCTTTATACTTCCCTAGTTATAGCTATGTTAGTTACCTTTATAAGAATTATTTTATTTTTCACACACACACACACACGTGCGTCCGTTAAAGCTTTAGCAGTCCCATTTATTTTTTCAATGAAACTTGGCTTATAAACATCAATTAACAAACGATTCGTCGAGATAGTTAACCAGTAAAATTGGACCAGTGGGGGTAAAGGTAACCTATTGCGATTTTTTTAATGGAATTGAAAATTTCTTTTATTGACCGCAATTTTTGCTTTTTATCAACGAACCTCGGTGGATTTCTTTAAAACAAATTGTAAAACTAGTTTCCGAAAATTAGGGCAATCGATTCATTAAGACTGTGTATATATACCTGAAAAACGAATGAGAGTTGAAGCGAAAATTAAAACTTCCTCTCCTGGCTGCAATGTTTAATGTTTTTGAAGCAAACTGGGTATGTGCCATTGAAATAAAAGAATAAAAATATTTTCAAAATCGGCGAAATCCAAATATTAGGGGGGGTTACCTGAAATCCAAAATTTAAAAATTGCTCTAGCGGCATTTATATTTATTTTTTCGCAACGAACCTCCGTATATATCATTTAGATAAATATAAAACTCGGTTTCTGAAAATAGGGAAATGAGGCAATTGGGAGTTGGGTTAACCTGAAGCCAAAAATTTACTGTTAATAGGACAAGTTAACTCGGAAAAATAATTTTCAAAAATCAGTAAAAGCGGACTATTAGGAGTGGAAATTCCACCTGAGAAAACGAGCGGGGGATAAAGCGAAATTTAAAAATCATTCTAGTGGCTTAATATTTGTTTTTTTCGAAACGAATTTCTGTATAATATATAGCATTGAAATAAAAAAATAGTTGTTGAAAATAGGGAAAATCGCACTATTAGGAGGGGGGTTACCTGAAACCCAAAATATAAAAATAATTCTAGCAGCACCAACAGTTGTTTATAACAACAAAATTCAGCATATATCATTTAAATCAAATAAGAAAAATAGTTCCGAAATTCCAGTGCAATCAGATTATTCAATTTGGGGGGTTTACATGTAAAAACGAGTGGGGGTTAAAGCAAAATATCGAGCCACTTCATTTTAAATTTTGTATTGAAAGGAAACGTGATGCATGCCATTGAAATAAATGGGGAATATATGGTTTTTCAAAATCGGTGAAATCGGATCATTAGATAGGGGTTACCTGAAATCAAAAATTTAAAAATCGTTCTATTGGCACTAATATTTATTTTTTCGCAAAACATCTCCGTATATAGCGTTGAAATAAAAAAATGAAAAATAGTTTTGAAAATAAGTGAAATCGGGCCATTAGGAATCCAAAAATATAACATTTGTTTAGCAGCACCATTGTTTTTTTTAAACAACTCTCTGCATATACCACTTAAGTCAATTGAGAAAAATAGTTTCTGAAAATCAGTGAATTCAGATTATTAAGAGTGGGGGGGATACATGAAATTTAAAAATCGCTCTAACTGCCGAAATTTTATTTTTTTTAAAGGGAACCCGAAATATGCTTTTGAAATAACATATAAAAAATAGTTTGTGAAAATTATTGCATGCGAACTGTTAGCAGGGTGGGGGGGATTTACTCAAAATTCCAAAATAGCTCAGGGCATTGATGTGTGTTTTATTCCATCAAAACTTCGTATACATAATTTTAATAAAATAAGAAAAATAGTTCTTGAAAATAGGGGAATTCGGGACATTAGAAGTGGGGTTTTACCTGAAACCATAAATTGAAAAAATACGCTAGAGACACTAATATTTATTTCTTCCCTGAAATTTTTGGTTTATATCCTTCAAATAAAATATGAAAAACAGTTTCCGAACATTTTACCGTTACCAGGAAATGTATACTTGAAAACTGAAGTTTAAAAAGCGCTATTGAGTTTAATTTTCTCTCTATTGTTTTAAAATAAAAGGATATATTAATTCAGCATATAAACTGTATTTATAATAATGCATATGTTTTATATTTAACAAAAACATCGTCGTGAAGATAGTAAATTGAAATATTCGCGTAATGTGCGTGTGAGAATTATATTTGTATGTAAGAGCCCTTTGTAATAACCTTCGGAAAACATTTTTGTTGCATGTTTTTACTACAGAAACATTTAAATGAAATTCCAAAGTCAATGGAAATCAAAGTAACTTTCGATTGTTTTTATTTTCTTTGTAAATTATAATTTTTTCTGAATAGTAAAATATTTAGTTTTATTTGACACATATGAACATCTTAAACACATGATGTAACTCGAAACTTTCTGATACTTCTCTCCATTTTAGTGGGTGTAAACCTGATACCAAGGGCAATTAATAAAATGTTTACATTTAAAAATACTACGCATCATAGCTTTGTCTATTAATAGTCATACATTTCATTTAATTAATGATATACCATTACTTTCAGTGATTTAATCTCGATAAGAATAATAATAACTATTTCACTTATGTGACTCAACTTTAAATCGAAGAATGAAACGAAACAAACTTCTGAATACAGCCCATATCTAGCTTCCGGTGACTATTTCCTCTTAAAACTCGAGAAGCAACTTTGAGGAAGGAAATTTAAGTGTGACGAAGAAATGATGGATGCTGTTTATGCTCATTTTGCAGACAAAACTTCTGACTATTTTTGGGGGGGGGGTTGAAATATTAATTCAAAGATGTGAGAAATGTATTGCAATAAAGGGTAACTATATTGAAAAGTGAAATGTAGTTTTTGTCTTTTATCATACCTAGAAGTCGGTCCTGGTGGTGTAGTGGTTACCATACTGGCCTACTAAACCCAAGATCGCGGCCAGGACCGATGGATTTTTTCGGGACGTAAAAATCCTAAGTATGGCTTCCTTCGGAAGGGAAGTAAAGCCGTGGGTCCCGTGTCGTACATTTACGGCACGAAAAAGAACCTCAAGCCTGAAAGAGAGGCCTCTGAGCAAAATTTGTCGGCCGTTTCACGCCCTGAGTTGAATGGGACGCTGATGACCTGAGCTGTTAAAGAGCGTCCATAAATAAACTAATCAACCATACCTAGAAAATAGTTAGGCTGGAAACTTCGGGCCTACCCTAGTACGTTAAATTTCAAAGCCAACGAAAATCGATGAAACTTTCTGTTTGTTGTTGATTCTGTATATTTGCTAAGTACATCGAAATTGTTTTTAAATATTAACATTTTTTGTTTTGTTGAAACATATCAACATCTTAAATACTTACTGTAGTTCGAGGTTTTATTTATTTATTGATTTTCTATTTTAGTGAATGTAAAGATACCAAGGGCTCAGTTCATAAACATGGTTACATTTAAAAATGTTTAAAAATACCCATACAGTGTAGATAGCTTTGTCTGTCAGTGGTCATGTATTTCATTTTATTGATAGTACGCAATTAATTTTTGTCAATCTCAATAATAATAATAATAATAATAATAATAATAATAATAATAATAATAATAATAATAATAATAATAATAATAATAATAATAATTCTAAAATGATTTTTTTTTCTTTTCTAATATTTATAGATCGCAAGCATTCTAATTTTGTTCCGATTTCTTTTGAAAATTGGAAGAATATCATTATATTTATTTTCAAGTTATTTTGAAGGGAAAAAATAGGCAACCCTAATTAAGTAAAGTATTATAGTTCGGTTTTTATTTTATTGGTTAGCTTACATTTTGTTATAACGTGCTTGCAATAATGCCATAACTTTTTTCATTAATTAATAAGGCCATAATTTGGAATGTTCATTTGTTTTTAAAGTTGTGTTAGGGAGATGGTTCTCAACAAAACTTTGCATATAACAATCAATTAACAAATGATTCATCGAGTTCAAAATCCAGCAAAACCGAAAGTTGTCCGAGCTGCGTGTGTGAGTTTGTGTGTAACTGTTAACGCTCAAGCGGTAGCAATTTTAAGTTGTTTTTTTTTTTTTTTTTTTTTTCTCTCTTCCAATATCCACCGATTATACCTTCTAGGTTCCAAAAATAGCAATAACGTTCACAAATTCAACTTGCTGAGGAATTCACTTAGTTTACGCAGCTCCTGCGTGACGGACTTTTAATGCTATTTTCCAGTTAAAAACCAATTTTTTTAATTACAGTTCAGTGGCTTATAGTTTAGATGAAAATTAATACTTTATCGCAGCTTAAATAGCATTCTTTTTATTGCAGGCAGGCACAGTCTTTTCTTCGGCATAGGACTCGTGTGTAGTGTATAATTACACACTTTTCGAAATCATCGATTCCGGTTAGTTTTTTTTGTAACAAATTGTTTCTTTCCCGGAGTGCCAAGGAAAGTTTTTTTTCCTCCCCCTTTTTAAGGTTTTTGTTTCTCCCGGATATTTCTGTAAACTAGGTTGTGCGATGGTGGCTGTAGCTATCTTTTCTTGCACCTTCTGAAATGCTCGGGATTCCCGCCGGAACCACTCTCCCTCACTGAGGTTTTGTCCTGTCCTCATAAATGGCAAACGCCAGGAGGTACCCAGAACTTAGGTCTAGATCGTTTCCTTCCTTAAAAAAAAAAAAAAAAAAAAACAACTTTCCCAGTTAATCATTTCATCTCATGCATCATCAATCCATCGTCTTTGATGCCTCAGGAGTAAAAAATGGCGTTACACACTATGTATAAAAAGTAATACTCGGGAGAAAATCGGTCCTTAACTTCATATACAATCTTACGATGTTAACTACGCACATTTTTATCTTTTAGTCTTGATATAACAAGCAGCAGTCAGTAGTTAAAACAAATTGCATAAATCCGTACCATATAAAAATCTTGCAATATGCTGTACTTTGGAAACGGACAGATCAAGGGGAGCTGAGTTGTTTATTTGGATCAAGTTGTCGTAAGCTAAACAATTTGCTGAGGTTTCATTTTAGTTGGCTGACTGAAGGTTGTCATTCAGTCACTTCGCGACGCGACGCGTGCGTGCGTGCCCTGTATGGCCGATAGTTACAAGGCTGTCATCTGAGGTGTGGAATATTAAAGCAGTTACTATTAATTTATTTTATACATTATCGTCTTAACAATATATAAGTACAATTAAATTTTAAATTGGAATAAACATTTTATTTTTCAAAAGCTTAAATTATACGTTGCAACATAAATGACGATTTCTGTAATTTTAATTCGCCTGCCTACGTTTTGTTTCAACAACCAACTTACTGGTGCCCGTTACACTTCAAATTATATATGAATAAACTTTTTTGATTTTTATTCTAGCCAAGTTTATTGCTGCTTTCACATACTCTGAAAGAATCTAAATTTTTTTATCTGTCATATGTAGTTGATTTCTAATTTTTAAATAGATATATCTAAATTTACTAGAAATTTAATTTCTCTGAACTTTATAAATAGCTGAAAAAATGAACTATGGGCCTCTCTGGTTTTTATAATTGAGATGAATTGCCTTTTTTCTCCATTTGACTGGAAAGAAAGCTTCCTTTTGTGTAAAGGCTCTCTCTTCTGTATGACACACACATATGTTTTTGGTTTATATAGATTATCTTACTTCATATCAAGCTAACTGCTAATATATGTGTGTATATTAGCATATATGCATGTATTAGTATATATAGTACTAACACTAACAAAGTAGAAATGATCACAAGCAGTGGCCTGTTTACACTTTTAGATTTTTTTTTTTAAATAGTTTAGCTTTCAACAGCTTTCATTGACAATGATTATGAAACTGCCAATTGCGTTTAATTCATATTTGTTAATTGCAGCTTATGGTGGGGCAGTGTAAGAGCACTTTACATACCGCAACGAATACGCTAAAATATGCCAGGGTTTTCTGCAGATAGCTGTAATTAAGCCTTTATTTAAAAAAGGTGATATATGTGAACCCTCAGACTACAGCACTATTTCACTCTAAACTGTATTATCATAGGTTAATGTAATATGTATAATCGCATCGTGAAATACCTGTCACTCAATACCCTACCAATATCCCAGTTTGACTTCAGGAAGGGGGTGTCGATTAGCAATACCACTTTTAATTTCTCTACTGAAATTTTATCAGTACTAAATATACATATTTTCTCTGCGAATATTTTAGGCATCTGATGGTATAAATAATAAAATGCTGTTACAGATGTTAAATTTGTATGGTGTTGACAAAACAGCTTTATATTGGTTTAATTCATGTTTAACCAATAACATTAAAAATTATCAGTAATTATGAGTGTTGCTGGCATTGTTAAACTTGGAGTACCACGGTGCTCATGACTGGGACCTGTGCTATTTTATATTTTTTTTTATCAACGATTTACATTGCAGCCTAATGTAAGTAAAGAGTTTAAGGCAGTGTTTTTTGCAGATGATACCAGTATGTTTGTTTCATATGCTCAACTTTCGAGTTTAGCCTCAAAAGCATTTGAAGAGCTAAATAATTGCTTTGAAGCAAATAAATTTTCACTAGATTTTGATAAAAAAAAAAAGTCTCTCTAATTTAGAATTAAAAATAAAAATATCTGAATTTAATATTAGTAACACTATTAGAAAAGTTCCTCATACCAAGATCTTGAGGGTAGAAATTGATAAAGAGCTAACTTGGATAAACCTCTAGAGAGCAAATTTTCAAAGCTGAGCTCTATGTGCTTTGCTTTGAGAAGTTTGGTTAATCTTGGAAACCAAAATGCATTAAGATTAATGTTTTATGCACATTATCATTTGATTGTGAGATATGGAATGGTTTTATGTTCTCATAATAAGAGCCTTCATACTACAAAAAAGAGGAATTGGAATCCACAGTGGTGTTTGTATTCAACAATCATGCAGATCATTATTTAAGTACCTGAATATTAAAATTAAAATATAATTTGGAACTTGCACAGTGAAGCCAATCATATAATTGATATTATTGTATGCTTTAATTGAACAACACACTCTTTATGCTTCACTTGTCATAATGTATAGAACTGGTTTCCAGAACACTTGGTTCTCATCATCAGCCGGGCTAAAATCTAACTTGTTGGATTATTTGTTGAGCTGTGGGAATGTCTATTCTGCTCTGGTGGTGGTGTGATAAACTTGTAGTTTGTTTTCATCCCTGGCAGTGTGGAAGTTCATTAGACTGTCTATGTATTTGTAGATCTAGATTTTCTCCTAGGTTGCTAGTTCTGTAGGTCCTTGTACTGATTTTAAAGGAACATTTCAGGAACATAAAAATACAAGCAGATAGAGAAATCAGCAGTAGCAGATCATTTTTGTAAGCAAAATTACAACATAATGAATAAAGCAAAATTATTAAAATCAGTACAAGTACCTACGGAACTAGCAACCTGGGAGAATATCTACATCTACAAATACAAAGACAGTCTAATGAACTTCGACACTACCGGGGATGAAAACATATACTACAAGTTTATTACACTGCCACCAGAGCAGAATACACATTCCCACAGCTCAATGAATGATCCGACAGTTGGATTTTAGCCTGGCTGATGATGAGAACCAAATGTTTTCGAAACCAGTTCTATACATTATGATGAGCGAAGCATTAGGAGTGTGTAGTTCAACTAAATCATACAATAATATCGATTACCTGAATCTCTAAATCCAGAATATATCTCTAATGAGCTTTGTGGCTGATGACAACTTAGATAACTTGAATCTGAACTTATCTGTACATAACACTAGACATACTGTTGATCTTTTTATTTGTTTTATTTAAAGATGCCCTTTAACATCTTGGGTCAACAGTGTCCCATTCAATTTAGAGCGTGAAACGGTCGACAAATTTTGCTCAGAGGCCTCTTCTTTCAAGCTTGAGGTTCTTTTTTGTGCTGTAAATGTACAACACGGGACCCATAGCTTTACTTCCCTTCCGAAGGAAGCCATACTTAGGATTTTTACGCCCGAAAAAATCCAACGATCCTGGCCGGGTTTAAACCTGCAACTTGGGTTTAGAAGGCAAGTATGGTTACCACTATACCACCAGGACCGACCCAGACATACTGTTGATTTGAATAGACCAATAAATTCATTATCACTTTTCCAGAAAGGCAGCTATTGACAAGTTTATAATGGTCTTCCAGTTTCACTGAAATTGTTACGTAAATGTAATTCACAGAAGAGCAAACTTTTCAAAAATAAATTAAAGGAATTTTTAAATACTCACATCTTCTATAATATGGGCAATTATTTTAGTTTTGGTATAGTATAGTTAATGAAATTATTATATAATTTCACCAAATTAGCATTAATCTGTTGGTGGGTCTTTACAGAAGTGCAAAAATTAAAGACATTTTTAATTATTCACGTCTTCTATAATAGGAATGAATATTTTAATTTTGGTGTAGTTTAGTTCAGTTCGTGGAGCATTCAGTGAGTTCACAAAGCAGTCAGAGAGATCTATGAACATAGAACTTCTCATATACAACTACCACAGTAGAACACGATCTACATTTCCAAAAATTTGTGTACATATACGTAAATAATTAAAAAAATTTAAAACGAACACCTCAACCAAATAATAAAAGCAGACAAGTTACTTAATCATACAAATTGTAGTATATAACTTATACATTGATATAAAATCATTGCAGTGTTTTTATAATATATTTACTTATATATTCCTTTACAGAATAATAGGCCTTTTTACTTATGTATTTTCTAGGAGCAGATTTAAAGGAATTATCATTGTTTATTAAGGCTTTTAGGCTGGAGGAAATTGGATTTTACTAAAATCAATTCATAATAAATGCCTATTTGATGGCAGGAAAGCGTTGAAGCCAGTCTCAGTAGATTTTCTTTTTGTCTAGTATTCTTGTCATGTATATTTTGATTTGAACCAATTTTTGTTTATTTCTTAAATAAAAGTTCCCGAGGGATAATATATACTCACAAGGAAGAGTTAAAATTTCAAATTTCCTAAAGAGGTTTCTGCTATGTGTACCAGCGATTATTTGTATAATTTTTTCTGTAAGACATGTTCACTTTCCAATTCAGATGGTTATCAATTATTAAACCAAGGAATTTAACACATTTGGTTTGTGAAAGTACACTGTTATTACATCCTATCCATAATTGTGAATCTGGAGATCTGTGAGTGATAAATTTCATAACATTTGTTTTATCTAGATTTAGAGACAATATGTTTGCTTTGAACCATACACACAATGAACTCAGGACCAGATTTAGTTTAATGGCACAATAATCAAGGCTCTTTCCATTTATCAATATGCTTATGTCATCTGCAAATAGAACAGCATTTCCTACATCTTGGATAGATCATTTATATATATCAGAAAAAGAAGAGGACCCAGAATAGATCTTTGCAGCACTACATGGTTAATCATTCCCCACTCTGATGTACTTTTTATTTTTAAAGGACAGTTTATTACTATTTTCTGTTTCCTTTTGTCAAGGTAAGTATAAACCATTTTAAATATTGCAGTTAAAATTTCATTGGTGAGTTAATAGATTTCATTTTCTGTTGAAATTCCTTTTCTAAAGCAAAACTGATAATTAACTAGAATATTGCTACTTTTAAGGTAATAGTAAAGCCTACTGAACATCACTCTCTCAAATACCTTAGAGAATGTAGATGAAATAGCTGTAGTTCTATAATTAGAGACATTTATTTTTTCTCTATTTTTGAACAAAGGCTTCACTATTGAATATTTTAGTCTTTCAGGAAATACACCCAATGTTACAGATTCATTACACAAGTGATTAAGGGGGGTACTAATTTCCTTGTAGCATATTTAATAATGAATTAATCACTGTTGCTCTAATTTTATGTTGTTTAATATGATGGTTGATCTATATTGTTAATGGTTATAAAATTGCATGCCATACTTGTTATTACAAATGATAGGTTGAATGATTTATAATTTGTTCAATATCCTTGAGCCCTCCTGTCCAGGGGATCCAAAGAACAAGAATATCTACATCTGTATTAAGCTTAAAAGTTGAGACTCTGCTGTATACAGCTTCAGTTTTCTTTTCTTTGAAACTGCAGTATATTCATCCCACATCAAAATGTCCCTTCCGTGTATGTAAGCAGTAGGTGGAGTTATTATTACAAAAGTAATAAACCACTGGGTCCTTCGAAGGATTAGATCTATTGAATTGATTAGGAATTCTGTTGTTGCCAACTATTGTGTTTATTTAGTTTGTAAATATGAGAAGGAAATGAACATAGGCCTTCAGGCCTAAGAGAACCACCTAAACCACTGGGTCTCTTGATATGTAGGATACACTCGAGGTTAGGTTTAAGTTTGTGCATGTGCATTGATTAAAATTCCATTTTTACCAAGATTTGTACTGATAAAAAGAAGATAAACTGAGGTCTTCAGGTCTTTGAAAGCCACAGTAAACCACTGGGTCTCCCGATTTCCCTTTAGGTTAGTTAGTTAGTTCCTGGATATCCAGCGAGTTCGTGGAGCAGCCACAGAGACCTACGAACATTGAACTTGTCATATACAGTTACCACAGTATCTTTAAATCTATATTTTACAAAAATTTGTTTGCAACTACATAAATAATTTCAATAAAAATAAAAAAGAACAACTAGAACTATTTAATCAAACAACAAAAACAGACAAGTCACTTAATTCATACAAATTTTATTATATACATTTTACATATACATTGATATGTTGTGCAGTATAATATTGTTACTCATATATTCCTTTACAGAATAATAGGTCTTTTTACATAGGTATTTTTAAGAGCAGATTTAAAGCAATTGTCATTGTTTATTAAGACTTTTAGGCTAGAGGGAAGAGCATTGTGTATTAAAATGCATTCATAATAAACACCTTTTTGATGGCATGAAAGTGCTGAAGTAGGGTGTTGTAGATTTGCTTTTTGTCTAGTATTCTTGTCATATATATTTTGATTTTGAACAAATTTTTGTTTATTTCTTATATAAAAGTTCATGAGGGATAAAATATATTCATAAGGAAGAGTTAAAATTTCAAATTTCCTAAAGAGGTTTCTGCACATATGTCTGCTATGTGTAACAGTGATTATTTGTATGACTTTTTTTCTGTAACAAGAAGACACGTTCACTTTTAACTGAATTTCCCCAAAATATTAGACTGTGCTTCATTATTGAGTTGAAATAAGCATAATAAACTAGTTTTAAAGTATAAACAATGTAATATAGTTTTTTTTCACACTAATTCCATTCATTTACATAAAATTTGGACATATGTTATTTGGATATATATATTTATAGTTTTAAAGTCTTAATTGACTCCAACATTACTAATGCACATATTGCATAGCATGCACTGCCAAGTTTAGGTGTAATAAGATCAATGTGATCTTTCCAATTCAGACTGTTATTAATTATTAAACCAAGGAATTTAATACATTTGGTTTGTGAAAGTACACTGTTATAATATCCTATCTGTAATTGTGGATCTGGAGATCTGTGAGTAATGAATTTCGTAACATTTGTTTTATCTAGATTTAGAAACAATTTGTTTGCTTTGAACCATACATACAATGAACTGAGAATCAGATTTAATTTAATGGCACAATCATTAAGGCTCTTTCCATTTATAAATATGCTTGCATCATCTGCAAATAGAACAGTATTTCCTATATCTTGGACAGATAAGGAGAGATCATTTATATATATCAGAAAAAGAAGAGGACCCAGAACAGATCCTTGAGGCACTCCATGGTTAATCATTACCCACTCTAATGCATTGTTTTTATTTTTGAAGGGACAATTTATCACTACTTTCGTTTCCTTTTGTCAAGGTAGGATATAAACCATTTTAAATATTGGTTTTTTATTCCATAGAAAGCTAATTTATCTATCAGAATTTCATGATTGATACAATCAAAAGCCTTTGCTAAGTCACAAAATATTCCTTCTGCATGTGCTCTTTCATTAAATGCAGTTAAAATTTCATTAGTAAGTTTATATATTGCATTTTCTGTTGAAAAGTCAAACTGATCACTAATTAGAATATTGTTACTTTCAAGGTAATGGTAAAGCCATTACTTTCTCAAACACCTTAGAAAATTAGGTGAAACAGCTGTAGGTCAATAATTGGAAACATTTATTTTTTTCTCCCTTTTTGCAGAGAGGCCTCACTATTGAATATTTTAGCCTCTCCGGAAATACACCCAATGTTAAAGATTCATTACACAAGTGACTAAGAGGGGTACTAATTTCCTTTGCACAGGCCTTGATGACTTTGGTGTTGATCTCATTATAGCCAGAAGAGTATTGATTTTAGTTTTCTAATAATATTACTAATTTCTAGTGCAGTAGTTAGTTATACCTGGTATGAATTCATTATTTTGACGGGGAGTTGATGATTGTAAAATTTTTAAAGAATTATTTTTATCACTGCAATATAAGTTAAATATGGTGGACATTTGTAACAGTGATGTTTAATATAATTTTTTAATTATTTGAGTCGAATTTGTAACACTTACATCACTAATAGTTTAAAAGAGGAAAGCTATTAGTGATGTAGTGTTACAAATTTGATTCAATTATTCAAAACCAGAATATAAATTTAAATTTTTTGTTACATTAAGAAAATAATCATTAAACACATTTGCTACATCTGCAGGGCATTGTATCTCTTGATTGTTAATGCTTAAGATTATTGTATCTTGTTGCAAATTTTTGCCTGTTTCTTGTTTTATTATATTGAAATATAATAGGTTATATTTCCTAGGTGAGATCTAGGTTATTATGTGTATATGTATGTGTATACATATGAATTGATTAATTTTTGCCAACTATTATGTCCATGTGGTTTGTACTTACGAAAAGTAGGAGAGTGTTATTTTAAGAATGTTGTACTTGGTCAATGCACATAATGAAGTTTCATCCTCTTCTTGTTTCAGCTTTTTATGTTTCCTCATTTTTTTTAAAGATATTTCTGCATTTTCGTACTTGAAATTTATTTATTAACTACTGCACTGCAGCATTCATTTCTGATTGTGGGCATACAATTATTTAAATTACATTTAATTTTTTTTTATTTCTAAACGTTTTATATAGATCCCAAGTCATTTAATGGGATTTTTAAGATAAGATTCTTTACTTACCATTAAGCTTACATACAATGAGCAATAGATGTTTTCAAATTTTAACATAGTACAATAAAAACAAATACAGGCTATAGAAGTAATTACATATTTTAACATGAAGCTCAAATGCATGAAATAATATACAATGTCAGAATTTTTAATTTATTTATTTGGTGCTTGTTTAACTTGCATTACAAGCATCAAACATTGTTAGAAGCTATACTTATTGTAGTAAAAAATGAATAGGATATGCCAGCTTAATTATAATACAGGCTGAATATAGATATATTTTATTATTAAAGGAACAAGTCTTTCATTCTGTAAGGACATTTATAAATTAAATAGTTTTTTTTTAATTCTTTCTTGAAAGAATTATTTCCAGAATTATATTTTAAACTTTTTCCATGACATATTAAGGATACAATACTCATGATAAAAAGTTCTATTTTTGTAGATATATTTAATTGCATTCTGTGGTAATTTTAATTTCCTCTAGTGTTGTAAGTCTATAGTTAATTATTTTTTGAAAAATATAATCTTTATTATGAATCAATGTAATCACCTTATATGCATATAAGCAATTACAGTTTGTTTGTATGTTTCATGCCTTTTTAAGTGATACATTAAGTCTTTTAAAGTGCTGAATGTGTTTAGCAATAGATTGTTGTTTACAGAACATCCATAGTGTTAGTATGTTACACAATCTGTCTGCATGCACTTCAAAATAAAAACTGATTTGCTATTCTCAGAACAGATAACAAAGGCAACAAATTAAATTTCTTGGAAACGTGTTTCTACCTCAATATACCAGATTATGCAAAATACCAATAAGCAATGCCTCAATGCTATTGCAACTGCCTTGCAGATAGCAGAATAAACTTCCACCTCATTGCAGTACTATCAGGCTAAACGTCTAGTGATGTCCTGTTTTATTGTGAAAATATACAATTTTATTTTATTACTTAATCTTAGTACTGTTGGTAATAGTAAAAATAAATAATTTAGAAAATACTGTATTCATTTTACATTTCAATAAAAACTGGGAAAATTACATGTCATGAAGATTTTACTAGGGGCAGTAGAATATTAATGTAAAAACTGGGGTGTCTGGTCAGTCTTTGCTTAGGAAGCTTGGTTATTACATTGATATAATTAAAATTTGAATAATTATCCTGATTTGTTTTGTATATAGTATGTAGGTATATACAAGCTGTACTTTTTCGTGTTGTACTAAAGTAATGTTTAATTATAATTTACAATCTTTTAGTAGCATTCAAGATGCTGGAAACAGTATTTCCAGCTAAAGTATAGTTTTTCTGAAGAAGTTAGTAACCATAGAACAGAAATAATCAGAGAATACTTTCCCACAAGTTTCTTAGGAATACCTTGAGTATATGCATTTGTCCATTTGTTTTCATTTATAGCAATTATGAAATAATTGGAAATTGAGTATTAATGATATTTTGACAGTTTTGACACACTTTGGAACCATAGTCCCTCTGATGCATTTTAAATTTTCAATATGAAGAAATTCCTTTATAATAGTTAATCACATAATTATCCAAGCTCATTTGATGTATATCACTCCTTTCACAAAAGATGTATTCAAGTTAAAAAGAAAAACTCACATTACGATCATGCAAATGGCACACTGCTGTCATCATTCTCCTCCTCCTGTGCTACTCAGCTCACTGTTACCATCAGTCACCATTGTCTCTCAAATTTATTGTTTTCTCACCAAGATTTCATCTCTACCAACCTCCTTACTAAAGTTATATTTTACGTGATGAAAATAGGACTCCCAGGTTTTTTGTATTCCCTGTGCTCAAGTTTCTCTACATCAGTAGTTTGAAGGTGTAATGCCACGTTTCGCTTTAAATTTAAAACTGTACAATATTATATAGAAGTTTATCTAGTAAATGTATGTATAATTTTAAGAGAATACACATTCATGATTTAATTTGCATCTTTACAGTATATATACACATCCAAGGGCTAAAAACTGAACATATCACCAGCATTACTCTTCACCATGTGTGATTTCTCGTCAGGGCTTCAAGACTTCAAGGTAAGGGATCTCTAGTTATCTACCTGTATCACTGCTGTCTTTTATCTGCCATTGTTATACTACCTCAAGGTTAAAGATAACCCTTCTGAGAGTTATCTGTTAATTAACAGGTTCTTTCTTGGGATTGCATATGGCAGCCACAAGTGACTATCCCCCAGTATCCTGCACTAAACTTTGGATGTGTGGTGAAGATAAGAGTTGACAGCCAATGGAACATGTGTGGTGGGAGTTATTACTGATATAATCCTCTCACATGCTCCTATTAGGTGGCAGTATTACTAGTTCAGTAAAATGGCCCAGAACATGCAACATCTGGAACCAGCTACTTCCATGTCCCAATTGATTTCTCTGTTGGCTGGGCAATGTCTGACATAGGGCCAGGGCATACATGCATAGAGAGAACGTGCTATCACTGTTTTGTTGTTTCACTTGCAACTTTCTTTTATAAGCCATAATGTTGAAGTTTGTTTTTAAGTGTTTTTGGCAGTACACTTCTCTCTTAATTCCAAGAAAGTGACAGATATTTGATTTTTCTGATTACTGAGCTGGTGAAATTACATGTTGACTTAAACTTCCCATATGCAGAGTATGTTATCAATTAACGTGCTCTATACCCCCTCTGCTATTGTGGCCGATTATGTGACATGGTTTGTGAGCCCTAGGGATACAGTTGCCAACAGCTAATAGGGTTCAGTTTGTTAGCTATTATAGGTTATATAGGTGTCCCATAGTTTGCACAGCTAGCTCAGGGTCAGTTTTGGACCAATTAGCATATCCCCCCTTCATGTCCTATACCTCATCATGGTTTAAGGGTGGCAACAAAAAAATTGTTTACTTGTATTATTCTTAAAGAATAAATGATAAGTTACTTTCACACTTTAGTGAAATGAAAAGAATAAGACCAAGTGACAAGTAATTCACTTCTTCTATTTATGGTAACTTAAATCAGCATGGTTAGCATTGATAGTATAACTCTAAATGACAAACTATATAAAATAAACATAACACACAATGAATAACTTTTAAGTAATTAAATGTTTTTCAGAGAAGAATACTAATTTACCTGTGGTTATGTTGCAAAATTCATCTTAGCAATGACATCATAAAACTTTTAGTAATTTTTTAGGAAATTCATGCTGAATGCAGTACCAGGTAAATTACAGCATAATTCTTGCAAGAAGATATATCTGTGAATCACTAAGGTAGAGCGAAAGAATTATTTAAATAACTCTAAAAAGGAGTTTAAACTTGCATATAGGTTTGGAGCACAATAGAAGTAAATACTTATCTAATATGGCATGAGAGTTAGTATAGACATTATTACAGCATGATGTGAACAGTGTGCAGTCTGGATCCCACACATCCATGGTGAATTATTAATACAGCAAAATTCCACACAGCCATGATCGCCGTTAATTATTTATTTTTCAGAATTGTGAACCATTACAATTTTATCATTACCACCCTGTTTAACCAATTATACTTATAAAAAGAACCACTTGATCCTCTGGTTTAAAGGATTCATCCAAGATTACATTTAGTTTAGTGTATGTGTGTGTGTATGTACATGTATAGATTGATTAGGTATTCCATTTTTGTAGTTACTTTGTTGTGCTTATTTGGTTATACATTGTATGTTATCTCTCTCTACATTTATTTGTGTGTATATGTAATGCCATAAAGCTCAAATAATACATGAAAATATGTGATATTAAGGCAACATGATGTTCTACATGTAGCTTGTAAAATTAATTATAAAAAATAAAACAAAAATGTTGTGTGGTATTTGAACTTGGGAGCTTATGCAGAAGAGCATAACTACTAAATGCTGGGCCATTCTGCTTTACCCTAATGTTCTCTTTCCAGATGCTTATGATTGTACATTACGTTTACAAGCAAAAAGCCCAATGCATGTGCATTGTGAATAACATTTACAAGCGTTCCCAAGGTTCTCTTTTCAACACAGAATTTGAAGCTGGCTAATTTATTATATATTTTCATTTTGTCTTTTTTATTAATTTATTTTTTGTGTCAAAGGTTGTACATATTAATGAACATGCAAGACTGTCCTAGTTCTTATGGTAGGTCGCTCTTTCAATGAATTTGAAATTTATCCACAATGTCCTCATAAATTGAATGTTTTCTTAGGAGTTCACAAAAAAGTTCCTTATATCTGGAGATGTTTGAAAATTCAATGGGTTTCCATTTTTATACACCGAAATGGGCACCACGACTGCTTCACCTATATCTCAATACTAGGCCCACAGTAACTTTTTACATAAATATTTGTATAGTTTCATCTATGTTTCACTGCTAAGTTCCGGCAAGTGACATTCGCAATATCGGTATTGAAGTTCTTGCTATGTAGGTGATAATACTTGTAGTTTGGTAATTGTTTTACATTATACTACTGTGTTTGAAATTTCACCGAGCTCATTGCCATAGTAGTCGGCAGGTGACTGTCTGTATGCTGGTAGCGAAATTTCAGTTCTTGCTGTGGAAATTTAAGATCACTCATTTTTACGTTTAAATAGGAGCTTAAAATCATGTTGATTCACATAAATTACAAGACTAAGTTCTCTCCCCCTCCCTCCTTTTTAAGGTATGCTACTCATATTTAGGTGATTTTCACTAATAGCCCGAATGTCAGTACGGAAATTTCTCTTCTTACAGTGAAAGTGTAATTGGGTTACAGTGTTTATGCATTGAAATATGCAAAAACGACCTTATTATTATTATTATTATTATTATTATTATTATTATTATTATCATCATCATCATCATCATCATCATCATCATCATCATCATCATCATCATCAATCGCATAGATGTCAGTATTAGACTTTATTTAATTTGGACAACAATGTTTGGTTTGTAGTATCACCGATACAGCACAGCTTCAGCTACCAGCCAGTGACATTCAGGATGCCGATAGTTTAAATGTTGTTATTGCGGTGAAAATTTAACTAATTCGCTCAATTTTTTATTCGAACAGGCAAAAAGAACCCAATTTCTCTGCAAGAATAACAATGTTGCTCATCTCCAATTGTCGGCAGAAGACTTGGTGAATGCTGGGAGTGAAAATATTTCTCGCGGTTGAAATGTAATACGTGCTTCGTTTTTATGCCTTTTATTCTGGCCAACTTTTCCATAAATGGTTATACTAGTACGGTCTGTATTTTATACAATAATGTTTGTTTTTTATATTTTTTCATATTGTCTACGTCAATTATTTTAGGGTGATGGCACAAATGCAGGTAGCGGAATTTACTTCGACGGACAAGACGTTTAATTAAATCACCTCATTTTTAAAACTATACAGGTGCCAAGGACTATGTTGCTTAATACTATCACAATAATATTGGTTTATTCATTTTTTACATTTATATATTTTTGTGCATAATTTCACGTGTACTGACTTATCCAATTTCCGGCCAGTGTCAATCCTAATGCCCGAAGTTAAATTTCTTTCTTCCTTTCCGTTTATTCAATTAAGTATAATTTGGTCCCGTTTTTATAGATTGAAATATGCGTTTATGCTGTTGTTTTTTGAAACATATGTCAAATCTAGTAATTTAGTAATAGTTCATTAATAATAGTTGGTTCATAGTTCAGTAGACGCCAGGAAACACCATGAATGCCTGTGGTGAAATTATGTGGGATTGTTTCAAACTAAAAATAAGCTCCCAATTCTAATTTCTATAAATAGAACGAGTAGTTAAATACTTTTTACATTAATATTTTCTTCATATTTTCACCGTCTGCATTGCTGCGTTTGCCGCCAGTTGACAACCCAAATGCCGCAGTGAAAATAGCCTTAAAAATATAATTTATACTGAAATAGTCACCAAATAGACTTACCCTCGCAGATTAAAATACATGTGGTTTAGCAAATTTTTACAGTAATATCATATTTGTAACAGGACGCTAATGGACGGCTTTAGTTGCCGGCAATTACAGCGGTAGTGAAATATTAGTTTTTGTTGAAATTTAAATTTATTAAGATGCTAAGAACAAATACAAACTACCAGGGAGCCTCCACCTATCTGGCCCGAGCCATTTTAGGATATGCCCCCTCACAATTACAAAAAATATAAATCCCATAATTAGTTTTATTCTATCACCTTTATCCAAATCCTATTATAATGAACAGTACAATATTTCCACCCCATGAATGCATCAGTCCCCAGTCCCCGATTCATCAGCAGCAGCCTACTGGAATTCCAGGGGACCAGGCTCGACCCAATCCAAGGTCCTAAATAAAATTTTTTCATTGCTCTACCCTATACCATTATAGCTAGCGACAGCCTATACAAACTAATAATGACTTTATTTCTCAAATACTGCATTTCGAATTTAATAAAATTATAACCTACTCCCAACCATAATCACCTTTATCTACATCCTAATATAACCTTAAAATTATTGTATTTACTTCCCTTCTTAGTATCCAATTCCATTTATTTATTTTTAGTTTTACTCGGGAATTCTCCTACATTCCTGCTATCTTTTCTAAAGATTTTCATAAAGGCTATTTTTCTATCTAATTTAAACCATTTCTCGTTTATAAACTTTTTCCTCCAGAATCCCGTCCCTTTGCATTCAAACACTATATATATGATCCACATTTTCCTTTGCCCCACATATTGGGCACTGATTCTGAGGAAACCCTTTCCTTATTCCTTTTAGTTTTTGTATTTCTATATCTTCCAATCTCTTTCTTACTGCTTTCCAAAAAAACCTTTCCATTATTCTCCCTCCTCCTCCAAATGTCCCCCATTCCATTGTTCTCCCTCCTCCCCCAAATGTCCCCGATTCCATTGTTCTCCAGAATTATCCTAAGACTATTACTCTACTTGTTCCTTAGGCTCTTTTCTTGAAATTCTAAGCATTTCCTTAACAAATTTCTTTCATCTAAGTTTAGGATTCTGAACCAATATTTGAGAGCTCTTTCCATAATCACACCCAACCTTGCCACTCTTCCCATTTCAATTTGTATAACTTCCGTTGCTGTTGTACTCAGAACACCTAAAATTTCTCTAAAAAACATCCTATGCACAACATCCACAATTTCCCATCCCCCTTCCAGTCCCATATTTCAATACCATACTATACATTTTTTGCAGCCACTTAACATTTATATCTGGTATTTTATATTTGCAACCTCTAACTGCTGCCATTGCTCCTTTCCCTTCTGCCAAGCACTTTTTTTTTTTTTTTTTTTTTTTTTGGGTGCTTTTCCCATTTGCCACCCCCATCAATCTTAACTCCTAGATTAATGCAATCCCTAACTACCTTATATTCTTTATCTCCTTTCCTCCACTTCTCATAGTTACTCAATTTTGCTCCTTTCTTTAATACTACTATATGAGTCTTCTCCCGATTTACCTTAAAGTCCCAATCATTACAGTATTTGTATATTTGCTGCAAGGATTGCTTTAAGCCAATTGTTGAGATGGATTCAACAACTAAATCATCTGCAAATAATAACCCCGGAATTATGACATTATTAATAACTGGCAATGAATTGTTACTCTTTTTTATCTCTGTTAAAATGTCATCAATAAACAAATTAATTACTGGGTTTAACATACATCCTTGTCTCAACCCCTTCTCTTGAATTATTTCTCTTGTTGCCATTCCTTCCCCAGCTTTCACGCTGAAGGTATTTCTCTTTTATAATGCTTTAAGAATATTCACGATTAGACAACTTACTCCCTTACTAAGTAATTTATCCCATAACAATTTTAACTCTATGAATCACACGCTTTCTCTAAGTCAACAAATGCCATGTACAGTTTTCCTCTGTTATCTTTTAAATATTTATCCATTAATGTTTTAGTAATGAACACATTATCTGTCGTGCGTTTTCGCCTGCGAAATCCCATTTGGAATTCTGAAATAATCATATACTCTTCAACCCAATTTTGTAACCGATTTGTCAAAATGCCTGTAAAAACTTTAACAACATTTGACAATAATGTAATACCTCTAATTTTTTTGAATATCTACACTTTTCTTGCCTTTGTATATTGGGTAAATGATTACTTTCCTCCAACTGTCTGGTACACTTTCCTTTATCATAATTAAGTTAAACAGTCCAGCGAATATCTTAACTCTGTTTACATCACAACACCATTCTTTTATAAATTATGGTGGGATACCATCTATTCCTGTTGCTTTATTCTTTATCATTAATTTCACTTGTTTAACTACTTTTTCCCTCACCTCACTATCCAACATTTCTATATAACCCATTCCTACTTCTAACCGTGGCATTGTTTTTAAACCACTATGGTCTCCAAAAAGAGTTATAAAATATCTTGTCCATTCTCCTGGATTTATGTTGGATTTAGTTACAAATATGTTATAAGTTACTTTTAACATTTTCCACATCCTACTAATATTTCCTTCACTTAATTATCCTGATTAAATACTTCTCAATTTCCTTCTCCACTCATGGTTCTTGCCCTCTATCAAGTTATAAAATATTTTCCCATCTAAATATTCATTCTTAGACTCCTCATCCCCTGTCTCTCTCCATTTTATCAGCATTTGCTTCAGCACTTTTTTTGTTACTTTGCATTCATCATCATACCACTCTTCACCCCTATGCTTAACTCCCATCCTGTTTTTCATCCCGTCTCCAGCTCTTTGCATTAATGTATTTATGCTATTTGTTGCCGTCTCTACTTCATTATTTTTTAACATATAGCTTATTCCATGTTGGTATATTTGACTATACTTTGATTCCAGAGTCTGTTTAAATTTATTTCTGTGATCCTCCTTCCATTTAAAAGTAGTGTATTGGCTAATGCCATTTACCCCTTTTTCTGAACTATCTATTACATACTCTGATTGAATTTTTATATCCACTACCAATAGAAAATGACCACTACTAAAATTAAAATTAAATATCTTAAAATTGCTCACAACAAAGTTGATTGGCCATAATACATAGTCAATAACACACTGGCCATTTTTATTAACAAAAGTAAAATTCCCCTAATACATCTTCGCCACATTTACCATTCAGAATATCTAGTGCATTCACTTCACAAAATTCCAAAAAATGTTCACTACCTCTATCACTGTACTTATCTTTGCTATGCCTTACTATATCTTTTTTAATCATTATTTCACTGTCCCATACCATATCAGTCCCAAAGTCCACACCCCCCTCACCTACTCTGATGTGAAATCCCCCACTATTTTAATCTCTGCATTCATATACTTCTCTCTTAAATTCTCTATATCACTTTCCAGTTGCTTAAGCAGATCAGGGTTATGGTACTGTGAGAATCCTGGTGGATTATACACTACTCCTAGGTATATGATATTTTCATATATCAACTTACCAAGCAGTGCAACCCACAACGCATTTTTTGACCTTGTCCATGTTTCTCTTCTTACTTTTCTCAACGATTTCCTAACAAAAAAAGCCCAAGGCTCCCGAGGGTCTCCCCATCTTTGCCACCACTTCTTTTATTCCAAACTATGTAAAATCACCCATCTCTGCATTCACTTCCATTAGCCATGTTTCTACTACTGCCAAGTAATCTATCTTTCCTAGTAATTGTTTCAACTCCCCTATATACATTTTATTTTTTAAACCTTCACAGTTCCAAAATCCCAACCTCCTTACTTCCCCCTTACCCTATTGCGATTCCTTTCTGTTTCTAAATTTCTCTTAACACTTTCTTGCTCCGTAGCTCGATTCCCTCTCTTATAGTTGCAGCCTTTTCTTTGTCTAGCACCAGTATTTGGATTTATTTATTTATTTATTTACAAAATACCTGGAGCCAGTACATTGGGGCCGAGCTTTTCAGGTGGAATTCACTTTTTGTTTATAATTGTCAGTTACCAATATACATTTAAGGCGGGTTTATCAATACCCATACGGGACCCTACCTCTGGTTCACCTCTGTTGTAATGCTCTTATAAAGTTTTTCAGAAAACTATTAGTTCCCGTATTTTGATGTGTGAGATATTTTTGGAGGGGGTGTTTTTGATCAGAAAATGTACATAAAAACACACATTTACATTTCCACTGCCATTTAATTGCCTTCTAAAACTGCCGAATGCGTTTGTTTCCTGTGCATTGGCTCTCCCCTCCCGATGTCAGCGATGGAGGGGTTACAATGGCGGCGGATCCTCTGGGTGGGGTAGGCCTGGCCCGCCTCTCGATTGCTAGCTCTACAGTAGGCGTGCCCGTCTCCTTCAGTTTTTGTGTGTGTGTGTGTGTGTGTGTAAGGAGGGGCCTTCTCATTGCATTCCGTAGTGAGAGGTTTTGTACTGTTTGCAGTTGGTTTAGGGCCGACTTGGACGCGCGGGCCCAGGCCACGTAGGCGTATAACATCACAGACAATGTGAACGATTTATATAAAATTAACTTGCTCTTAATATTAAGGGACTTACTGCAAAGGATGGGCGGGCATAAATTTAACCGCTGTCTCCCTTTATTGACTATATTTTTCAGGTGTATACGCCATTTGGAGTGGATAGATATGATTCTGTCCTCATCGGTCCCGCCCTCTCTGCTCTCCGACCATGCCTTCCTTCTCCCCGTCAGTCCACGTGCTAGCCGTATTTTCTCCCATCTCCTCCATTCCGCTTTCCTGGTTTCTGTCGCTCTACGGCCATTCCTTCCTGAAGTACTCGCTACGTCATCATCCACACTCTCGTCTGACGCAATCTTGGCTACACCTCCTTCGTCTCGCACACTTGTTCAACTCAGACGGTGCATCCTCTAGTGCTGATAGGCTGCTTTCTGCCCGACCTTTGGACTTCCCGTCAGTGTCGTTTCCGGCCTCACGGTAATCGATGTATCCCGCTGATTCATTTCCTTTTGACGCGGTCTTATGTCACTTATATCGCTTTCCTGCACAGCCACCATCTGCCCATCAATTCACAAACGTAAATTGCGAATGAAAGCCTGTTTCCCCTCTGATCTTGTTATTTTCATTTGTTGAATTAATTTCTTCTTAAAAGTTCGTTGTTCCACCGATAAATCCTTGTTGATAAAAATATCAGATCCTCTTAATTACTTGGCTTTCCTTAGGACTTCAGATACGAACTGCACAGATGTAAATCTCACACCTGTGATTCTTTTTCCTCTTGGTCTCCCAACTCTGAAAGCATCACCAATCTCCCATCCCTGTAATACAATCCCTAATCTTCCTTCCAAACTCTCTAACTTCTTGTATTGCCCACGCTCCACTTCATTCGTTTCCTTGATTCCCGCAATAACTAAATTAAACCTTCGATATCTCTCTTCCATGCCCTCTATTCTTCTGACATTTCGCACTTCATATCTTATATGGTCCTTAATTTCCATTACTTCTTTTTATACTCCATTCAGTTTGTTTCCTAATCTCTTGTCCATATTCTTTTCTCTAGATAAAATCTCTTCCATGATAGCTTGGTTCCCATTACTCACTCCCATCGTTACTTAATCCGTTTTTCCTTTAACTCCAGAAGCAGCTATTAGCTTCATGCACAACCTCTCTCTACCACTGCTGGCTTAGCACTCCCAGTTTTTGTTGGTGAATAGAATTTTTACATTGAATTTGGTGCCAATAACAAATTTTCTGCATGTAAATGCCAATATTATTACTACAGTAATTTTACATAAATGGTGATAGTTTAATACTTTCGCCATTATTACCTCCACGGGTGGCGGAGGTCGTTAAGGCTCGTACTCATGAGTGCGGGGTTCTATTCCCACAGTCCTCCCTTAGGTTTTTTTAGTCCTCATAAATGGCCGTGCAGGTACTCTAAAATTTGGGCTTGAAACGCTTCCTTCCTTTAAAAAAATAATCCTTTCCCAGTTTATCATTGCACTGCACTAATTGTCGATATGTAAAAGCCTCAAAAGCCGGTCACTAGTTTAATGTTCCTTTATATAAGTTTGACATATAATGTATTATTAACTTACTACATAATATTTTATTCACATATATATGTTTGGCCGATAATTTTCAACAGGCATTTTATTATCCCTTTTATTGATATAAACAAATAGCAGTTTGGAATTATGCCCTTAATTAATGATTAATTTATCAAATGTACCAAAGGATAATGCGGGAAATGTTTACATTTCTAGCAGCTTAATTTTTTAACTATATTTGTTCTTCAACCCAAGATCTAGGATTTAATGAATTCATAATTCATAATTACCACATATTTTTATGTATTGAAAAAATAAGATTGAGATATCATAAATATTTAAAAAAATGAGAAATTATTAACTTGCGCTGAATTTGGTTTGATCTTACAGACAGCTTCCATATAAACCATTTTGCTCGCAAGAGGTTTTGCATCTCTGTGGATGGACATATCGGCAGAGCCTGTATTCTGACTTCACTCCCTATATAAAATCTTACCTTATAGCAAATGCTGGAAATATCGTCCTCCCTCAGCTAAGCAAACGTTGTACCGGCTAAATACATTCCGCTTGACACGATTTAGGTTGTAATGTTTCATTTCATTTCATATGTTTTCCTTAATTTTTCCCCCCCTTTCTTAATTAATCTGTGATTTTTATTTGTGAGATAGCTTGAAGAACAGACTGTTAGGTCTGGGGAGCGAGTTTCATACCCAGCATTAATCACTCTCTATCCTCAACCACTAACCCAATTTTACCCATTATCTCCTCTACTGTATGAGGAGTGGTGGAATCTTATTGAAACCATTAATATGATTCCTCTTCTTTTCTTGTACGACAAAAGGGCATATGATATGCATTTCAAAAATACTATAAAGATTATGCTAATACTATTAACTTAAAATACTTGTGAAATAATTCCTCATACAAAAATGTCAGTCATATGAAATTGCAATAAAAAGACAGAATGAACATTAACACAGTTCACGTTGTGAAAATACAGCCTTATACTTATGCTCCTATCAATTCAAGTAGTTTTTTTTTTTTTTTTTTTTTTTTTTTTTTTTTTTTTTTTTTTTTTTAAGTGGTTTGCCCGTTTTAACTGCTGAGACACCACAGGCGGTGGACACTGATAATGCACGAGATGAAATGATAAATTGAAAATGAATTTTATTTTAAGGAAGCAAGCGTTTCAGGCCTAAGTTTGGGGTATCTTCCTGGCATTTGCCATTTATAAGGACAGAGGAAAACCTGGGAAAAGGGGCCATTTCAGTATCTCTCTAATTTACTGCCAGCTTGTAAGAAATAGGACCGATTATGCATCTTGCTGCAATTTTCCTTCCATAAAGATGACTTTCTTTTATACAATTTGGACTTTCAGAACACCAATAGTGAATGGTGTGTGTTCACACGAACATTTTGGTGGAACAACACCTCGTCTGAAAGTATACCAACAAGTGGGTGGATTAATCCTTAAGTCACTAATGAAATAAACCACTCACAATAACGTCACGTTCTTTGGACATGCGTACACTTGTAAAGTTTGAGTTTTTAACAATTTTCTTTCTTTATATGCAGAAGGCACAGAAACCGCAACTTGTGCTAATTTCGGTAGAGATTTTGTTTGCGAACATTCAATACTTCCCTAATTTGTATTCTATTAAAACTGTATATGTTTCTCATTTTGCACCGACTTTCTTCACAAGGTCGTGAGGAAGTACACAAATTCCAAGTGAACTTTCGAATAAATTCCTCATGAATGCGATGAGCTGATTTCGTATTTATCATAGCATTTACACACATAACGATATATCTCTAAAGTCAGCTGTCTTGCCATCTTAGGAATGAATCTAGACTATTGAGTGCTCGGAAGTTCAAGGACAGACCAGTAGGCCGTGAGCGGGGAAGACCGAAATGCTAAACCCGGTGCTAGCTGCAAGGACATATTCTGGGAGCACCGGTATGATAGATGATATTTTCTTGAATTACAGTTACCTTCTTTTAATCATTTATTAATAACCAAGCCTTTTGGGAAATTGGCAATATTGGCCCTATTGCTTATGATACAGTGAAACTCAGATGTGGTATAGAGATCTTGATGCTTTTTCATATTTCTATTATTTATTTACCTGTCGAGTTTTCAACATTTTAGTAATTCTGTTTTTCAAAGAGGTTTCTTTTGAGATTTTAATTTGGGATTAATATTTTTTTTTTAATTTATTACTATTTGATCGTGAACAGTAAACAGTGAAAGATATATAATATTTAAATAACTACATTTATTTATTTATTTATTTATTTATTTATGTCCATATTATTCTGGTGCCATATATTAGTCAATAGTAGAATTGGGTTTTGTTGTTTTCATTCCTATCTTAACTGATATAAATGAACCAAAGAACTTCGATACTTTCCACATATTCTGTAATCAGTTATTAGTGCTATATTTTCTTTTACTTTAACATATTACTTTAAACTGGATTTTGCATACAACATTTGCAGAACTGTCAATATAGTAACTTTATGTACAGTTATTATTTAGATATCTAATGTTTGGCATACACTTTCGATACTGAGATCATGAAATTGTCTCTTCACGTGTAATTTAAAGATAGTTTTTCCCGCGATGTCCCAAACTTGTGTTTCTTACTATGTAAATTAAACTATTTGACTTGTCAAAATCCTTTTAAAACGGCGATCGGAGATGGTAATAAAATCATCCCACAATATGAGAAACATATCCATAATAATTTTGTAATTTATTTTTCCCTACAAATGTAATGTATTTATAATTTAATCACAATACTTCATATTTACTCCAGTCTTAATGCAGTCTGCTATCATGTTTCACTAAATGTGAAAATGCTTAGTTTTTTATTTCCTTGCTTTGTACATTCTTTAATATATCTAATGTTTCTGTGTTTTGAGATATTTACTTCCTGATCGAATATTCTATTTCATTTAAAGCCTGTTTTTCTAACATTTCTTCAATGATTGTTGTTCTCTATGCCTGCTAACCTTTATAACGCTGTTGGTTCCTCCATTGTTATTACCTACAAGGACGAAGTCATTTTCGCTACGATGTTATCGGATTTTGTTTTTATCCCTAATATTATGTGGCACTCCAAACTTTGGCTCCAACTATTGGCATATCGGCGAAACTGTATTCTGGTTCATCATAATATACTCTTGACCTGTCGTTTGTTTAAAAAAATATCTCTTGCTACAATTTTCTTAGACCACAATATTTAATATGACATTAAACCAGAATTGCCAGATGCCTTCTGAGCTTTGTCGTAGCTTTACACCATTAAGTCGCCAAAAGTAGTCACATATCACATAAAAGGAAATGAAAAATAAACAATATCATGGAGAAATACACAATAAATTGGTTAGAAACTTAATTCAGCAGTGAATAAGCGTGTTAATCCTAATACTAAAAAAGCCGTAATTGAACATTAATGTAAAGAAAACTGAAAATTATATTTAGCATGTTAATCCTAATACTAAAAAAGCCGTAATTGAACATTAATGTAAAGAAAATTGAAAATTATATTTAGCCTACCACTCTTCTCCCATTCTTTGTTCGGTGTTAATTTCTTATTATATTCAGTAGTTTCTCTACAAGAGTTAACTTCACTACAGCAACCTAACAAATGTAAATGTTAATAAGCCTGCCTAATTGCTAAATTCCTCCGATTATTAACTGCGTAAATGTATTGTTAACTTTATTAACTTAAAGCTTACTGAGTCTAAAAACCAGTTATTTATTCAAATTTTTATTTTACTTATCGATTCCACGCATTAATCTTAATATTGTTACAGTGACCACATGAGTCCAGGAATCAGCCAAGTTTGCAGATGCCTAATGCCTTTCAGAAGGACATTTTAAAGCAATTTGATATAAATTATTAATATTGAAACTATGAAATATCACAAGACTACGGTATACTTTTGGAAACTCCGTGGTTGTTTTCATATGTTCAGTATTCCATGTTATATGGTCCAATATATTTATATGTAACTTTGTGACAGTTGTGATGCTATTTTTTTCAAAGGAATGGGGAGGGGGGTCACCAGGTAACTTTATATGCACCAGAAAATAGCCAAACGAAAATTTCTTCGCGCACTATACATAGAAAAGCTGCCACAAAGGCGACAGATAGGCACGTTTGGCAACATTGCATTAAATAATTATTCATTGTTAAGCGTTCAGGTCGTGACATCTCTCTTGCTATCATACATGGTTGATATTTATAATACTGTAGTTTTTATCTGTTGGACTGTATTTCTTTCAAGATTTTGTTTTTCGTTTCGGTTGGTACAGTTACTAACCGTATTTACATTTAAATACTTTGTTAGGAGCTGTTTGTTAATTGAAGCGATGCAGTTTGGCAGATGATGCAATTTCAGGCCTACACGAGGGATGTTGCACAGTTTTGCTATGTGTTATTACATTGTGCCGTTAATCTAGGGTTGTTACAATGAAAACAAAAATGAAACTCCAGTACACTTTATGTAACACAACAGATTAATTAAATTAAAACAGATTAAATGTTGAAAGCATTTTAAAATAATAATATAATAATAATAATAATAATATAATAATAATAATAATAATAATAATAATAATAATAAAAACATGTACGTTTACTTACCTTCATAATTTGTATGATCTTTCCCAAAGTAGTCCCCGTTGGCTCCAATACACCTGTCCCGGCGTTTCTGCCTGTCTTCAGACATACTGGAAACCATTTTGGCAGATTTTTTTTACAATCGTCTCTGCAGTCTTCATCACTACATATGATATTGAAAAATGACTTCCATAAAAGGGTTTCCTCAATTTAAGGAAACGATCCTACTGGATCGTTGTTGTGCATTATCGTGATGCAGCATCCAGCTTGTTGCACGGTAATGTGGCCGTTTTGCGTGATATGGCTTTGCAGAGTTTTCAGTACATCTGTAGTATAGCCCAGTTACAGTACATGCTAGTAAATCTTTTCTTGAATATGGGAAAATGTGATGACTATAACTTTCCCAGAAGAAGCAGTCCTTTCCTTCTTCTCTCTCTCTATTTGTGTGTTTGCATTTATACAGATTTCCACACATAGCTTTGCTGTTACCTCTCGGAATCGAAATTTAAGTAGTCAAATTTCATCAGCCTTGTGGAAGAAACTACGCGTCTTCTTACAATATCTTTAACTGCATGCGAACGTCATTTTGTTCGGGAATCAGCAAATCAGCAGCATTGAAACCCACCATGTTAAACACGTCTCATGTTTTTTTTATAAAGTTTTCAACATGTGGGTGGCACCCAGTATAAAATTTTAAATTCTGAAAGTGTTCCTAATGTTTTTCGAAGAACCTCCCTCACAATGACAGCAGAGGTGTTGATGTTTTCTTCCATTAGAGAAAAATAACGTCGTGTCCACCTTAGAAACTAATTGCTTCTATTCTTTAAATCATCTTTGAACTTTGCTACAAGGAAGAACAAACTCTCCGATGGTCTTTTATAACATTGCATAGGCCTCAGATTAACATTTACTTTAGAGCAGCATATTATTCGTCTCGTGCAAATCCATTTTGCTGTAGGTGGAAGTGAACTTGTACGCTTCTCAAGTGCGAGTACTGGAAGTGACAACAGTGATACTAATCCCACGTGCACATTACTCATTAAGCTAACAAAATATTAGAGCTATAAATTAGCGAAAGAATTTATGCATGTAAAAATGGATTATTCTGTATTGAACGGACCTTGTATTAGAACAAAGCATATTACAAATATTATTTATTCACTTAATATGAACAGGGGCCACTTCAGGAATCCAGTTTAATTTTGCATAAATAAATTGCATAAACAAGAACTAGAATAAATTTTTACTTATAGTCGTAAAACACTTCTATTTTTTACCAATTCTGAATGCTGCTTCACAGACACAAACATTGAAGAAAGAAAATCGTTTCAAAGCTTATATTATTTTTTGTTCGACAAGAAACTTTTCAATTTGACCATCTGGTTAAAGAAAAGAATCCTATATAGTTTGCAAGATGTATTTTCTTTCATCCATTTGAGAGTAATTTCAACATTATCCCATACAGGTACTGTCTTCAGCATTATCCAATGAAAATGTTGAGAAAGAAGTTCACACCATGTACACAAGTAATCTTTTAGGCTCTGGTGGATCAAATCGACCACCTTTTGAAACTTTTGACTTCGGAACCCACATAATCTCTTTAACCTTAGAAGTAAGAAACATACATTCAGAAAGTGTGTACCCAGGAAACTTATATTGGCCAAGCTATTGCAATTTTCCAGATTTTTGTTCAACTGCATTAAAAATGGTGACTTTCGTTCTCAAATTCTGTGGCATATGGCAATCCTATATTAATCACTTTTATCCGAATGAGCTTTTGGGGTTTTGCAAATATTTGAAATGATACATTTATTCCCTCACTCTATATATAGCACTTATATTTAGATAACAATCGAGATCGGATGTTCATTATTGTACATATTGACGCTGTCTTCACCATCGTTTTGAGACTTTCACGTTACATGACAATATCATTATCTATTTCCAAAGTTCATTTCCCTATGATTTCCATCACCTTATGAAACGGACAACATGTTTTAACTTCACCACAAAACTACTTGAATCTGGACAACATAATTGTCATTTTAATTAAAAAAAAAAGCCTGTCCAAAAATGATAATTGAGAGACCTTTTCAACCCCAAGAGAAAATCTAAGCTTCAAGTACATATGGTTCATCATCTCAAGTTTGTCTAGATCTGCTTTAGCACAGTGCAACATTCAACGTAATAGCTTTTCTGACTTCAGATTAGTTCATATATTTCCCATATATGCACCACATACAAAGTATTTTTTGAATTGTTTTAAAATTGTGTGGTGCATTGTTACAAGGAAATATACTGTTTGAAATATTTGTGAGGAATAACAGTAAACTCGGTTTATGAAGAATGTTTTTTATCTTTCAGTTATAAATTACACAGGCAAAATCAAATGGCCATGTTTGTGATTGTAAATTCACAACTACGGAATCTTTCTTGAACCTTTAAAATGAATCTGGACAAGTTAATGATGTGGAGCAAAGCTGCAGTAAACAACTTGTTGGAAAATGATTAACTTAGACTGTGAAGTCAAGTGTTAATTTCTGTTAATACAACTTTGTAGGCAAGAAGCAATACATACAAAGATATATCTCACAGATGCATTATATCAAAACAGGTATGCAAGTAATGTAGTTTTAAAGGAAATTTAAAACTATGTTTAAATTTTATAATATTGCATTTCACTTTGAATGCGAGAAAAATATAACCAAAAATGTTTAATACGCTAGCAGTTTTATGGCATGTATCTATTGTTTTCAGTGTGCTAATATGCATTTTAAATAGAATACTTGGTATTATTGGAAAATATAATGGGGTGCTTATTCTACGCCTCCTTGGAAAGAACTAAAAAACAAATTGAAGTAATATTTTTTTAAGAGGACATCTGTAATGAACAGCGGAAAACCTACCTTAGACGGAGGCAGCAGTGTTATCAGAGTGTGGGAGGGTGATTAGTGGCGTAGTCACACTTATAAATACCACATATACTCTATGACGACACTGCGATATGGCGAGGAAGCACCGCCATTAAATAAGTGCTGCCATTATTATGGTAAAAATTATTAAAAGACCTCTAGTCTACATGTTAGAGTATTCAGAAACATAAGAATTAAAACGTCTCTTCAACCAAATGAGGTATTACTCACTATCAAGGAAAAACACTTAATAAAAATGAATGTGTAGCATAGACATTGTTATAATAAACCTATTGTAAACATAAAGAATTAAACATAAATGTGCTATGATATGGATAACCTGTTCTATTAATATACAGGATAGGTCAAAATTATGTTCTCGATTTCTATTCTTTGTGAGTGAAGTAATTCTTTTTTTCAAAATATAAAATTTGAAAGCAAACTTTAAAAGTTTTAAATGCCTCTTCGGGTTTGGCATGTTCCCTGTTGTGTCCAATAAGAGATAGTCCAAGAAAATGACGATGGGAGAACAGAAGACATATTTTTGTGATATTCATATGAACAAGTGTTGTGAGTTGTCATTACCGGACAAAATTTGGAAAAGACCCACCCAGTGGTAAGTTACCACAAAAATGCTATTAACAATTTCAAGATTTCGCAAGCGAAAATGGAATGGACACCCATAATGGATAATGGAATTAAGTGGAGCATGTTAGTGCTTGTTATGCAAGGAATTTCAGAAATCCACTCAAGCAAACCGAGAAACAAAACAAAACAAACAAAAAATTGTGACGGGTACTGGAGAAACATTATTGATGCCTTACAGCCTAAAACTGCTGCATGATCTGAAGAATGACCTATGTTAAACTCTTTCGTTTAAATCTGCGTGGGCTAATGAAGAAGAATATTTCTGTGAAAAGTTGGTTTTTGGAGGCGACGCGACAATCCACGCACGAGGACGTGTAAACAGACAATGAAGATTTTTGGAACTGAAGATTCCTACGCATTCAGAAACGTGAACGTGATTCCCTCCAAATCTGCGTGTTTTGTATCTTTGCAAGTGAAAAGGTTAATGATATCTTGTTCTTTGCGGTAACCACTGCAAAAAAGTAAAGTATCTTCATGTGCTGCAACTGGAGGAAGAGAATGGTAACTTCGTATTTCAACAGGATTGTGACCTTCGACGAAAAATGCCCGTTGAACCAGAGAAATGGATCAAGAACTGCTACATTGCATGTTACACTTACAAATGTCATTCCGTGTAATTTTATCTTTCTGGTTTCATTGTGGATCGTGTCTTTGTACCACCCACTTGAAGAGATGCTGATTGACCTACAACTAAAGCATAAATTGGTGTTGAAGTTCTACGGAAAGTTTTGGTGGAACTGGATTACTGGCTTGATGTGCATCATTTTACACATGTGGCAAACATTGCACATTTGCAACGTGTTTTAAAGAAATTTCATAAGGGCTAATCATTGTTACATGTGTTACATTAATTTTCAGTAAAAGGAGAATATAGTTTTGACCTGTCCTAAACAATTTAGCAATTTAGTTAATGTGCCGTTTATATGCGTAAAATTTTATACGTTATGGTGGGGAGGGGGAGTAAATGAAATACTAAGAAACATTTCTTCAATAATATGGGGAAGGGATAAATGCAGCAATACTAAGAAACATTTCTTCAATAATATGGGGAAGGAATAAATGCAGCTCTAAAAACCATTGTGCAATAATATGGGAAGGGGAGGGTAAATGCAAAAACAAGAAACATTTCTTCAATTATATGGGTAGGGGGGGGTAAATTGCACACTAAGAAACGCTTCTTTAATAATGTTTAGACCATAATGTAATTTAGTTTAGGTTAGTTGATTTATATTTTGTTCACTTGATCACAGGCAACAATATATGCAACAATAAATACGCAAACAATAAAATCCAATTAAGGGGTGTCAAACTCGAGGCCTTATGGTTTTAGATGGGAAATTACCCCAGCCCAAATGGGTTTGACACAATTTATTAATGTGAGAGAACAGATTATGCAAGTCATGCTTTATAGTGGGTAAATTAGCTAATTCTAGTTCAAAATTTATTTATAAATCGTAATTTGAATTTGAAAATAATTTTTATGCACATAGAATAAGCTATGGGTAGTGGGTAGTAATAAACCTATTCTTCGGAAAACCTGAACGGGTTTAAGCTGCTGCTATGATAATCTTATATGCTACACTAAATACTGCATTAGATTGATTCCACGTAAATGATAATAGAAGAAATTGCAGAATGGCAGTCGGGAGAATTTTTACAGCATCTTAAGTGTTGTATATTACGTGAATTCTTCGAAAGGGTCTGACTTTGTGTGTCCAATATTAACATGGCATGTAGAGAGAACTTGCTAATGTGCCTTTTAGTGCACGTTATCAAAGATAAGGTCCAGTTAGCACTTAAGGTTGTGAGAATTTCATACAAATTTAGCACCATTTCAACGTTCAGAGCGCTACTAGCCGGTTTTATTAGATGGTGGAAGGAATCCACTGTACTAGTGCCTTTTGATGAATTGGGTTTGGCTTTCAGCATAGACTCGTACTTAACTCAAACAATGTCACTGCTTGGACAGCTGGGCGAGCGCTGTTTCGCGTCTGTGAATTTTACCGTTTAAGTGAGCAGGTAAGACATGAGCAAAACACACTCAGATGTATGGAATATTGGGAGGTTCAAGAATGTGCTCACCTTACATAACTAAACTTAACTCTCTCTGACGGTTGTTTTGTAAAGCACGCGCGTTAACGTCATTATCATCGCCATCTTCTTACACCTCCAAGCTGTTGCTAAACAACCAAGCGTTTTGCTATTGTCTTTCCTGTGAACTGGTACTTTATGAAAGCACATATAATAAACCGGGTTACTCTGACATGAAACATTATATGTATATATTGTAAGTGTGTGCTTTCACATCGCACGGTTGTGCAACAACACTCATCTGGCACTAGTCCAAGTTCTACGCTGAAAATGCCAATCATTTATATAGAGAATGCTACCACACAGTTAACAATAGCAACTTCCGGTATCCATTTATCCCAACCGTTTTCGGACAGAAGAGCAAACCGCTTAAGTGTTAACAATGGACAGTCTGGGAGAATATCTTGATGAGATCATGTTTTAGAGTCATCTTATGGGTGCTAGTAGAAAATACATTAAAATAATTAGCTCATAGAGCTAATGAACTCTGAACCTGTGAAAGTTACTAAAATAATAATACACCATAAAAGGAACTTGCAATACAACATGCGTTAATATGGCCATGTGGCAAGCAAAGAGATGCCATTCTTAACTGAAGGTGCTGCAAATAACATTGTCTGTGGCATTTGAGTACGCTTGCTGAGGTCCTGGACTGAACTGGGCATATAAAGTCAGTATTATTTAATGCAACTTGTAGTAAATATAACATACCTAGCGGAAATGTTTAAATGTCACGAAGCTTTCTAAAATTTCATAGAGTATTATTTGTTGAGTGATTTTGTAAATATTTAATGCTATAGGAAATAATACGAGAGTGAATCAGAAGGTAAAGACAGTTTTTAAACTAGGCGGTTACCAATTCGGAAGGAAGTATATGTTCATGTTGATTAATGGATTTTTTCACTACAGAGAATCAGCGCTCGGCCGTTGATGGAGCTGCTAGCCGCGAAGACGGTGTTACTTGATTGTATGATCGAAGATCACGTGCCATTGTGCGCTTTCTTTTGACTTAAGAGATAGAGAGTACTGTGAAAACTCATGCTGTTAGATCATTATTATCGTTCACGTACTATTAACCAACGATAAGATGTGAATAAATAGAAATTTATGTATTAGAAGAACAATTGTAACAAAGATCTAATAAAGTTACTATCTACATCGCGCTAAAAGCCCAATTTGACGGCGATGCCTTGGCCAGAAAATACCAGAGGATAGCATCCGAATTAAGCTGTAGAATGTGATAACGGATATGGATCTGCATTTGCCATAATGCAAGCCGAGTTGCAGTACTAGCAAATTTGTTCATGGTGTTCCCAAACGATTTGCACAAGCAACAATGCATGGAGGAACAGTACCAAGAACATGTGGGCGTTTCGGAGAAAATTTATGTCCACCATCACAAACAAGACAGAAAGAAACTAAGCATTTAGTAGGAACTTCTGCAGCTAATAAGTTAAAACGGGAGCATGCTGACAAACTCTGGTAGATTTTTTAAAACATGAAATCTGATTTGATGAGTTCAGGAACATGGGCAAACAATGTAAAGTAAAACTTACTGTGGTTAGATACAAGAAAAACTTAAACCTTAAATGTGCAGCAAAAGAAGAGGAATACTGTCTAGAAGTGTATTGCTGAAACATGACAATGCATGTCCACATACTATGGCAGTGCAACTTTGTGGGTTGGAACGTCTTCCACAACCACCCCTTAGGGCTCATATCTGGCATTGTACTTTTATGTTTGGTTCATTTATAGAGTACTGCAAGATTGTAGGCTCGCCTCTGATGAAATAAAGTGCTAGGAGAAAAAGTAAAACAGTATCTGCACTACCCTCATCATAACACATCTCTAAATTTATCACACTGCTTTCTGTGAATGCATGCTTGGAGTTGGTACTATTGTGTTCACATAATCGAAGTATGACTTTCGTCAGGTCATTTTTTCTTGCCGTTGTGATAGCATACATACTCGGCCACTCCGCCACCACTTGCTAATTGCTCAAGCCGTATTTCCTCGGGCTAACCTAACAAGCACAGCCACCGCAGCCAAACCACCCACGCAGTTCAGCACACCAATTCAGAAAACAAGCCTACATAGAAATCACCGGTAACCCACGGTTCTTTACGGAGCATTACGTTCTCCATAAAGCTCAGCACTAAGAGTCTCGGCAGTCAAAACGACAGGAATCTAATCATCACATGGGACTCCCAGTTGATCATTCTCATCTTTTAGTGGGGGACTGTAATGACGCACTCCGGAAGGGAATGCGTGTCGCAGGATAATAAACAAGATACAGCCTAGAAGCAAGCAACGCATGCTGCCCTGCCGCACGTGGTACAGAACGCAAAAGGTACAACAAAACTTCTGTCGCACAATTCGGCTCCCTGGAATGCAAACAACAGATTCACCAACTAAACTACAGATATAAATGGTGATTAAAACATATACTCCTCTCCTAATCTGTCACCACTACCACTCCTAATTCCCAAGGGGCAAGCTGAACCAAGGTCAAGATCGTCTCCCCCATCTACGGGACATGCATTGCCCGCCTGTGTTACCTATCACTCTTGAATGCGAGGGTGCAAATATCGGCTACATCAAACTAGCTTTCTAGCTCCCAGCTGATTCCATCTTTCGTTCTTTCTTTCCCACCTTACCTTCCTCCCTTTCTTCTTATAGCCTTATATCTTTTATCCTTTGTTTAAAAAAAAGCACAGGCACTAATGTTTTGAGAACTTCCAACACATACACTACAAGGCACAGAATTCTAAGAAGAAAGTCACAGGTGATAAAACGGCAGTTCATCACTGTGAGTCAGAATCCAAACATAGACTATGTAGTGAAAACATCCGGAAACGCCAAGGAAGAAGTAATTCAAGATTTATTTTTCGCAGTAATTGTGATGCTAACAGTTTTTTGGGACTCAAAAGATCTACTGCAAGGAAAAGCTATGAACGATGAACTGTACGAGAAGCTGGACAATAATCGAAAACCAGCAATTCAAACCAGGTGCTAAAGAAATAATTATTGTTGCAACTTCACATGAAGCCATCCATACGGTTAAAACATCAAACATTAGGGTTTCAATGTTCTGGAACTTCCTAGATACAGCCCGGAACTCAACCTTTCTATTATCAGCTGGATCTCTAGCAGTCTCAAGAGTTCTCTACCAGAATACAGAATCTAGTGGAATAATGCTTTAAGTGCACATTGCCCTTATTGGTTGCACTTGGAATGATACATTTATCATGTTCTTGCCTTCACTTTCTGATACACCCTTGTAATTGATAAGATTACCGTGAGAAAGATCAAATCAGAAAATGTCGCAAACTTTTATACTTTACTAGCATCAGTGCGAACTGTTGCTGAGTTGTAACTCTTTTATTATAAGGTATTAAGCAGTATGATATTTGGAATAGATAATATAATGTTTTTCTTAGAATTTTTCAATTGGCCTAAGATAAGATGATAATTTACATTATACATGCTGTGCAAATCCTTTTAAATAGATAACTGAGAGTTGTCAGAGCAATTTAATGTACTCTTATAGAACACTTAATTCATAATAGGAATCAAAATTCTTGCAACTTGTTTAACCAAACAAACCAACCTCAGTGTATTGCAGGAGACTTGTTAGAAAACGTCAGATTGTACAGAACACTATCAACAAAGGATTAAACTTATGTTATATTTAGGTTATTGTGATGAAGTATAATAAACTAAAAGTTTCAGTTGATAAAAGTGAGAAATCTTTCCATTAATGCTCCATTGAATTAAAGGGAAACAGATATTAACACTCTTTTATAGTAAATAGAAGTGGCTTATGCACTGTTATGAATCATCACACACACACACACATATATATATCAGAAATAAAATGTAAACTTAAATTAATGAGAAACAAGGAAATCTTCAGAATTTGAAGGAATAAATCTGAAGTTGTCTTGCTAAGCTCATGCACCATCATAAGCAGTTATCCATTTACGGAATTTAAAAAAGAATGTAAAAGAACTCCATACCTGAAAAAAGTGGACCATAGAAAATATTTCCTGTCATTTCATATTCAAGGAATCATACATATGACATATGACACTTGAGATGATGACCTATTCCTCTCACATCTGTAGGTGCCAAGTTTATATTAGAATTGTTCACACAGTCTGTTAGGGCTTAGCCCTAATCCTTTTAAGTTGATGACCTCACACAAATGTGGTGGGTATGGTACCAAACTATTAGACCACAAATTGTTAGCACACTTAGTTATTTTCTGTTCTTTGTGCTTTGCTAGAAAAAAACCCATAGTCATTCTGCCCATAGAGATTTCCATTTCCCTTTTCACAAGTGTGCTGCAATAGGACTTCCTAATTAAAACTGAGTGCCTTTATAGGATTCCGTATATAATTTTATTTTTCTTGCCATTTATTTAAAGTAATAATGTTTCACAGCTTTATGGCACCAAGAAAGTTGAGAATGTTACTTTCTGAGCTTTTTTTTAGTTTTGAGAAGGTATGGCAAAGGTCTTCCAGGACATTTCTCATCAGTATCACTGTATATTATTATAACAGTATTTCAGCCAATTTACGGAGATTTTAATGACCAACAACCTGGTATTTGACATAATGCTCTCACTTTTCTTCTTACCTAAAGCATAACATATGCATACTATGTTTTTCTGAAAGAACAAGCATTTGAAATGTGCAATAACAAGCTTCAAAGTTGTAAATGTGTACTGTGTACAATTTTAAATGAGTGCTAATGCATTACATTAACTTAAGACTCAAAATTGTTGATGCTCGATAAATGCATTTTTGTTTATTTTGATACTTATAAGTTATGACAGGAAATGTAATATTCTCTTTATATTTCTTGGTTCAGTTTCTCCCTCTCTCTTTCTCTCTCTAAAACATATGTATAGCGGTCATGCGCTGTGTGAGCATTTCGAAGGCAGGAACATATATGATCATTTATTATTGCAAATCAGTAGAGATAAGTTTTGGTTTTTCCATATCTTATTATAGTGGCAGCTAAATTTGTAATTGTTGTGATATTTTTCCTCTTACTTTGTCAGGAAAGGCTTCTTGCATGTACCTCCTTTATTGTGTTTGAAGGACTCTCCAAATGGGAGAAAAAAAAAAAATGGATAATGTCCGTTATGCTTGTGCATTTGGCTCGAGAGAAGGATAAATGCTTGCATTTAATGAGAAGGAAAATGTGTCACAAGAATGAATTAAAATTATGATTTGTTTAAAATATTTAACGAAAACAATATTCTAAGCACATTAAAAGAAAAAAAAATTGAATGCGTACATTATGTATCGACTTGAAATGAAAAAAGTTGGGGGGGGGGGAAACAAAGTTCTTGTACTGTCGTTCTCTTCACCTTACTCAGTTATGTTTTTGGCCATAGCCAATTTACCATTTTTGAGCCCTTTGACTGGTATAAAGTGTCCTGTAGGTTATTGTGAAATACTCAGTAAGGTTCCAATAACCAAGATTTAAAATGAAGTTTTATTGGTGAGATGGTTCAATTTCTGACATCAGGGACAATAGACTTGTATTTATAACTTTCTCTTTGCATTTCAATTGTAATTTTTCTCCATTTATCAGTTGGATTGTGAGTGAATATGGATACTTTCATGGATTCCAAAGCTTGAGGCTTTTTCAAACGTCACTGTAATATTGTAAGCTGTATTTATGATAATTTACTTTCAACAAGCTTGTGTCTGTCCTTGAATTAATGCAAATTTTCCTCATTCTGTTTTCATTGAGCCCATGTGATCTTAGAATGAATTAATAATGTAGCTATTGCTAAGAACAGATGAGATGAATTATTTTCGTATTTTAACCTCACTAGCCCTATTAAAATCCGATTTTATATTTTGGGAACAAAGAAAGAATTCAGCGTTCATTGTAAAAATGTTTCTAAAGGAAGAAATGAAACAGCAGTGTATATTAAGGCAACGACTTCGTCGATAAAAAGGTATAGAAAACTGTTTAGGAATTTATAAATGATTTCAATATAAAACAAAACCAAAATGTAAATATTCAGCTGAACATAACCACATTAATAATGTTTCTTTCGTATTTTTTGCGATACTTCATTGCTTCGGTGGTCGGCAGAGAAATTTCCTTACAGTAGAAATATTCCATGTTGTGACATTGAAATGAGCACCTATAAACCAGTTTATCCCTAATAGCCCACCTGCATCTCTGACTTGCAATCTATCAAAAACGTTCTTGCAAAGAAGTTTCTCCTTTTATACTAATATCAAAAATGCCACCACTTGAACCTAAGAGCTCACAGGGTCCACAGAAGGGAGTTCACGGATCGCTGAGCCTTCAAAATATTGAAATATTATTGGTGAGCTCTGAACCTCTCACACGCACCCATTTTTAACTTTCAGCTATCAACCTCCCATACGCGCTCACTTTAAACTTTCAAACTCTTTGGTCTATGATTGGTGAATTCATCGTCATGCGATGTGAAAGTGAAAGGGGTTAGTTCTCGCCAGCACCTGAGTTAACCGTTTCCTTAGGAATGTTTACTGTTTCTAATAGATTAGTGTCTTCTCTAAAATACAAAAGGATTATAATCTGTCCTTGTCAGGTGCACAATTCTATTATTATCTCACTACTCTCGATGAGAGTCCATTAGCAACCGCACCAAGTTATATACTATTCTGCAAACACTTGCTATTTACAAGGAATTTATTACATATTCATAATTTAACTTATAGAAAATAATTATAGAATTGATATCAAACCTGTAGTCTTCTATTCTCCCTTATGAAATCATATACCACGTCTACTAGATATTAATACAAAGAGTACGCTTCATGCTATTTACAATATACGAACATTGGGTAATATTAATTAGCTATAATTTACTCGATACGCAAATTTGTTTCTTTGCTAGGTATGGGGCGGGAGATGCGTCTCAAATTTCGCCTATATTGCACAAATTTAAGTGTCGTGTAGCTACTGGAATGCAAGTAATAATACCTTTTTGCAGAGCGAATGTAATTGAATTGCCATTTTTTTAATATCGAATATGGGACAGTTTCTTCCCATAGATGACAAATATTAGTAATTTCTATAATTTTACATCATTAATACTTTGTCAGTTCTTTCACCGATAATGCTGGCTTAGGTACCGGTAAATAACAGTCAAAATTCCTTTAAGAACATTTCGTTCTTGAAAAGGAAATTTATGTAGTACGGCTAATTTTTACAGAGAATTAACGTCAGTGACAGTCTCTTAACAAAAATGACAAGAACAACATTTTAGTCATTTGTCTCATTAATAATATATAAATCTCATTTAAAAAAAAAAACTATCTTGCTCAGTAGCCGGCGGATAAAACATGAATATCGGTAGGGAAATTTCGTTCTTGTGATGGAAATATAATTATGTAATCCTATTTTTAGATTAAAATAGGCGTAAAATTGCAGTTATATCTCCGTGAATGACAATGTTAGTATTTGAGTAATGTTTTACAAATTTTCATAGTTTAATCGATATTGATACTACTTTAGTTAAGGGCATGTGCCTGATACGATGCCCTTAGTAAATAATCTGTTCTTGTGCTATTAATTCAATTGGATCGCGGTTTTTTATGTTTGAATCAAGTGCCAATGATACAGTTTCTCCTCATGGATGACAATACTACTCCTGTACTAAATTTTAACTCTTTGGTTCGTACTTTCATCGATACTGCATTTATTTAGTTGTTGGTAGGTAACGTTTAGAAGACCGGAAGGAGAAAATAAATTATTGAGTTGTTTATGTCATTGGTTCACCTTCCATTGTGTTCAAATTGGCGCTACTGACGCATTTTCTGCACATAGATGACTATTTGTAATTTTTAGGGTAATAATATTTTGTTTCTAAGTTGATCAGCAATTTTTACAGTAATAATATTTTGCTTCTAAGTTCATCGATGTTGCACTTCTATTTAGTTAGGCAGGTAGCTCCAATCCCGATAGAGAAAATTGCATTAAGAAAGAAATGTAATTGGGTCTCTCTTTTTTCCTAATCAAAATAGATCCTAAATATAAATACAGTTCTTTAAATAATTGAAATAGTTTTTTGTTTTAATTTTGTTTAATTTTATTTTTTAATTAATTTTTAATGTTTATTTTATCGATATTCCATATCCTCAGTACTGTTTTTTTTTTGTGACTAATGTTTTCCGTTTTTACTACTGAGGCACCACAGGCAGTGGACACTGATGATACATGAAATGAAATGATGTATTGTGAAAGGATTATATTTTTTTTTAAGGAGGGAAGAGCTCCAGGCCTAAGGTTAGGTACCTCCCCGGCATTTGCCAGTTATGAAGACTGAGGAAAACCTGGGGAAAAAAACCCAGTCAGGGAGGATACTGGCGGGTTTCGAACCCCAGACTTCCCCCTCATGAGTCCGTGCCTTAACGACCTCGGCCACCCGTGGCGGTGTACTGGGAATTGATTACCAGATTGCTGCCAGAGAAATTAGGAACGGGAATAATTGTGGTTCCAATGCAGAGGAATTAAAAGGGGTGATTGAATGTTATTTTAATCAGACAATTAGGTGTCTTCTTGTTTTGCCTCTGCTCTAGGAGTCACGAGTTCAATGCTTGCTAACTCTGTGGTTCCAACACAGAGGATAGGAATCTCAGGGGAAAATTTTGATTGTTTTTAATGACTTGAAGTCATTGGGGAAGAAGGAAATTGTTCACTGTAATAATGAAGTTCGGCACTGGTTGAACATTTAATTTATTTGACTACTGGAAGGTTCTGGAACATGCTGTGCTTCGGCGGATTATAGCTCGCTGTATTCACTCGCATATTTATTCACTTTACTACTACTGTGATTTTTATTACTATTACGTTGCGCTGCCTGGCTGACTCTCACTGATTGAACGAGTTACTTTGACTCTTCGCGACGGTTTCACTATTCTACTACAACACTGGATAAGGCAGATACAGACTGATTGCCACTTTTGCCACTATTCTTACTGCTGTTACTGTTAGGACTGCTTCCTGTCACCATTGCTTCAGAACTTAACTTCTCGTAGTTAATATTAAATCTCTTAATGCCAACTCGCTCCTCCCTCGCGAAAATTTAATTCCTTTAAATGAAATGAATTTGGTTCCTTCTAGAATATTATTGGATCACAATAGCGCATGGTCTAATACCAGTTTGCTTTAATTCTTCGGATTTTAAACATGTTGATTGGTTGAAGATTCTGGGTTTTTACCAGGAAATATTTCTTATTCTCTTCCCACGCTAGCAAAGTCGCGGACATCTACCTTTCACTAGATTCTCGAGATATAGCACGTTTTAGCTATTTTTGCGGCCTGCCTTTGAACCAGCTAAATATGTGGGTTTCTGTGAAAACGCGTGTTTCTTTCTGCCGTATTTCCTTTTGATGGCAAGTACCGTTTCCAGTTGAACCCTAGTCATTTACAACGTTATGACCTCTGGCGCCGAACCGGGCCGGCTAGACTGTCCGTGAGGGTTTGACAAAAGAGTAAAGTTTTAACAAAAGATCTTTTTCTCAGGTACAGCTGATGTCCCCAACAAAGAACAGCATTCCCTTTCCCTTTTACAAGCACATAACATAGGCATGGTATTATTGAAAGATAACTTGAATATCGCTTACTAATCAAAAAGACATCTACATACAGACACTAATACATATAATATTGGGGTCCTTCATTTAATTATACAATTTCTAGAGAAGCACTTTGGGTTAAACTGAGAAAGAAAGGGGTAAGTCAGAATTTTATAAAGATAATACAGAATATTTATAAGGAAAATGAATTTCATGTTAAATATGAGAGTGGTAGAGTTAAAGAAAAAATATCAAACAATGTAGGTCTAAGACAAGGATGTAAATTAAGTCCAGTTCTCTTCAATCTGTTTATTGATGATGTTTTAGAAGAAATTAGCAAAGGTAATGTACATTTGCCAACTATAAATAATATAGAGATACCGGGTCTGCTCTTTGCAGATGATTTAGTAACAGGTTCTCTATTAAGTATAGGCTTAAAACGATCATTAGAAATTATAGGCACTTTTTGTAGAGAATGCGGGCTCGAGATAAATAAAAACAAATCTAAGATTATGGTGATGAAAAAAGGTTTCAAATTAAAAAAACGGGAAAAATAGTGGTAGGAGGGCACAGAGATTGAAGTTGTAAAGAAAATTGATTATTTAGGTGTTAGATTGTCTAGTAATGGGAAATGGAGTGATCAAAAAAGGAAAGCAGTAGCAGAAGGAAAAGTAGCCATGAGTGTAATTAGATCTTGTGTTAACAAAATACCAAATATGCAAGTAAAATGGTTAGAGAGAATATATGGTTCAACCGTGGAGAACAGAATGATGTATGGAATAGATATCTGGGGGACAGATGAAGGATGGAAAGGGATAAATATGATAAATAGATTATTTTGTAGAATTGTTCTGGGCTTACCTAGATCTTCAACTAACGAGGTTGCTCTAATGGAACTAGGAAGATTGAGCTATAAAAGCAAGGTCATGGAAAGAGTATTGAAATATTGGTATAGAATAGGGAGACTAGAGGACGAGAATATTATTAATCAGTGCCTGGTAGCACAAAGTAAAATCAAAGGGAGAGAAACTTGGCTATCTAAAATCCAAAATATTGTACAAGAAGTAAGCATGGGACTAGTATGGTACCAGGGAGAAAGGTTGGGTAAAGGATTTTGGAAAGAGATAACAATAAGAATCGAGGATATAGAAAAACAGGAAATATGGGCAAATCTTAACACCAAGAAATCTCTGAAATTATATAGTATACTAAAAATGTGTGGGGAAGAGAAAGGTATGTTGAAATTTGTGATAACGTAGGAAGGGAAGGGTTGGCATGGGTTAGAACAGGAGTAAAATATTTAAGTGGATTAAAAAATGGACACACTAAGGGGAAATGTCCTATGTGTACAGAACCAGATAGTACTTGGCATTGCATACTAGAATGTAAGCAAACTAAGTTTTGGAGGGAACAGTTCTTATTAAGAAAATGGGAAAACCTACCAGATGAAATAAGAGGTAGAAGAATTTTAAATTTAAAGTCAGATGAAAACATTAAGGAACTAGGAAAATACATAGGCAAGATAAGACAAAAATGGTTATGGGTATAAAATACATGAAATGAGCTTGAGAGTAAAACTGTTGGATAGTGAAAGGAGGATGGAATGAGTAGGGGAAGGTATGGGGCTAGTTTTCTGTTAGTTTACTTTTAATGTTGTGTTTTGTTGTGGTTGGATCGAAGCCCGGTCCCCTGGATATTCCAGTAGGTAGCTGCTGATGAACCGGGGACTGGGGGGTTGAGCCATTCAATTTAAAATAAATTTTGAATGGAGCCAGTGCCTTCGGCAATTCCAGAAGGCACTGTTTTTTATTGTTATGTTTAAAGGTAAAGGTAGTATATCATGAAATATAGTAAATATTGTAATTGTGAGGGGTACATCTAAAATAGATGGAGGTCCCTTATAGTTTGCATTTGCATGATTGAGTGATTGTAAAAGAGTACTGTTATTGTAAAGGAGTAAATTTGTTGTATTATTAAATGGAAATAAATTCAATGCAAAAGGTTAGTTAAACAGGATCCTTATACACCAATAACCAGGTGTTAGTGTGTATAAGGACCAAAGGAATAAGCAACCCTTAAGGATATAGATGTGGCCAAATGAGTTTAAGCAATAAAAGAAGAAGAAGGAAGGTTTAGTATAGCAAAAAATATAATTTAATATCGCACTGAATGTACGAGTTACTTTTAATGTTGTGTTTCGTTTTGGTTGGAATGAAGCCCGGTCCTCTGGATATTCCAGCAGGTAGCTGCTGATGAACCGGGGACTGGGGGGCTGAGCCAATCAATTAGTAATAAATTTTGAATGGAGTCAGTGCCTTCTGGAATTGCTGAAGGCACTGTTTCTAATTGTTATGTTTAAAGGTAAAGGTAGTATATCATGAAATATAGTAAATATTGTAATTGTGAGGGGTACATAGAAAATAGATGGAGGTCCCTTATAGTTTGTATTTGCATGATTGAGTGATTGTAAAAGAGTACTGTTGTTGTAAAGGAGAAAACTTGTATTATTAATTGGAAATAAATTCAAATTCAAATTTAATTACAATATTAATACCCTTTGGTGGGAAGTAAATTTGTAAGTAATATTATTTTGTTTGAAATTTCAGGAATGCTGCATTACTTTTTAATTTGACAGGTAGTTGTAATTCCGATAGAGGAGAGAGAGAGACAGAGAGAGAGAGAGAGAGAGAGAGAGAGAGAGAGCTAAAATGCATTCTTGGGGTATAAAGGTACCTGGTACTAATTTATCCTTAAATTAAAACGCCCTCCACTGACATAGATTCTCCCGAGAGATAAGAGACTTGTTGCAGTTTTACAGTAAAAATACTCTGTAGGATTTTGTACTACATTAGTTGTAGGCAAGTGCAGGCATGAATGCGGTACAGAAATTTCCGTTCTTACTGTATAAATGCAATTGAGTTACTCTATTTTTGTGTGAAATAGCCGCCACATATACAGTTCTCCAAAATAATGAAAATGCTCTTACGGTAGAAGTTTATTAAAATAATATATGATTTGTATTGTAGTGAAATTTCGTTCTAGCTGTACATATACAAATACCTATATCACTATATTTTTACAACGATTAATACTCAATTTCTTCACAATTTTGGCAATACTAGTAGTCATTCACAACAATAATATTTGTTTATAAATTTTTCTGATGTTTGATTTGTCCGCATGAGGCTTCCCAAATATATTTTTAAATTGATATGGACTCCAATAATATCATTTTCTTCTCAAAGATAACAACACTAGTTGGTCAGTAATTTTATACTAAAATATTGGTTGTGTTTTCTATGATATTGCCCTAACATTAGTTGTAAGCCATAATCCCGGTACAGAAAAGTCACTAACATTAGTTGTAGGCCATAATCCCGGTACAGAAAAGTCACATCTCATATAATTGGAGCACTGTTTTATATTACACAGTTTTCCGTATATGTGATACACTAGAGCTTTTAATTAATATTTTATTCTTATTTTCGGCTCTACTGCATTGCTTCAGTTGCTGACTGTTGATAGGTTTACTTCCAGTATTTAAATTTCGTTCTTGGGGTAGAAATGTAATTATATAATCCTATTTTTACACTTAAATAGATGACAATACTATGTTGTGTATAATGTAATATTAATATCATTTTGTTAGTAATTATGACGATAATGCACTGGTTTAGTTGTGGCATGTGGCTTCCCGAACGTCCGTGGTTAAATTTCCATTGTTATAGTGGACATGTAATTGACATTTTGTTTAAATTTATATATTGCTACAATTTCTTCAATCAGACAGTAATTTATTGATTTTGTACATTAATAATATTTCGTTTGTATTTATGCCGCTACTGCGTTGCCTCAGTACTCTGCAGATGAACGCCCTAATGCCTGTACGGAAAATTATTCTTACCGTGGTAATGTAAATGGATAGTGTTGCGCGGAAATTGTCTGCAGTTGATTATAAAATTTTAATCGAAATAACCATGAATGATTCGGTTTCCCTTCGCAAATGGAATTACTAGGAATAACCAATATTATACAAAAATACCATTTTCGTAATTAAATGAACAATAACCGCTTTACTAGCCGGCAGGTAAGAAACAAATAGCATTTCTCAAATTTAGCTTCTTTGCAATGGAAATATAAACGCAATACATAATTTTTGCCCAAAAGTAGCTTCGCTGGTCAGTTTCTCTGAACATAATGACAATACTACTACTTTGCAAAATTTTTACAACAGTAAAATGAAGTGCGATGATGCACCGTTTTATACGCCGACAGGTAAAAAACCGAAACGGTCATACGTTTGAGTTTTTGCGGTGGAAAAGTAAATTATTTGGTGAAATAACCATGTATGGTTCATTTTTTCTGCACAAGTGGTAATACCACTACTTTCAGCTTTATCATCAACATTTTTCGTATTTTTTTTGGAAAAGAATGAACTTTTTTCGCCGGCAAACACCAGCATGAACAATGGCAATATATTTATCATTTTGGCGGTGAATATATTACATATTTACGTGGTGTCGTACTGACATAGTCGTCCGTGGTTTATTTTCTCTGCACAGGTGGCAATACTAGTAGTATTTTTTAATATCACATGGAAGATTAATGATTTTATTTGGTTCATAAGCACAAATTCTGCATCCTGTGAAACATTGAGTGAATAAGCACGTAGTAGAAAAAAGAAATATGTTATTTCAAAAAGTAATAGATGTATCAACATGGAAATTTGACCATGTTTATTAAAACTCATATAGCAGCCTGTGACAAAAATACAAAATAATGATCATCAAAGTTGAAAGACTTTAAATTTCCCTCGTGGGTAGCCCATAATGCTCCATATAAGCAAATGATAAAAATTCTTTGCTGCATTTACATTCATCAGCAAAACTTTCCAAAATGTTGCAGAATATCACTAATATAATGCTTGTGTAAAGACTTAGGTTGAAGGAAGATGCAAAGATGAATCAGAAAAAAAAAAAAAAAAATATTTTGAGGAGTGATATGTATGTTAGATTACATTAATTGCCTTTACTTTCTGATGCATCTTCCTGATAGATAAAAATAGTATAAGTAAATACCATAAAAAGGGCACTGTAAGGATACAATGCTTTTTTTGCAACATTGAAAGTTTAACTTTTGTTATACCTTTAGGCTACAGCTTAGTGAATATCATAAATGGGATTGGGCACTGCTGAATTCAACTGTGACAGAAGTATTGAGAACCGTGTTATACAGTGTGGTGCAAAATGTATAGTAAAATTACTCGAAATTGTGTAGAAATAGTCAGTGAGAAAAATTGGGGGGGGAGGAGATAGGAACAAGGTCATTCTCCCCAAGAGGGGGAAGAGAAAGATTTGTGGTTTACATTTTGCTGCATGCTATATATATTTTGCAAAACTTTATAAGAAGTAAACTGATGATAATCAGAAACAATAAAGAATAAATATGGATAATAGAAATAGAAATCCATATATTTTAGCTGAACAAATTAACTTATATGCACTGGCAAAGAACTGAACAGAAAAGAATAGGAGAAAGATAAAACATATTAATATTAATGTGTGTGAGGAATAAAATGTTTAAAAAATAAGTTACTTTGAAGATGAAGCAATAGCTACTTAAACCCTTAGCACATAATCCTCTCAAAGTATTTTCCCATGTAGACAAGGGAATTATATTCCTTCCATTAAAGCTGCTGTTGATGGAAATGAAATAGATTTGCCAGTACTGAAAAATGAACGGAAGTGGGTTCGAGGCTATTCATGCAGCTATATATAACACCATATCAAATGTAAAGAAATCTGAAACAAAAGACCAAAAATAATAAGATAAGGAAATTGCCAGAATAGGTGAAAAATAAATGTTTGTCAGTAACGCCAAGTTCTTCATTTGTCGCAAAGTGTAGTCCATGCAACAAGTTATATTTATAGCCAAAGAAATGCAGATATGGTTGCTAGCTCTCTTATAGAGAAAGATAATAAGTAATGATTAAGGGCCAATTGTCAGATACTGGTATGTTTTGTGCCATTACGGTCTTCAATATATAACACATTTTAGTGTGCCTACTGTTCATCTGTGTTTGCAGCACCCAATACTATCCAGGTAACTCATTCAAGGTCCTTCATCTTGCCAGAATGTAGTTGCTGATATGTTGTAAATGTTTAAGGGCATTGTTCATTATCTTAAAAATTTAGCATCTAATTGGTAAAAAGTGTGAACATGCCAAAATTATTCTACTTCAGAAATAAGACCCTCAACCTAGATATTTACTGCATTAGTTTAAGAATTATAAGTAACGAAACAATTATTCTTCTAGAAAGCCAATTTTTCACTGTGATTCCATAAAACCCCATTTACAAAGATGCTTAAGATTTCCATGCTGCTAATTCATAAGGTGTAAGTTGTTCCTCAAAAGTATTCCTAATTTGTGGACTGATAAATATGCCCTCTTTTAATTTAGCATCACTTGTCAATGAAACAGCTTTTATCTAGAGAAGTCAGAAATTTTTTCATGAGCCCAAGTTTAATGTTCAGCGGGGAAAATAGTACTTTTTCCGGTTGTACTAGCATTTCACATCTAACATTATCCTCCCCAGGAATGGAATGTATTCCGGAAAGTCGGTCCTTCACCACAGAATATGTGCTATTATCCTACTGTCCAACAAACATAAGAAACAACAGATCTTGGAATATCCTCCTGGTAATTAAACCAATAAAATTATTACTTTTAAATCCCACAAATTACCCAGCAATGTTCATTGTATTCAATAAAGTGACATGTTTTCATAAGTTCATACCAACTGAATGAGCCACTGGAATGGAAGGTATTATGTTTCCATTTTGCAATAATACTGCTTTTTAGCTGATTTTTGATGATGAATAACCAGTCTCCATTCTTGATTGTATTCAATATCTAATTTGATCATCAACTCATTTACAATTCTACAATCACTGATAGCATTCTCCACTGCAAAATAACTAGCTTTTTCTTTATTTCATTTTCAAATACCAAAATCTTAGCATCTTAGTTAATAAGTTCCATTGTTGTAATGTGGAATGTAATAGCTCGGGCTGTTGCTTGGAATTACTAAACCCCTCAGTTGCTAAGCACTATTAGATTTGGTGTATTATATTTTCCAGAAATGAGGGTGGAATCAATAGAAGTGGAAGAATGAGCACAAATTGGACTGTTTGAAGATTGCTATGACTCGAGAATGATGGATTCCATAATAGTTAAAGGAATAAGAATGAGAAGATGGGGAGAATGTGGCACAACTCTTATTTCTGAAAGAACATCAATATATACAAATTTATCTTTAGTTTTCTTTGAAAATCCCTCGCTTGGTAATGAAGAAATAACAAATCTTTTGAATCACTTAGGTTCTTGCCAAGGCATTGAAACAGCCAATTACATGTGGGTGTTTTTCCCCTTCATCCATTCTGTTGACTTCATGTAACAGTTATGATGTACATGTGACGTCCAATTTTTGTCCTGTTGGCCCACTTAACAGCCACAGAAAAGTAACAGCTATTTTTACATAGTATGTAATTGACCTGCATTGTGATCTCAAGGTTAAGTTAACTACAAATTTAACAGAAACTACTTGGAGAAATTTTGCACAAAATATGTTTACGTTCCATTTGTCACAACTGCAGAATAACTAGCAGAACACCAGACACCTCTTCAAACTGAACTGATACACAAGATGACCAGAATGTTTGTTTCTCTCATATAACTATAGTTTACTTTCACATTATCTGTTTTTGTTGAAATAAATTGTAATTCCATTCTGCAGCTGTTGAGGTAATGAAACAATAAATCGCCAATTTTCTTATTTACGAATATATAAGCTGCTTCACATTGTATTGTATCTTAAGAGATTGGGAATAGTACATAATTATGCGATAGACACTCGGTTTGATGTGGACTGGCCTTCTCTCCTTTTTTTTTATACTATTTGCTGACAATGGAAGGTAAGTGTGTGAAAAAAATATTACATGTTCAAAGCTTTTCAAATGCCTTATTCTCGATCAGCGCATACAAAATAGGTGAGATAGGTCACTTTTATTTATTTAATGAAAATTTTGACCAGTGTTATTGATCCAATAGCACCAATCAACCATACATCCACTACTTATCTTATGAATCTAATTACGTAATGAACCAACTATATAATATATCCAGGGAACTTGATAACTGATCTATGGTAATTACACATTTTTGTACCTAAAATAAACAATTATCTAGCTGACAAATCTACCCATTAATTAGACATGACATATTTAGCCAGATATGTGAGATGTGATCTACCCAGCAACTTTACTAACTGCACCCAGATCAGGTATCAGACGTACAAGAAGTAAGACAAATTAAAAGTGAAGCATACGGAGAATGACGGTAACATAATAAATGAGCTCCTTTTGTTAACGGTAGTTTGAATAGTGTGCAAAGTAGAATGATGTCATAAGAGGTAACGGAAGTGATAGTACAGTTTCAATACATCCCGGGTCAAATTATCAAAGTGGTATCAGCGGAAATCAACAGTTAATAAAAGTGTTAAAAAGGCCTTCGGGTGCAAATTATATAGTAATAGTGTGGAAAGAATATTGTGAAATAGAATGAATCAAGAGGGAACCCAGAAAGGGAGGAAAAAGTATACAAACATGTACCAATGCAGCAATCTGACTTGCCGAACCAAATCACCCATCCAGTAGGCTTGGGTACCCCGCCATTTAATCTATCAATTTTTCTTGAATATATAGCAAAGTTAAAAAGACGGTCCTGTAACCTTCCAGTTTCACGAACGCAGATATGTAACCTACGCGGGTGTGATACCCTCTGAGTAGTTAACTCATATTTAACTAATTGATATGTTACTCAGCTGTCACAGTTACGCAGATAAAGAATGACTGAGTGTAAAATAATAAAGAAAGTGTTAACAAGCTGCACAACAGCAGTTAGCATTTGCACAAAATTAATGGAAGTCTTAAGAGATTTACAAGTGAAAAATGCAGATGTAAGCTTAGAGGACATCTCAGTTACAATTAAGTATAAATTGTTAACGAGTAAGTGTATCAAGGGGCTGGTATACTAGGTAACGTAATATTAGCACTCACAAGGTGAGGCACAATTAAATAACAATCATAATGGAAGAGAATAAATGTATAGATATAGGACAGACAAAGATAAAAAGATGTGATTCATGTTTTTGCTAGTTATACAGCGACTTGTTTTCGATAGTTAATACCCGAATGCCGATCACAAATTTTGCTATTCTGTGTAATTATATATTGATCATATTAACTGAAATGGGATCACTTATTCAGTTCCTCTGCACACATGACTTCAATAGGAATATGGCAATTATATACAGGAATAATATAATGCTCTTAAAGTTCACGTTAACGAAACATTTTACTAGCCGGCAAAGGCCCGTCATAAATTTAACCTCTGCGGTGTGTGTGAGTGTGTGACACATACACACGTGATTTTTCCTGATGGTAGCATCATTGGCCATTTCCTTTGCACAGGTAATAATACTAGTTCTTTGGGAATATTTTACAAGAATAAAATGTTCGTTATTTTACAGATAATGTACCGTTTTACGTGCCGGCAGGTACCAATTCGAAACCGATCACGCACATCGCTTTTTGCGCAGGAAATATAAATTATTAACCCACATTTGGTTAAATTAGCATTTACAGTTACGTTACTCTGCACAGGTGGTAATACCACCACTTTGTAAACATTTTACATCTTTAAGACGTTTATTCGTATTTTAACTATAACGTAGCAATTCTGTCACCGGCAAATAACATGCCGAACGCCAGTGCTATATTTATCATTTTGGCGATGGAAATATTACGTGATAACCATTTTTATACAGAAATCGGCGTAAGTTATTTAACCATGAACCATTACTTAAGTTATTTACCGATGGCAATACAAGCAGCTTAGCAATATTTTATACTATTAAGATTTTGTACTTGAAATTGCCGATAATGCACCGTTTTATTTGTCGGAAGGTGACAGGCTGATGACCGGTCATAAGTTCAGGCGTTTTACTATAAAATTATAAAGAGATTATGCATTTTTAACTCAGTAGGCACTACTGTTTCAGTATCTGTACATACATGAAAAAGCTACTGCTTTCTGAATATTTTATATTAAAAATGTTCATGTTTGTACTAGTAATACACGGATTATGAGTTCGGCTTATAAGATCGCGAGTACCGGTAATAAATAAAGTCTGTTAGCAGTCGAATTATAATTTGATCATAAAATTTTAACTAATTGTTTCTCTACGCAGATGTATTATTAAGATGTTCGATATATTCTAGAAGAAGAATATCGTAATTCTACCCAAAATAAACGGTTTTACCAAATAGTTGCCTGAAAATCGCAACACTGGCCGGTTTCCCTGCACAGTGAGAATAGTAGTACTTTGACAATATTTTAATATCATAAAACGTAGTTCGTCATTTTATTGATAATGCACCGTTTCACGTGCAAGCAGTTGGCAACCCGAAACCAGTCAATGTTTTGTATTTTGTGATTGAAATATAAATTGATAATCCTCTTTTTTTGGTAAAATAAGCAAGGACGTTTGAGTTGCTCTGCATAGATGGTAATACCACTTATTTGCGAACATTTTATATCAATTTTTTTTTTCTACCGATAAAGGAGAAAGTTTGGCCCGGAAATCATCAGCTCGAAAGCCGATTATATATTTTGTATTTGGGCGGTGAAAATATTAGTTAATTAACCAGTTTTATACTGTAATAGGCGTCAGTGATTAGTTTCTCTACACAGGTGACTACTAGCAAATCTTATATGATCTTGATTTTACCAGTAATGCATGCACCATTTAACTTGCCGACAGGTTACAGTCCGGTGACCGGTTATGAAGTTAGTCTTTTTACTGTGAAATTCATTCTCCATTCTCCAATTTTAACTGAAATAGGCATCTCTCTTTGTTTCTTTGCACATATGAAAACAGTAATGCTTAGTGAATATTTTACATAAAAATGTTCAAAATTATACTCAAGTACAGATTATCTGTTTCCGGCAGTGAAGACTCAGAATGCAGGTCAAAAATTTAGTCTTTTTGCGGTAGACCTATAAATTGATCTCCACTTAAACTGCAATGCGCAAGACTGGTTGCAGCTCAAATTACAAGGAAAATTGCAATATTTTACAAGAATATCATATTTGTAATTATATCGATAATGAATCGTTTTACAGGCCTGCAGACAACAGCCATGGTCCGTAATAAATCTAACCTCTTTGCGGTGCAAATAAACATCTAATAATAATAATAATAATAATAATAATAATAATAATAATAATAATATATGTAAATTTTACCTGGAAATCTCATCACTGGTCATTTTCTCCGCCCAAGTATACTTTGACAGAATTTTATATAATAAAATGTTGGTCATTATACATTCACCGTACTACATGCCGGCAGTTAGGAACCGAAAACTGGTCATATGTTTCATTTTTTGCGTTGGAAATACAAATTGACTACCCATTTTTGGGTGAAATAAGTATTTCGGTTGAATTTATCTGCACAGATGGTAATGCCACTACTTTGAACATTTTTCATTGATAAAATATTTTTCGTACTGTTATGGACAACGGGAAAATGCCGCCGGCAATTACATAATATATTCAGAATTTTTATGGTGAAATGTTAATTGATTACACGGTTTTGTACGGAAATTGACATCCATGATTTAGTTTCTGTACACTGGTGACGATATTACCAGTTTAGCAATACTTTACACTAATACGATTTTGTTCTTGAACATGACGATAATGCACCGTTTTACCAGCCAACAGGTGACAGCCGCGTTGCCAGTAGCTGAGTAATCCTTGATCCCACTGTCCTGAAGGATTACCAAGGAATACCTATTAGAGCAGTTCATGTTGGATTAGAATGATTAACCCAACTCGATATATCTGCTTATATGAGCTAAAACGTAATGTGACTAAAATAAATCATACAGTACCTTAAAATATAGCGTATGTCATTGTCTTTGGTCACACATAGAACCACGAATATTCCTCAAAATGCTTTAATAGCAGCCATGAGATGTAAATATCTCACATATATTGTGAGTGGTAAATGATGACTTTTGTTGTGAAAAAGCAAATATTGCTGCCGCTAGAGCGATTTTTAAATGTTGGTTTTCAGATAAACTCCCGTTCCCAATAATCTAATTTCACTGACTTTAAGAAACTATTTTTGTAGTTTTTCAATGACATATAGGAGTTTCCTTTAAAAACATAATAACCATTATAAATTGCGACCGCTATAGCTATTTTGATGTTTCGCTTTAACCACCCCCTCCTTATGGTCTGATTGCCCTGATTTTCAGATATTAATTTTATTAATTCATCTAAATGAAATGAACCGAGTATTGCTGAGATAAAACAAAAATTGTGGCCACTTGAGCGACAATTTTTTAAAATGTTTGCGCTCCAATGGGTCATTTTAGCAGATTTACGGACGCGACGTAATTTGTTAATTTATGGTTATAACTTATATGATGATTTGCGTTGAGAAGAAATAAAAATTGTAACCGCTAGAGCCCTAACTATGCATTTCATTGTCATTTTCGGATCGATGGAGATTTGAAGAATCACTTTTAAAAAATCGTTTATGGGTGAAACTGAATTCCTTCGGAATACGCTAAAATGTACTTGTTGGTAAAATTCAGTACAGTAATAATGAATTGAATGAGGATATATACTGTATTTAACTTATTTTTTGGGATATGATTTTCTTACAGTTGGTACCTATTTTTATTTTTTATTTCAGTTGTTATTTTTTAATTTTTTATTATGCATGCTGCAGCTATTTTATTGTATTTGCTTTTGTTAAATAAATTTATTCTTATGTTATGTCATAGAACATTGATCTGCGACTTTTGACGAAATATATTGCAACACATTAAATAATAATAATAATAATAATAATAATAATAATAATAATAATAATAACAACAACAACAGTTATTGCTGCCCAAAGTACAGCTTGTTACGAGGTATGCATGTTTGACGACCTGGTATTTCCTGTGGGGTTCCATTTAGAATGTTTTTCAGGCTTTGATCACCACACAAATAATGGACATGACGTAGTTTTCTTTTTTTCTACCAAAACTGCCTACAGGAAGGAAGAAGTCATTTTGAAAACCAGTACGCATAGCCAGATTTTTTTACGGTGTCTGCTGCTTCATCATTCCTGGGAACTTACAGTTATAAGATGTTGTTTAGTGCAGAGAGAGAGGATAACGTACGAATTAAGTTTTATTTTAATGTACGTCTGGCTTTTAAAAATAATCTGCTTAAACATTAGTTTGCAGCTAACATTCTACCGAAAAGTAAACATCTATCCCAATACTACCAACTCGAATAAACACCGAAGAAAATTTTTATTATTATTATTATTATTATTTTCCTTGGCAAGAAATGAAAGTACATGCCTTTGACTAATTTGGGTGCGCTAACCTCCAAAGTGCCCTATTGCTATCGTTTTCTTTGGCAACTACATTGAATTTTTTTTTTAAATAAATTATACTGATTTTCTGCAATTGTATTTAAGATGTCATTCAAAATACTTAATTTTAATTGAAAAAGCAATGTGTAATACAATCGCATCGTTTCTAGAATTGCAATTTATTGCTGTCACATGCATATATTACAAATTTATTAAATTTATGCAATTGGACTTAGAGCAAGGTGGCATTAGAGAGAAATTATAATATTTAAGGCTTTCATCCATAGGAACCGACTTGTGGGGGGAGGCACATTACTCTGAGAGATTTGTGAAGACCCATAGCAGCGACGTCAACAAAAATACAAAGTTTGTAAATGTTCACTCCGATGCAACTAAAAGTTATATTATATCAATTAATACATTATTAAGCAGACAATTAAACGATACAAAGTAAATTGAAATAATATATATTTCTTAACTCTTATATTAGATTTTGTATTTAAAAAAATCTATAAACTTGAAATATTCAAGTCTTAAAACATTTTAAGAAATAAAAAGCTCAAAATGTACATATTTAAGTCTACAAATTTCGTTAACTCCCGGACAATTTCACACAACTTACTTTTCAGAAAGGGTACAATTGAGGAAAATTTATCCTTGGAATTCTCGCTCACCTTCGATTCCAAAAGGACCATCATATTGTGATGCAATTTCAGCCTGTCAGAATGAATTTGGTCTTGAAGAGAGAGAGAGAGATCTTAATCACTTCCACTTGTGATGAATTGCTCAGTTTTATCTAACAGATGTGAAGCAACATTTACAATTCTACAGAGAGAACGTTGAACCGAAACACCAGTTACTTAAAATATCATTGGAAGGTACTTATCTTTAAGGGTTGAAAAAATATGTCCGAAACTTAATTTTTTTAGAGTGCAACTTTACGAGGTACCTATACATGAAAACTTTGTGAGTTGCCATTTAAGCACATAAAACTGTGAGATGAAAGTAAAGAAATTACTGTTGGCAGTATTATTCAATGTCACTGTTGTCGTTTTTCTTTCAAAATTTAATTTGAACATGCCCAAATTAAAGTTTAAATATATATTGATAGTAAATATCAGCACCCAATGCGAAAACTTTGTGAAAGGGAGGTGAGGGACAGGATACTCTGGCTGGGCTCCTAGGAGTCGATGCCTATGGTTACAACCAACAAATGTTTTCATATATCATCGTCACTGACTCATTCTTCCCTTTCAGGAGTTTGCGTGACGGTTTTGTTGTGGCATTTGCTGCGTCAGCATTCCAGTAGACTGATAGAGAACACTCTTTGTTGACACTGTAGAAAACCGTGTGAATAAGGTAATGAAGTTAAGAGCCAAGTAGAACGTCAGAGAAAAGTAAATGTGTAACTGTCATTTCCTTTATGAAGCCTCTCCTTAAAGATTTGCTCCTACAAAATGTAACTCAAATATGAGTTAAGTGCAAAAAGAGGGCGTAGTGGGTATTTCCTAGCGTTCAGCAAATGAACTTTATGTTTATCTTAAGAGTTGAAATACTTTTATGTTTCTATACAACTGAACACATACGGAATTACTTGTTACTAAATTAAACACTTGTTAAGTATTTTGTTGATGTGACTATCGAAATTCGTTTCTGGAAAATTCAACCGCACCTTTACTTCATAATACGCGTAACTACCTGTCATATATTAATATCCATGTCAATGCCTAAAATAAAAAACTGTGTACTAATTTATTAACCCTTTCCATATTCTCAATTTACCGAGAATTCAAGATCACCTTTTCAAGAATGTTGTCTTTTTTTTTTTTTTTTTTTTTTTTTTTTTTTTTTTTTTAAATCTTGTTAAACGTTTAAAGTCGAATTACTGGGGGCAATCGCAAGTTACGTCTGCTTTACCTAAATCCAAGTCATGAGTTGTTTTGAATGGCTTAACTTTACTATCCATCTCGCCACATTCATTGCAGTTTTTTATCAAAGACATTTCGTTACTGCGACTGGAGTGTTGTAAGCAGAGGTGAATTAATTACTTGGGCATGTCCTAAACTCGCTTTCAGATTTTCCAGCCATAACATAAAAATTATTCAAGTCGTTCGGTGCAAGGTCAGGGCTGTAAGGTGAATGGTCCAGCACCTGGTCTTTCTCCTCAACTTGGCCATTGCACTGTATTGTCCTCCAAAAATAGTAGCCTTGAAGTCAGTTCCTCCAAAAAGTACCAAACACACATGTGCCATAAAAAGGCACCGACTTCTATAAAATATTGGGAGGGGTAAGCCCAACATTTATCTCAAATAGGGAAAAGTAAGAATAAGGGTCACTCAAAAGTATTTGTTTTCTTATAAAAATTGGGTAATTCTTAAGCAACTAAGATTCGATGATAATGAAGTAATTTACTACCATCTATCAAGAACTAGACGCTATTAATTATGACGTGTCTCCCTCGACCTCTCTTATCTATAGGCAGAACATAAAACACCCTGGCATTACTATCTGGGCTTGCACAATCATTAGTATAGTGACAGATTATCACGTGTGTCTCTTGGTACAGAGCAGACTATTTGAACTGGATAAGTGATTTTGGAACCTCTTGTGAACACCAGAAATCTTGAATGAAAATGCTCTCAGTTATTTGACAGCTCCACAAGTTGTCTCTTATTTACGATGAGGGCGCTACAGCTGCAACTTTACTCGGTGTTCAAACCTATTTCGCCTAACAGAAACATACTTTTTATTAAAATGTGCTTTAGAGTTGGCAAATAGAAAGAATACCGATTAATTTTAATTTATGGAATCTCTTTGAAAGTCATTTGTTGTTCAGAGACAAAGAAATGTGCGTTGATATTACGGTGTTTGTTGGGATGCCTGGGAATCACTGACGCATGTCTTCATGTGTGTTTCATGTTCATTACAAAGTGGGCAAAGGAAAAAAATGTACCATTATACATTTAAAACAGAAGTTCGCACTGGTGGGATGCAACACCAGGGGAGACAACAAAGAATTGTTTAAAATGCGTCTTTTTTAAAACTATAGTCGAGAACATTAGGTCTGTACAATGTAAACGCTCTTTTTGTACACTATAACCTACATTGTAACATTTATAAGGGTATAATGGTATATGTGCTTGTAATAAAAGTATATGTATTGTTATTTGTTGTACATAGTAGTACATTGTCTTTGAGGGTTTATTTACTTACATTTTAGGTTATGTGCAGGCCGTGTACAAAAAATGTTATTTTACTTAATATATTCTTCCTAATTTCCTACTTGCTTAGAATTGGGTTATGAAGAGGAGTTACTGTCAGATCTTAAAAATGAAATTTCTGATGCAACTTCATATAATAGATGGGCAGCATAAGAAATAATGTCTGTGAGTACTTGACAGGACTATCTCACTATTTATATAATTTGTCTTACTTGTAGTTCCCTTTCTCTCTCTATGTCTTTGTTGAGCTTTCACCCAAGCTAGACTATCAGCAAGTTAGACTATCAGCTATCGCCGACAGCTTGAAATGCAAGAACGCCGTAATCCGATCTATAACAGCAACTCGGAACATGCTAGCCAGATTTTTACGTCTTGTGTCTGACTCTTCAGGCTGTCAGCGGTTCTGCCGCTGGTATCTGAAGTTCGGTGAAAGCTTAATAATTATTTATTTTCTCCTAGAAAGAAAGGAAACTACAAATAAATTCGCGCATCGCCGGACGATACGTACAAAAATTGGCGCTCGATGCGGTCACCGGTTAATATTGAGTTGTATATCTGTAGTAATCTGTGGTACGGAGCATCCCTTATTCAACATTCGTTGTTAATCATTATTTGGTACTACCAGCATCTTATTCAAGTCCTCTCTTTGGAACTTTCTTACAGAATATCTCTTAATTATTCTGTATTCATCATTCTACACTTCTGTAAATAAATATCTTTGCTTGAAAGAACTAGGCGCTATATTTTAATACTGAAGTGACCAACCAATCCTCGCAAATGTCGGCTTACCACCTCTTCGTCCTTGGCTGCAGCTGGGCCTTTGTCGGCTCAAATGTTTATAGGTATCTTCGCCAGCATTGGGGCACGACAAATTTAAACGGAATTAAACCTCTTGTGAAAACAAGTACAATAATCAATATTGTGCTAATTCAAAGTATTATTCGCAAAACGAAAATTATATTACTGTTTACCCCCAAAATGCTCTCATATCTATGAATAGAGTACAAGCACTAAACAAAGTATATTGCATGGTTCCTGCTGATGTAGAAGGTTTCTTCAAACATATGGAAATAATAATATTCTCATTGATTTGTATCTATTGACCGTGCTAAGTGATGATAGTGTATATCCACATAATATATTGAAATCATTTATCATTAAAAAAATCTATGCTGAGTAGATGAGTTAGCTGTTTTTTATATTTTGGATAAAATTAGACGAAAATGTAACCCTTGCTTATGTTAAACTCTGACGCGTTACGTACCAGTTGTTAGTTAACCTGACGCAAAGTTCTGATGAATGCTGTACTAGCAATTTTGTGGTTCAATTGCAAGCCTTAGAAATAGTGCTGAAAATGAAAAGTCGCCACATCGATGCTCTTAAGTGTGCGTAGCTTCAGTTCTCAGCCGGACTCATGAGCGGGAGGTCTGGGGTTCGAATTCCGCCAGGATCGTCCTCCCTGACAGATTTTTTATTCAGGTTTTCCTCAGTCATCATAACTGGCAAATGCCGGGGTATCCTAAACTCAGGCCTGGAACGTTTCCTTCCTTAAAAAAAACCCTTTCCCAATTTATAATTTCATTTCATGTATCACCAGTGTTCACCGCCTGTGATGCCACAGTAGAAAAACGGGCGTTAAACACAATTTAAAAAAAAAAAAGTTCTCAGTCAGGAGTCCAAACCTAGGTGAATTTCCAGTTAGCAGAGCAAATGTTAATTGTTCAAATTGAGAGAGCGGTGCAACACTGATGTTCATCCTGCGTTCTTGGGGCCAAACCTGAGCTTGTAGGTCTTTACAGGTGCGTACATGTTACTTAATATTTTGTTACAAATAGCATAATTATTGAAAAGTTGCTTTCTTTCGTCCCATTTAATTTAGAAATAATTTTAATTTAGAAGTAATTTTTATTTTTTTTATGTGACGTGAAAAAAATTTGCATGTTTGTGGTGAATGATTGATGTGATAGCTCTTTCAGGAAATTGCTACCAATTGCAAATTGTCGCATCTCGTAATAATTATGATTACGAACATGTGTTTGCTACCAAACTGTATCATACAAATGATCAGTGGAGACGAAATAACGGGAAATTAACAGTGATGAGCTTCCGAACCGTAATGTCCATGGAACAGATATTTTTATAAAGAAAATGACACATTTAATATTTTACAGAAATTTACACAACTTGACTTTTTTCCTATGAAATTGAGATAACTGTACAAAAGTACTTATCTAATGAGTTGATTACTTTTTTTTTTTAATAATGAATCCTGAAAGAACGCAACAATTGCGGTTGTACCTATGAAAAGATTTTTTGAAAATTTTCGATTTTTGCCTTTTCTCAACGCAATCGTGTATTTCATTAAAATAAATCTATAAAAATAGTTTCTGAAAATCTGGGCAATCCGGCCTTTAGGAGTGGGTACGAGGGTAGGTACATAAATTTCCACCCTAACCAGTTTTTAGATATAATAAAGACAAAAACCATATTTAACTTTTCAATATAGTTGTCCTTATTGGCATATACTTCTCACATCTTTGAATTAACATTTCATCCCCCCCCCCCAATACAAGTCTGGTCTGCAAAATGGGCATAAACAAAATCCATCACTTCTTCGTTACACTTACATTTCCTTTCTCGAAGATCGTTCTTGAGATATGAGAAGAGGAAATAGTCACTGGGAGGTTGATCTGGGCTGTAGGGGGGATGGTCGATATCCTCGACATTTTTTCACAGTTTCCTTTGCAACAAGAGCTGTGTGCCCAGGCGCGTTGTCGTGAAGAAGGGGCACATGACCACTCAATTTTCCTCGCCTTTTCTCTTTGATGGAAGCACGTAGTCCGTGCAGTAGGCCAGCATAGTACTCCCCATTTACTGTGGTGTTCCTCTTCTTGAAGTCAATGAAGAGCACTCCCTCACAGTCCCAAAAGATTGTAACCATGATATTCCTGGTTGACTGAGTGACCTTGGTCTTTAGAGTCAGTGTTTCGTTAGGTTTACGCCACTCTATTGTTCTCTTTTGGACAAGGGATCATTCTAGAGGACCATAGTTTCATCTCCTGTAACAATGATTTGCAGAAATTTTCTTTCGTTACCACGACAGAGCTCCAAAATGCCTGACAACTGATGTCTCGTTGCTGCTTTTGGACTGAGGATGGAAGTCTGGGGACTCATCTTGCACTAAACTTATTCATGTTTAAATGTTCATGAATAATTCAAAAGACTGTTGTTTTAGAAAGGCCCAACTTTGCTGCTATTTCTGTAACTTTGAGCCGCCGGTCTTCCATAATTTCTCCTTCCACAAGAGCGATGTTTTCAGAAGTGAGCTCCTCCAAAGCCCACCTGCACGTCCTTCGTCTTCAATGCTTTCTCGACCCATTTTAAAAATGTTGGCCCATTCTCTTACGGTAGAATATGAAGGGGATGCATCCGCATATACATCGTGCAATCGCTGTTTAATTTCATTTAGTAGGAAATTGCTGAGTTCATCCATAGGAAGAAACTCGAAGTTCACTAGGTTTTCTCTATTTTTTGATGTGAAAATTTTTCCCAAGTGGATAACTCCAATGGGTTGTGAAGATATTTCAGCAGTTTAATTTCCGGTTTTAATTTGTGATTTTTGCTTCAATAGTGAGCTGCTACTGCTGATTTATCCACCTATTTAAATTGAATATTCCTAAAATGTTCTTTCCATCGAATTTCCAAATTTCTCTTTGTTTTGCCTATCTAGCTCTGCACATTTTATTTCTAAATTCCTGATTTCCGTTCTGTTGGCATGGAGTCTTTGGTTGTCAACCCAATAAATTCTTGGTGTTGTATCTGTTCTTTGGAGCTAACATTATCCCATGTTCTATGAAAATTTTCTGGAACTTGTGGTAAATTGGATAGTAGGTGAAACTTTTGAATCTGTATTCTTCTTTTGTGTTTTTCAGTGTGGAAACTTCCCTCATCTCTTTTTGCCTTTTAGATTTATTGATAATTTTTATCACTGTGTCTTTGTTGAAACCATTGATTATAGCTGTATTTATTATTTCCTTGTATTTTATTTTGTACTCTGCTTCTGTGAGTGGAATATTCATTAATCTGTGTGTCAAACTGTGAAACATTGCATAGATATGTGGAATGAGGTTATAACTCTCATTTTTATGTAGTTTTCTCTCTGTGTTTCTTTTCTATAAATTCCAAAATTCAAACAATCTCCATTTCTTATAATTTTTAAATCTAGAAATGGTAGCCACCCATTACTTTCTTCTTCTATGGTAAATTATATAGATTCATGTGTAAAATTAAGAAGTTTCAGGGCATCTATTGAGTGTTTCTTTGGTATTATTGCAAAAATGTCACCCACATACCTATACCATTACTTGAAAATTAAAGATAAGCTATGGGTGATCATACATTTTTCTGTTAATTTTTGGTATTGAAATCTCAGAGCGTGTAAAGTGCCTTGCATTCAGTGAGAAAATGCCCCTACTTGTAACAATATAGCAACGACGACAACAACTACTTTATTGCTCTTAGACTTGTGAAAACAAATATTAAACATGGTCAACAGCTAATTATATAAAGTTAATTCATCAGACCATTAAAGTATTTTAAATACACAGTCAGCAATATAATACCCTGCCTTATGAGTTGTTAGATACCTTTACAATAAATAATTTTCCCAAAAAGTCACTACTGATAAAGTCCAAAAATCGCAAGTTTCAGTACCTGAGAGCCACATAAAAAATGTTTAGGCTTTACTAATAATATAGGGATCATGCTGCCAGCTTGTAAGATCCCGAATGCCGGTTCAAAATTTAACGTTTTAGTGGTGGAATAATAAATTGATCATCAAATATTAACTGACATAGGTATCAATTTCTCTGTGCAGATAGCGATACTAGTACTTTGGCAATATTTTAATGGAATAAAATGCTTGCCATTTTACAGATAATGCACCGTTTTACCTGACGGCAGATAGAAACCCAAAACCACATCCAATTTTCGCTTTTTGTGATGGAAATATAAATCACGCACTTTTTGCTTAAATAAGCAAACGTTTCTGTTTCTCTGCACAGTTTAATACCACTACTATATGACATATTTTCATAAATGAAATATTTTCCCTACTTTAACCATAACGGAGAAATTCTGTCGCCGACAATTACCAGCCCGAACGCCGGTAATATATTTATTATTTTTGCTGTGGAAAATGTATTTGATTACTCGGTTTTATCTAAATTATGTGTCCGGGATTTAGTTTCTCTGCACAGGTAGCAATAGTAGAAGTTTAGCAATATTTTACACTAATAAAGATAATTGTTTCTAATTTTATCGATAGTGCACCTTTTCTTTTTTTGTTTATTCTTCTCTGTGTGTGTGTGCCCGCGCGCGCCTGTTTTATTTTATTATTGCTGGGAGGAGAGAACCCGATGGCCGGTCATAAATTTAGTCCTTTTGCGGTGGATTATAAATTGGTCATACAATTCTAATCCAAACTGGCATGACTGTATCAGTTTCTTTGCATATGTGGAAAAAACTAGCACTAAGTGAATGTTTTACATAAAAATGTGATTGATTTATACCTACAAACAAGGATTCGGTGCCAAAACTAAGAATACTTGTTATAAATTGCACATTTTTTTCGGTGGAATTATAAAATAATGAAAATTAACTGAAACATCACTGATTCCGTTTCTCTGCGTAGATAGCATTACAAGGAATTTGGCAATATTTTACAACGTTTTATAATAATACGTTCATACGATAATGAACCATTTTACTAACAGCAGGCAAGAGCCCGATTGCATATAATGAATTTAGGCTATTTGTCTTGTATATATAAATGTAATACTTATTTTTTGCCTGAAAATGACACCATTGCCAGTTTCTATGCACAAAATGACCATACCAGTACTTTGACATTATTTTAATGCAGCAAAATGTTCGTCATTTTACCGATAATGCACCGTTTTCATGCCAGCAGGTGGCAACACAAAACCCATCATACGTTTCCTTTTCTTCTTGTTCTTGTTCTTCTTTTTCCCCCCTGTGGAGATATAATTCTTTCTCCCACTTTTTGGCGAATTAATCATGTACGGGTCAATTTTTTCAAAACAGGTGGTAATTCCATTTTTTATCAATAAAATATTTTTTGTGTTTTAATCTACAACGAAGGAATTCTGTCGCCGGCAATATTAATATTTATGGCGGTAATATATTTATAATTTTGGAGATAGAAACATTTGTTGGTAGCATGATTTTATACTGAAATAGACCTCCACATTTGTTGGTAGCATGATTTTATACTGAAATAGGCCTCCGTGATTTTCTCTGCACAAACGGCAATGAGACTTTAGCAATACTTTACGCCAAGTTGGTTTTGTTCTTGAATTTACAGATATTTTGCAGCGTTTTACTTCGGCAGGTGAAAACTTTTATGGCCTATAATAAATTTAAACGCTTTTTGATGGAATTATAAACTGATTATCAAATTTGAATTTAAATAGTCATCAGTGTTTCAGTTTCTTTGCATATATGAAAAAAACTAACTTTGTAAATATTTTAACGTAATTTTGTTTAAAGTTTTTATACAATGTAGCGTATGGGGCTGGCTGACATGACCGAACTTCCGGTCAAAATTTGTCCTTTTAGCGGTGTTATTATAAATTGATATTAAATTTTAACTGAAATAGGATTTACTGATTCAGTTTCTTTACGAAGTAACATTATTAGGATTTTGGCCCTCTTTGTCAAGAATCATATGTTCTTAATTTTACCGAACCGTTTTACTAGGCGGCAGGTAAGTGCTCGATAGCCCTCATAAATTTAGCCTCTTTGCGGTGCAAATATAAATGTAATACATAATTTTTTAATAAAAATCCCATAACTAGCCAGTTTCTCTGCAAAGTGGCAATACTAGAACTTTGCCAAGATTTTAATAATAAGATGTTCTTCGCAATTTTACCGATTATGCTCTATATTACACGCCGGTAGGTAACAAGCCGGAACCGTTCATACTTTTGTTTGTTTGTTTTTTTACCAGTTTTCTCCCGTTTTCCCCTCTTCTTTCTTTTTTCGGTGGCAATAAGCACGTTATACTCATTATCTCTACACAGGTTGTAATACTACTAGTTTGTGCACATTTTTCATTAATAAAATATTTTTGTATTTTTATCTATAACTGAGAAATTCTGTTCCTGGAAATATGTTTAGCTCTTTGGCAATGGAAATATTACTTGATTACCCGGTTTCATACTGTTATAGGCGTTCGTGATTTAGTTTTGTTTATATAGGTGTCAATACTGCTAGTTTAGCAATATTTTGCACAAACATCATTTTGGTTTTGTTACCATAAAACACCGTTTTACTTGGCGGCAGCAGAAAGCCCGATGACCTATCCTAAATTATGAATTATAAATTGTTCATCAAAGTTTTACTACAATAGACATCATATGTCAGTTTTCTTGCCAACATGGACTAATTTTGTGAATATTTTGCATAAAACAATATGTTTTAAGTTTTTACCGATCATTCAGAGACCCCGAATGTCAGTAAGAAATTTTCGTTTTTGCGGTGAATTTATGAATTAATCATCAATTTTTACACAAATAGGCATCACTAATTCAGAGTCTTTTCGCAGATGGAATTACTAGGAATTTGGCAGTATTTTAGAAGATGATGTTCGTGGTTTAACCGATAAATAACCGTTTTATTAGCCGCCATGTGAACCCGATGGCTATCATTAATTTAGCATCTCTGAGTTTGTATATTTAAATGTAATTCCTAATTTTTATCTAATACTATGAGTACTTTGCAATATTTTATAATAATAAATTCCTCGTTTTACCGATTATGCTCCATATTAGACCGTCAGGTAACAACTCGAAACCGGTCATACGTGCTGTTTTTTTGCAATTGAAATATTAATTGATCACCCAACATCTGGTGAAATATCATGCACGGCTCAGTTTCTCTGCAGGGGTAGAAATGCCACTACTTTTTGAACACTTTGCACCAATAAAATATTTTTTCTATGTGTATCTATAACGTGGAAATTCTTTTGCCAACAGTTTCCAGTCCGAACTGCGGTGACGTATTTAGCATTTTCATGTTGGAAATATTAGTTGATTACGTGTTATTTTGAAATAGGCGCCCTTGGTTTAGTTTCTCTGCACAGGTAGCAATGGTAGCAGTTTTGCAATAGTTACACTAATAACACTGGGCAACAAAAAAATAATTTTTGAATGTTTCGAGCACTTGATGAGGCAATTCCTACTAATTTTGGGTTGAGAAAAACAAATATGACAATGAAAAATTTTTATTAGCTCTAGTTTCTATGATATACACAAGGTGGAAGTATTACATATTAACGGATTGAGAGAAAAGGATAATTTTAATTACATACATGCTAACAACAATGAAAGTGCATTTGATTTTTTTAACTGGTAATTACATGATAAGAGTTCTAAATTGCTGGAAAAATACTTCGCAGATAGTCGTGTCTGAAGAGAATCATGTGGTGGCCTATTGACTTCGTCTTTTAGCTTGCCTCTTGTGATGGGAGTTCCGCAGAATCCCTATACAAAGATTAACAGTAATCCGCAAGCATTACTTCATTAGCCCTGATATCTTTGTTCCATAACAGAAATGTCCTGATGGAATCTCTCCCCAGGTTCATCACTAACAGCTCCACAACTAGGAGGGAAAAAGTCTAGGTGGGAGTGGAGAAAATGGATCTTAAGGGACATGTTGCATCCAAGGTTACGGTATTTTTGCAGGAGCAAATGCTTGTAGTTGTCATCTCTTTTGTTGCCTAAAAATCCATGAACAACACCCTTGAAGGCTTCCCAAGCTTCCTTTTCTTTCCCCTCCAAAACTTGGTCAAATGCAAGATCCTTTACAAGTACTCTTATTTGTGGTCCGACAAAAATGCCTTCCTTAACTTTTGCATCACTTAATTTCGAAAATTTCTCTCTGATGTACTTAAAGGCCCGTCCTTCTCGGTTCATAGCTTAGACAAAGTTTTTCATCAAACCCAGCATGATATGCAGGGGTGGAAGAAGAACGTCTTTTAGGTCCACAAGAGGCTTAGCAGTCTTTACAAGAGGCATCAGATTGCGTTTCTGTGAGGAAAATGTTATTTCACCACAATTATAACAAAAGTTATTCACCATATTTACACATTTTTGTGGCATTTTTACAAATTTTACACTAAAAAAGCACTCGCGAACCAGAAATTTTGCATTAATTTGAGTAGAAACTACATGTAATTCACAGTCACAGCAACAGTATCTATGTTTATGACTTACAAACAGCTGAAGAGCATTTGTGTTTTGTTATTTGACAGGTGTGCCAACTCCCCCAAAAATTCCCCCAAATTTAAAATCTTCACTCTAAAAAATGAAATGTCACTATATCTTCAAAACAAGAGCTAATCTATCATTTTATGGTGATTTTTGAATTCAGCAGATGGAAATACATGTAAGTTCACTACTTTTAAGCCCGAAATATTTTCATTGTTGCCCAGTGTAATTGTTTGCTCTTGATTTTACCGACAATGCAGCGCATTACTAGCCGGCGGCTACACTCCAATTGCCGGTTATAAATTTAGCCTTTTTGTGATGGAATGGTAAATTGATCATACATTTTTAACTGAAAAAGGCATTATTGATTTAGTTCCTCTGCAAAAATTATTAGGATTTTGGCAATTTACAAAAATAATAAGTTGTTAATTTTACGTGTAACGAACCGTTTTATTAGCTGGCAGGTAAGAGTCCCATTGCCCTTCAAAATTTAGGTTCTTTGCGGTGGAAAAATACAAGTAATACCTTTTTTTTTTGCCAGAAAATTCCATTATTAGGAAGTTTCTCTGCACAAGTGACAGCAATAGTATTTTTGTAATATTTTACTATAATATGAGGCTCCTCATTTTACCGATAATACACCATTTTACATGGCGTTAGATAACAACCCAAAACCGATGTGACGTTTCGATTTTTGCGATGGAATTTAAAAGAATCGCATTTTGGTGAAATAAGTATGCACGGTTCAGTTCCTCTGGTAATAACATCTATTTTGTGAATATTTTACAGGTCGCAATACTAGCAGTCACCAGTATTTTACAATAAAAATATGTCGTTCTTGATTTTGCCGATAATAAGGCGCCGTTTTACTTCCTGGCAGCTGACAGCCTGATTGCCGGTCATAAAAATAGCCGTTTTGCGGTGGACAAAGGCTAACATTGATCACACAATTTTAACTGAAACAGGCATCACTGATTCACTTTTTCTGCGAAGACAGCATTATTAGGCAGTTGGCAATATTTATAAGAATAATATCATGTTCGTAGTTTTACCGATTTTCAACCATTTTACTAGCCGGCAGGTAAAAGCCGGACAGTCCTTCAAGAATTTAACCTCTTTGCGGTGGAAATGAAGATGTAATACCTACTTTTTGACTGAAATCCACATTACTGGTCAGTTTCCTTCCACAAGTTAAAATACTAGTACTTTGAAAATATTTTAATATATGAAAATGTTATTTATTTTTTCGATAATGCACCGTTAAATATGTCGATAGATAGCAACCAAAAACCGATCATATATTTATTTTTTTCCCCGTGGAAATACAATTTAATCGCCCACTTTTTGGAGAAATTAACATTTACGGCTCAATTTCTCTGCATGTTTGTTCACTTTGATAACATTTTTCATCATTAAAATATCTTTCGTATTTTTATCGATAACGGAGAAATTCTGTTGCCGGCAATTACCAGCACGATTACGAGTAATATATTTAGCATTGTGGGTGAAAATATTAGTTATTTTCGTGGTTTTATACTGAAGTAGTCGTCTTATCTCTCTGCACAGGCTGAAATAACATCAGTTTATCCATATTTAATACTAATAAGATTTTGTTCTTGATTTTCCGGTAATGCAGCAGTTCACTTGCCTGCAGGTTACATCATAAATTAAACGTGGAAATGTAAATGAATCTTCCAATTTTAACTGAAATAGGCATAACTGACTCAATATTTTTCCCCCAGAGGGCAATACTAGGAATGTGTAACGAGAATAATATAATGTTTGTCATTTTTCCGATAATTAACCATTTTATAAGCTGGCAGGTAAGAGCCCGTTCGTCTGTCATAGCTCCTTTGTGGTGGAAATATAAATGTAATACCAACTTTTTACGTAAAAGTACCCTTCAGGCCAGTTTATCTGCACAGGTGACAATAATAGTAATTTGGCAATATTTTTTCAATAATGAAATATTATTTGTCATTTTACCGATTATGCTTCATATTACATATCATAACTTAACAGCTCGAAAATTCATTTATTGCAATAGTAATATTAATTAATCACCTACTTCTTGGTGAAATGATAATGCACAATTAAGATTCTCTGCACAGATGATAATAGTACTAGGTACTTGGGGAACATTTTACATCAATAAAAATGTTGTCGTATTTTTTTTATCGAAAACGTAGCAATCTCTCGCCGCTAAATAAACGGCCCAAGCGCCCATAATACATGTAGCACTTCGCGACGGAAATATTACCTGGTTACCTGGTTTATACCGAAATGGGAGTAAGTTTTTTCTCTGCATAGATGGCAATACTAGCAGTTTAGCAAATGATAATTATTTTTTATTTTACTGATAATCCATGTTTTACAATTCGGCCGCTGTTAGAAGGGATGAACCGTCAAAAATTTAGCTTTATTGCGCTGGAATTACAAATATCATCCAATTTAATAAAAATAGACGTCACTCTTGTCAGTTTCTGTGCGCCTATTAAAATACTAGTACTTTCTTAATACTTTACAAAGTAAACTAAGGTTTAAGTTTTTACAATTAAGGTTTAAGTTTTTGCCGTTGTAAAGCTAATTTGTAGCCGAATGCCAGTCATAAATGTATTGTATGTATGCAGCCAATTATAAATTGGCGTTTTAATTGAGATAGGTATCACTAATTTGGTTTCTTTGTGCAGACGGCATTGCTAGAAAGTTCGGAATATTTTACTAGAATGCCATGTTCATAATTTAACTGTAAGAACTCTTTTACTAGTCGGTAGGTAAGAGCCCAATGACCGGTCATAAATTTGGCCTATTTAGGGATGAAATATACATGAAATACGTAATTTTGGCCTGAAAATCGCATCATTGGACAGTTTTTCTGCCCATCTAACATTACTAGTATTTTGGTAATATTTTAATATAATAAAATATAGTTCCTCATTTGCCCGAAAAAATACGGTTTAAATGCCGGCATGTAGGAACCCGAAACCGGTTATACGTTTTGTTTTTAGCAGTGGAAGTAATTGTTACTCGTTTTTTGAAGAAAAGAGCATGCATGTTTTAGTTTCTGTGGAACTAGCACTATGTGATTATTTTAAATCAGTAAACCTCTCTCTTTCTCTCTTAAATAAGGGAACAGTTCTATCACAGGCAATTTACACCGCGAACTCCGAACTCCGGTAACATATTTACCATTTTCGCTTTGGAAATGCTAGTTAATAACCCGGTTTTATGCTGAAATAGGCACAATTGATTTTGTTTCTCTGCAGAATGTTAAAACAAGCAGTTTAGCAAGTTTTTACCCTAATAAGAGTTTTATTTTATATATAATACACCGTTTTACTTATCGGCAGTTTATAGCCCGATGACCCCACCCCCTTTTTGGTGCAATAATGAGTTATCTTATTTTAACTAACATTGCAAAAAGCTAAAATTTTGACCGGCTGTCAGACTGTAACATGGCAAGTAAAATGGTGTATTATGGATAAAACCAAGAACAAAATCTTATTAGTGTAAAATATTGCTAAATAGTACAATACATACCAAATGTGCAGAGAAACAAAATCAATCACGCTATGTCAGTAGAAAACCGGGTAATCGCACATTTCCCTTACCAATGGTTTTGCATTGGAATATTAAATTGATTATCCTGTGCGAACGAGTAATGGCAATTTCAGTTAATTTCTTCACAAAAGAAGGGCTTAACTCCAAAGGAAATGAAAGAAGGTTTGGACGGTGTATATGGGGAAGCATCCCCTTCATATTCTACCATTATGGAAGACCAGCGGCGGTTCAAAATTACAGAAATAGCAACAAGGTTGGACTTTTCTAAAATAACAGTCCTTCGAAATATTCATGAACGTTTAAACATGCATAAGTGCAAGATGGGTGCCTAGACTTCTTTCTTCAGTCCAAAAGCAGCAAGAGTCATCTGTTATCAGGTATTTTTGGAGCTCTGCCGTGGCTTCAGAGAGAAGTTCTGCAAACTATTGTTACAGGGGATGAAACTGGTTCTCTACTATGATCCCTTGTTCAAAAGAGAATCAAGTGAGTGGCGTAAACCTGGCTAAGCGCCGCCTCTAAAGGTCAAGGTCTCTCAGTCAATCAAGAAGTCCAGAGCCACAATCTTTTGTGACTGTAAAGGAATACTCTTTATTGACTTCAAGGGGAGGAAAACTACAGTAAATGGGAGAACCATGCAGGCCTACTGCACAGACTATGTGCTTCCATCAAAGAGCAAGGGCGAGGAAAGATGAGTTGTGGTGTGCGCCTTCGTGACAACACGCATGTGCACCCAGCTCTTATTGCAAAGGAAGCTGTGAAGAGATGTGGCTTCCAGGAGAGAGACCAGGGGCCTACCTCCATGCACTCTGATCTGCCGTTTGTTTTAAAATAAATTCTCTTTCTCTTTTGCTACAATTTTCTTTGGACACATTGAAAATGACATTAAATCATGATTGCCAGGTGCTCATGATTTCTGAGCTTTGTCACCACTTTACACCAATAAGTCGCCAAAAGTAATCAAATATCACATAAAAGGAAGTGAAAAATAAACAACATCGTGGAGTAATGCGCATTGAATTGCTTAGAAACCTGATTTCAATTGTAAATAAGCATGTTAATCCTAACACTATAAAATTCGTATTTGAACATTAATGTAAAGAAAACTTATAAGTACGTTTACCGTACCATTCTTTTCCCATTCTTTATTCGATGGTAATTTCTCATTATATTCGGTATTTTCTCCACTAGAGTTAACTTTACTACAGCAACCTAACAAATGTAAATCTTAATAAACCTGTCAAATAGCTGAATTCCTGCAATCATTAAGTGTATAAATAAATTGGTAAATATATTAACTTAAAGTTTACAGAGTTTATAAACCATTTATTTATTTTAAAATGTACTAACAGACTCCATTCATTTTTTTTTATCTTAATATTGTTCCGGTGACTATGAGAGTCCTTGAATCAGCAAAGTTTGCAAATGCCTTATGTCTGTATACGGATACTTTAAAGCAAATTAATGTAAAATATTAATATTGCATTCTATTGAAATTCACAAGACTACGATAAACTTGGTTGTTTTCATATGTTCAGTATTCCAAATTAAATGGTCCAATATTCTCATATGTAGCTTTGTGACAGTTGTAATATTTTTTCAAAGGAGCAGGGAGGAAAACATCAAATAACTTTATATGCACCTGAAAATAACCAAATAGAAAACGTGTTGACGTACTACACATAGAAAAGCTGCCAAAAAGGCGACAGGTAGCCACGTTTGGCAAAATTGCATTAAATCATTACTCATTGTTAATCGTTAAAGTCTTGTATCTTCCTTTTTGCCATCATATAGAGCTGATATTTAATATGTATAATATTGTAATTTGTATCTGTTGGGCTGTATTTCTTTCAAGATTTAGTTTTTCTTATTTTGCTTATTTATATGTAACCTTCTTGCTGTATTTACTTTTAAATTCTTTGTTAGGGGACGTTTATTAATTAAAGCGATGCATTTTAGACCTGCACGTGGAATGTTTCACATTGTTGCTATAGGTGTTAAAGTTTTTAGTATTACAATGTTCTGTTAATGTAGGGTTGCCATAATGAAAACAAAAAATTAAACTCCAGTACACAACTGGTAACGATAGGTCAATTCAGTTGGAAAAAACAAAATAATATATACAAACTTACGTGTACTACTCTTCATAATTATTATGAAGTTTCTCAAAGTAGTACCCGTTGGCTCCAATATACCTGTCTCAGCGTTTCTGTCGGTCTTCAAAGACATGCTGGTAACCATTTATGACAGGTTTTTCAGAATCGTCTTCACAGCTTGCATCACTGCTCATGCTGTTGAAAAATAACTTCCATAAACGTGTTTCTTCAATTTATGGAAAAGGTCCCATTGGGCTAATTCTGGATTAAAGGCAGGGTGTGGAACACACGTCATATTGATATGCGATGTATGGCCGTGCATTATTGTAATGCAGCATTCAGCTCGTTGCAACGAAATGTGGGCTTTTTTCGTCTGATATGGCCTGCCAGTTTTCAGCAAATCTCTTTAGTATGGCTCAGTTACGACATCTCATAAATCTTACCTTGAATATTTCAAAATGAAGTGACCATATCTTTCCCAGTAGAAGCAGTTCTTTTACCCCTTCTCTCTTCTCCCCCCCCCCCTCTATTTGTGATTATGGACATTTCCATACACAGCTTTGCTGTTAGCTCTCAGAGTCTAAATTTAAGTAGTCAAATTTCATCACCTGTGGTTACCTGTGGAATAAACTCTGCAGTTTCTTGTAATATCTTAAACTGCATGCGAACGTCAATTTGTTTGGGAATCAGCAGTATGGCAACTCACATCTTTTAAGCACATCTCATGTACTACTTTTCATTTTTGCAATGGGACATCCAGATATAATTCCGTACAATTAATTAAGATAAACATATAATCCTGTTTAGTTAATTAATTTACATAGATCAATACCTCATGATACAATTATGTAAAAGAATGTAGATTGTTCGAGAATCGGAAATCTTGGCTGGAAAGATGAAAACTTTCATGTACCAAAAGCGACTTTCTGGTGCCATAAGCAAGGGGACATTTCTTTTCATCAAAGTAAAAATGTTCTAGAAAAAGACTGGTGATGGGCTTTCACCTTGGGCACCTCTCTTAAAAGAAAGAGAAATTGTCGAACCCTCAAAACGTTTCTATCTAATCTACAATGAATCAAGATTAGCCAAAAAGTTCTCAAATTTCAAAATGACTTTTCGAGAAACTTCTAACGGCAAGAGATTAAGCCAATGGGAAGGAACACATCTGCTATGTTTAGAACTTTTTTTCCCCGTAGAAATTTAGTAAAAACATTTTTGGAAAGTTTTTTCTTTCAGTTCGACTTAAGAGACGAGAGAAGGCAGTTCGCTTAAAGAGACCAGAATATAAGTTCGCTTTGGGAAGTGAGATAGGGCTGCTCAATTTAGATAAAGAGAAATATAACTCGTGAAATGGAACGGTAAAAATCTATTAGTTTGGATGATATTGATAATGTAATTTTGAGTATGTGAAGAGAACGATTATAGAATTTGTAAGTACAGGGTCAGTAAATCTTTAAAACTCTCCATACCCTTGCTAATGGTAAGAAAGTGTCGTCTAAGGAAAAGGAGCAATGAAGTGAACAATGAAGTGTAAACAGTTGAACAATGATGAAATTTTAATCCGCAACTTTTACAGTTGTTTCCTCTGTACCCTGGCTAGTACCGATAGATTTATTCGGGCGTAAATGGCTTCCTTCGGAAGAAAGCGGTGGATATGTCAATGTAATACCTAATTTTCTGTTGAAAGTAGCACACTGGCCATTTTTTTTTACAGCTGACAATACTAATACTTTGGAAATATTTTACATTAATATATTCTTATCATTTTATCGATAATGCACAGCTTTACATGCCGGCAGGGGACATAGATCCTACCATGTACTTAGCTTTGTTGTGGTGGAGTTATAAATTGATCACTCGTTTGTAACAGAAATAACAATAACTGTTTCAAAACCTAATACATGGCGAAAATTTTAAATACAAAAAAATTACTTTGAGGTTTTGCGAAAATACAGCAACTCCCTTGCCGTCAGGTAAGAAACCTAACGCCGATCATATATTTCGTATTTTGGCACTGAAAATTTTAATTGATCGTGTACTTTTTATTGAAATAGGCGTCGCTGATTTAGTTTCTATGCACAGATACCAATACAAGTGATTTGGCAACATTTTCATTAATATTAAGTTCGTAATTGAATCTTTAATGCACTTTTTTACATGCCTGTGAGTTATAGCTCAATGACTTGTCATGATTTTTTTAGTAAATATATAAATTTATTCCTATTTTATACTGAAATATTTTCTCTGCACAAATGAGAGTACTAGTTTCTTTTGAATTTACGCCAGTAAAAATTGGTGGTACTTTACCGATAATGCAGCGATACTGTCGTCAGAAAATAACGGCCAAAGACTGGTCATATATTTTATAACTGAAGGTGCAAAAGAATTCATAATTTCTATGTACAAATGACATTTCAAGAATTTGGGCAATAATGTATAATATTCACATTATTTTATTGATTTTATCGATAATGCAACCTTTACCGTGCCGGAAGATAGTGGCTCGAAACAGGCCATGTACTTGGCCTATTTGCGGACAGTCAGTATATAAATTGAAATCCCAACCTTAAATGAATTAAGCTATTGTGGTTCACGTTCTCTGCATAGGTAAGAATTTCGTACTTTGTAAATATTTCACTTAAAAAAATGGTTCGACTTTTTACTGATAATATTCTGTTGCTGGCGGGTAAGACCACGTCTACCATCATACTTTTAGTATTTAGTAGTATTATGCAAATTATAGTTGAGCACCGCATTTTTTAATCGGAATGTGCGATTGAGTTACTGTGTGCAGTTGGCATTGCTAGGATTTAGACAATATTTCATAAGAATAACAACACATTCCTTATATCATTCACAATACACCGTATTACATATCGGCCCTTTGCCGGTCATATATTTAGCATTTTGCTGTCAAATTATAAAATGATTACCCACTTTTAACTGAAATAGCAATCACTGTCGGTTTTCCTGCACAGTGAGAAAATTAGTATTTAGTGAATATTTTAACAAAACAATGAGATTGGAATTTTTACCGATAATACAGCAATTCAATTGCTCCAAATGCCGGTCGTGTGTGTATAATATGTATATATTGCGGCGCCGAAAAATATAAATATAAATTCATTTGCTGTTTATATATATAAACCTGCCCCATTGCTCGTCATAAATTCATGTGGTAAAGTTTAATTTGATTGAATATATTTTACTGAAATCGGCAACACCGGCTTTCTGTACAGTGAGAATACTAATTCTTTATTCTTTTGGAATGTTTGGAATGATAATTGGTTCCTATATTACCGATAATGAAACGATTATGTTGCCGTTGAGGTGGTATTTATTTACTTGAAACACCCCCCAATAATTTGTACATAAGTGTCGCAATAATCAATTCTGATTAATTTAGATTTAATCATGTTGTATTAATTTACTTATTCCATATACATTTGAACCCCTCAGGGGCCCACTTTTGGGTACCGGGCATAGCGATCCCGAGGCACCCAAGCTGCTCCGCATGTCCACGCTCAGCGTGTTTGACTCCTTTTTATATCCTCTCTATTTTCATTTTTATTCGTCCTACTTCCCTGTTCTTTGTCTGATGGGTGCCCCCGTGTTTGAAACGGTAAAAAGTGACTGGGTAACGGCGTAACTCCCAGCACTGGGTTATCATACTAGGACAGGAGCGTATCCCCCGGTAAAGACCAAGCCCGGGGAGGGGCCATTGCAAGAGCTGTGAACCTGTAGACAATTGGGTACCTCTGTCTGGGCCCGGGGAGGTTTGACTCTGAGATAAGCCAGGAAGGTCACCTGAGCCGGGGTGGCGCCCAGGAAGCAGCGTGCCATCGGAGACGGTTGGAATGGTGGAGGATAAATACGCTATGGTTAATAATAACCCTCGCATTCAAATGAAACGTAAAAGAGTGGACATAAGAGAAGCAACAGAGCAGTCTAATCCTCGTTACTTAGGTTCCACGCGTTTAAAAAAAAGGACGGTTCGATTCGACCTGGTGGCGTTTAAATTTAATTTTATCTTATTCCAGATTTAACAATGACCATCCTTTCTTGGAATGTGCTTGGGCTCCGTAGTCGAAGAGCTGACCTTGAGCTACTTTTGCGATCGACTAACTCGCCGCTAGTGTGTCTCCAGGAGACCAAACTTAAACCACAGTTTTCGCGGTTACTCTTCGAAGAGATTCGATCTTCCTCCCAAAGTTCGCACTCCTGCGCATGACGGAGTTTTAGTTCGAGATGACCTATATAGTTCTTCCGTGCGCTTACAGACTCCTTTACAGGTTGCAGCAGCCACAGTTTACCTTTCTGGCCTAATTTTTACAATCTGCACTACTTACTTACCTCCATCTGCTACTGTCGCAGAGGTTGATCTGGATAATCTCCTATCACAGCTACCATCCCGTCCTGCATATGGGGGATTTTAGTGCGCACCATTCCCTATGGGGTTCTACCACGGAGTGTGCAAGAGGTAGCATGTTAACAGATTTTCTAGGCCGCCACAATCTTATTCTGCTCAACACTGGTCAACGTACCTTTCTTTCTGACAGTACACATAGCTTTTCACACTTGGACTTATCTTTCTGCTCTGCCTCACTTGCTGTACATTTTACCGGGAACGTCATCTCCGATTTATACTACAGTGACCACTTTCCGTGTAGTCTGGAATAAGCTTCGTCGCACTGTAGGCACCTTGGGTCTTTCTCCATACCCGGTCTAAGAGTGCAACACTGTACTTACACTCCTGTTGATATCGCCAATACTTCAGGGCGAATGTTTGCTGGTGTTTCAAGCTCCGCTAATCATCCTCTTGCGTTAAATTAGTGGCTACAGTTACAAGTATGATAAACAATGCGTTTGAGGAAAGTTCACTGCTAGTGTAAGCAGAAAGGTTTGTTCATAAATTCGAGCAAAAAAGTTTTCAATCCAGAAGGAATCTGAATGTTCTAGGAACTCTTAAGCTTGGTAGTTCAACCCTGGAATACTCTCGAGTCAGTCAAATATCTAGGTCTTGAACTGGGAAAGAAACTGACCTGGAACAATCATATTAATAATATTCTCCTCAGGGCCAGATGACCAGAGGCGCTATCTGATCCACCTGTGGCATTAAATCGCACATTAGCCATTGGCTTTATGGTGCTTTAATTAGGTGCCAAATATCTTAAGGTGCCATTGTTTGGTGTCGGACAACTTTAAAAAGCACTATAGCAGGTAAGTTTACCAGGCGACCGAGATTAGCATGTGTTTGTGTTATAGGGCCCTTCAGAACCACACCAACCGTCGCTCTGGAGACTATTAGACTTCCCTTCCGTGGACATTTATTTACAAGCAGAAGCTAGGCTCACGGCTCATCGCTTGGTCACAAAGGAAATTCAGGTAGCTTTGCTGAAACTGGGCACCTTACAACCTAAATTTCCTGGATATTTCAGAACTGAGGATGTCAGACCTAATGAATACTCAGTAATTTCCTTCCATTAAGGATTACTCCCGCATGTAGAGATAACTGGATGGAAAGAACTACGCCAAAAGAAGAAGATAATCAACTTTTATGGTACACTGATGGATCCCGCAAAGGGCCCAGACAGCCAAAGTTCACTAAAAGCACTTACCTCTGACCAAGTGCAATGTAAACTGTTATGGGAATGTGAAAATGCCTGGTTTTCCCTGGTATCCTGCAACAGGCTTGAACTGCGGTGAGTACAGGAGAATGAGGGTATTAATGGGAATGAAATGGCAGATCAGCTGGTAAAAAGGGGCCCTGACATCCTTTTCTAGCCCTGAGTCCGTGGTCAGAGTCAGTACTGATACAACTAAGACCGCAGTCAAAACATGGTTTGGGGTTGAGAATCAATTAAGGTAGCAATTCTATCCTTGGCAGAGCCAAATTAGGAAATTCATCCTATTCTCTAACAAGAATTTCTCCTCATCCCTTCTCCAATTCGATAGGTGGAGAATGTGGAAAGAAATTGCGCTAATCACTGAACATGGTCACCTCAGAAAACAACTACGAAAATTGGGTTCCTATAAAGATGAACTTGCATGTTGTGCAAGCAGGACAAGGAATCTGCCTCGAGGGTCCTGTTTGAGTGTCCAATCCTGGAAAGAGACTCGTTCTCTCTCTAACCAGAAAAGATCTGGGAAAAGAAGGCAACAATGGAACCAAAATACTGTAACCTGTAAAAGGAAAATCCCATGGGGTAGCATAATAAGCCTTAAGGTTGCCCAACGGGGTACCACAATAAGCCTTGAGGCTGATGTGATGGAGGATTTTAAAGCTCCATCACATGCCTCCTAATATTTATATAACTATCCTTGCTCAAGTTGCGGCAGTGGTGAGATAGGTAAGCAATGACGTAATGTAACTGGTAGTGCTGATCTCGCCTTGCAACATTCATGTGCTGTGAGTCCATCGCATGCCAGAGCATTGATTGAGAAAATTCAGAATATGAGGCGAAAGACCAATTCCGTGGCTATCGAAATATTCTCGCCACCCGTTCTTTGCAACCATAATGCACACTGAATTTTTGCCTGGTTTCGTGTTAGTATCGATGTTGACAACTGCTATGGGAAGCTGTCTATTATGTAAGAAACCTAGAGTTTTTACGCTCAATCTGTTGACAGAACCATTGAACAGAATCCGTGTTTCCGACAGAAGACATGCCGATGTCAACGGGTTTCGTGATGCTATAAAGGGGTAGCATACTGACGAAAATGGGGAAAAAAGTTGTTCGGAGAGTACAGCCCACTGCCGTTACTAAACAGTTTTGTTGCCGGCGCTGTTGGAACGCCTGTGGCGCTGGCTGAAGATATGTTGCTACCGGGAAGTAGTCGTGTAGCTACTGATGGAAGACATGCTGATGCTGCTTAATCGATATGTTGAAGGAGCAGTGTATATATATGCACAAAAATGCCAAGAGATGCACTCGCTGCGTTCACTTTTATACTGGAACCCCTTCCGCTTTTCAGTGACGTCACGGAGTTTAGTTTTCCATACCGCGAGCACATTTTAGCTCCGCCCATTTGGTTTTCAACCAATGAGGTAGGATTTTTCTACCGCGCATGCGCAATACCTTCCATCACTCTTTGTTTTTAGCAAATGAGATTGGTTTTCCTCATCTCGCCCGAGGCAGTGAAAGTGGGGTAGAACTTAACATGAAATTCCAGTATCAAGATAAAAACATAGAAATGTTATTAAAGGGGGGGGGGAACCTTTCAAGGCAAGAATTCGTAAAATATAGGAATGCTTTTAACAGGCAACAACCTCTTTTTTTGTAAGACTCTGGGGTGAGAAAACATTGAAATCCATTATCAACCTAATGGAAAAATCCATTAAAATGTAAAATAATGCGTGATTCTGAGGTGAAAAGCTTTTAGTCTCTTTTTTCTCGTCCCCCCCCCCCATTGAACGCGACGCGAAAGTATTCTTTAATTGTATCATAACATCTTTTTAAAGTGAGAAGTATTTTTATAACCACACAATTTGGCTCGCATCCACCATTCAATAAAATAATTGCTCCGATTACCTGAAGGAAACAAACTCTACACCAAATGATGTTAGGGTTAAAAGCATTTAAAAATGCGAATTCAAAATCATCGAAGTTTAATTAGACAGGAATTCTTAAAAATTACTTTACAAAGAAACCTCTTGCCCACCCAACTCCTTGACAGGCAGAATTTTTCCAAGTCAATAAATAATGTCCCTTCTCCAGATGGCTGTTGCTGACTGCTGCTTGTAACCCACTAGTGGGCGCTAGCCGCAGATGCAGGTTCGTTACCGGAAAAGGGACACATACTAGTAGACTGTTCATGTTGGAAATATTACTTACATAACCGTTTACAATTTAAGACTTTTGTGTACTTTATTGATATACCACCATATATGTTCCGACAGTCTGATGGTCCGTAATAAATTAAGATTTTTTAATTATAAATTTATCATTCATTTTCATCTGACATAGGTTTGAGTGTTTGTTTGTAAGCACATATGAAAAAAATAGAACTATGTGAATATTGTCACAGACGCTATTTTCGGGCGGTAAATATTGGTAAATTGATGTCATGTACTTTGAAATCTAAATTTCTCAGCAAGGACATAGTTTTTGGTTTATCCATATTTTTACTATTTTGTATTAGCATGAGATACTTAGTAAATTATTGTACAACAGGAAAAGTTTGGTGTGTCACTTCCACACCAAACATTAGTTTCCTTTGAGGAATCTGCTTAAGTCACGTAGGACTCAGGATGTCATGTGTCAATCAGGATGTTTGAGAACTGTCATGTGTTGCTCTGTGATTGGCTGCTTTAATTAAAACCTAGGGCGGTGGCACACCATATTTGGTAATGCCTCTGTTCCTCCCTGGGGTATGGGATTCTATTTAAGAGCCTGCAGGTTCCTACAGAGTAGTAGAGAGAGACAGGGAGAAAGAGAGAGCCTAGAGGCTAGGCTGAGGACTCACGAGACCGACCGAGAAATTTTAGCGTGCCGAGACACATCCTCCAAGGTAAGCCCTGACTGGGGGCACAAGCAGCAGAATGGTTAGCAGGACGCTGTCTTGATATTGTAACATGTACTTGAAAGGTCATACACATTAGTTTGTAATTAGTATCATTCAGAGTGATTATAATAAAAGATAACTAACTTTAGCTCTACCATCTTTTTGTAGCTTAGCTCCCCCTGTCATCTCCTAAAATTCTGGGGTGTGACAATATTAACATTAAAAATATGAGGTTCAAATTTTGAGGGATAATAAAAGTATTTTGTATCAGCAGATAACCCAAATGTTGGTCATGAATTTGGGCATTTTTAGGGTGGAATAATAAACTGATCATCAACGTTAAGAGTAAGTGTGTATGAGGTTGGCATATGGAGGCTCATGGAGGAGGAAGAGGCTGTTAACTAGAGGAGCAGCATGGTGGATGATGATGGAAGCTGATGTAAAAATCTGTGCAAGACTGCTAATAGAGGAGGATGGAAAAATTTTGAGGTTAACAGCACGTGAGTAATCCTAGTTTATACTAAATTACATGGAAATAATGAATTTCATAAAATATTTAGAGGTAAATGAGATATTTTAGCACTTATTATGATATAGACAAAAATTAGGAAGCCAAGAAAAAATATGTTTATAGTAAAAGATAGAATGCCTAATATTAACAAAAAATATCGTAGATGGTAGTGGTAGTGCACAAATATGTTATATAAGAAGGTGTATTGCATTGTTAGCTGCTTAGTTTCCTGTGTTTGTATAATCCCATTTAATGCTGTTAATTTACAAAATAAAAATAACACATCATTATTATATGAATGTGCATAATATTTTTCAGCAACAGAGGTAAAACAATTTGTATTGCAGGTTGCAAATAATTCAAGTGACTAAGGGTTTATAACATTGAAAGGTTAATAAGTCATGGAGAAAGTTGGCCCAGACCTTGCTGTTCAGATAAGCCTTCACTACTTATTTAAGGGTGTAATTAAAGGAATATTGATACAATACCTTCAGAGGGGAAAAAAGAAAGAAAGAAAGAAAAAAAATCTGCTTATGTTATTTTTTCAGATCAGCTTACGTAAATCTTAATTAACTTTTAAAGCATGAACTTGAATGAGGATAAAATGTTACTTCACCAGTTGGAAATAATAGCAGTGAAGAACACCATTCTTTTACATTCTATTTAGATGACTCCTCAGATGATAATTCTTCAGAGGCTATGGAATTGTAACATGTGACAATGAATCAACTGCCATAGAACATAAAAGGTATGAAAAATGTATGATGTCAAAAGTGTTAGTGAAAATTTATTTTAATTACAGTGTATCATTCATATAAAGATATGAATAAGGATATGGTGGCAGAGAACTGCATCGCTGAATAAGCCATCAATTAATGTCAGACTACATGACTTGGCGCAGGAGGGCAGGGCTTATCAAACTGCTGCATTGGCCTTGTGTCTCAGGGCACTCAATCAGTGTCATTTGAACAGTGAAGGAAACAACATATGTCTGCTCATTCTGTCAGGAGATTATTTTAGGAGAAATTTCCACATGAAAGTTCAGTTATGCAATGCTGTTCATTCATTATCCACTCATGTTAGATAAATTAAAGGATAAAGATAAATTGTCAAGAGATGAATTTACTTTTTAAGAGAGAACTAAGAAGGGATAATTTCATAAGCAGATGCCAGATATATGTGGAAAATGAAGATAGGCAACTCCAGCACTTCCTTGTGTGACATGGGTGATTTAAGTGATTTAGAACTTATTATACTAGCTCTAGTGCAGGCTCTTGCAACTGGATTGGTGACCTTGGAACCTTGTGTGAATGCCAGAAATTCTGGGGGATGCATAAAAAATTGGTGCTGTGGTTGCAGCTCCAATGCCAATAGATGTGTCTCAATTACAAGGGTGCTAAAGCTGCTGAATTAAACACTGTTTAAATCTATTTTGCCTAAAACAAGCATACTTTCATCATTAATATGTGCATTACAGTTGGTAAATAGAAGGAAACAGAATAATTTTCTGCAGAATCTCTTTGAAAGTGGTTATTTACATTTCCTAAATGAAGAAGAAATGTGCATTGTTTCGTCATGTTTTGATATTGTGGTGGTTGTTGAGAAATGCATGTTTAAATGTACCATTGTCTATTAAAATATAAGTACGACATAGTGGGGTACAATATCTAGGGAGACAATAAGGAATTGAAACTGTTTCAATTTGAACATAAGGAAAATTTCAGCATGTTTATGGCTATTTGTAATTGATTCTTGAAGATACAAATGCACATTGCATTGAAAGAACTGTATCAACCCAAGTAATGAGTATTTAAAATGATATGTTTAAATTCCCTGTACATATATCTTGTAGAAAATGTGTTAAATGAGTAATTAGATTTTTTTCACAGTATTTTAACAAAATATTTCCTAAATTCATAAGTTTGTAACTGGATAGCATTTTTCTTCCAATTCCCCTTCCTTCCCAAAAAATATAGTCATAGGATCAGTAAACAAAATGGGGTGTAAAGTAAAATGTGCTTTCTTAATTCATTTATATAGAAATATCATTACAGTGACATCATTTAAAGTTTTAAGTATAATCAAAAGTGATGAGAGCATAATTACTGACGAGTGCTGTTTAGAGTAGAATTTAGATTAGATATTTCAAAACTGTTTTATTGAAGTATTTATATTTTACATGTTAAGTGATTTGAAAAAACAAGGATGTTATTTTACTGTTGTGCTGTAAGTGCTCCATGCATTTTATAACTCATATTTAATTTCAGATAATATAAATAAGCTTTGGGCAGATTTGTTGGGAAACACAATTGAAGGGGAGAAAAACTGCTTACATGTGTGCTTGCCATTTTGACAAAAAACAACACAGTGTAGGGATAACAGATAAATGAATGGTAGATTCACACCCTATTAGCAAATAGAAGTCAGCATCCTTAATTTATAATTTCATATTAATTGAAATGAATGCAAATAAGCAATTAATTAATGAGGCTAAAGTGCACTTAATTAATTCTCTTTAATGCATTTCTTGAAAGTTATATCTGTAGCCCCTTATATTATGAAATAGTGTTAAATTGTATATTTTGCAAGTAATTTAGCATGTACTTTATTGCTGTTTTAACAGATAAATAAATAGTAAAGTTTGGAACGTTTTGCTTCCGCTAAAATAAAACAATGACATTGACGACACTCATAATCTGCAAAACTACTGCATTTGGAGGAGAGGGGTTGACTTAACTAACTTGATAGTTATAATACAGGCTGTTGTTCAATATTAGTGATTTTTATTTGTAAGTTCATATCATTTTACACAATGACAAATATTTCAAAAATAAAGGTTTTTCTAATAAAGTGAGAACAGTCGTAAATGGACATTATCAATTTTGAATATGCAAAACATAACAAAGAAGGTGACAATTACATTTATCTAAAGTGTTCTCAAAAATTGAGAATAGACGTCCAAGAACAGAATGAGCTCAAGATTATGCTACTGTTGTTTCAGTAAATTATTAATTTCATCATACCTGCAGTCTCAACTTGGTATTATGCAATTTCTTCCAGTAATGAAATGTGAAGACTCTCCTACATAGACACTGATTTTCCAACCCAGAAGATGTTGCTGCTGATGAAGAAAAGATAAGTGCCAAAGAACGAGTGGCATACTACTTACAGAGGCAGAGGTGCTGATATATTGTTGGTGTGGTGTGGTGTAGTGTGTATGAAAGTCCACTAGTATGGCAACTTCTTATTGTTAAATGTAGCATGTCTCAAAAATTTTGTAGTGACTCCCTTACATATTAAGATTCATTCACTTGAGTAATATTTAATAATGCTTTGTTGTTCCAACTTCTACAGCTTGTCACAATTTCAACAGTAATTATTATGTATGTTGCACTTTAACATAAGGTACATAATGAATGAACAATACCTCTCAAAGGAGTTCACAAGAGTAGCTGTAAGCATTTTATATATATATATTGAGATAATATTCCATAGTAAAATTATATTTCAACATCCTAGAGATAATATTTAACTTAGCATACAGATGCAAACATCCATTTTAATATGTACTTTTGCATGATTTTACTTGTTGCAATGTGCAACGCTTTGCATTATTTAAGAACCCAGTGTTTAACATTAAGTGAATTTCATTTTAATTTTTTTTCTTAGTAATAACATAAATCAAGGGATTTGTCAGAATTTTTGCAATAATGTCTCGTTGTACAGCTTATAGCAGTGTGTGCAATGTAGGAGACCATAAATGGTTTTATATGTATGAAAATATAATCCATCTGTCCGTCCATCTGCCTGCCTGCCTGCCTGTCTGTCTAGAACAGCATATATATATATATATATGCTGTTGAAATACCCACCAACCTTTGGTAAAAATTTAAATATTCATTGTCAATTGTTATAGTGTAATATATTGAATTGATTATAATGAATGGTGCAATTGAGGCCATTAAGCTAATGGCCATTTGACTTTTAGAGAAAGTGGCCAAGGCAAGAAATAATAGGCTGCTGACCCTGCCTAATTTTGCACAGGCAATACAATATCCCAGCTGTGCTATGTCCTTTGTGGCAAAGTTATTTATTGCATTAGATCATGGCGAATAGAATCAGCAAAGTGAAGAAGTATGATTTTTGCTTAGATGCTGAAGATTTATCCTTATCATTAGAAACTTCCGTGTAAATTAGGTAGATTTGTGCTTCTTTTTGCCATCCTGGTATGGCTTACGAAATATTTTGCAATAATTACCATTCAGCAGTATGTAAACTTGTAGTTGATATATAAAATAGAAGTATGGTATTTTATTAGTCTAGTGAGAAAACACACTTAGCTCTCAACATGTAGGGGTTGAGATGCCATGTAACATATCATTTTCTAGTGTTTTATCGTGAGAATAAGCTTAAAGACTATATCCTGTTAAACAGCAGAGTTATTAAGGCTTACATATGATATACTAATGAGAATCTCACATATGATTTACATAATTTAACGTTTAGTTAAGGTTTAATGCCAAAATTTATGTGAACTGTTGCTACAGAGCATTTTTACAATTTGCTTTAAATATTTCCCTTTGTTATATGTAATGTACAACATTCTGAATCTATATGAAGTAGAACTTTATATTTACTGCATTTATCCCATGCCAAATACTAACTATATGGTCAAGATGGTGAATAGAATGATTTAAAGTAATGTAAGCTCATGCAACTTGACCAGGCAGAATTCAATTCTGCGACATTTCTCTTGCAGCTTATTAGGGCCAATGCCCTAACCATAGAGTGCCACAGTGGTGGTCTTTGAAAATTACATCTTATATGCACAATAAGAAATCACTGAGTAAATCTAAAAAAAAAAGAAGAAAAAAAGAAAAGAAAAGAATGTTTCAAAAAGTGCCCTGATATACATATGCTGTAGTTCAGTAAATCTTACAAATAGACCCAGTACTTTTAGCATTACAGCAACAATGTTTAGATAAGTTAAGAACCTAATTCCTCTCATCCATATCAAAGTATTGCAGTGCATTTATATGTGTCATGTGTGAAATAGATTATAATTCCTGAATTAGTATGTGAGCATTAGATGTAATTTATGGCATAGCTGCCTTTAAAGTGCGTCTCTTTTAAAACTATAGACAACTTAGGTCTTTACAATGTTAATGTTATCTGGAGGATGGGATGTTATTTTTGTACAGTATAATCATTGCTATAACACTTTATATTGGTATCTCTGTGTGTTTTAAATAAAATGACATGTATTGTTGTTTGTTGTATTACATTTTCATTGAGAGGTTTTACTTACATTTTTACACTCTTCATTACCTACGAAGACTGTTTACATTTTTAGGTTATGTATAGGCTATGTACAAAAAATAGCATTACATTTTACTTCATATATCCTTCCTAAATCTGCTTAGAATTGCATTAAAAAGATGAGTTACTGTCAGAGGTTAAAAATGAACTTTCTGGTGCAACCTCACATAATGGATGGGTAGTATAAGAAATCATGTCTATTGGGTACTTGACAGGATTATCTTATTATTTATATAATTTGTTTTACTTGTAGTTTCTAACAGTATATTGTAAACAAGCAACCTTGCCCCAAAAGTAACTGAGTAGAAAGCATGTTCTTAGTTCACCACACAAAAGGAAATGAACTGTTAAGTAACAATGTAACACATTAAGGAAAAGGTAATTTAATGAGAAAAGACATGTGCTTTTAATAGTATAAGTTTTGCATGCATTCCCAACTGTATAAGCAAGATATTTCTTAGAGGTGGGGTTAGTGTCCATTGTATCAGGTTTTGCTTGCAAAGGAAGTGCAATCTTATTGGCATCCGTTGTATTGCAAGGCGAGTGTGATGAGATGCCTCTTTTTCTTTCTATTTTTCTTCTTCTTTTTTACAAAGAACCTTTCTGTGAAAAAAGTTTCCCCTTTTGGTACATTTCTTTGGTTCTGAGCATGAATACTTGTTAATTTTGGTTGGGAACAATAGCTAATGTTGTCTTTAAGGATGCCATGTATTTCTTCACAACTTCAAATTCTGTTGTTTTGGGAATTTGCTTAAAAGCACCCAAGGACTTGCAAGCAATTTTATCTTTTGGTTCAGATAGGGGAACAGAACAGTTGCAACTTTGTTTGTTCAATTGGGCTGGTATTACCTCCTTTTCATTGGGTTTAAAAGTGCTAGTAATCTTTATTGTTTATTAAGCACTAGCAGGTTGAACAGTTAATAAAGAATAAACTCCCTGTTATAAAAATGATCTGATGTATAAATTATGTTACAAGTTTCCAAGGTTACTTTAAAATGCATGCATATTATTGTGAAATATATATTATTCAAAAATATTGTCATATAAGTTACAGAATTGGAAGTTTTCTTTAGTAAAAACCTATCAATGTCATATCTGTTTATTTCTGTTCTGTACATAATTTGATAGTGGATGAAATAATATGCTGAAATCTTTTTGATGTTCTTCATAATGATTGTATGTTTATTTATCTCATGTTAGACGATTTAATTAATATCTCATTCAAATTAAACTTCTCATTCATTATACAGATCATGTAGCATTTGAAAAAAGCTAACATTATAAAATTGCACTTAATAATTGGTAACACATTTTCGCATTCCCAAACTCAAATATATGTTCTTCTGAACACTGTACATTTATTACGATAAATAACAGGTGAGCAATGAAAACAGTTGTTTCGTCAACGTCAGATTAAGTTAACCAATAAATTTTTTATCATGTTCGTATTTATTTCTCAAAAGAAAGCCCCAGATTAAGTTAACCAATTATTTTTTTCATGTTCGTATTTATTTCTCAAAAGTAAGCGCACTCTCTCATTCGGTTGCGCAGTTCGGGTCTGTCCGCTGTAGCTCGGGACTGGCCAGCCCCTCGAGCAGCAAGAGATTCCTCCAGCAGCTCATTCCAATACTGCCAGAGATTGCAACACTAGCAGTAGATTCAACTTGTAACGCCAAGTGAGAAAATATGCCTGGTTGCCATGGCAACCATGAATTTGGAGGTGGATGCGGATGCGAGCGAACCTTTCCGTGTTCGGCAGTGTTCCCAACACAATGCAGGAATTTGTTCACATTTGTTTGCTCTATTTTAGAAAAAATAATGTTGGTAAAGTAGTAGAGCTTGCCGCTTAATGTGAGTCATAAAGTTGTTTATAGCGGTCTATATTGTGTAATTTTTCTTAAGTGATTAGTGATTACTATTTGTGCAACGTGAAGTTTATATTTGATGGTTATTATTATTTAACAGATTAGTAATAAATGCAACAAACGACTTGGTGCGGTTCCACACTCCAGGCACCCTTTTCTTTGTGGAAAAATTATGATATAGGTGACTGTTAAATGTTGGTAAACCAACACCAGCGTTGTGTTTAGAAAAACTTTGCAGTGGGGCAAGTTGAAAAACTTAGACCAGGAAATTTAAATCTCTTAGGTATGAAGAATATAAATGGGTGTGTGGTCGGTAATTCATTTTACCAAATATTAGACTGTTGGCCGTGTTAGCTTATGCGCGTTGTAAAGGGCACTTGGAACAACGTGGCGGACAACATAACTGGGCATTCCGAAAACATAAAGCTTCTCTAGAATGTTTAAGTAATTGTGTCGGACTAAAAAAGCCAGGGGAAAAAAAATAGCAAAATTGCAGGAGTACTTGGGGAAAGTTTACGACTATATACTGCAAAATACAATGAGAATATTAGGCTTAATAGACCTTTCATGCAATATCCAATTAGAGTTGCATTGCATTTAAGCAAACAAGAGATTGTTTTCGAGGTCACAATGAAAGCAAGAACTCCTTAAATAATGGGAATATTAAGGAACTTTTACATTCATAAATCGAAGGAAGTCCCATAGAATTTCAAAATCACCATTTAAACATAAAATCTTTGATCACTTGCGCATATACTTCTTAATCTAGTTTTGCGACAAAGTTGTGATAGAAATCAGAAGTGCCCCCCCCCCCCCGTTTTTTTAAACGCTTCAAACAATTCGCATTTGAAGCTTTAAATATTTCACAGTTGTGCTATCCAAAACAAATTCCAGAAACAGAACGCTTAAGAAACGAACTTACGTTGCTCTGTCAAGATAAGGATTAAGAGGGTGTCAATTTCAAAGCATAATTGAAGTCTTTAAAAGATAATTAATGACGTCTTCACTGATGCATGCAAACTGTTCAGCCTTGCTCTTACAATTCCGTCCACTAGTTGTTCTGTAGAGCGAAGTTTCTCATGTTTAAGGAGAATCAAAACTTATTTCCGAAACGGCTTAGGCAATACCAGATTGACATCATTGGCTATTTCCATTCACAAGGATATACTGAAGAAAACTCACCCTTCTACGAAGATATGATAGATTAAAAACAGAAAAATGGGCTTGATAACATTAAGGTGAGTCATATTTAATTACTAAGTATCAGAAGTAACGAACAGTAGGGAACTCCCTTTCCAATATTTTATCAAGATATAGTGAATGATATCTCTATGGTATTTCTCGTCTGGTTCCCTCCCGTTCACAGTTTAGCCTGGTCGGTCCTGGTGGTGTAGTGGTTACCATACCTCCATACCATTGCCTCCTATACCCAAAACGCGGGTTCGAACCCGGCCAGGACCGATGGATTTTTTCGGGCGTAAAAATCCTAAGTATGGCTTCCTTCGGAAGGGAAGTAAAGCCGTGGGTCCCGTGTCGTACATTTACGGCACGATAAAGAACCTCAAGCCTGAAAGAGATGCCTCTGAGCAAAATTTGTCGGCCGTTTCACACCCTGAGTTGAATGGGACGCTGATGACCTGAGATGTTAAAGAGCGTCCATAAATAAATCAATCAAAAAAAAAAAAAAACAGTTTAGCCTCGCTCTCACGGCTTGTATAGTTGCCATTCTGTACTCATACGCTATCAGAGGCTGCCTATGAATAATAATAATAATTATTATTATGATTATTATTATGATTATTATTATGATTATTATTATTATTTCTACGAATGAGGATATTTGGCGAGACACCTGTTTAATTTATTCAAAGCCGTTACTGCATAAAGCAATAAAATAGTTTCAAATGCTGCAAATTTAAAAAGAATATGTATTAATAATCAGAACTAGAAAATTTATAAGTATAAAACGGGAGAATGTTGGAAGAGTAAGAAGTATTTTGTACCATAGTGTGTTTTTAAAATATTGTAAATTTTCAAAAACAAGCACTTGCACTAATTTATACACAGAAAAAGAAGGGGGCAAGGGACAAAAGCAAAATCAGCATTTAAAACATTTCAATACCTATATGGAAAATTTGCACTTAAAAATATATCAGTGTAAAGAGTGATAAAGGGAAAGCAGGGAAAAAATGGAAAGAAGCTTTTTGTGCCCTACAGCATTCAATTGGAAACTTCCATTATATTTTAAATTTAAATTTTAAACCATATCAATATAAGAGATTTAAAATGAACATTTTATGCTCGAGAGCACAAAATAATTATTTATTTATTTATTTACTTTTTGTATATTGCTATTTTCATACAAAAGAATATGTATAACATTGAGTGAGAGAATGTTTGAGGAGATTGAATAGAAGCAATTTATATCATGAAGTATTAAATTGCTTTCTGTGTAATTCAAATTTACACATAAAAGAATTTCAATAAATAAAAAGAAATAAATATTTTGTAACCCAAAATATTAAATTAATTTTTGTTACACATTTCAAAATTACACATAATTGTTTGCGGATAAATAGAGAGAGAGAAGTTGGAAGGTGAAGGGAAAGATAAGATTTCTATTCGAAAGCATTAATACAAATTTTCCAAATATGCATATGATTATCATTAACAAAGGTGAAAGAGTGAGAAAATGGAAGAAGAATAGAGGTATATTTTGTACCTTAACCCTTTGCGCCGCATATGGTATTAGCTATTTGCTCTCCAAGCACGCTTGTGGGATTGGAATTTTGATTTGTTTCTACAGATGTTAAACTAAAAGTGACTTATATACCTATGTTTGATAAAGTTTAGTTAACTATCATTAAACTGGCATGTTTTGAATAATATTTGTATTGCATTTCAGCAGATTACAACCTAGACTGTCGTCCCCTTTAGAGGAATGTAAATTGATATGTGAGCACCTCATGAAACAAAAATTTTCCAATTTCACACAACTAAAAATAAGACTGTGGTCACTTTAAGGTATTAAAACTAAATTTAAAAAATATGTTCTACATAGCTGAAATAATTTAAATAATTGCAGTAACAATGCCCTTGTACTCACCCCAATAAAGTTTATACCCCAGCCGTTTAGTAGTGAAGATTGATGCTAGTCACAAAATCTTATATACATATTCAGATGCACAATATAACCATGTACATACACTTAGGTTTATTAATGCTTTCCTATATACACTGAACTTAGTTTTGAATGTGCACCCTTTTGTCCTGGTGGTAACTAAGAAAGCATTCAATTCTACACAATGCAATGTCACACTGTTTGTATTTGTATTGTGACTTTAGGCCACGACCTAATTGCTTTTTTTTTTTTTTAAACCTACACTAAAAATATGTATTCACATTACCTTATATTTTCACGGAGGTGTGAAAAGAGCACTTGGTGCAGGGGTAGAAGGTAGGCTACGCTGAAATCCCGTGGGTTTACGTGACGTAAAGCCTGCGATCAGCTGTTGCACTAAATTCTGTTTGTAGTTCAGAAGCCTATTGCCATGAGCTGTTGAAGCAGGTGTTTGAAATGTTATGCATTATAAAACTATTAACAATAGCTACATTCACTACGAAATGAAACGAGTATTTCCACCATTTTTGTAGGGCCGGCCGACACCATAAAATTCCCTCAGCCATGTCAACTCTTGCCGTATTACTGGTATAGTGTATTATTGTTTTTTTTTTTTTTTTCCTGCCACTGTTCCTTTCTGCCTTCCCATTTGTTCTTGGATCAGAATTAGTAGATAACAAAGAACGTCCTTATCATCATACCAGACAACAGCAGTCAAGTCCCTATGTTGCAATTTGCAAGATTCGCCCCGTTTTAGTTTCAGTTGTTTCGGCTTTGAAAATTCTTTCGACCAGTCTTTCCTATCTGCACAAGCTGTACCACACGCGTATAGTTTCCTGTTCAAAAGTAAGTTCATTAGCTTTGTGGACCTAAAAAAATAATCAAAGTACACGTGATGCCACAACCCCGTATATTTGTTCATATAAGTGTAGAATAACTTGTTTTCCAAGTAGAAGATCGCTGTTTCACGCCTCTTTCTTCCCCAGGTAGATTTCGCAGTCTAATAAATATCCATTGTTACTATCTGCAATACCCCCATACCTTTATACCCCATTTGTTGATTTAGCAGCCATACATTGTTTTAGAAAGAAGCGACCTTTGAAGCCTATCATCCGTTCAACAGAGAATTCGCGATCAGGTTTATAGACATCGGCAAACTTCCTGATTATGTGTAATGTTCCTGTAATGTGTAAGAATCTTCCCCTAATTCTGGCTTTGCAAATTCGTCGTTCAGAAGTAGGTATTGTGATATCTTTTGAAAGCAAGCAAGGTCATCGCCTGTCTTACAATTGGGCACAATCAAAAATCCCCATATATACACCAAAATAGCTAAATATGCCTGAACTTCCCTTGAATTTGTGTCCTCCCATTTTGAAGTGTTCTTTTTAGCTTCTATTTGAGTGGCATATCTGTTGGTTTCCTTCGTAATAAGACCAAAAAGATTTGAATTTATAAAAAGTTCGAAATAAGCTATATCTGGACTCCCTGAACGGTTTTCATGTTTGGCATCTGTGGGGAATGAAAATTGTTTTAATACACTGAAAGTCAAATTGGAGATCCCTTGTACAGGAACGTGTTTGGTTTTAGTCCGCCTTTGATATGTTTCTGCTCCGCTCTATCTGTTCAACATATTCACCGTCACTGTCACTTTGTTCCTTATCATTGTCTTCCACTAACTCGCTTAACCAAGTCGCATGGGAACTACTTTCGCGAAGTATTTCCTCTTGTGTTACCAATCTTTATTCACTACAGCGTTTTCTAGCCCGTGATGCACTTAGAGCGTCCTCGCATCATACTGATCCAGCTAGAAAACACATCATGAAAATGCTTACTAAGCCCTCTGAACGCAGCTCTGACTATCGTAATTTATGGCTTGTAATTCCACCCTGGCATGTTGGAATCACTTGTTTAGAGTAGTAGGAGTGTGTTTATATCAACGCACGCCCAGAAAGTTGAGGTAAGCATAAACAGAAACTATGAGAAAGGATAAGCAAGATTACTGCGTTTTACTACCTTGTGCGCAGCAAATCATTGAGCGTTTCACTAGTATGCTAATCATAAAATTAACTTTTTCTTTTTATTGGAAATTTATATAAGAATGTATAACCAAAGAGAGAGGAGGGCAAGCATGAAAAATTATTTTGTACCCCAAAGCATTAAATTAAAACATGTTTATATACTGTAAATTCATATATAAGCAGATTTCAATAAATAGAAAGAAAGGATAGGAAACGAATGAAGCAACGTACGTTCTAAAATTTTTCTTAATATTGAAATATAAAGAGGCTTAAAAGTATATAAATAAAGAGGGAAAGGGACAGACAATGGAAGAAGAGAAGAGGATTTTTGTATGCTAGTGTATTAAATAAAATTTTTCGATATAGTGCTAAAAGTATAAAAGCTTTTCTGTAAATAAAGAGGGAAAACGTTGGGAGTTAGGTAAGGGAGTATTTAGTACCCTGAAGCATTGATATTAAAATTTGCAGTAATTGCAAAATTATATATAAAACCATATGTAGAGGGGGAGAAAGAGAGAAGATACAGAGAAAGAATGAAAGAACCTTTTTACTCAGGAGCATTAGATTAACATGTTTCCATATTATGAAAATTGTATATGAAAGAATACCAATTTAATAAAAAGGAAAAGGGAGCAGTAAATGAACATTTTGTACCCCTACAACATGAAATAAAGGCTTTCCCTATATTGTAATTTACATACAAACGTGTATCTATAAACTGAGAGAGAGGGAGAGAGAAATAAAATGGAATGAAAAGAAAGAAAAAGTTGTACCCTATGTTATTAACATAAAACTTTTGTATACTGCATATTTACATAAAAAGACAAATCAATAGTGAGAGAGAGAGAGTGAGGAGAAGGAGGGAGACTTTTAAATTAAAATTTCTTTATGTATTGCAACTTTATGTATAAATGCATAATTATAGGTAGACATATAACCAGGGGGAAAGGTATTTTGTACCCTATAGCATTAAATTAAAGTGTGTTGTAAGTTTTACACATAAATGTATAACAAACAGTGGGGGTGAGAGAGAGGGGGGGAGATGCATGCATTGGAGCAATAGAAACGAGCATTATGTATTCTAAAGCAATAAATGAAAATCTTCCATACATTGCAAATTTACATAAAAAGCATATGTGTAAATAAACTGGTTGGGGAGAAGGGAAGGAAAAAGAAAAATTCTACCCTATAGAATTGAATTAAAATTTTTATGAATTGTAAATTTAAATATAAACCCGTATCAGTAGTTAGGTAGGTAGAAATTAATGAAAAGTGTAAAATTTGTGTTGTAATGCATGAAATAAATGTTTTCCATTCATTGCAAAGTTGCATACTAAAAAATAGAGGGAAAGAAACTGGAGAAAGAAGAGAAAAATTATGATCACTAAAGCAATAATTAAGAATTTTCTTTTTATTTCTAATTGACTCATAAAAGTATATCAATAAGACATGATACATAGATTGAACAAAACTTTTATGGTTATTAGGGCAATAACATTATATCTATCAATGTGACAGTGAGAGAGTTAAAGTGGGGAAAGAAGTAAAACGATTTTGTACCTTAAAGGATTCAATTAAAAATTTCCATAAAGTAAAAAATATATGAAAACTGGTATATTCAACTAGAAAGAGGGAGATGGAGAGCATGGAGGGAAACAGGGAAAAGAAATTTTACTTAAAGCTTAAATTAAAAGTTCTCAACATATTGCAAAGTTACATTTAAAAAATATCAATAAAACTGTTAAAAGCAGAAGGTCCATAGAAAAGGGAAAAACATTTTTTATTCTAAACAGTTAAATTAAACAATTGCATATATTGCAAAGTTACTATGAAAGTATGTCTATAGATAAGAGGAAAATGTTGGAAAGAGAAGGAAAGAAGCATTTTGTAGCCTAAAGCATTATATTAATATCTTTATATATTCTGTAACCATATTAATGAATGCATATCAATAATAGTAAGAATGAAAGGGAGATAGAAAATGTGGAGGTAGCAGATAAAGAAATATTTTGCACTCTAAATACTAAAATTGAACCCTACCATACATTGGAAGCAGCATAACAAAGAAATGCAGAGAAAAAGAATTACAAAAGGTATACGGAGATGAAAAATAACATTAGATGTAATCATTAAAGTGATTTTAAATATATTAAAGTATATATAAAAACGTATAAATAAATATGACAGAGATAATTGGATGAGAAAAGGAAAGATGCATTTTGTACACTAAGACAATAAATTGGAAACTTTCATAAATTACTAAATTACATTAAAGAGCATATGTAAAATAAACACTGAAAAATAGGTTTGGGGTAGAAGGGGAAAAAAGGATATCCTTCCATTAAGGAATGGAAAACTGTTATGTATTATATATTATATATTTACATTTTACATATATCTATCAATGAAACAAGAAAAAAGATGGGGGAGGAAAAACATTTTGTATATAAAGCATTAAATGAAAATGTTTCCCATTTATTGCAATGTTACATAAAAATGCAAATATATAAGTGGGGGAGAGAGATTTGGCAAAATTTTTTTGATTTAAGTAAATAGATAGTGGTAATAGTTATAAGTGAATACTTAGTCTTCTAGTAGTAAGTAGTTTGTGCTGGTGGTAGTAGTAATAGCAAGTAGTTAGTACTAGTGAAGAGTTTGTGATAGTAGTTAGAAAGCAGTTAGTGGTGGTAGTAAGTAGTTAGTATTGGTAGTTAGTAGTAGTAGGTTAGTATTAAGTAGTTAGTAGATAGCAGTAGTAGTAAGTAAAAGATGTAAATAGTAGCAATAGCAATAAGTAGTTAGCAGCAGTAGTAGTAATAGTAAGTATTTAGTTGTAGTAGTAGTACTAAGCATTTAGTTGTAGTAGTAGTTGCACTAAGTAGTTACTAGTAGAAGTAGTAGTAGTAGTAGTAGAGCTAGGTAGTTAGTAGTAGTAGTAGTAGTGCTAAGAAGATAGTAGTAGTAGTAGTAGTAGTAGTAGTAGTAGTAGTAGTAGTAGTAGTAGTAGTAGTGCTAAGAAGATAGTAGTAGTAGTGCTAAGAAGATAGTAGTAGTAGTGCTAAGAAGATAGTAGTAGTAGTAGTAGTGTTAAGTAGTTTATACTAGTAGTGCTAAGTAGTTAGTAGTAGCATTAGTAGTACTAAGTATTTAGTAGTAGTTGTACTAGGTAGTTAGTTGTAGCAATAATAGTGCTAAGTAGTTAGTAGTGATAGTGCTAAGTAGTTAGTAGTAATAGTGCTAAGTAGTAGTAGTAGTGCTAAGTAGTTAGTAGTAGTACTAAGTAATTAGTAAAAGTAGGACTAATTAGTTAGTAGTAAGTAGTAGTAGTACTAAACAGTTAGTAGTAGTAGTGCTAAGTAGTTAGTACTAGCAGTAGTAGTACTAGGTAGTTAGTAGTAGTAGTAGTAGTAGTAGTAGTGCTAAGTAGTAGTAGTGCTAAGTAGTAGTAGTAGTAGTAGTAGTACTAAGTAGTAGTAGTAGTAGTAGTAGTAGTAGTAGTAGTAGTGCTAAGTAGTAGTAGTAGTGCTAAGTAGTTAGTAGTAGTAGTAGTAGTAGTAGTAGTAGTGCTAAGTAGTTAGTAGTAGTAGAAGTAGTAGTAGTGCTAAGTGGTTAGTAGTAATACTAAGTAGTAAGTATTAGTAGTAGTGCTAGGTAGTTAGCAGTAGTGGTGCCAAGTAATCAGTAGTAGTGCTAAGTAGTTAGTAGTAGTAGTAGTAGCAGTAGTAGTAGTAGTAGTAGTAGTAGTAGTAGCACTAAGTAGTTAGTAGCAGTAGTAGTACTAAGTAGTTAGTAGCAGAAGTAGTAGTACTAAGTAGTTAGAAGCAGTAGTAGTAGTTGCAGCATTAAGTAGTTAGTAGTAGTAGTAGTAGTAGTAGTAGTAGTAGTAGTAGTAGTTCGTTAAAAGCAGTAGTAGTCGTTAGTAGCAGTAGCAGGAGTAGGAGTAGTAAGTCGTTAGTAGCTGCGGATATGGTACTAGGCCGTTAGTAGAAGTTTTAGTAGTACCATGCAGTTAGTAGTAGTACTAGGTGGGTGGTAGTACTAAGTAGTTAGTAGTGGTACAACTGAATAGTTAGTAGTAGTACAACTAAGTAGGCAGTAGTAGTACAACTAAGGAGGCAGTAGTAGTAAAAGTGGTAGTGCTAAATAGTTAGTAGTAGTAATACTAAGTAGTTAACACTAGCAGTAATACTAAGTAGTTAACAGTAGTGGTAAACTACTAAGCAGTTAGTATGACTAGTGGTAAAAAGCAGTTAGTAGTAGTATTAGTAGTATACCAAGTAGTTAGTGGTAGAAGTAATACCAAGTAGCTAGTAGTAGTGGTAGTAGTGATAATACCAAGCAGTTTGTAGTAGTACTATGTAGCTAGTAGTAGTACAGTAGTAGAGAAGTTAGTAGTAGTGGTAATAAGTAGTTAGTAGTAGTAGTAGTAGTAGTGGTAGTAATAGTAGTAGTAGTAGTAGTAGTAGTAGTATCAAGTAGTTAGCTTTAGTAGTACCAAGTAGTTAGTGGTAGTAGTGATAAACCAAACAGTTAGTAGTAGTACTATGTAGTTAAGAGTAGTATTAAGAACTTAGTAATAGTGATAATACCAAGCAGTTAGTAGAAGTATTACTAAGTAGTTAGTAGTATTACTAAGTGGTAGGTTGTAGTACTAAAAGTTGGTAGTAGTACTATGAAGTTAATAGTAGTATTAAGTACTTAGTAATATACTGAGTTATTAGTATTAGTAGTAGTACTAAGTAGTTAGTACAAGTAGTACTAAGTAGTTAGAAGTAATACTACTTAATTAGTAGAAGTATTACTAAGTAGTTGTATTATTTGCTAGTTAGTAGTAGTAGTACCAAGCAGTTAGTGGTACTAGTGATAATACAAAGTAGTTAGTGGTAGTACTATGTAGTTAGTAGTAGTATTAAGTACTTAGTAATAGTGATAATACCAAGCAGTTAGTAGAAGTATTACTAAGTAGTTAGTTGTATTATTTGGTAGTAAGTGGTAGTACTAAGTAGTTAGTGGTAGTACTATGTAGTTAGTAGTTTTAAGTACTCAGTAATAGTACTGAGTATTTAGTATTTGTAGTAGTACTAAGTAATTAGTAGTAGTACTAAGTAGTTAGGTGTAGTAATACTAAGTAGTTAGTATTGGTAGTACTAAGTAGTTAGTAGTAGTAGTACTAAGTAGTTAGAAGTAATACTACTTAATTAGTAGAAGTATTACTAAGTAGTTAGTTGTATTATTTGTTAGTTAGTAGTACTACCAAGTTGTTAGTAGTAGTAAGTAGGTATTAGTAGCACAAAGCAGTTAGTAGTAGTGGTACTAAGTAGTTATTAGTAGTAGTACCAAGTAGTTAGTGTTAGTGGATAATAGTACCAAATAGTTAATGGTAGTAGTGATAATACCAAGCAGTTGGTAGTAGTACTATGTGTTACTAGTAGTATTCAGTACTTAGTAATAGTGATAAGCAGTAATAATAAGCAGTTAGTAGAAGTATTACTAAGTAGTTATATTATTTAGTAGTTAGAAGTAGTACTAAGCAGTTAATAGTAGTACTACTAAGCAGTTAGTAGTAGTACTACTAAGCAGTTAGTAGTAGTACTACTAAGCAGTTAGTAGTAGTAGGTAGTTAGTAGTAGTAAGTAGGTATTAGTAGCACAAAGCATTTAGTAGTAGTGGTACTAAGTAGTTATTAGTAGTAGTAGTACCAAGTAGTTAGTGGTAGTGGATAATAGTACCAAATAGTTAGTGGTAGTAGCGATAATACCAAGCAGTTAGTAGTAGTACTATGTGTTATTAGTAGTATTAAGTACTTAGTAATAGTGATAAGCAGTAATAGTAAGCAGTTATTAGAAGTATTACTAAGTAGTTAGTTGTATTATTTGGTAGCAAGTAGTATACCAAGTAGTTAGTAGTAGTAGTAAGTAGGGATTAGTAGCACAAAGTAGTTAGTATTAGTGGTACTAAGTAGTTAGTAGTAGTACCAAGTAATTAGTAGTTAGTAGTAGAACCAAGTAGTTAGTGGTAGTAGTACCAAGTAGATAGTGGTAGTAGTGATAATACCAGGCAGTTAGTAGTAGTACTATGTAGTTGGTAGTGTATTAAGTACTTAGTAATAGTGATAAGCATTAATAGTAAGCACTTAGAAAAAGTATTACTCAGTAGTTAGGTGTAATATTTGGTAATTAGTAGTAATAGTACCAAGTAGTTAGTGGTAGTGGTAGTAGTACCAAGTAGTTAGTGGTAGTATTGATAATACCAAGCAGTTAGTAGTAGTACTATGTAGTTAGTAGTAGTATTAAGTACTTAGTAATAGTGATAAGCATTAATAGTAAGCAGTTAGTAGAAGTATTACTCAGTAGTTAGGTGTAATATTTGGTAATTAGTAGTAGTACCAAGTAGTTAGTGGTAGTGGATAATAGTACCAAATAGTTAGTGGTAGAAGCGATAATACCTAGCAGTTAGTGGTAGTACTTTGTGTTACTAGTAGTATTAAGTACTTAGTAATAGTGATAAGCACTTAGTAAATGTATTACTAAGTAGTTAGGTGTAATATTTGGTAATTAGTAGTAATAGTACCAAGTAGTTAGTGGTAGTAGTGATAATACCAAGCAGTTGGTAGTAGTACTATCTAGTTAGTAGTAGCATTAAGTACTTAGTAATAGTGATAAGCATTAATAGTAAGCAGTTAGTAGAAGTATTACTCAGTAGTTAGGTGTAATATTTGGTAATTATTAGTAGTAGTACCAAGTAGTTAGTGGTAGTGGATAATAGTACCAAATAGTTAGTGGTAGAAGCGATAATACCTAGCAGTTAGTGGTAGTACTATGTGTTACTAGTAGTATTAAGTACTTAGTAATAGTGATAAGCACTTAGTAAAAGTATTACTAAGTAGGTATATAATTTGATAGTTAGTAGTAGTACTAAGCAGTTAGTAGTAGTAGTAAGTAGGTAGTAGTAGCACAAAGCAGTTAGTAGTAGTGGTACTAAGTAGTTAGTAGTAGTAGTAGTAGTACCAAGTAATTCGTAGTTAGTAGTAGAACCAAGTAGTTAGTGGTAATGGTGGTAGTACCAAGTAGATAGTGGTAGTAGTGATAATACCAGGCATTTAGTAGTAGTACTATGTAGTTAGTAGTGTATTAAGTACTAAGTAATAGTGATAATACTAAGCCGGTAGTAGAAGTAATACTAAGTAGTTAGTTGTATTATTTGGTAGTTAGTAGTAGTACTAAGTAATTACTAGTAGTACTATGTAGTTAGTAGTAGTAATAAGTACTTAATAATAGTACTGAGTGTTTAGTATTCGTAGTAGTCTAAGTAGTTAGTAGTAGTAGTAGTAGTAGTACTAAGTAGTTAGTAGTAGTGCTATGTATTTAGAATTAATACTACTTAACCAGTAGAAGTATTACTAAATAGTTAGTTGTATTATTCGGTAGATAGTAGTAGTAAGTAGGTAGTAGCACTTAGTAGTTAGTAGTGGTACTAAGTAGTTAGTAGTAGTAATAGTACCAAGTAGTTAGTGGTAGTGGTAGTAGTACCAAGTAGTTAGTGGTAGTAGTGAAAATACCAAGCACTTAGTAGTAGTACTATGTAGTTAGTAGTAGTATTAAGTACTTAGTAATAGTGATAAGCATTAATAGTAAGCAGTTAGTAGAAGTATTACTAAGTAGTTAGGTGTAATATTTGGTAATTAGTAGTAGTAGTAGTACTAAGCACTAATAGTAAGCAGTTAGTAGAAAAATTACTAGGTAGTTAGTTGTATTATTTGGTAGTTAGTAGTAGTACCAAGCAGCTATAGTAGTACTATGTAGTTAGTAGTAGTATTATGTACTTAGTAATAGTGATAATACCAAGCAGTTAGTAGAAGTATTACTAAGTAGTTAGTTGTATTGTTTGGTACTTAGTAGTATTACTAAGTAGTTAGTGGTAGTACTAAGAGTTAGTAGTAGTACTATGAAGTTAGTAGTGGTATTATGGAGTTAGTAATAGTACTGAGTATTTAATATACGTAGTAGTACTAAGTAATTAGTAGTACTAAGTAGTTAGTAGTAGTAATACTAAGTAGTTAGTAGTAGTAGTAGTAGTAGTACTAAGTAGTTGGAAGTAATACTACTTAGTAGAAGTATTACCAAGTAGTTAGTTGTATTATTTGGTAGTTAGTAGTAGTACCAAGTAGTTAGTAGTTGTACTAATTAGATAGTAAAAGTAGTACTATGTAGTTCGTAGTAGTACTAAGTAGTTAGTAGTAGTACTAAATAGTGATAGTAGCACTAAGAAGTTTGTAGTAGTACTAAGAAGTTTATAGTAGTACCAAATAGTTTATAGTAGTACTAAATAGTTAGTAGTGGTGCTAAGTAGATTTTGTAGTACTAAGAAGTTTTTGTAGTACTAAGTAATGAGTAGTAGTGGTACCATGTAGTTAGTGGTAGTAGTGGTTCTAAGTAGTTAGTGTTAGTGATAATAGTAGTTCCAAGTAGATAGTGGTAGTAGTGGTAGTACCAAGTAGTTAGTAGTAGTAATAAATTAGTAGTACTAAGTAGTACTAGAAGTAGTAGTAGGTAGTTAGTAGTAGTACTAAGTTGTTAGTTAGTAGTTGTGGTACTATTTAGTTAGTAGTGGTACTATTTAGTTAGTAGTGGTACTAAGTAGTTAGTAGTGGTACAAGTAGTTGTTGTGGTACCAAGTAGTTAGTACTATGGTACCAAGTAGTTAGTGTTAGTGTTAGTAGTAGTTCCAAGTAGTTAGTGGTAGTAGTAGTACCAAGTAGTTAGTGGTAGGTGTATTAGTACCAAGTAATTATTGGTAGTAGTGGTAGTACCAAGTAGTAGTACCAATTAGTTAGTAGTGTACTAAGTAGTAAGTAGTAGTATTAATTAGTTAATAGTAGTACTAAGTAGATAGTAGCAGTAGAACTACTAAGTAGATAGTAGCAGTAGAAGTACTAAGTAGATAGTAGCAGTAGAAGTACTAAGTAGATAGTAGCAGTAGAAGTACTAAGTAGATAATAGCAGTAGAAGTACTAAGTAGATAGTAGCAGTAGAAGTACTAAGTAGATAGTAGTACTAGTAGCACTAAGTAGATAGAAGTACTAGTAGTTCTAGGTAGTAAGCAGTAGTACTAAGTTATTTGTGGTAGTCGTGGTAGTAGTACTAAGTAGTTAGAAATCGTCGTAGTACTAAGTTATTGGTAGTAGACGTAGTAGTACTAAGTAGTTATTGGATGTAGTAATACCAAGTACTATTTATTAATTAAGTGGTTTGTAGGGGTAGTTTAATAGTTAGCTGTTGGTAGTATTAGTAGTAATTAGATGGTAGTAATAATTAAGTTGTAGTTTTTGGTGGGTAGTAATGAGAACGAAATAGTAATTTGCGAAGGTAGTTATAGTGTAAATGAATCAGTTGGTAGACAGACGAGGTTAGGGTCACGGTCAACGGGGTCTGGGGATCAAGGTTTGGCAAGATCCAGGGGAAGGTCAGGGTAGGTCAGAGGTCAATGTCAGGCAGGTGGGAGTAGACGGTCAGGGGAGGTGGGAGGGCACGGCCAGGGGGGGGGTAGGTCAATGTCAGGGGAGATGGGAAGTCAAGGAGAGGCAAGGTTCGGGGCCAAGGTCAGCAGAGGTGGAAGGTCAATTCCAGGGGTGGTGGGAGGTCAGTGGCGGTGGGAATTCAAGGTTAATGGAGGTTGTAGGTTTTAAGTCAGTGGAGGTCAAGGTGAGGGGAGGTAAAGATCAGGGCAGGTGGGATCAAGATCTGAAGACGTGGGAGGGCAGTGGGGAGGTCGGGGGGTAAAAGTCATAGGTCGGGTGTTAAGGTCTGGCGAGGTCGAGGGTCAAGATATGGCGAGGGAACGGTCAAAACGGGGGGTATAAGTCCGGGGACAATGTCGGGCGAGGTACGGGTTTAAGGTCTGGGAGGACTGAGGTCTATGTCACAGCGAGGAAGGGAGTCAATGTCAGGAGAGGTTCGGGATGAAGGTCGGGGAGGACTGAGGTCAATGTCACAGTGAAGTAGGGGGTGAACGGCAGGCAAGGTCGGGGATAAAGGTCGGACTAGGTCAAAATCGGGCTAGGTGAAGGTCGGGCAACACAAGCTCGGGCTTGGTCAAGGCCGGACTAGGTCAAGTTGGAGCTCGGTCATTGTCGTAGGGCAATGTCTGTCGGGCTAGGTCGGGCTCGGTCAAGGTCGGACTAATTGAAGGTCAGGCTAGGTCAAGGTCGGGCTCTATAGGTCTGTCGGGCTAGATCAGGTAGGGGTTGGTCAATGTCGGGCGAGGTTTATCAAGGTCGGGCTGGTTCAATGTCAGGCTAGGTGAAGGTCAGTCGGGCTTTATCTTAGTCGGGCTTTACAAGGTCGGGCTGGTCAAGGTCGAGCTCCGTCAATGGCGTAGGCAAGGTCAGTCTCGGTCAAGGTCAGACTAGGTCAAGGTCAGGCTAGGTTAAGGTCAGTCTGGGTTGTCAGGCTAGGTCAAGGGCGGGCTCGTTACGTCTGTCGGGATAGATCAAGGTTGGGCTCGGTCAATGTCGGCCGGGCTCGGTGAATTTCGGGCTACATGAAGGTAGGGCTAAGTCCAGGCCGGGCTATGGCTGGTCAAGGTCGCGTTCGGTTTGGGTGGGGCACGGTCGGACTCGGTGAAGGTCGAGCTAGGTCGGGTAGGTTAGTTGGTCGGGTGAGCTGGTCATTGTCGGTTGGGCTCGGTCAAGGTCGGGGTAGGTCAAGGTCAGGCTAGGTTAAGGTCAGACTGGGTTAAAGTCAGGATGGTCAAGGTCGGGCTCGATACGTCCGTCGGGATAGATCAAGGTCGGACTAGGTCAAGGTTTTTCGGGCTCGGTGAAGGTCGTACTGGGTCAAGGTCATCCGGGTTCGTCCAAGGTCGGATAGGTCAACGTATCTAGTTTAAGGTCGGTCGGGCGGGTTAGGTCAAAGTCGGGCACAGTCAAAGTCGGCCAGGCAAGGTCAATGTCGTTCGGGCACGCTAGGTCAAGGTCGGGCTCAGTTAAAGTCGTGCTAGGTCAATGTCGGTCAGGTTCGGGCAAGGTTGGGTAAGTCAAGATCGGTCGGGCGGGATAGGTTATTGTGGGGCTAGTGCAAGGTCGGTGGGGAGGGCTAGGTCAATGTCGGGCTCGGTCAATATCGGTCGGGCTAGGTAAATTTCTGTCGTGCTCGTTCAAGGTTGGGCTAGGTCAAGGTCTTTCGGGCTGGGTGAAGGTCTGGCTAGGTCAAGGTCAGGCTCGGGCTTGGTTAAGCCCGGGCTACGTCAAGGTCGGTAGGGATAGGTCAATGTCGGGCTCGATCAAGGTCGGAAGGGCTAGGTCAATGTCGGGCTCGGGCTACGTCAAGGTTGGTCTAGGTCAATGTAGGTAAAGGGCGTGCTCGGTCAAGATCTCGGGATAGGTGAAGGTCGGGCTCGGGCTACGTCAAAGTCAGATTCGGTGAAGTTTGGGCTACGTAATGGTCGGCCTCGGTCAAGGTCGGGCTAGGTAAAAGTCTTTCGGTCTCGGTGAAGGTCAAGCTAGATTACAGTAGGGCTCTGTCACGATCGGGTACGTCAATGTCAGTCGGGATAGGTGAAGGTCGGGCTCGGTCAAAGTCGGGTAGGTCAATGTCGGTCGGGATAGGTGAGGGTCGGGCTCGGGCAACGTCAAGATCGGTCTCGGTGAAGGTCAGGCTAGGTCAAGGTCTTTTTTGGGGCTTGGTGAAGGTCGGGCCGGGTCAATGTCGGGATCGATGGAGGTCGGGCTCGGATTAACTCAAGGTCCGGCATGGTCAAGGTCAGGCTAGGACAAGATCTTTCGGGCTCGGTAAAGGTCGGGCTCGGTCAAGGTAGGGTAGGTCAATTTCGGGCGGGATAGGTGAAGGTCGGGCTCGGTCAAGGTCTGTCGGAATAGGTGAAGTTCGTGCTCGGTCAAGGTCGGTCGGGATAGGAGAAGGTCGGGTTTCGGGCTACGTCAAAGTCGGGCTCGGTCAAGGTTGGGCTATGTGAATGTCTTTCGGGCTCGGTGAACGTCGGGCTCGGTCACGGTCTGGCTCGGTCAAGGTTGGATAGGTGAATGTCGTCGGGATAGGTCATGGTCCTGCTCGGTCAAGATCGGTCGGGTAGGTCAATGTCGGACGGGATAGGTGAAGTTTGAAGTCGGTCAAGGTCGGTCGAGATAGGTGAAGGTCGCTCGAGATAGGTGAAGGTCGGGTTCGGTCATGGTCGCTCGGGCTAGGTGAAGGTCGGTCTCTATAGGAGAAGGTCGGGTCGGTCAAGGTCGCTGGGGATAGGGAAGGTCGGGTTGGTCCAGGTCACTCGGGATAGGTGAAGGTCGGGCTTGGTCAAGATGGCTCGGGATATGTCAAGTTCGGGGTCGGTCAAGGCAGCTCGGGATAGGCGAAGGTCCGGCTTGGTGAAGGTTGGTTGGGACAGGTCATGGTAAGTTGGTGAGACCAAGGTCGGCAGGGCCAGGTCAAGATCAGAACAAGACGGTCCGGACCATGTCAAGGTCAGGGTAAGTAAATGTCGGCCGGGTTGGATTAAGGTAATTTCAAGGTCGCCCTGGGGTAGGTGAAGGCCAGGTGAAAGTCAAGGTGAGAAGGCCAAGCGAAGGTCAAGGTCAGGTTTATGTAAAGGTGCGGTGAAGGCAGGCGAAGGTCAAGATCAGGTGAATACTAAGGCCAGGTGAACGTCAAGATCAGGTGAAGGCCAGATGAAGGCCAATGTCAGGTGAAGGTGAAGGTCAGATGAGATCCAAGTGAATGGTAAGACCTACTAGGTCAAGGCCAGGTGAACTAGGTCAATGTCAGGCCTACTAGGTCAATGGCAGGCCTCTTAGGTCAATGAAAGGCGAAGGAGGTTAATGTCGGCAAATTAGGTCAAGGTCAGGCCACCCGGGTCAAATCCAGGCCAACTGGGCAAGGTAAGGGCTTATAGGTCAAGGCCAGGTAAACTATGTGAAGGTCAAGCCACCCAGGTCAAGGCCGGACCAACTAGGTCAAGGTGAGGCCTGCTATGTCAAGGCCAGGCTACCCAGGGAGGCCTACTAGGTCAAGGTCAGGTCAACTATGTCAAGGTCAGGCCATCCAGGTGAAGGCCAGGACAACTAGGTCAAAGTATGGCCTCCAAGGTCAAGGCCAGGCCAACTGGCCCTGATCAGCCAACTAGGTCAAGGCCGGGCCAAATGGGTCAAGGCAAGGCCAACTAGATCAAGGTCAAGCCCCCTAGATCAAGGTCAGGCCTCCTAAGTGAAGGCCGGGCCAACTTGGTCAATGCCCAGGCCCCCTAGATCAAGGCCAGGCCAACTAGGTCAATATCAGGCCTCCTAAGTCAAGGCCGGGACAACTAGGATCACGCCAGGACCCCTAGATGAAGGTCTGGCCAACTAGGTCAAGGTCAGGCCCCCTTGGTAAAGGCCAGGCAAACTAGGTCAGGTAGGCCTCGGAGGTCAAGGTCAGGCCAACTAGGTCAAGGACTGGCCCCCTAGGTCAAGGCCAGGGCATCTAGGTGGTTGCCAGGCCCCCTAGGTCAAGGCCAGGCCAACTAGGTGAATTTCAGGCCCCCTAGGTGAATGCCAGGCCCCCTAGGTCAAGGCAATCCAACTAGGTCACGGTCAGACCCCTAGGTGAAGACCAGTCCATCTAGGTCAAGGCCAGGTCAACTGGTCAAGGTCAGGAACCGAGGTCAAGGTCAAGCCCCTAGTTCAAGGTCAGGACAACTAAGTGAAGGCCAGGCCCCTAGGTGACGGTCAGTCCCCCTAGGTGCAGGTCAGTCCCCCGAGGTCCTGGGCAGGCCCCCTTGGTGAAGGCCAGGCCCCCAGGTCAATGTCAGGCCATCTGGTCAATGTCAAGCTAACTAGGTCAAGGTCAGGCTTCCTGGTCAAGGCCGAGCCAACTATGTGAAGATCGGGCCCCCTAGATCAAGCCAGGCCCCCCTAGGTCAAGGTCAGGCCAACGAGGTCAAGTTCAGGCCAACTACATCAAGGCCAGGCCCCCAATTCAAGACAAGGCTAACTAGGTCAAGGCCAGGCCAACTAGGTCAAGACCAGGTCAACTAGGTCAAGACCAAGCCCCTGGTCAAGGACAGGCCAACTAGGTCAAGGTCAGGCCTCTAGGTCAACCGACTAAGTTAAGGCTAGGCCCCCAGGTCAAGGTCAGGCCCCCATAGGTGAAGGCCAGGCCAACTAGAACAAAGTCAGGCCAACTAGGTCTTGGTCAGTCTCCCTAGGTCAAGGCCAGGCCATCTAGGGCAAGGTTAGTCCCCCTAGGTCTAGAGCAAACCAACTAGGTCAAGGTCAGGCCAACTATGTGAAGGCCAGGCTTCCTAAGTCAAGGCCAGGCCAACTAGGTCGAGGTCAGGCCAACTAGGCGAAGGCCAGGCCCCCTAAATCCAGGCCAGGCTAACTAGGTCAAGGGCATGTCGCAGGCCAAAGTCAGGCCAACTAGGTCAATGTGGGGCCAACTAGGTGAAAGTCAGTCCCCCTAGGTTAAGGCCAGGCCAACTAGGTGAAGTGCAGGCCAACTAGGCCAAGGCCAGGCCTCCTAGGTCCCCTAGGTCAAGGCCAAGCCAACTTGGTCAAGGACAGGCCAACTGGGTGAAGGCCAGGCATACTATGTCAATGTCAGGCAACTAGGCCAACTAGTCCAACTAGGTGAAGGCCAGGCCAACTAGTCCAACTAGGTGAAAGTCAGGCCAACTAGGCGCAGGTTAGGCCCCCTAGGCCAAAGCCAGGCCAACTACGGCAAGGCCAGGCCAACTAGGTGAACGCCAGGTCCCCTAGGTCAAGGCCAGGCCAACTAGGTCAAGGTCAGGACAACCAGGCGAAGGCCAGACCCCTAGGTCAATGCTAGGTCAACTAGGTCAAGGTCAGGCCCATTAGTTGAAGGTCATACTTCCTAGGTCAAGGTCAGGTCCATAGGTCAAGGTCAGGCCCCCTAGGTCAAGGTCAGGACTCCCAGGTCAAGGTCAGGCCCCCAGGTCAAGGTCAGGCCCCCTAAGTCATGTTCAGGCCCCCTAGGTCAAGGTCAGGCACCCCTAGGTCAAGGTCAGGCCCCCGGTCAAAGCCAGGTCAACTAGGTCAAGGCAAGGCCCGCTAAGTCAAGGCCACGGCCAACTAGGCGAAGGTCAGACCCCTATGTCAAGGTCAGGCTCCCTGGTCAAGGTCAGACCCCTAGGACAAGGCCAGGCCCCTTAGGTCAATGTCAGGCCCCTTATGTCAAGGTCAGGCCCACTAGGTCAAGGTCAGACACACTAGGTCAAGTTCAGGCCCCCTAGGTCAAGGTCAGACCCCTAGGTCAAGGCCAGGCCCCCTAGGTCAAGGTGAGGCTGCCTAGGTCAGGGCCAGGCCCCCTAGGTCATGGCCAGGCAAACTAGATCAAGGCAGCCAACTAGATCAAGGCGAGGCCCCCAAGGTCAAGGCCAGCCAACTAGGGGAAGGTCAGGCCCCCTAGATTAAGGCCAGGCCAGCTAGGTAAGATCAGGCCCCCGAGGTCAAGGCCGCCAACTAGGTCAACGCCAGGCCCGCTGGTCACGCCAGGCCAACCAGGTCAAGGCCAGGTCCCCAAGGTCAAAGCCAGGCCCCCTAAGTCCAAACCAGGCCCCCTAGGTCAAAGTCAGGCCCCCTAGTTTTAGGCTAGGCCCCCTAGGCCAAGGTCAGCCTCCTAGATCAGGGCCAGGCCCCCTAGGTCAAGGCCAGGCCAACTAGGCGAAAGTCAAGCCCCCTAAGTCAAGGTCAGGCATCCTAGGTGAACGCCAGGTCCCCTAGGTCAAGGCCAGGCCAACTAGGTTAAGGCCAGGCCAACTAGGCGAAGGTCAGGCCCCCTATGTCAAGGCCAGGCCTCCTAGGTCAAAGCCAGGCCCCCTAGGTCACGGTCAGGCCGCCTAGGTCAAGGCCAGGCCCTGTAGGTCAAGGCAAGGCCAACTAGGTCAAGGCCGACCCCGTAGATCAAGGCCAGGCCAACTAGGTCTATGTCAGACTCCGAAGGTCAAGGCCAGGGCCGATAGGTCAAGGTCAGGCCCCCAAGGTCAAGGCCAGGTCCCCAAGGTCAAGGCCAGGTCCCCTAGGTCAAGGCCAGGCCAACTAGGACAAGGCCAGGCCCCGTAGGTCAAGGTCAGGCCCTGTCAAGGTCAGGCCCTGTCAAGGTCAGGCCCCCTAGGCCATGGCGAGGCCCCCTGATCAAGGCCAGGCCCCCAAAGTGAAGGCCAGGCCCACTATCAAGGCCAGGCCAACTAGGTCAAGGCCAGGCCAACTAGGCGAAGGTCAGACCCCCTAGGTCAAGGTCAGGCCCCCTAGGTCAAAGACATGCCAACTGGGTCAAGGCCAGGCCAATTTGGCGAATGTCAGGTACCCCTAGGTCAAGGTCAGGCCCCCTAGGTCAAGGTCAGGACACCTAGGTGAAGGTCAGGCCCCCTAGGTGAAGTTCAGGCCTCCCAGGTCAAGGTCAGGCCTCCCAGGTCAAGGTCAGGCCCACTAAGTAAAGGTGAGGCCCCTTAGGTCAAGGTAGAGCCCCCTAGGTCAAGGTCAGGCCAACTAGGCGAAGGTCAGGCCCCCTAGGTCAAGGTCAGGCCCCCTAGGTCAAGGTCAGCACTCCTAGGTCAAAGTCAGGCCCCTATGTGAAGGTCAGGCCCCCTAGGTGAAGGTCAGGCCCCCTAGGTGAAGGTCAGGCCCCCTAGGTCAAGGTCAGGCCCCTTAGGTAAGGTCAGGCCCACTAGGTCAAGGTAAGGCCCCTTAGGTAAAGATCAGCCCCACTTGTCAAGGCCAGGCCCCCTAGGTCAAGGTCAGGCCCCCTGGTCAAGGTGAGGCCCCCTAGGTCAAGGTCAGCCCCATAGGTCAAGGTCAGGCTCCAGAGGTCAAGGTCAGACCCACTAGGTCAACGTGAGGCCCGCTAGTTCAAGGCCAGGCTCCCTAAGTCAAGGTCAGGCCCCTTAGGTCAAGGTAAGGCCCCCTGGTCAAGGTCAGCCCCACTGTTCCAGGTCAGGCACCCTAGGTCAAGGACAGGCCCCCTAGGTGAAGGCCAGGCCCCCTAGGTCAAGGTCAGGCACCCTGGTCAAGGTCAGTAAAGCCAGGCTTTCTATTTCACGGCCAGGCCCATTAGTTCGAGGCCAGGCCCCCTAGGCAAGGTCAGGCCCCCTAAGTCAAGGTCAGGCCCCTTAGGTCAAAGTCAGCCCCCCTAGGTGAAGGTCAGACCCACTGGTCAAGGTCAGGCACCCCTAGGTCAAGGTGAGGCACCCCTTGGTTAGGTTAGGTTAGGTTAGGTTAGGTTAGGTTAGGTTAGGTTAGGTTAGGTTAGGTTAGGTTAGGTTAGGTTAGGTTAGGTTAGGTTAGGTTAGGTTAGGTTAGGTTAGGTTAGGTTAGGTTAGGTTAGGTTAGGTTAGGTTAGGTTAGGTTAGGTTAGGTTAGGTTAGGTTAGGTTAGGTTAGGTTAGGTTAGGTTAGGTTAGGTTAGGTTAGGTTAGGTTAGGTTAGGTTAGGTTAGGTTAGGTTAGGTTAGGTTAGGTTAGGTTAGGTTAGGTTAGGTTAGGTTAGGTTAGGTTAGGTTAGGTTAGGTTAGGTTAGGTTAGGTTAGGTTAGGTTAGGTTAGGTTAGGTTAGGTTAGGTTAGGTTAGGTTAGGTTAGGTTAGGTTAGGTTAGGTTAGGTTAGGTTAGGTTAGGTTAGGTTAGGTTAGGTTAGGTTAGGTTAGGTTAGGTTAGGTTAGGTTAGGTTAGGTTAGGTTAGGTTAGGTTAGGTTAGGTTAGGTTAGGTTAGGTTAGGTTAGGTTAGGTTAGGTTAGGTTAGGTTAGGTTAGGTTAGGTTAGGTTAGGTTAGGTTAGGTTAGGTTAGGTTAGGTTAGGTTAGGTTAGGTTAGGTTAGGTTAGGTTAGGTTAGGTTAGGTTAGGTTAGGTTAGGTTAGGTTAGGTTAGGTTAGGTTAGGTTAGGTTAGGTTAGGTTAGGTTAGGTTAGGTTAGGTTAGGTTAGGTTAGGTTAGGTTAGGTTAGGTTAGGTTAGGTTAGGTTAGGTTAGGTTAGGTTAGGTTAGGTTAGGTTAGGTTAGGTTAGGTTAGGTTAGGTTAGGTTAGGTTAGGTTAGGTTAGGTTAGGTTAGGTTAGGTTAGGTTAGGTTAGGTTAGGTTAGGTTAGGTTAGGTTAGGTTAGGTTAGGTTAGGTTAGGTTAGGTTAGGTTAGGTTAGGTTAGGTTAGGTTAGGTTAGGTTAGGTTAGGTTAGGTTAGGTTAGGTTAGGTTAGGTTAGGTTAGGTTAGGTTAGGTTAGGTTAGGTTAGGTTAGGTTAGGTTAGGTTAGGTTAGGTTAGGTTAGGTTAGGTTAGGTTAGGTTAGGTTAGGTTAGGTTAGGTTAGGTTAGGT